>JACGWO010000005.1:17190648-18390648 GCA_034509735.1 Sesamum alatum | reverse complement strand
ATTGCTTCTTCTCTGTTTTTCCCCCCTTCCATAGCCCGGTAAACCAGTTAGAGGATTAAACCGTTATCTAATCCCAGCAATTAAGTCACGTATAATAAAGACAAATTAGGGGTCTCATCTAGAAGAAATCTATTTTGCTATATCTAATCCTATGTGTCCAGTATAAGTTCAGTAGCATTATTTTATGCTTGCATGCGTGTATATTTTCGTGCTTTAGGATGAGAATGGCTATTTTTCTTCTGATTTATATCTTTTTTATTAAATTGTACTAAAGAATCTACATTTCCTTGAAAAGATCTTTTTACCGATTCTTAGTTGAACCGGACGCTTCTCACTTGTATACGCTCTGGCTGTAGAATCCTCTGAAAGTATCAACTGTTACTGCATTGTGTCTGAATCTGTATAATTATGAACGGCTTGCTTTTCTTCTTGTATCATATGATCGTTTCATTTCAAGTTGAGTAGGCTTTGGGGCAGCTTTATATTAAAAAACAAGAATGTATTATGTAACCTTGTTGTGGTGTTGATTCCAATACAGTGCTGTTTGTGTATTATTTAATGTTTAACATTATTCACCACAAGTCCCAAAATGCTCCTTGGAAGACTAAATTTACATAATACCAGTACTAGGTGATTGATATATTCTTGGGTGTCGTGTTCCACAGGGGACCAGGATGCCATCCAGTACATGTGTAGGGAAGCACCAAAAGCAGTTATAGAACTTGAAAACTATGGGCTACCGTTCTCCAGAACTGAAGATGGGAAGATCTATCAACGTGCATTTGGTGGTCAAAGCTTGAATTTTGGAAAAGGTATGATGACGATTTTCACTGAAATACAGTTCTCCCGTTTTTTGTTTTTTTCAAGCTCTCTTTAATCAGTCAATCCCTACTCTTCATAGGTGGACAAGCGTATCGTTGTGCATGTGCTGCTGATCGAACTGGACATGCTTTACTGCACACATTATATGGGCAGGCTATGAAACATAACACACAATTTTTTGTGGAATACTTTGCCCTTGATTTACTTGTAGGCAATGATGGTAGGTTTTCCCATTTCATTTCTGCATGCATTACAAGTCTCTTCATTTTATTTGCTTTGATCTTTCCATTTTCTCCATTTCCTTTGCCTGCACCTGAAATGAGTAGTGGCTATCTCCAATATATTTCCTGCATCTCTGACAGTCTTCTTAGTTGTTTTTCCATACACCCTCAATCCAAGAATAAAAGAAAAAATCGAACGTCTCGAGTTCCTCGCCTGGACATTTGCATAAATAAATGGAACTTCTTGATATCCTGATTAAACTTCACACAAATATTTATTTGTATTCCTGACTATCTAGGTTGTGTTTGATGGTTGATGTCAGGTAGCTGCCAAGGTGTAATTGCCTTGAATATGGAGGATGGCACCTTACATCGGTTCCGTGCTGCCTCAACAATTCTTGCTACTGGGGTAACCATCTATTGTTCAACCATTTTTGAGGCCAATATAAGTGATGCTGTTGAAAATGCTTGTTCTAATATTTATCAGTTCCACCTGAAGAAATGTTGTTTGTTCTGAATTATCTTTCAGGGTTATGGTAGAGCATACTTTTCTGCAACTTCTGCTCACACTTGCACTGGAGATGGCAATGCTATGGTAGCACGTGCTGGGTTGCCGCTACAGGTTTGTATAATGTTATTATTCCCATAATCTTGGTGGGTAGTTGAAGGGAATACTAATTTCCTAAATGCACTTCATATATAGTGAATTTTCTCCAACTACATGTTATGTTAATTTCTTTTTGTAGGATCTTGAGTTTGTTCAGTTCCATCCAACGGGCATATATGGTGCTGGGTGTCTCATTACTGAAGGTTTTGGGCGTTCTTATGCTGTTTCCAGTATATTTGCCATTTATTTTATTACTCTTGTTTAACCTATATTAGCTTTATTTAAGTTCCTTTACTTTTTCGCCATGCACAGGGTCCCGGGGTGAAGGTGGTATTCTTAGGAATAGTGAGGGTGAAAGATTCATGGAACGATATGCCCCAACAGCTAAGGATCTTGCATCAAGAGATGTTGTATCAAGATCTATGACCATGGAGATTCGCGAAGGACGTGGTGTTGGTATGTAATCATCAACCCACAAGACATGTAATTGTTCACAATTTGAATACACTTTGTTCCTCTGTGTTTGGCCACTTCTTCAATAGTTCCAAGATTACGTCATGATGGTGTTTGAGTTTTGAGTCTACTCCTGATAATTATCTATTACTTCTTTTTTATTTATAAAAGCAGAGCTCAAAAGCAAGGCCCATCATTCTAAAATTTCCCATCCTACTTGCTTTATAGCGTAGCCACTTGATCTTGTGCTGACAATCAGATCTTCTCCCTGAAATTGCCCATATTTTGATGCTATCACTTCCACAGTACATAGTTACCAACTGATTCTACACATTTGGTTGGCTAGTGCATATGCTTACTTGATAGCCCAGTTCCTAGGTTCTGGAAGGCTGTCACTTACCCTGGAGCATGTAGTGACTTTATCTAAGTTGTAGTTTGCATGCTTCTGCCATTTTCAAGGTGATTATGGTAGAGATTTTTTCTTGTGCTCTTTTTGACCCCCGTTTCCTTTTACTTGTTTTATTCTTTTTTGGGCGGAGGGCTGAGTGGAAGGTAGCATGGAGAGAACAACATTTTGTTCATTAGTATAGCTATCACAATCAGAAGAATGCATATTATGTAACAGGCACTGACATTGTTTCAATGGTATTATATGCGACACTTTAGCCTGAGGAGTGTCAAGTGCTTGCTTTGTTCTGTGCAGAAGTGATGAGACATGATTTGCATGGTTGGTAGTTCAGGAAAAATGTACTTACTCTCCATGGGATGTCCATTGAAGAAAATAAATTGGTCTTCTTGAGATCCTAACTGTTACCTCTGTTATATCCCCAGAGTCTTGACATATTATTCGTGGCATTCAACAGGACCCTTGAAAGATCATATTTACCTTCACTTGAATCATTTGCCTCCTGAGGTCCTCAAGGAGAGACTTCCTGGTATCTCTGAAACTGCAGCCATTTTTGCCGGTGTTGATGTTACAAAGGAGCCAATCCCTGTTTTACCAACTGTACATTATAACATGGGTGGAATTCCCACAAATCACCATGGAGAGGTAGGATTGGCAGCATGATATTGAGTAAATATCATGAAACAACAAGGATCTGATGTTCTTAAAATCTTCATTCTTTTTAAGGTGGTTACCATCAAAGGTGATGATCCTGATGCTGTGGTTCCTGGACTATTTGCTGCTGGAGAAGCTGCCTGTGCATCTGTTCATGGTGCCAATCGACTTGGAGCCAATTCACTTCTTGACATTGTTGTCTTTGGTCGAGCTTGTGCAAACAGGGTGGCCGAGATTCAGAGGCCAGGTAGCCAAAAGTGTTTGATATTGTGATCTGATGCCTTATGGTCCATGTAATACAACTTTTGAGATACATTCACTTGTAATATTGCAGGAGAGAAACAAAAGCCACTAGAAAAGGATGCTGGAGAGAGGACCATCGCATGGTTGGACAAGCTTCGGAATTCAAATGGTTCCCTTCCCACCTCAAAAATCCGGCTGAACATGCAACGGGTAATGCAAAATAATGCTGCTGTATTTCGGACACAAGAAACGCTGGAGGAAGGTATGCATCGCGACCTACTTTTTTTCATGTTTTGATTTGCATTTCAGCTAAACTGACATTCAACTCATATTTTTCGTTGCCTGGTCTTTTGTGCCTCTAAGGCTGTCAGTTGATTGATAAAGCATGGGAGAGTTTTCATGATGTCAAGTTGAAGGACAGAAGCTTGATATGGTATCTTTGTCTCTAGAACAAACCTATTGCAAGTTGTCATGAATGTTAATGTGGTCGCTTTGCTCATCTCCTGTTTTTAACTTTCTAGGAATTCGGACTTGATAGAGACTATTGAGTTGGAAAACCTTTTAATTAATGCATGCATCACCATGCACTCTGCTGAAGCCAGGAAAGAAAGTAGAGGAGCTCATGCACGTGAAGATTTTACTGTGAGTTCGAAATCCTTCACTGCAATTTTTTTTTTTTTTTTTTTTTTTTGGTGTTTTTGGTTATTCACCATTGAATCATCTTTGCATATAACTGAATGTAATGGTCTGTGATCGCAGAAAAGAGATGACGAAAAGTGGATGAAACATTCATTAGGGTAAGCTTTCCCCTCTGAGTTTCCTCTCTGTTTCTTTTTTTGTTTTTATTTATTTATTTATTTTAAAATTTGCTATCCAGTTGATTAACTACTCTCTGTAGGATCAAAGAAAAACTATATGTTGTTTTAGATATCAATTGTGCCTGTGAGATAATAGTCAAATGATTTAAGATAGCCCCCTGAAAATAGAAGCAGGAGTTGAGCTACGCCCACATGCCAGTGCTTGTTATGCGTGTTCATTATGATATCATACTGTACATGGCCTACCTGTTGCTGCTGTCATTTCCTGCTCAATAGCATTCTAAACATCCAGAAGCACTTGTTATAGTCTAAAGCGGGATAATTACTTTTCGTTCTAATTGAATACACCATAATTTGCTGAGCGCTAATTTTGCTGGACATGATGCATATCTACGTGTTTAATTTGCCCATCACTTACTGAACCATTGAATGTGATATTCTTCCGAATTCACATTTCTTTTTCACTCCTTATAAATTTTGTAGTTTCCTCAAGAGTTGGGGACTTGAGTATAATATATGGCAAAAACCTCTTACGAGCGGTTTAGTTGAATAATTTGTAAGCGTTCAGCATTTAGCCAACTCCTAAGTAGACTCATAGTTTGCTATGGGAGGAAGATTAGTGGGAGGTGGTTGAGGACATAGTGCATGGGACTTATATCTATACCTATACTATATATTATTGGAGAGGGCCCTTCTAACGTCCAAAATAATTTGGTCTGCCAATTTTTAAAATTTCTTAAATTAATTAATTGTTAAAAGGTATTTTTTTCCTCGTGCATTTCTGTCTTATATATATATATATATATAAAATAAAAAATATAATTTACAAAAGTAATTTATTTTAATTTTTTTTTAAAAAAATTATGCACATACATAGGATGTGCCACATTTACTAGTTTTATATAATTTGATAAGTGCTAATATTCTCTGATCTACATGTTGCTTTTGCCAAAGCATGCTTTGTTGATAAAGCTCGTTCTGTGGTCTACAGATACTGGGAAAATGAGAAAGTACGACTAGACTACCGGCCTGTTCACATGAATACACTTGACGATGAAATTGAATCCTTCCCTCCCAAGGCTCGAGTATACTAGTATGCTTGCTAATTCGTGAGAAATTGGTGCCTTGCTCAATAGATTTCTCTGCTAGGATTGAAGTTGCAATAAATTAATAAAAGGGCAAACTTTCTGCCAATAGAATTAGCTTTCAACCTTTCAGGCTGCTGCTTATAGATTGCAACCTGAATCACAAAGTAGAATGTAGCTTCCTGTATCTTCATTAGTGATTCATTCATACTATATTATGCTGTGCCTCGTCATCCTGGTACGTATTGAGTGATTGCTTGTGTCTGGATTTTTATCCCATGAATTTAAACATCTCTGTCAAGTTCCTACTGATGTATAAGCTAGATCAAGATCTCTTCTGTTTCATGGGGAACTGGTTGCAACTGGGCTTAAATTGGTTGCCTCTGTTTAAAACCGAGTTTTGCTCGTCGCCTGCTGCTAATGAAACTTCTTATCTTAGTTTTGTAACATATTATTTGCAAGGAAAAAGGATTCCTGGGCTGCAACTAAGACTAGAGGTACACGTGAAAAGTGAGAATTCTCATTATGTTTTTCATTAGCTTTCGGCACAAGGGTATAACACGCATGTACCCTCACCTTTCCTTTGATGTTTCTGTGTGAAAATTGCATGAAGATTTATGTTTTAAAATTTGAAAGTTGCATAAAAATTGGCAATTTTACTGTCATCAAATCTTGTTACTGTACATTTTCAAATAGTTTCTAATGCAAATGGGTTATGGATCACAAGTTCTTTGCCTTTACTTGACGTCGATGGTCGGGCATGGGATGGGTTAGGGGGTTGCTCCCGCTCCTTTGGTTTTTGCACATACACCTGGACTGGGGGAGTTTTGTTTACTGGCTTTTTTAGCGGGCACTGGTTCCTAGGCCTGTCAATGGGTCAAATTTACTCATATCCAGATCCATTATATCAGGTCTGGACCCAAGCTCAGACCCATACTTTTAACTCAGGTTCAGACTCAGGCCCAAGTCCAGACCCATTAAATTAAAATAATTGGGTCTGGGTCGGGTAATATACCCGATATCACCCATTTTACCCGTACCCAACCTATACCCAAGAATTCTTTTGAAGAGTCTGATCTGAGAAAACTTCTGTAAAATTTCTCGACTCACAAAAACAAGAACTCTCTTGATTTATCTCCAAACTTGCCACCACCTCCGCCACTCAAGTGTAGTCCAAATCCGACGCTACACTCCAAACCTGCGCCACCTCCACCACTGCAACCGCCGACAGATTGCCCCTTGGAGCGCCACTGTGCAGATCTGCCCCTTGGAGCGCCGCCGCGCAGATCTTCCCCTTGGAGCGTCGTCGCGTCCGCCCGTGAACCGCCACCCGCCAGGTTCGTCTGATAGTCTTCTATTTATGTGTGAGGACAGACGAGGAACATGTTCTTGTTTGTTACACTGAAAAGGGTGGTCTTGTTGCTGCGGCTGCTTCTAATATGATGATGAAAAGGCTACCATTTTTTTCTCTTTTTGGTGTGGGTGTGGGTGTTGACGAAAGTGTTGGAAAAGGGGTTCTTGAGAATTGGTGATTGATGATGGTGTTTGTCCTTTTTTTTCTTTTGATTTGGACGATTATGGTGTATGTCTGCACAAGGGCAGATGAGGAGAAATAAAATCATGGAGGCTCTTAGACTATGCCAAGAGGCCTAATCCTTTTGAGGGCCCAAAATATTTTTAAAAATGAAAAGAAAAAAAAAATGATCGGGTCGGATCTGGACTCGATCCGAAAATCTGGGTCTAATAAAATGGCTTTGGGTCTTGGACCCATTGGGCCTGGGTCTTTATACTAATTATAATATTGGGCCTCTTTAGGGTTTGGGCTTGGGCAGGGTAAGACCCTATCCATTGACATGCCTACTGGTCCCCAACGTGTCCTACGTTTTACATTCCTCATATTATTTGGGAACCCATTCATGCTCAACCTCAATCAAACAAGGGTACTCCTGTTCCTGCTCCCCCTCAATAGCAGCAGCAACATCAAGACCAAGTGCTTCGGTGGTGTCCTTCAAAGTTCACTAATTTGCCACTCGGGCATAGTCAAAGCGTCCACAAGCCTTCGTGATTGCGTCTGAGTACAACAATCTTGCCTTTGCCACTCACAAAAATGCTTAAACTCTCCGATGTCTAGAACTCAATCGCTAGGTTCTTAAATTTAATCTATACTGGTAAGGCCTGTGTCATGTGTTCGATAAGGCTCGTGGCTTGCTCCTATCTAGGTCTGTCAATGTGTAGAGGTAAGGCTCTTGCCATATTCATAACCTAAAATTATCCAATGCAATAATTTATGTATAGGCCCAACCAATGGGTTTGAAACCTGATGGGCCCAAGATCCAAATATATTCTGTTAGACTCGAATATATTATTGTATTTGTATTCTTCTTAATTTTGTTCTTAGTTTAATGAAAGACTAATTTTCTACTGTTGAATTATCCATGACAACGGAGATATCAAGGTTCTAAATGTTTAAAATGATCTTCTATATTGATAGAGAAGACTAAATACCATCGATACAAACAATGATAAAATTCAAGAATTGGTTAAAAATATCATCATGATATTCTGAAACTCTGAAGGTGTATTTTTCAAACCAAAAGGCGTTACTTTCTATTCATAGTGCCCAAAAGGAACTATAAATGCAGTTTTATATTTATCTGATTCATTTATCTAATTTGCCATATCCTAATTTTAAATCAAATTTTGAGAAAATTATTGCCTTATGTAGTCTATCTAAAAGGTCTTTCATATTGGGGATTGGATATTTTTATCCATTTTAAAACTTTATTAAGAGGTTTGTAATTTATGACAAGTCTAGGTTTCCCTCTTTCCTGTTTGCATGCTTATAAACATAAAAGGCAGTGCGACCAAGGTGATTTAGAATTAGGTTTTTATCTATTAATGGCTTAATCTCATTTTTGCATAATTCTAAATATTCAGAATTCATTTGGCAAGGTCTTGGTTTAGTGGGAATATTTTCCTCTGAGAATTCATTTTCATAAGGGAGACTTACAATATGTTTTTTCCTATACCAAAATGCATTAGGATGTTCATTACATATCTCAAGTTCAAATTTATTTTGAACCATTCTGATTTTTCCTTGTAAGTTTGGATTTTCAAGTAATTCATTTATCTTTAACGAATTAAGTTCTTCTTTTATGAAACAAATTTGATTCGTTTTACAGATTATTAAATCTCTTATCCATTAATAACACTATCAATTGGTTGGGTAATAAGTTCAAATTTTATTGTTTCATCTTCAAATATTCCTATTATGCCTTTTTCATTAATCGTTTTTATAGGAAAAATCTTCTTAAGGAAAAGTGTCGCCAGAATTATATTATTGGTTAGATCTTGTCTTAATAGAAAACTTGTAGGGATACATTTTTTGTTATTACATATATAAGCTTTTGGGATTTTAAAACTTATATTCAATTTTTGCCCATTAGCATAAGATAGAGCATGGGTTGTCTTTCAAAAAATATTTGGTTGGTATCAAACCTTCTTTTATACAATTAATATCTGCTCCATTGTCTATTAGAGCAGTAAGAGTTCTTCTAAAATTATTATTTATTAATAAGTCAATTTTCACATTCCATTTCTGATTAGTAACAACCTCTAGTGTGGATAAGAATTTATCCTCAATTTTTTCTTTATCTATTCCGATAAATTTACTATTCTTATCTACCTCTAAGATTTCTATCCTAGTAGTGAGAGATTGATTATATCTCTTAATATTTTTTTTATTTCTTCATTTAGTTTTTCTATTTCTATTTTTAAATCTTCCAGAGTAGAGGGGTGATCTTTAATTGTATGCTTTTCCTTAAGCATCCTTTTAACCTCAGTTATTGTATAAGGTTCAAATGGCTTACTAATCATATTTTCATAAGCTTGATTTGATTCCGATGAAAATGATGCAACCTTATCATTGTTATCTATTTTACTAAGAATAATATCTCTTATCTCAGGGTCCTTAATTTTCCTAAGTAATTCAACTATATGATTATCCGTAAGAACATTTATTTTTCCTAATTCTTTGAATTTTACCATTAATTCATGAAATTCTTGATTTGAATCTTCCTACATTGGTCCTTGTTTACATGCACAAGAGGGGTCTTCCTCTTCTCCTCACTCAGAAGAGGTTAATGAATATTCAGAATTTTCTTCTATATTTTTTAGTTCATCTTGATAGTCAAATTCCGCTTCTAATTCTTCCTCAGATTCAGAGGATTCACTTTCTTCAAAAAATATCGTATTTGTTATATTTTTTTTTTCTTTATCTTCTAGTTTAAGACTATTAATTATTCTTTAATTTTTTAGCTCTTATATTTTTGCATGTATTTGCAAGGTGGTCTGTTTCGCCACATATGTAACATCTCCTTATTTTTTTGTTACATTATTCTTAGTTTTTCACTCATTCTTTCTAGCTATATTTCTTTTTTTATTTCTTTATTTTCCATCACCTTTTTTCTTATGTCTCTTTCTTCTAACTTCTGTAGCCCTATATTTAGGAATTTTCTGTTTATGTGATGGTCTAATTTCTATTCTAAATTGAGCACATAATTCTCCTAATTGATTTTGTCTGTTAAATTTTGTCTTTAATTTTGTTATTTAATCTAATCTCATTACATAGATTTAGACCTTCTTGGATGCATGTTCTAATTAGCTTCCCCTATGTATACTGATAATAATTTATATATATATATATATTCCCCTTTTTAAGAGCATTTCTTACCCTTTCTACAAATAAATGGGGCAGCCGTCTACAAACTTAGACTTCGAGTGAGCTTTATTAGATTCTGGGAGTTCCATTACTTGACTAAGGAAAACATCTTTATACCATCTAAACGATGTTAGAGTTTTGCACTTTACATTCTGTAGTAGGGTCCTAATGTTTTCACTATTATCGGACCATCTTCCTGTAAAATGTTCTACAATATTTAGGACAAGTGTTATATATTGCCTATTCTTCCATATTTTCAATTTTTACTGTATTCAGAATTTCATTTTTATCTGCTTTATCCGTGTTATTATTTCATTTACAGATAGTACTATACATCATCATCCTATGTATGGTATTGTAAATTTGTCTTTCTGTATCCATCTATATTCTATTCATAAATTTATTTTCCGTTATAGCTATGCTGATCATATATATCTTATTTCTCGTAAAGTACGTCTTGGGTTGTAGGCCTAGGGTAATAAAATTTGTTTGCATAGGCTTTCTCCCATATTTTTCTATTTTATTTATTTATTTTGAAATTTTTTGTTTGTAGTTTTCAGTATTTATGTCATTACTTAAGGTACTTAATTTTAGATCCCTAAATTTTTGATCTAATAATTTTTCTAATTCTCTTATTGGTTTTAGATGAAAACCTGCGATATCCAGAGGTGGCTAGATTGAGGAGCAGTGGCTTCTTTATTTGTCTCATCAATCATGAGGGTTTTTGAGCTAGTTTCTTGGTGCCAATAAAATATTTTATTCATTTTATGATTTCATTCTATATTATGTTCTCCTAATATATTTACGTACAATAAGTATAATTTTATTTTTTCATCAACTCATTATTTGAGCTATTGTGATCATTAGGTTATCGTCCTTATTTAGTTTTGAAAATACTTTGAAATTAATTTTAATTTCATTTGAATTCAACTTAAATGGTTGTTGCGGTGGAAATATGTTATTAATAATTTTTTCATTATCTAGAAAATATTTTCTTTCCAAAACATTCAAATATTGTTCGGGATATTTGAGTATAAACACAGGAATAAAAGCTATAATCCTATTTCCTATAGCTAATTCTATATAAAATTGGTCAGAAATCATTTTTCGGGTTTTAAGGGAAAATTTTCAAAGAAGCATCTTCTAAATGGTTCCCGCCTTTTTTCTAAAAATTCTTTTCTAATTTTTTTTTCGTGTTGGAGATCCCAAACTAAAATCTATTAAATTTGAATAGTCTACAAATGGGACCTTTATAAAAATCAATTAAATCCGAAATATTCATTTATAGACAGAAATTTATTTTCGAAGTTAATTCTTCATTCAATCTTGGGTCATTATAAACTCATTTAATATTATTAAATGAATCCTTATTTCTTCAACTTTATTATCCTTTGAGTCTTCTTGGTTATTTTCCTCTCTAATTTGAGAACTGGATGCCTAGATGGAGCCATTATCTCAACTGGTGAAAAATATGATACTGTTGAATATCTTGAAGAATTACTTCTTAGACACTTTGGGTGATTATTAACAAAGTCTTTTCTAACATTTTCTTATGGATTTTGAATGATACTAACATAGTTACTTTTAATATTTCTTAAAATTGGAATTTCCTTCTCAATTATCCAATTTTCTAGAAACTCTATTTCGCTCCATTTTATTTGTCTTCTAGCTAATCCTAGAAGTGTGTAAATATATCTAAAAAAATATTGTTTGTTCTAAAGACTGTTATCTTATATGCTACAATTTGGATTAAGGATATGAAGAAGTTTATAAATATATCCTCTAACATACACATACTAATTTAAATCTGGGTGTATACTTGTATCCATGCATCTTAACATTTAATGTTAAGGCATCTAGCATATTTACATCAGATAATGATAATTGTAAATTTGGATAAATATTAAAGAAATTGGTCCATGAGCCAAATTGGACTATATTATCCCAATCAAAGATTTTTTTCAATCTAAATTCCTGGCATCTCTTAAGGCAACTAAAAAGCTCTTTGGTAAGCCTTCTAATGTTAAAGGTTTGATGGCAATTTGCACTAGTCCTATATATAAAAATTTATTTCCATCTTGATAATGCCCTATATCCATGGCATCTAAAAGTTTTATTACTCTTTCTTCATTATCAATGTTTATTGATTCTTCACTAGTCTTCACAATTTTTTTAGTTTTCCAAAAATCAAATTGGCTAAAATTATAAATTAATCTTGGATTTACCTTAGGAATTGTCTATTTATTTGATTGATGCAAATTCTTAGGCATCTCATATTCCCCCTTCTTAGAATTTTTGATAGTATTTGTATCTGAACTAGATAAATATTGCATATTAAGCAATAGAATAAACACGTACTGTTGAATTATCCAATACAACTTCAACAACATGGCTCTGATACCATTAAGGAGCCATGGGGGATTGGGAATATAAAAAAATCGCCATAAAATCCAACCATGTGGGCGAAAAGCGAGAGATAGCAAAAATATACAAAAATCACCATAAAATCAAACCATGTAGGCAGAATGTAAATCCGACCATGTAAGCGAAAGGCGATCAAAATAGAGGAGTATCTTAAATTATGACATACATAGGAGAGTGAAATAAACTGGAGAAGAGTAATTTTGGGAACCTTTTATACTTCGTTAAACAAGTGAGTATGAACTCAGTCCAAAACGCCAAACAATAGCCCAAACAACGTGACAAATCGGCAAAACTGGGCAACAATGGCAGCACATACTTCATTCATAACCATAACTTAACAGAACAACCCAAAGGGTGTCCTTTCCATATTTATTCAATTTCTCCGTATATTTATCATTGATTTAAAATAGTTTTTGTTAGAACCTTGCCATCTCCGTTGTCATGGATAATGCAATAGTAGGAAATTAACCTTTCATTAGGCTAAGAGCAAAATTAAGAAGAATATAAATACAATAATTTAAAGAAAACTTATGAAATGTAAGTGCACACCCGCGTAAAAAACAAAAGGCTTTATTTATTAAGAGAGAGGAAAGGAAGATATACAAGTACAAGTGTTTTTTCAGACTCTGTACTAATGAACTGAAAAGGGTTATTTAGAGGAGCTAGACTTATGAAGTTCAGACCTAAAATCTTTATTTGAGATAGGTGTTTGGTCTAATCCTCCAGACACCTTGCGTGTGTGACACTTGTCCGTGCCCTTGACTTGGTCAAAGTCTTCTAATTTTGTCCTCTTCCCGCATTTGTGTGATTCCTCCTTCATTTCTTCATTATTTTGGAGAAATTGCTTTCTTCAGATTCTGGTTCCGATCTCTTGTGGTGATAAACTCTTTGTTGTTCCGAGGATTCATAGGTTTCGAGTTTTGATTTTGCTTTCAAAGCAGTTCTAATTAATTGGGATAATTGATCAAGAAGAATTTCGTGATTGGGTTCCTCGAAAGGATCCTGTGATTATTCTGTTAAACAAGAATACTTATTTTCTTTTCCTTGGAGGAGGTCTCCATTGTGGACTTCATTCATGTCAGATTCCTTTTGAGATCTTTTTGGACTTGATTGAGATATTTTTCAATCATTTGTTCTTTAGAGATGATGCATCTTTTGCTTTTGATTTTTTGTGATAATTGCTTAAAGGGGCTAGGAGTATGATATTCCTCTTTTTCAACAAGGGTTCGATATCCTTGACTCTTTTCTTCCATTTCATCTTGTGCTTCTTGAAAAAAATATTTTGTATCTGTGGGTCTATTTGCATTAATTTGTTCTAGAATTTTGAACAAGATTTTCTTCTGATACAAGGAATTTTTTTGTAGGGTTATCCTACTTCCGGTACCATTTTCATATCCATGGGAGTGAAAATTCCACAAAGAAGAAGAAAGAGGCCATTCCTTCTACCCATTTTCTTGATCTTTCTGCCTGAATAACTTTGGCGAATAGTTGTCCATTCCGTATAATAATCCTGAAAATTTTCAGGGAGTATAGAAATTGAAGGACCATAATTTAACCACCACTGAAATACCTTATTTGGTACTTCTTGTTGGAAGACAAATGGACAAATTTAAAAAGCCATGTGTGTTTTCTCTTATAATTTTCATAGAGAAGGCTTTATTGAATGTTTCAACATAGTTTCAATAATTAAATTTTATTGGGCTTTTCGACTTTGGGTGAATATATTCTTTTTCACCTAATGGGTTAAGTCCCCATTCAAGAGAAGTGATGAATGTTTTAATTACTGCTTTTGAGTAATTAAACTCCTTTCTATTATAGGAGTAAGTGTGGGTGATTTCACCACTTTGTATGGCCTTAAGTATACACTCATAATTGGCCCTTCGTTTGTGTGACCCTACTATAACTGTTGTCACGTCTAAGTATCTTTTCATTAGATACCATGTGTCTTTTGCCATCTTAATTATCATTTTTCAAGAGTATGATTACTTTCTAATATTCACTGAATTTATAATTCGTTAATTGGTCTTTTGCCATCTTAATTATCATTTTTCAAGAGTATGATTACTTTCTAATATTCACTGAATTTATAATTCGTTAATTGGTCTTCTTCTTCAAGGTTCTTGGCATATTATTATTATTATTATTTATTTATTTTTTAATGTATTTATTGTACTCATTCATTACTTAACTTTGAGTCTATAAAATGTAATAAATTTAAACCATTTAACTTAAAAATTATATTTTACTTTATTATAATTAGAATATTATTTTTTCAAATTAAGAAAAAATCGATTAAACTTAAACTACAAAATTGTTAAAAAAAAAGAAGAAAGTTTTTGAACTAAAAAAAATATACATATATAAAACAATACGCTAAAAGGCATTTTTCTTCCTGTAGCTTTCGCCTTTTCCCGTTTTAGTCCTGTAACTATCTAGGGTTGTAAAAAAGTCCTTTAATTTCTTAAAATGCTCGATTTTGGGATAAATTTCACCGAATTTTTTAATGTGGCCGGAAAAAGTCACATGTGGCTCACGTACCCGGAATAAATTGGGGGAATCGTTCTTATTGGCTGTTTAAAATCCTTACGTGGCAGATATGAAATTTAAAAAAAGAAAATATTGACATGGCTAAAACTTAGCCATGTTAGCACAATGACATGGCATTGGAGGGAAAAAAAATCAGCAGTCACGCATTATGCACGCGAGACAAAAAGATTTATGCCCTAATCTTTGAAAATGAAGAGGGCAAAATGACAAATCCTAACACTCAAAGAATCCCTAAATCATAACTCAGAAGACGAGTGCGAGTGTGCTGTTGCAGTCTTGGTTTGCATGGTGATAAAAAGATCAGCGTGGCATGTGCACATGCCCCTTCCTCGATACCGTAAGACCCACTATTTAAAACTTAAAATTTTCCTTATTTTTTTGCTTGAAAGTGATATGATAGTGTAGTGTTTGTAAAGATTCTACTTTTATTTAAGTTTTTGTGGTCCCTTCGTGCTATTTTTTATTGTGTGTGGTCCCATATGTCTTGTGCTTTTACTTTGTATTGACTGTTTCCTTTGTTTTTTTTTTGTTCTTTTTTTGGTTTTATTTTTTTTTTTTTTGGTTTAATATAAAGACCCTGATACTGAATCCATTACACTATCTTTGCATTAGGTGGGGAGGCTAGGCATGTGCCCGAAGCCTTGTATGTAGGTGGGAGTGTCACTAAATTTGACTGTTTGTTGCCTGAAGAGGTTTTTGTAGAGTCTTGTGATCTGTTTAGTGATAGTCTTGGGATAGCAAAGGAGATGAGATATTATACAATTGTTAACAGAGGTTTAAGTTATTGATTGACAATAATGATTTTAGAAGGGAATGGAAGAAAGTTCTCAAGCATCGAGAAATGTTTGTATATGATGAGGGTGCAGTGGCTCAGGTGGGTGAGGGGGCTGGAGAGGGTGCTTAGGTGGGTGAGGGGGCTGGTGAGGGTGATGAGGTGGGTGATAGTGATTATGAGATAGGGGAGGATGAAAATGAGGAGCAGGGTAATGAGCCAGACAGGGATGAAGGGAAAATTGTGAGGGAGACTAGTGATTCTAGTGATGAATCTAGTGATGAAGAGGAGGAGGATGTTGTTGACAATGAGGGTGATTTATATGAACATAGGGATTCAGATGGTGGGGAGGGTGATGGACATTCAAATTCTGGCTTTAATCCATCAGAAATATATGACCCTGTTTTTGAGCTTGGGATGTTGTTCAGCAATAAAGATGAGTTTAAGAAGGCATTGCAATCTCATGCAATTAAGTCTAAGAGAACACTGAAATTCATAAAAAATGACAAAGCAAGGGTTTATGTCAAGTGTGGAGCTATTGATTGTGAATGGAAGATGCATGCAATAAAACTAAAGAATGAAGAAACTTTCCAGATCAACTTGTTGTGTGATCGCCATTCATGTCCTCAGATATTTGATGTGAAAAATGTGAAGACAAATTGGTTAAAAGATAAGTATCTGCAGAAGTTTAAATCAGACCTTAAAAGATGTGTCAAAGGCTTTAGAGTTGACATAATAAATGAGTTGAGGGTTAATGTGTCGAGGAATCAAGCTTATAAAGCCAAGAAAGCTGCATTAAAGGAAATAGAGGGTAGTCCTGAATGGCAATATGCTCGATTATGGGACTATGCAGAAGAAATCAGACAAACAAATCCTGGTTCTACTGTAATAGTTGGAACTGAACAGTTTGAGGGGGAAGAAAGGTTTAACAGATTCTATGTCTGTTTTGGGGCATTAGAAGCTGGATTTAGAGCTGGATGTAGGCCTATAATTGGGGTCGATGGGTGCCATCTAAAGGGACCACATAGGGGTATCCTTCTCACTGCAGTTAGGGTAGATCCGAACAACAATTTATTCTCTACTAACCATGCGGTAGTGAGTAAGGAATGTAGGGAAAGTTGGGAGTGGTTTCTCATAGTGTTAAAACATGACTTGAACATTGTGAGACAACATGAATACACATTCATGTATGATAAACAGAAAGGTCTAATCCAAGCATTTGAAGAAGTGTTCCCAGGGTGTGACCGTAGATTTTGTGTAAGGAACTTACATAACAACTTTAAACAGGCTGGTTTTAGGGGATTTGCCTACAAAAATGCCTTGTGGAATGTAGCAAAAGCATGTACAGTGGGTGAATGGAAAATGAGGATGCAACAAATGAGGGAACTTTCAGAAGCTGCACATGAATGGTTTAATGATAAACCTGCAGTTCAGTGGTCTAGGAGTCACTTCAGTGAGGTATCTCAGTGTGATATGTTGTTAAACAATGTATGTGAGACATTCAACTATTGTATATTGGATGCTAGAGAGAAACCCATCCTCACAATATTAGAATGGATTAGAGAATACTTAATGAGACGGATGCAAGAAAACAGAGACAGGAGCAACACTAAGTGGAAGCATAATTTGTGCCCTAAAATACAACAGATCTTGCAGAAACAAGCCTCCAAGGTTTCTGACTGTATGCCCATTAAGGCTGATGAATTTCATTATCAAGTGTCTTGTTTTGATGGGAGTCAACACTGTGTTGATCTTGGTGCAAAGAGTTGTGTTGTAGGAACTGGCAGTTGTTAGGGATACCATGTAAACATGCTTGCTGTGTAATTTATCATACAAAAGAGGATCCAATAGACTATGTGGCAGATTGTTATAGTGTAGAAACATATAGAAGAGTCTATGAGCCAGCAATACAACCAATGAGCCATGAAGGCTTATGGTTTGAGTCATTTATAATACCCCCTCTACCACCAAACTTTGGAAGAGGTGCAGGTAGACCTGCAAAGGCGAGAAGAAGGGAGGCTGATGAACCCACATTGAAGAATAAAAAGAAGAACAAAAGGAGGCAGATCTTGAAGCTGAGAAGACACCAAACCACTGTGCATTGCAGGACATGTGGGGAACCTGGCTACAATACATCCAAGTGCCCAGAAAAGGTACAATTCTGATTCAACCTACTTGTATTGTCTTCTCCTCAATTCTGATTCAACCTAATTGTCTTTTTTATAAATTTCAGATGAATGAGACAGGAAATACTTTGGAGCATGGAGCATGCAGACCACAAAGAAGGGTAAGAAGCCTTCTGTCTGTACTAGATTGTTTGAATCATGTGTTGTAACACTTATTTTCTGGGTATATCGATTGAAAAAGGAAAAGCAGCTGATAGCATCTTAGAGGAAAATACTCATGAAGCTGATGATGGTGGAACAAGTGTAAGTTTGACATTCAAATTCTGGTCATATTATACCTTTATGAAAAATTGTAAATTCTTGGTTGTTTAATGCACAGGGTACCCAACTGCCTAATATTCTCCCACCTGTGCAAGTTGATGTTGAACCAACACCGGAAGCATGCATTACCCAGCAAGAGATGCACCATCAGCCACCTGCAATGCCAGTTTACAAACCTGGCCCATAATTGTACGAGCAGCTATCCATGTCAAATAGCCACATCAGCTTGCAACCTAGGGTGCAAATCAAAGCACGTCCACCTATGCTTGGCTCACATGGGATGCCAACTTTTACTACAGTTTCCAGAGCACAATTAGGAACCATCAAGCCAATCATAACGGGTGGTGGCAAGAAATACTTAGATTTAAGTCAGCTTAGTTCATCAGATGCCCAGTGATGTGAATGATGTTTTGGCTTGTTTTGTTCAAACTTATGGGATGTGAATGATGTATACATTAGAAGGTGATGTTTTTGGCCTGTTTTTGCACGTGAAACTTGTACACTTTTTGGCCTGTTTTGGCCTGTTTTTGCAAGTCAAACTAGTACACATTAGAAGCCTGTTTTGGCATATTTTGTACCCCTTTCTGGAAATTATAAACACTGCTTTTATTTGTTCATTTTTCACTTACATGTTCTTTATATTACACCTACAAGTCTGAAGTCCCAATTTTGCAAGAATCTGATATATCTCCAGTTTGCAATATCTCAACAATTTTTCCACAAAATCAAACACATTAAACGATCACTTTCATTTTCTGAGAAATTCAATTACATAATGTTAGAATTACACCATAAACAAAAACAAAAAAATAGATATAAGTTTTCTTGGGGGATGTCAACATTGCCCAGCAAACAAACACCAGAATCAAAGCTAAAACAACCATAATTTTTTGCCACTTTCTGTTCCTCTGCTTCATTTCTTCAATTTTGGCTTCCAGCGTGTTGATCTTCTTCAACAATTTAGGTACAATAGCTCGAGCCCTCGCACACAAAGGGGGGTCTTCCCATTGAAAAAGCCTACAACCTCCTCTTTGAAACAACCCCCCCAAAAAACTCTACTTTAAACCACAAAAAATTGAAAGTAAACATAAATGGATGATACCTTGTAATTGCGGCAGGAGTGAAACCTCCGCCCAGGATTCTCGTTCGTCCATGATGTACAAATCGCAGCCGGTTGGGAACAGTTGCACTCAATGTGGCTCGTAACAATGGACATTGCAAGGAGATGAGGAAGGTGGAGATTTTACCTTACTCTTTGTTCAAGGAGACGAGGAAGAAGATGGAGATTTTACCTTACTCTTTGTTCAAGGAGACGAGGAAGAAGATGGAGATTTTAGGGTTTCCTTCATTTGGGGAATTGGGGTCAACTTATAAAGTTCTGAAAATGCTGATTTTTTTTCCTCCAATGCCATGTCATTGTCACTACAAAAAAATTCATTCTTTGCAAGGAAAATTTTCCTCACAAAAGCCAATAATTTCGTCACATTAGCTTAATGTGAGGAAAAAAATTCGTCACAAGGTCCTCACAAATAGGGCCTCGCATTAGGTCTAATGTAGGATAATGTGACGAAATATAATTTCCTCACATATATAATTGTGAGGAAAATCATTTCCTCACAAATAAATGGTGTATGTGATAAATATATCCTCATTTTAAATATTTTTTTTTCCTCGCAATATATTATTTTCTCACAAAAAGATTATATTTTATTAAATGTGACCAAATATATCGTCACATTAGACTACTTTTTCCTCACGTATTATATTAACAAAATATGACGATAATTTCCTCACATTAGAATTATTCAAAATTAATATTAAAAAACTCAATAACTTCATTTGTGACGATAATTTCCTCACAATAGAATTATCCGAAAGAAATTTACACAAATTTAAAAAATCATTTGTGACCAAAAAAATCCTCACATTATAATTTTATTTCAATTAAATATACATTTTTTAAATTTGCTTGTGAGGGGCATTTTGTCACATTAACATTCTAATTTGACATGATTTAGTCATCACAAAAAACGTTAATTGCAATTTTATCACAATATCAACATTTAATAAGATTCATATTGTCATCCATATATCTTGGCTTAGTAAAATGAAATTTCGCATCTCAAGCGCATTTGTCACAAAATAATTCAATATAAATATTAATCTTGAACTTTTCATTAAAAATTAAAATCTTGTGTCAATTAGATAATAAATTGCAAGATATTCGTACATTAATTAAAGAAATGAAAAGAATCATGCATAAGAGAAAATTGGGACAAAATATTCGAATATAAAACATACTTGAAATGCTAAAAATTTTGAGTAGATTACAAAATCCAAACTAAAAAAGAGAACAATTATGTATCCATATCGATTCCTAAGAATTCAAAAGTACCCCTTAAAAACACGACCAATATATTTTCATCGAAGATGCTATATCTACACAACGTATCAACATTTGACATGTTCGAATCTCAAGTAAAACCATCTTTTGTCGTAGAATCTGAGAAGTATTCAAAGAAAAATTAATATGAATACTCGACAACTAAAATAATAATCTATAGCAACATTCAATATCCATTTCTCCTAAATAAATTGCTTAAATATACAGATTTTGAACAAAATGCATCTTTGCACAAGAGAAATATGAATGATAAATTGAACTCCAAAAGTTACCAACAATCAGAAACACAACAAATATTAAATTATCCAACACCCAAACATCGCTCATGTTCAAATACAAGTAAACAATCACTTAGAATCTCATTTCTCTTCACTAAAAATATGTCACT
The DNA here is from genome assembly GCA_034509735.1 of Sesamum alatum. Classification (NCBI taxonomy): domain Eukaryota; kingdom Viridiplantae; phylum Streptophyta; class Magnoliopsida; order Lamiales; family Pedaliaceae; genus Sesamum; species Sesamum alatum. Next base: position 18,369,637 of record JACGWO010000005.1, on the reverse strand, counting down.
TAATTCTTTGTTACACGAGCAGCAAAATTGCTGCTCCTATTGCAGAGAAACAAGCTGTTTCTCCACAACGGGAGAAGTAAATTTGCTGCCCCTGTTTCTCTGAAACAGGTGCAGGGGCAGCAAAATTGCTGCTCCTGTTTCAGACTGTTTCAGGAGCAGCAATTTTGTCGCCCCTATTTCTCTCTGAAACAGGGGTAGCAAAATTGATGCTCCTATTGACTGAGGTATCTCCTCAACCTAAAATGCAAAGAAGTTAACAAATGAAAAGAGTGATTATCATATATATAATGAATTTTTTTAGAACAAATAAAAGTAATTAATCACTGTAGCTTATGAAAAGTGTTTACTTGGTTGGTTAGTCCAGTGATCAAATCTTAAGGAGAAAACATATGCAACAAAAGTTCCCCTCTTCCGTCATCATTAAGCATATTCATCAACGATTTTTTACAATATGAAGCAATTCGACAATCACAAAAAGATCAACATATTCATCAACGATTTTTTACAATATGAAGCAATTCCACAATTACAGATAACAACGATTTTTTACAACCTGGGTATAGTTCGCGTTTTGCATCTCTTAATAAGTTTCTAAAACTTTCTGTTTCCCCCTGAAAATTTTGAACCTCACTCATTTCATCTAACATTTCAGTGAAATCATTATGCAAGTTAGATGATTGAGCATTCATCACATTATCATCTATAAGATCGTGTTCATTCTCATCATCACATTATGTACTTTCTCCCCATGTAATATCCAATCACGGTAATTATATGAGAAACCATTTGTATGCAGATCAAGTTTAACTTCATCAAAAGATTTGAACCTTGTTTTATTGCAAGAGCGACAAGGACAATGAATCATGTTGTCAGGCCCAACAGCATTTTCCTTGGCAAAATTGAGAAATGATTCCACACCTTTAATGTATGACTCAGAAAATGTATTTGTCTCATTCGTTCAACTTTTATCCATTACGTTGTCCCTAAAGATAATATATTTTATATTAACTTATATTCAACAAATAAGTGTTACATAATATTGCACTTATACTATTTCAAGTTAGACAAGTAAATGAGAGAAAGTAAATTAAGGTTGTTGCAAAAGGTAATATAGAAATTAAACTCATAGATAAAAAATATCCCAAATAATTGAAAAGACAAAGTTCATGAAAACAAAATCCACAACCAAGACAGATAAAATTTTTGCACTATAACCATCATCCAACAATGCATGTTCAAACATAAGTATAGATTGAATAATATACTTAATGGAATAAGCAAATTAATCAAACTAAAAGCATATAGTAAAACATAAATAACTCAATGTAAAAACGAGAGTTAGCATATAAGATTTTGATAAGGAAAACGCAACTTACGTTAATAGAGAAATTGCTGCACTTTTTGAATTGTACTCGTAACTTCTAATTGCGTTTTTCCTGTAAAGAATAACAGAAAATTTTTGATTAATTCCAGCAGAATTGTAACAGAGGAGGAATTCCCCCCTTGTTACAGGCGAAATTCGCCCCGGTACAGGGGGGAATTTCGCCCCTGTAACAGGGGCGAAATCCGCCTCTGTTACTCGCCCCTGTAACAGAGGTGGATTTCGCCTCTGTAACAGGGGCGGATTTCCGCCCCTGTAGTGGCGAAATTTCGCCATACAGGGGCGAAAATTAATCTCCTACGACTATAGAAAAATGCTTAAATTTTAATAAAATTTTCTTTCAAACAATAATATGAGAGAAGAACTAAATACCTTGTTGATTGGCAAGAGTGATGATGGATTGTTGATGAAAGTAAGAGAAGAATTTGAGGAAGAAGAAAGCACTGTGTTGAGTTGAAAGAAAGAAGAAAGAGAGTGTGTTGAGTTGAAAGAAAGAAGAAAGAGAGTTTTGACGGTTTACAAGTATATTTTTTTCTATTTTTTAATAAAATTAATTGTATATTTTTTTTTAAAAAGTTTATTTATTTAATTTAAGATGAGATTTTGGAATTGATATGTAGAAAAAAATTTATACTTTGAAAAATACTTAAAAAAGAAAAAGATGAGACAATAAAATATTATTTTATTAAGTATAAAATTTAATTGCAAATAAAAAAATAAATTTATCACATAAATAGTTTTAAAAAAATAAGAGAAAATACTAAACAAAAGAGAATATTAATTTTGGGGGGAAAGACAATTATTTATAGGAGGAAAATATTTTCTCACTCATATATATAGTTGTTGTGAGATTTTTTCTTTTTTGTCACAATATACTAATTAATTGTGAAGAAATAAATTTTCTTTTATCATGAAATTTTAATTCGTTGTGAAAAAATGGATGCAATTACAAGGAATAAAAATTCGTCACATTATGTGATACTTAATGTGAGGATAAATAATTTTGTCACAATATATGATATTTAATGTGATGACATATAATTTCATCACAATAATGATATGAAATAGTGAGAACAAAGTATTTTTAATCCTTTGTTTATGTATTGTGAGGAATTTTTTTTTTATCATATTTACATCAATTTTTTTTGTGAGGAATTAAATATTTATTGTGATAAAAAGATAATTTCCTCACAATTGGTCCATGCTTTTGTGAGGCAACTAGAACTCCTCATAATATGAAAAGCCTAATGTGAGGAAACAAGATTTCCTCATATTAACCTTTCTTATGTGACAATATTTAATTTCCTCACATAACATTGGTCACAAAAAAGGACATTTTTTGTAGTGTGTGCTGACATGGCTAAGTTTTAGCCATGTCATATCTGCCACGTAAGGATTCCCTCAATTTTTTTCGGGCGCGTGAGCCACATGTGACTTTTTCTGGCCACATTAAAAAAATTCGATGAAATTTGTCCTAAAATTGAGCATTTTAAGAAATTAAAGAACTTTTTTGCAATCCTAGATAGTTACAGAACTAAAATGGGAAAGTTACAGGACGAAAAATGCCTTTTAGCCAAACAATACTATCCAAATTATTTGATTATAAGGAGTAGGTGTTATATTTATTAATTTAAAAAATTCAATATTGCAACAACAATAATAAGAGGCAAAGTGTATTTAAACCTTTGATAAAAGACAAAACAATTAATTTAAAGCTTCAAACCTACTCCAAATAAAATGAGTATCCGGCACAGTACGTGATGGCCAGGAGGGACGTGGCGGCTTTCAACCTGCATGAAATACACGTGTAAGCTTCGAGACCAACTCCACTCTCCACGTTCACTCTATGAAATATGCAACGGAGACCGATTCAGAATTCCATTCGTCTACAATTACTGAAGTGCAACGAGAACAACGACCACATATCTCAAGCAAATTGCAGAAATGGCAGCAAATATGAGCCCCGCGTATGCCTACACGGTTGTGTACGTGAAAGATGTCGCGAAATCTGTCGCCTTCTACGCCAAGGCCTTTGGGCATCACGTCCGCCGCCTCGACGACTCTCGCAGGTACCTTCAGATCCCAGATTCTTCATGGAAGTAGGTGTGTTGTTGGAGTAATTAGTTGACACAAGAGAATTTTATTGACTATATTTTTTATGATTATGGTTAAAAATTGAGGTAAATAATTATTATTAATTACGGATGAATGGAGATTTGTGTAAAAATTAGTTTTTCTAGGGCAAAGAGATGTAGTAAAAGCATTTGTCATGACTTTTAGCCATATTAAATATTTTAGTCATTCTTGCAAAAATTATGATCCACCATTGTTCTTTAATTGTGGCTAAAGAATTAGTTATGGTTAAATGCTATTTTTCTTGTCTTACGAGGAATAAGACGTGATGTTTGCGCAGATGGGGCGAGCTGGAGAGTGGGCAGACGACGATAGCCTTTACGCCGGCAAGGCAACACGAGACGGACGATTTGACCGGCGAGGTGCAGATCCCTCGTTCAAGCCACCAGAGGAACGCTGTCGAGGTCTGCTTTGATTATTCAGATGTCGATGCTGCATACAAGGTTTGTTTATGTGTATCAAGGCTCTGTTTGGTTTTACTCTTCTCAATGCTCATTTTTAATTTTACAGTGTTTTAAATTGTATGATTATGTTGGACCGAGTGTTTTGAGGATGGGTCATAAATATCAGAAAATTTATTATCCCATTTTCTTTAACAGAAATTATAGCAAAATATTCCCCCTTTTCAAAGAAATTATCACAAAATATTTTAGTTCAAATATGTTTTTATTTTATCACGTGTAAAATTATTGCAAAGTATAATTCAGATGCATTTTTACTCTATCACCTCTTTTTTGAACAAAATTATTGTGAAAAATACTAATTCAAATATATTTTGATTCCCTCTTCTTTTTTCGCACAAGATACTATCATAAAAAAAATGTAATTACAAAATATTTTTACTTTTCATATAAACATAAACATAAAAGAATTTGAAAAAAATAACATTTTTGGTTCCAGGTTCATTTTATTTTTAGTCCCATCCGTTACGGGATATCCAATTTTGTCTTGGAAACTTATAAAAATTCTCACTTTTAATCCTGATCTACTTCTTTATTTTTTGTTTAATGATATGGGTCATGTGTCCTGTATGTGGTCTTTAAATATTTTTGGTTGGGGAGGAAATTGGTGTGTTTCCAACTTGACGACACTTCGACAGGAAGGGAAAAATATCTCGAGTGAGAAAGTTTTTTTTTTTTTTTCTTTAAAGGAAATTAGGATAAGAAAAGGGAATTTTTTTTTTCCTAACGAAAAGTAATTTTCTCTCCAGCTAAAAAATACTTAAAAAAACAAATAAAAAAATAGATGAAGACAAAAAATACGGATTTTACGGGATCAAAAGCACCAATCTCTTAACGAATGCGATTAAAAGTGAAAAGGGTCTAATTTATGGGACGAAAATATTATTTTCCCTACAAATTCTCTTAAAAATACGGGCTTAAGAGTCTGTCTCTCATCTGATTCTGTTGTTCATCTGTGCGTCTCTCATCTGATTCTGTTGTTCATCTGTGCGGATCATGCATGGCGAGGGGAGCAGAGAGCGGTAGAGAATGGGGCGGAGGCGGTGAGCGCGCCGGAAGAAAAGGAGTGGGGGCAGAAAGTAGGGTATGTGCGAGACATTGACGGCATCGTGGTGAGGATGGGAAGCCACGTCCGGTAATCAACATATTATACGCTCCTCTCAGCTAAAAACTTCATATACGGTAATGTAGGTAATGTGCTTATGACATGATATCTCGCACTCATAAATAAGGCGCTCAACTTGCTGAATTGTCTTGTTCATTGAATGTCTGTAAATTTTATCTTTTTACAAAGTTATGAAAATAAGCGGCAGGTTTAATCTATAACTATCCTAATTAACAAAATTAATTTAATTAGGTTTAATATGATATAGGATAAAAATTGGGAGTAGATTTAAAATTGTTGATTTTGTGTTTTCCCTTAAGTTTGGTTTAGGTCAAACATGGAGTAAAAATAGATATATAATGTTTGGTTAGCTCAAATCAATGAATTGGTTTGGGTGAAGAATGGAGTAAAATTTTTTTTTGTGAACAAATAATTAGTAAATTACCTCTCTATATTTTGAGAAATAAGCAAATTATGTCCTATCAAGCGGAAAAATAGGGAGTAATTTGCTTCATTTTAAGATGAAGGGGTAGTTTGCTAAATATTATTTTACAGGGAGTTTTTTGCTAATTTTTTATGTCACATGGGGTAAATTGCATATATTTTAAAAAAGATATGTTTGGTTAGCTAAAATAAATGAATTGGTTTGGGTGAAAAACGGAGTAAAATGAGATATATATATATATATATATATAATGTTTGATTAGCGAAAATAAGTGAATATATGGTCCTGAAATCAACTTTGTTTTCTACTGAATTGGGCGAAAAACTTGGAATAAAAGAATACAAAGAAGTAGGGCGCATTAGAAAAAAATTAACATTTACTTATGGTTTTTTATTAATAAAAGTGAATAGTCATTCACACAGTTGTTGGTTATGGTTATGGTTTTTCTGTGTGTGGCTAACACTACAAGAAAATAATTATAAAAAATTTTGATGTTAAAATCAGCGTCGAGCTTCATGTTTAATCTTAACCGAGTTAAAAGAGTAATGGTAATATTTCTTTAGAAAAGATTAAAATTAAAACTTCCAAAAGTTTATTTTCTAAAATTATGCCAATAATTAGTGATCGATCTGTGAGTTGTCTGCCGAAATCGCTCCTCTCTCAAGACCTTTGCAAAATTAATTCCCCAAAACAACAACAATCTATGAATGTTATATCTACTATATATTGTACTCTGAATTATGGAGTCGGTAATAACATAGTCATGTAATCCAAAGTCATGACATGACAGACGAGAAATGTTCCAGATTTGTATTGTCTTGGTGTGCTTCGTTTGAAGTCGAACAATTGATTCAATTTGAACTTCAACGTGAAGAACAACCCATTCAATTTGAACTTCAACGCGACCTACAGCCGGAGAAACTATTCAGAATAGACCTGTCAATGGTCAAAAATTACTCAGACCCAAATTTATTATAATGGGTCTAGATCCAGGTTCAGGTTCATATTTTTAAAACAGGCTGAGACCCATTCAATTAAAAAGACTGAGTCTGGGTTGGGTAATATACTCGATCTCACCCATTCAGATCCAATTTTTCATACACCATCTTCTTTTCTCCTTCAGTATCAGTTCACCTTTTACCTCCCAAGCTCCTTGCTGCCGCCGCGGCGCCCACCCAAGCCCCCATCGCCGCGGCCGCGGGATCAGTGGTGGCGGCACCCAAGCCCCCATCGCCGCGGGTCCGCCCACCCAAGCCCCCATCGCCGCGGCCGCGTCCCATCATTGATCCTGCGGCCGCGCCCACCACCACTGATCCCGCGGCCGCACGCTCCCCAAGATCTTGCGGCTGTGGCCGCACCCCATCAAGAGCCCGTGGCCGCGCCCATCACCAAGATCCTGCAGCCGCGCGCCCAAATAAGTCATTTGGTTTTTTTTTTCTTTTAGTGTTTAGAGATTTGTTTATATATTTTTTCGGAAGATTTTGAGATTTGATTTTGATTTCTTGATCAGGGGTATTGAAAAATTGTAAATGCATTTGGTTTCTTAAAAATGCTATTTAATTTGTAATTTTTTTGTTTTAATTTTCTATTTTTTGGTAGAATGACAGAGTTATGAAAGTTTGAGAAGTTTATCTGGGAATCACATTGCTGTGAGACTGTTTTTTTTAATCAAAATTTAGAGTTGGTTGATTTATTGTTTTAGGGTTATTTTGTTAATGTTCATCTGACAACAATAATATTAATTCATATTGTATTTTGTTGTTGTTCTTGATAGAGTTTTTTAAATAAGGGAATTAAAAAAAAAAAAAGACAGAATTGGGTCTGGGTCGGACCCGGCCCCAAATAGGCCGGTCTGATCGGGTCTAGAGATCCATGGGTCTCAAGTTAGATTAAATAGAGTTAGGGTAATAATTATTATTTGGGTCTTGTTTGGGTCTAGGTCTGGGTAGGGTTTTACCCTATCCATGGTCTTGTTTGGGTCTAGGTCTGGGTAGGGTCTTATCCTATTTATTGACAGGCCTAATTCAGAAATAAGTAACCTATAGCTGGCGAGAGTAATCAGAAATAAGTTTCCAAGGCGTAAGAGGTGTATATATTATTACTAGGATAAGAAATAAGTGGCCTACGGCCGGAGAGACTAATTAGAAATATGTTTCCAAGGCGTAAAGGGTATATATTATTACTACGGTACATTATATTTTTAGTCCCATAAGTGGATCTGTTTTTAATTTTAATCTCATATTGTGGATGATTCGCACATTACATTTTATATCTGTATTTTTTTCAATTTCAGCATATAAGAGGGGAAATCGTTAAATTACTAATGACTGAATTTTTTTTTTGGTTAGGTGGGTGCAAATTTGGAGGGAAAAATTGGTGGAAAAGACTTATTTCTTCTTTTTTTTTCTTATATAAATAATTTTTTTTTAGGGGGAGCTTTTTCATTAGTAGGAAAGAAAAACATGACTCCAAAATGGAGAAACTTTTTCTATTTTATACACGAACTTATGTGTCAAATTGACAAATTTTTTTTATTTGTAGTCATATTTACACTTCTTTCCTACTTAGTTGAAGAGCGCTCCTTTCCCCTAAAACAAGAAAAAAAAGGTATTTATATAGGAAGAAAAAGAAATAAGACTTGTTTCATGACTTTTTACCTTCAAATTTGCACCCATCTAATGGAGAAAACATCAATCGTTAGTAATTTAACGATTTTTCATCTTGTGTTCTGAAATTTAAAAAAAAAATGCACATATTGGTTGCAATGTGCTAATCATCTACAGTATTGGCCATAATCGAAAATATTTTTACTTATGGAACTAAAAATATAATTTTACCCATTATTACTACCAGCCACAAATGGCGAAGAAAAGTGTAATCGTGGAAGTGGAATGTGGAATCACACGAAACTTGCAAACATTACTACGAAAAAAATGATCCAATAATTATAAAAAGTTTTGATGCTAAAATTAGCGTTATGCTAATCATCAAATTATGTTCGTTACTAAATGTATTAGTAAGTATTTTTTTTTGTATTAAATAACATAAATTAATATTAAAAATTTTACTCATTAGTTAGTTCGATTCTAATATTTCTTTGCTATTGTATGACCTTGCGTTGTATGCCGCAACATCGAGATATTTTTTATTTAGATACCACCGGTCTTTTTTCCACCTGAAGTTTTCATTTTTCAGGAGTATAATTACGTCCTGATGATATTGAATTTGTAGTTTACCAATTTATCCTCCTCCACCTACATTGTGTTCAGATAGGATGTTGAACTTATCAACAGTTAATTTCTTATGCTCCTTAAATATAAGAAATTGTTCAAAAGTTTATTCACTTCTTCAAACATCTTATTATATTTTTTAGGTCCAGAGCTATTATCTCTGATTAGTAATCTATTATCTTGGTATATAATTTCGTCTAGCCGAAATCCAACTCCTCTTTGGTTAGAGGGATTACTTTTTCTTCCTTTATGAGAAAGTATTCCTATAAAATAACGGTTATCATGCATTGCCTAGTATAACAATCAATAATTTTCTGATGATATAGCAAATTTTCTATACATATATTAATTATGCGATATTTGCAAGAGACATCTGCATTAGGAAATTGAATAGGGATTTAAAAAATAATTTTTATAGTTTCATAAATTCTTTCCTTATTATTCTTTGGATTAGAGCCGTATCTCCTTTGAAAATTTCATTGTCAAACTCTTAAATATTTTAAGGTCTATGTCCATTTAAAATTATCTTAATAGGAAGTCGTGAAGACTATTAGTCTTTCCTCTAATGATGTGTTTGCTACCAAGTAAAAATCTGTTTAGGGACATCATGTTTAAAATTTTTATTGAACAAAATTTATTAGCAAAACAATATGTTCTGATGGTGAACTCTTGATTTAACAAGTTATCGTGGAATTTTAAGACACATTTAATAATAGCAAGAACTTCTTTAGCCACTAATGGGGAAACAATCAGGGAAGGATGTGATCAAAGCACACTTCACACGTCACAAGCCAGAAACTTCAAGCCTCCTTCAATTGCTCTCCCGAAAGTCCCCTTTTTACAATGAAATTATGCTCTATTTATACTAGATTAGTCATGAACGTGGAGTGTGTAAAAGTCAATTTTACCCCCTCACCAACCACTAATTTATGATTACAATTTACTCTGTAGGGCTAATCTAGTAATTACAAAATAGGTAAAAAATCATGTGGTCTTGATCTCTTGATACTTTCGAAAATAATATCTTTATTGTTGGTCAAATTCTTCCTCCATCAGTGGGGCTCCAATTCCTAAATATTTTAGAAGAAAATATTTAGGAGTTAAGTCAAATGTGTATGCTCCGTTGGGTGCAGGAATGGCCCATTCAATCCTTGTCTCTAAATTGATGCATCTCTTTTTTTAGCTGAATATTATGTGACAACATGTTTGTCCATATTCTTCTGCAAAATACTGTTATCAATAATGAGGTATGAATGAAAGAATAAATAAAAAATATTCACCAAAAATTACTAAATAGGATGGTGTTTTCATGAATGTTTGGTGCTCAACTCAAGTAGCATGAATTGTCCCTTTCCCCAAGTTTTCTTCCATTTCTTTAAAAAAAAAATATATATGTATATATATATATTTGGTCGAGGCTAGCCTCAACCAGAAAAAGAAAGCAAAAATCAAAGTGATCCTGTTCTGCCTCGACCATATTATGGTCTGCATGGCCGAGGCATTTGACTTTTTATCTGGTCGAGGCATCTTGCCTCGACCTAAATTTTGGTTCTGCACTGAGATTCTTCCTCTGTAGATGCCTCGACCTAAATTTTGGTTCCGCACCGAGATTCTTCCTCTGTTATGCTCACTGTCCATTTCATTGATTCTCTCTCTTAGTGGGTTGCAGTACGATACTTTGAGGAAGTCATTTTTCTTTTGATTTCGAGGTGTCGTTCATGAAACCTTAGGAAAATCATATTTCCTTTGACGTCGGGGTGTCACTTATGAGGCCTCAAGGAAGCCATTTTTCTTTTGACTTCGGGGTGTGTTTGACTTCGAGTGTCGCTTATGATACCTGAAGGAAGTCAATTTTTTTGTTGACTTGGGGGTGTCGCATATCACACTTCAAGGAAGCCATTTCACTTTTGACTTCGGGGTGTAGTTTATAATACCTCAAGGAAGTCATTTTTTCTTTTGACTTTGGGGTGTCGCTTATGAAACCTCAAGGAAGCCATGACACCTCAAGGAAATTATTTTTTCTTTTGACTTCGGGGCGTCGCTTATGACACCTCAAGGAAGCCAAATTTTTGTCGACTTCGGGGTGTTGCTTATGACACCTCAAGGAAGTCATTTTTTCTTTTGGCTGCAGAGTGTCGCTTATGACATCTCAAGGAAGTCAATTTTTACTCACAAATAACGGTTAATGCCACCGTCGCATCACTGTTTTGAAATGCCAAAAGATAACCCTAAACTATATGACAATTACTTTATTCAACTTTTCAAATTTTATATTAACTGATAAATTTGTCTTTTCATTATTTTGTTCTTTTTTTTTTAACGTGATGTGGATTTATTTTACTCATATTTATAATATATTTAAAGTGTAAAATATTATTTAGTATATGCATGCATAAATGGCGTGTTACGACGGCGAGTTATATTATAAAGGGAAGAGGGTTTTTAGACTCAAAGTGGTAGTTTTGATACCACTACACCAAATTATAATAATACCAAAAATACCCTTGAACTTTCCAACTGATGTTGAATTAAAAATACTCAATCAAGTTCCTTTACAAAATTAATTTCACGGAATTCCATGTACTAAAAATTAAATTTACTGCCATTTTATTTAAATTTATTGTTAATTGAAATAGAAATAACATATGTTGCATTTATGTAACATATATTGCACTAAGTTTTAATTTTAATATTTAATTTGAGTAAAATGTACATAGATAATTAATGCATTAAAAAACAGACAATTTTTGTATGTGAATTTGTAGTTAATCACAAATTTTAAAATATAGGAATAAATTATGAGTTTCAATAAAATAAAAGTATTACTAAAAATTACGCGCGTTGGTACTACGTGTCACAGTATTAGTGGAAAAATGATATGTAGCTTTTTGTTAACGCCAAAGGAAGTTTAAGAGTAAAAAAAAAAAAAAATCATAACTATATCTCGATTATTGCTAACTTGGTGCTTTGCATCTTCGATCTTTACGTACAAACAAAAATTAATGGTCTAGTTGGCAAAAATTACGTACAAACAATTAACGTATACTTGTAAATTGTGTTGGCTCATTTACATAATTATTATGATTTCGCCCATACTGATAGGTGAGAACAAAAAAAAAAAAAAAAAAAAAAACTTCAACACCAATACCAACATCATAATTATGGTATTAGTGATCATTATTATAATTTATAACTATTATTAATTTTATAAAATTTTTATTTTTTCGTACGGAATGATATTAATTCAGATCCGGGTGTATAATTATACCCATGAGTTTTAACATTTAATGTTAAAGCATCTAATATATTGGCATCCGACAAAGACAATTGTAAATTTGGATATACATTAAAAAAAACTGGCCCATGAGCTAGATTGGACTGTATTATCCTAATCAAAGATTTTTTCAATCTAAATTCCTGACATCTCTAAGGGCAACTAAAAAGCTTTCAGGCAAACCTTCTAATGTTAAGGGTTTAAAAGCAATTTGTACGAGTCCTATATGTAAAAATTTATATTCATCCTGATAATGCCCTATATCCATAGCATCTAAAAGTTTTATTACTCTTTCTTCATTGTCAAGTGCTATTGATTCTTCACTAGTCTTTACAATCTGTTTAGTCTTCTAAAAATCAAATCGGCCGAAATTATAAATTAATCTAGGATTTACCTTAGGAATTGTCCATTTTATTTAATTGACTCAAATTCTTAGGAATTTCATATTCTTCCTTTTTTGGAATTTTTAACAGTATTTATATCTGAAACAGATAAATATTGCATATTAAGCAATATATTAAACAAGTACTGTTGAATTATCCAATACAACTTCAATAACATGGCTCTGATACCATAAGGAGCCATGGCAAAATGCGACGGAGGGGATCGGGAATATACAAAATCTCGTCTTAAAATCTGACCATGTAGGCGGAATCGACCATGTAGGCGGAAGGCGAGAGATAGCAAAAATATACAAAAATCGTCATAAATCCGACCATGTAGGCGGAATGTAAATCCGACCATGTAGGTGAAAGGCGATCAGAATAAAAGAATACCTTAAATTGTGACATATATAAAGAGATTTTAAATGAATAGGAATAGAGTAAATTTGGGAACCTTTTACGCTCCTTTAAATTAATAAGTACGAATTCAGTCTTAAAACACCACCTAAAGGCCCAAACAACGGCATATTCGGCAAAAATCGGGCAGTAGTGGCAACACAGACCTCCTTCATACTCATAATTTAAGGGAACGACCCAAAGGGTCTCCTTTCTATATTTATTCATTTTCTCTGTATATTTATCATGAATTTAAAATACTTTTTTTTTTAGAACCTTGCCATCTTTGTTGTCATGGATAATTCAACAGTATGGATTTAGCCTTCCATTAGGCTAAGAGCAAAATTAAAAGGAATTAAATACGGTAAATAAATACAATAATTTAAAGTAAAAACTTACAGAAATGTAAGCCCGTATACAAAGCTGAAGTCTTATTTAGTGAGGGAGGAAGAAGATGATATACATGTACAAGAGTATTTCTAGCCTGCCTCTTAATGAGTTAAGATGGTGTTTTTATAGGAAAGGTCGGATCTGAAAGTATTATTTCAGGTCCGTCCGTAATTGACAGGGTTGAATGGGGAATTATACTTGAAAGTACGGACGAACCTGAAATAATACTTTCAGATCTGGCCTTTCCTATAAATACACCCTCTTAGCTCATTAAGAGGCAGGCTAGAAATACTCTTGTACATGTATATTATCTTCTTCCTCCCTCACTAAATAAGACTTCAACTTTGTGTACGGGCTTACATTTCTGTAAGTTTTTACTTTAAATTATTGTATTTATTTATCGTATTTAATTCCTTTTAATTTTGCTCTTAGCCTAATGGAAAGCTAAATCCATACTGTTGAATTATCCATGACAACGAAGATGGCAAGGTTCTTAAAAAAATAAAAGAAAAGAGTATTTTAAATTCATCATAAATATACAGAGAAAATGAATAAATATGGAAAGGAGACCCTTTGGGTCGTTCCCTTAAATTATGAGTATGAAGGAGGTCTGTGTTGCCACTGCTGCCTGGTTTTTGCCGAATATGGCGTTGTTTGGGCTTCTAGGTGGTGTTTTAAAACTGAATTCGTACTTATTAATTTAAAGGAGCGTAAAAGGTTCCCAAATTTACTTTATTCCTATTCATTTAAAATCTCTTTATATATGTCACAATTTAAGGTACTCTTTTATTCTGATCGCCTTTCGCCTACATGGTCGGATTTACATTCCGCCTACATGGTCGGAATTTATGGCGATTTTTATATATTTTTGCTATCTCTCGCCTTCCGCCTACATGGTCGGATTTATATTCCGCCTACATGGTGGAATTTTAAGACGAAATTTTGTATATTCCCGATCCCCCTCCGTGGCATTTTGCCATGGCTCCTTATGGTATCAGAGCCATGTTATTGAAGTTGTATTAGATTTAACAGTACTTGTTTAATATATTGCTTAATATACAATATTTATCTGTTTCAGATATAAATATTGTTAAAAATTCCAAAAAGGAAGAATATGAAATTCCTAAGAATTTGAGTCAATTAAATAAATGGACAATTCCTAAGGTAAATTCTAGATTAATTTATAATTTCGGCCGATTTGATTTTTTAAAGACTAAACAGATTGTAAAGACTAGTGAAGAATCAATAGCCCTTGATAATGAAAAAAGAGTAATAAAATTTTTAGATGCTATGGATATAGGGCATTATCAGGATGAATATAAATTTTTACATGTAGGACTCGTACAAATTGCTTTTAAACCCTTAACATTAGAAGGTTTGCCTGAAAGCTTTTTAGCTGCCCTTAGAGATTCCAGGAATTTAGATTGGAAAAAATCTTTGATTGGGATAAATACAGTCCAGTCTAGCTCACGGCCTAGTTTTTTTAATGTATATCCGAATTTACAATTGTCTTTCTCGGATGCCAATATATTAGATGCTTTAACATTAAATGTTAAAACTCATGGGTATAATTATACACCCGGATCTGAATTAATATGTGTATGTTATAGAATATATTATAAACTTCTTAATACCCTTAATCCTAACTGTAGGATACAAGACAATAAGTCATTAGAACAAACTATATTTTTTGAAATAAATTTACATAGTTCTAGAATTAATACTAGAAGGCAAATAAAATGGAGTGAAATAGAATTCCCAGAAAGTTGGATAATTGAGAAAGAAGTTCCAATTTTAAGTCATATAGAAAGTAATTATGCTAGTATTATTCAAAATTCAAAAGGAAATGTTAGGATAGACTTTATTAATAATCAACCGAAATGTTTAAGAAACAATTCTTCAAGGTATTCTACAGTATTATATTTTTCACCAGTTGAAATTATGACTCCATCTAGAGCATCCACTTCCCAAATTAAAGAAGAAAATAGCCAAGAAGATATAAGAGAAAATAAAGTTGAAGAAATAAGGATTCAGTCTAATAATATTGCTAAAGGAATATATAAAGATCCAAGATTAAATGAAGAATTAACTTCAGAAATAAATTTCTGTTTATAAAGAAATAGCCTAGATCTAATTGATTTGGAAACAGAGATCCCATTTGTGGATTATTCTAAAATAATAGATTTTAGTCCTGGATCTCTAGTTAGAAAAGAAATCCAAAAAGAATTCAGGGAAGAGAGATGGAAGTCATTTAGGAAATGGTTCTTTGAAAACTTTAATATAACAAACCAAAAAATGATCTCTACACAATTCTATAAAGAATTAGCTATAAGAAATAATATAGTTGCTTTTGTTCCTTGGTTTATCGTTAAATATTCAGAACAATATTTGAACGTATTAGAAAGAAAATATTTTCTAGATAATGGGAAAGTTGTTAATAACATATTTCCACCTCAACAATCATTTAAAATGAACTCGAATGAAATAGAAATTAATTTCAAAGCATTTTCAAAATTAATTGAAGATGACACCCTAACGATTACAATGACTCAAATTATGAGTTGATGAAAAAACGAAATTATAGAAATTTGTATTTAAATATTATAGGTGAACAAATTACGGAACTAAATAAAAAAATAGACAAAAAATATCTAATTGGCAACAAGAAATTGAAAGATTATGTGGATCGTCCCGGGAAAAGCGCGAATGCGGAAGCGCGGTATAATTAAAAATTAAAACGGAATTTAAACATGCTTTTAAATTAAAAACACGTTTCAAAGGGTGTGCCTTTGAAATTTTCCCGGGCATTCGGTGTATCTCATGAACGTATAACATAAAATAAATCATGGAGGCCATAGGGTTGAAAATTAAAGAGGGACGAAAATTTAAAACGAGACCTACCCGTTGTCGTTTTCGTCTTCAACGGCTACACGCGTTGTTCCCCGTTTTGCACCAAGATCCCGTCTTTGAGACCCTCTAATTCGTGACACACGATCCACCCACGTATCTTGCACGTCGTGCTAGCAACGAACAAGTGTATAATTTTGGAGTGGATGAATCAATAACACATTATCAATTAATGGTATTGATTCATCAAGATTCTAATGTTCCAAGAACAAAAGAATCAAGAAAACTATTTTCTTGAGAGAGAGAGAGGGGCGGACGAGAGAGATGGGAGAGAGAGAGAAACCGTGTGTGTGTGTTGTGTGTGTGTGTTGGAGTTTCATCATCATGTAAATTGTAGGATGCTAGGGGTTTATATAGAAGAGGAGTTTAATCCTCTTTAAACTCCTCTTTTAAGAACTCTAATTTGATTAGGATTTTGACCTAGTCAAAGTCCTAGTCAAACTAGTGTTTTGACCTAGTCAAAACGATCCTAGCCATCCATCTCTCCCATTGATCTCAACCGTTGATTTAATTTAATTTAATGGAATATTTAAAACCTATTTAAATATTTCCAAGAGGCTAAATATAAATATTATTTAAGCCCATTAAATAAATTCCTTTGATAAATCCAATTTATCAATTTAATTCCTTCTATCAAATAGAAAGAATTATTTCTCCAAGAAAAATAAAGGTCCCGATTAAATCTAATTTAATCATTCCTTCACTCCAATATTTAATTCCAAATTAATATTTAATTGTGTGTGGATAGTGTGTGACTCTTTAGGTTCACCATTCAGCTAGACTTGGTCGGATTCCTAGAATCCGTCCGTTACCATGGGTGGCCATCTAGCAACGGTCCATGGCACTAGAGACTAGGTGAAATATTCAGGGATGAACATTTAGGCTCTAACAGTACGCTTGTCCTTCTGTCTTCGGTCTCATCACTTAGTGTCTAGGGCACGGATAACGCAGGTACCCATCTTGGACCTAAGTGTCGGTCTGTCCTCACTAACGCCGCAAGGGAAACCTTCCCTTCTGTTCAGTCACTGTGGCCACAGTTTTAGGGACAAGACCTAGAGCATACATGAGACTCAACTGTCAAAACCTATTGACAGGAGACAGATCCTTTCTTGGAAACTACTGTCACTTTGCACACCAGGACTGCACTAGACATGGCTTATGACTACCAAAGAGAATTCTGGCAATCTCTCACCATATCTAAGATACAGTTCTGATGTACAGGTAAACTCAGTAATTCCTCAAGTCAAAGGACTTGACCTGTACCGTTGGAACCGGGAATACTCGTCATACCTTGCAGACCATACTCAAGGTCCTCCGTAAGACGGTTTCCCACGAGTCACCTCAGTCAGCTGCGTCCTAGCAGGCTAACCCACTAACACTGCTTAGACGATCCTCGTCACCCGTCGATGAAACACGACAGCAGATGCTTAGTGCAAGTCTCAAATGGAATCCCGGTACCCCATTTTCGGGATTCCTTGACTTGGAGATTTCCGGACTGATTCGGGAAGACTGATTTCATGGACCTACCTCCAAGCGTAGTCCCAGTCCCCGAAATCGAATCTCAGTCCGTGGGCTCTGTTTGCGTAGTGAACAGATATGGAAAAATAGGTGCAAGTGAACACAAACAAAGTAATGCCAAATGAAAATTCACTTCTTTATTCATTAATGATTTATCAAAACACCTATAATTGTCTAGACATAGGTTACATATACCCGCCAAAATTGGCTTACATGGTCACCTATTCTAACAATCTCCCACTTGACCTTTAAAGCCAATCACCCATATGCCTAATCCCCATCTTCTCAAGATGTTGCGTATGAGCACTCTGCGACATAGGCTTTGTCAGCGGGTCTGCTGTGTTGTCTGCTGAGTTGACTCGGTCCATCCGAACGTCACCTCTTTCCTACCATTTCTCTAAGAAGATGGTAGCGTCTAAGAATGTGTTTGGAACGGTGGTGAGATCTCGGTTCCTTCGCTTGCGCTATTGCACCGTTGTTATCACAGAAGATGACAACGGGCTCGGCGATGCTAGGCACCACACCCAATTCTTGGATGTAGTTTCTCATCCAAACCGCTTCCTTGGCAGCTTCTGAAGCTGCTATGTATTCAGCCTCAGTGGTGGAGTCAGCAGTGGTTGCTTGCTTGGAACTTTTCCAAGCCACTACTCCTCCGTTGAGCTTGAATACATACCCCGATTGAGACTTGGCATCATCGTCATCAGACTGGAAGCTGGCGTCGCTAAAGCCTTCCAGAATTAGTTTTCCATTGCCATAGACTAAGAACATTTCCTTAGTCCTCCTTAGGTACTTAAGGATGCCCTTAACTGCATTCCAATGTGCCTCTCCTGCACAGGACTGATATCTGCTAGTCACGCTCAAAGCGTATGCAATGTCAGGCCTGGTGCAGTGGACCGCATATTGGATGCTACCTACGGCAGAAGCATAGGGGATGACTTTCATCTTTTCAAGTTCCTCATCAGTCTGCGGGGACTGTTTCTTGGACAACTTGATCCCATGCCTCATAGGAAGGAACCCTCGTTTGGAGTTGTCCATTCGATATCTCTTTAGGACTTTCTCCATATACGAGTTTTGGGTGAGCCCTAACATCCTTTTAGATCTGTCCCTGACAATCTGGATGCCTAGGATGTAGGATGCTTCACCCAAGTCCTTCATGGAAAACTTGGTTGACAGCCATGCTTTCGTGTTTCCTAACATTCTGACGTCATTTCCAATGAGCAGAATGTCATCCACGTAAAGCACTAGGAACACTATGGAGCTCCCACTGACCTTCTTGTATACACAAGGGTCGGATTCGTTTTTGATGAAGTCATAACCCCGTATTACCTCATCAAATCGAATGTTCCAACTCCGGGAAGCTTGTTTGAGGCCATAGATGGACTTCTGGAGACGACAGACTTTCTGTTCTTCTCCAGCGACCGTGAAACCCTCCGGCTGATCCATATAGATCTCTTCTTCAACGAAAGCCGTTGAGGAAGGCCGTTTTCACGTCCATCTGCCATATTTCATAGTCATACCATGCTGCTATGGCAAGCAGGATCCGAATGGATTTAGCCATGGCTACTGGCGAGTAGGTATCCTCAAAATCGACCCCGGGTCGTTGAGTGTATCCCTTAGCTACAAGCCTAGCCTTGAAGGTAGTGACCTCTCCATCAACGCCGAGTTTGCGCTTGTAGACCCACTTACAGCCCACTGGCTTAACACCTTTCGGTGGATCTACAAGTCTCCAAACTTGGTTCTCGCTCATGGAGTCCATTTCGGTTTTCATGGCCTCAAGCCATTTCCCAAAGTCGATGTCTGACATCGCTTCCCCGTATGTCTTAGGATCGTTATCCAGAAGATCGGTCGCACCTAGAAATCCATATCTCACTGGAGGTCTGGATTCGCTAGTGGACCTTCGGAGAACGGGAACGTTAGTGGTAACTGTGGGCGCTGACTGTATCGGAGCCGGCGGTTCAGGGGCCGGGCTGGCCTGCCTTGAGGTTGTCCTTCATGCCTAGCATGTTGGACTTCTCTAGGTAGGTCAGTCCTCCTAGTGTCTATCCTGAATCCTCTAGGTGAGGTTTCCGCGACTGTTTCTGATGACTGAGTTCCATCACTTGATTCCTCAAGGATCAGCTCATCAGGTTGGATATCCTCCGGGAAGCCTTGCTCCAAGAATACTGCATTCCTTGAAACAAATACCTTTTGTTCCAAGGGTCATAAAAGTAATAACCCGCAGTTTCTTTAGGGTATCCAACGAACCTGCATAGGCTAGACCTGGATTCTAGCTTATCTCCACTAACCTTTTGACGTATGCGGGGCTACCCCACACTTTCAAGTAGTTGTAGGATGCAGGCTTGCCGTGCCATATCTCATATGGCGTTTGGGTCACTACACTAGTAGGCGCAAATTCAATAACTTGGCTGCCGTTTCTAATACATAACCCCAAAACGATAGGGGCAATTTGGTAAAACCTCATCATGGAACGAACCATGTCAACAGGGTTCGGTTCCTCCTTTCAGAGACGCCATTTAACTGTGGTGTTCCGGGAGGTGTCCATTCTGATATTATACCATGTTCCTTTAGATAATCTAGGAATTCGGCACTAAGGTATTCATCGCCTCGGTCTGACCGTAGGACTTTAATTTTGCAGTTGGTTTGATTCTCCACTTCAAGTCTGAATTCTTTAAACCTCTCAAGAGCTTCAGACTTGTACCTCATCAGGTAAACATAACCATACCGTGAATGATCATCGGTGAAGGTTATGAAGTAGGAGAACCCACCTCGGGCCTGCGTCCTTAGTGGTCCACACACGTCTGTATGGACCAAGTCCAACAGACCTGTGGCAAGCCTGCTTTGTCCTACAAAGGGCTTCTTGGTCATTTTCCCTCTTAGACAAGATTCACAAGTTGGTAGATTACTCAAGTCCCCAACCTCTAAGGTTCTTTGAGTCTACCAACCTTTTCATCCTACTTGGGATATGTGACCTAGCCTAGCGTGCCACAGACGTGCGTTCCCGTTATTATCTAATTTCCGTTTGTGTTGAGCGTTAAGAACGAAATTCGTTTGTTGCAAGATATAGAGCCCATTATGTAATGTACCAAGTAGATGAGCAATTCCACACCTCATCAAATAAAAGCAATTTTTTATTGATTTTAAACTCATAACCATTATTGTCTAACAATGGAATGGAAATGATGTTTTTAATCATACTGGGTACAAAATAAACTTGCTCTAATTCTATGCTAATGGTATCACTAATAACTAAAGTGGCGGATCCTACTGCTTCTGCCGAGATGGCCTTGCCATTTCCGAGCTTCAGGATCATGTCCCCGCTACTTAGTTTTCTGCTTCTTTTCAAACACCTGCAGATCATTGCAAATGTGAGCTCCACAGCCGGTATCCAATACCCAAGAGGCAGAATTAGTGACCATGTAACCTCAATCACAAATATACCTTGGTTTGAGAAGAGTTTGGGGCACTCTCTCTTCCAATGCCCTTTCTCACGGCAGTTGAACATATGTCATATGCCTTCGACTGTTGCTTGGAGACAACCTTTCCCTTTCCTTTGCCTTTCCCCTCTTTGGCAATGGGAACACTCTGAGTGTTCGTAGCTGCTATGACTGCCTTTCCCTTCCCTTTCTTCCTTTTCCAACGTCCGGCGCCCTTGCCTTTCGTCTTGGAAGTAGAAGCACCTCCAAACAATACCGAAGGCGTGGACTTCTTAGTCGTTGCCTCGTATTGCACCAACATATTGATCAACTCATGAATACCCTTCTCAAGTGCATTCATGTTGTAGTTGACAATAAATTGATCAAAGGAGGGTGGGAGTGACTGAAGGATCACATCTATGTACGTTTCGTTATCGAGACCTGCCTTTAGGTCCTCGAGCTTTTCCACTAGGGTAAGCATTTTAACCCCATGTTCTTGTACAGAGGATCCTTCTGTCATTTTAGTTCCAAAGAACGCCTTGGTCGCGACATACCTAGTATGCCGGTCCGGGACTGCATAGCAATCCTTAAGGCGAGCCATTATGGAAGGGACATCGTCTAGCCTTTCATATTGCTTCTGAATCTCATTGGTCATCGAAGCAAGTATGATGCTACGAACCTTCCGGTTATCCTTATGCCAAGTCTCGAACGTCTCACGTTCCTCTGGCGTGGATCCTTCCGGTAAGGTCCTAGGGAGAGGCTCGTCCATGACGTAGCCTTGGTTCTCATAATCCAGGACTATCCTGAGATTGCGCAACCAGTCGTTGTAGTTGGTTCCATTAAATTTGTTTGTCTCAAGAATGGTTGAAAGTGGGTTCTTAGACATTTTAAAATCTACATGTTGAAAAACAACGCGCGATCAGCAGAAAGTAAAGACGGTGGTTTGATAAAAAATAATTAAATGCTTGGTCTTTAGTCATTTAATCCTCCCACTATTTATACGAAAACACGGTACTCTCAAACGTAGTTTTCGGGAAATCCTTTCCTAGTGGGCTTGGGATCCACAGCGATTTTTCCCATACCCCGCTTTTACGATTCGCATGGAAAAGATCCTGTGGGAGGTATTCCATACCATTCTCGTTCCACGAGATTCCCAAGATTATTGCCTCACCTTTTGCATGATCCCGAGGACTCCAAGCGAATCATGCTAATTAGGCGTTAGACCCGACCCAATCGACCGAGCCATGGACCCACTAGTACCCCCACGACTCGTGAGACAGGTAGCAGCAGCCCATTTTTCGTTCATGACATAGTGCAGCTTCTTTTAAGTACAATAACGTGCCACGACTCGTGAGATCACGCTATTGACCTAAAACAGCTTCCTCACTATGCCACGGATTGGAAGGCATGGACAAACTCCTAGAGTTCATGTCCACTTTATCTAGGGTCTAATATTTCAACATTGGTCCAACCAATGTGAGAGTAATAATGACCGAGATCTCATACTATATCCATACATTCATCCAAAAAATGCATAAATGAAATTCATCCATAGCAGTTATACATGATAAATAAAATCCATTCATCCATCACAATAACCACATGCAAAATTAAAGCCTAGCACGCCCCTGTTGGATGATCACAAGCCCGAATCCTATGCGATCCACTGAGCCCGCAGTGGATCTATGGTCAATCTAGGGTTGGTCCTATACTATTACAATAATAGTAACCCAATCATCATTCTGATGGGCCTTGGTCTCTTTTTCTCTTTCTTCACTTCATGGAAAACGCCAAGGGACCTCCGGTCTGTGCTCTCCATGTGGTCCTTCCTTCTTCTCCACCAATTACAAAAATGGAAACCTCACTCCTAGTCTACTCTCATTACATATAAAAAAATTAGAAACCCCAGCGAAACCCCGGGGGGAGTACATAAGGAGGGAGGTAGAAAGCCTTATTATTCCAAGGCACTAGAAAGAGAGAAGGAGAAAGCAGTTAAAGAGGCACACAGGCCCAACAGTAAATTAAACCATACATTCGGTCTAGGGCTCGTGATCATCCATTTCCATCCAACACACATAATTACATGATCCAATCACATAATCATAATATTCCAACAACACATGATTTCCAATCACATCAATCCAAGATGAAAATAAATGAACATGTGCGTAACGTGTGAAAATAAAATATAGGTATTGGCAATGTAAAATTTTTCGTTTTAGGAAAACCTTTCCTCATTATTTTAAGTAAAATAACCCCTGGGATTCCAAATCCATTTATTTTACTCCTAAAATAATGTCTTCAGGAATTTAGGAAAAATTGAACCCAAAAACGAATTTTTCAGAATTAATTCAAATTAAACTGAAAATAAATTTAAAAATAAAATTACACTAGGGTTTCAAAAACCCTAGCCAAGGAGCCACCGGCTGCCGCCGCCTGCAGCAGTCGGCCGCCGGCGCGCAGGGCAGCAGGCCCTGCCTGCCGCCTCTGCGCGCGCGCAGGCACCGCCTTGCCGGGCGCGCGCGCGCAGGCCCTGCCTGTGTGCGCGCGAGCCTGGCCGGCATCAGTCTGCGCGGCCTGGCGCATCGGCAGGCCGACGCGCGCGCAGGCTCCTTTGCCTGTGCGCGCGCGCTGGCCTGCTGGCCACCGGCCGCGTCCCTGCGTCGCGCGCAGACGCGCACTGGGCGTGCCTGCGGGCGCGCGCGCGCGCAGACGCCTCCGTCTGCGTGCGCGCGCGCCTGGCGGCGCGCCTGGTGCCCGTCCGCGCGCGGGCTCCTCCGCCCGCCAGCCTTGCGCGCGCGCGCGCATGGGCGCGCCCGGCGCGCAGACACCTCTGTCTGCCCGCGCGCGCGCCTGGAGGCGTTTCCATGTGCGCACGCCCGCGCGCAGCCAACCCGGCTGCGCGCTGCCCCTGCGCGGCCGGCAGCGCGCGCGCGCGCAGGCTTCCCATGCCTGCGCGCGTCTGCCCTGCCGGCAGCGCTCGGCTGCGCGCGGCCAGCCTTCCCGGCTGGCCGGCTGTGACGTTTTCTCATTTTTCAGATTAATTCCCATCCCGATTCCCAAGAAAAACAGAAAATACCAATATTCAGCAATTCACACGAATTAAAAGCAATAAAATAACATGCTTCAAGAATCAAGAAATTCAAGATTTAATTACAACATGCTATTTCACGTTTCATGCTTAAAACGCACATAAACCCTAGGCCTATACACCGAACCGGGCTCTGATACCACTGAAAGATTATGTGGATCGTCCCGGGAAAAGCGCGAATGCGGAAGCGCGGTATAATTAAAAATTAAAACGGAATTTAAACATGCTTTTAAATTAAAAACACGTTTCAAAGGGTGTGCCTTTGAAATTTTCCCGGGCATTCGGTGTATCTCATGAACGTATAACATAAAATAAATCATGGAGGCCATAGGGTTGAAAATTAAAGAGGGACGAAAATTTAAAACGAGACCTACCCGTTGTCGTTTTCGTCTTCAACGGCTACACGCGTTGTTCCCCGTTTTGCACCAAGATCCCGTCTTTGAGACCCTCTAATTCGTGACACACGATCCACCCACGTATCTTGCACGTCGTGCTAGCAACGAACAAGTGTATAATTTTGGAGTGGATGAATCAATAACACATTATCAATTAATGGTATTGATTCATCAAGATTCTAATGTTCCAAGAACAAAAGAATCAAGAAAACTATTTTCTTGAGAGAGAGAGAGGGCGGACGAGAGAGATGGGAGAGAGAGAGAAACCGTGTGTGTTGTGTGTGTGTGTTGGAGTTTCATCATCATGTAAATTGTAGGATGCTAGGGGTTTATATAGAAGAGGAGTTTAATCCTCTTTAAACTCCTCTTTTAAGAACTCTAATTTGATTAGGATTTTGGCCTAGTCAAAGTCCTAGTCAAACTAGTGTTTTGACCTAGTCAAAACGATCCTAGCCATCCATCTCTCCCATTGATCTCAACCGTTGATTTAATTTAATTTAATGGAATATTTAAAACCTATTTAAATATTTCCAAGAGGCTAAATATAAATATTATTTAAGCCCATTAAATAAATTCCTTTGATAAATCCAATTTATCAATTTAATTCCTTCTATCAAATAGAAAGAATTATTTCTCCAAGAAAAATAAAGGTCCCGATTAAATCTAATTTAATCATTCCTTCACTCCAATATTTAATTCCAAATTAAATATTTAATTGTGTGTGGATAGTGTGTGACTCTTTAGGTTCACCATTCAGCTAGACTTGGTCGGATTCCTAGAATCCGTCCGTTACCATGGGTGGCCATCTAGCAACGGTCCATGGCACTAGAGACTAGGTGAAATATTCAGGGATGAACATTTAGGCTCTAACAGTACGCTTGTCCTTCTGTCTTCGGTCTCATCACTTAGTGTCTAGGGCACGGATAACGCAGGTACCCATCTTGGACCTAAGTGTCGGTCTGTCCTCACTAAACGCCGCAAGGGAAACCTTCCCTTCTGTTCAGTCACTGTGGCCACAGTTTTAGGGACAAGACCTAGAGCATACATGAGACTCAACTGTCAAAACCTATTGACAGGAGACAGATCCTTTCTTGGAAACTACTGTCACTTTGCACACCAGGACTGCACTAGACATGGCTTATGACTACCAAAGAGAATTCTGGCAATCTCTCACCATATCTAAGATACAGTTCTGATGTACAGGTAAACTCAGTAATTCCTCAAGTCAAAGGACTTGACCTGTACCGTTGGAACCGGGAATACTCGTCATACCTTGCAGACCATACTCAAGGTCCTCCGTAAAGACGGTTCCCACGAGTCACCTCAGTCAGCTGCGTCCTAGCAGGCTAACCCACTAACACTGCTTAGACGATCCTCGTCACCCCGTCGATGAAACACGACAGCAGATGCTTAGTGCAAGTCTCAAATGGAATCCCGGTACCCATTTTCGGGATTCCTTGACTTGGAGATTTCCGGACTGATTCGGGAAGACTGATTTCATGGACCTACCTCCAAGCGTAGTCCCAGTCCCCGAAATCGAATCTCAGTCCGTGGGCTCTGTTTGCGTAGTGAACAGATATGGAAAAATAGGTGCAAGTGAACACAAACAAAGTAATGCCAAATGAAAATTCACTTCTTTATTCATTAATGATTTATCAAAACACCTATAATTGTCTAGACATAGGTTACATATACCCGCCAAAATTGGCTTACATGGTCACCTATTCTAACAGAAATTAGTTCTAAAAATACGATAATTAGTGGGGTAAATAAAGAAATTATAGCAAAATTATCAATCCAACCGCCTCCTGAAATTGAAGATTTTCATTTAAAACCCTTAGGAGAATTAGAGAAATTATTGGATAAAAAATTTAGGAACTTAAAATTAAATACCTTAAGTGATGATATCACTACTGAAAATAGTAGAAAAAATTTGCCAAAAGGAATAAATAAAATAGAGAAATATGCTAGGAAGCCTATGCAAACAAAATTTTATTATGCTAGGCCCACACCTCAAGACATACTATATGAAGAACAAGAAATTTATGACCAGCATAGTTATAATGGAAAACAAATTTATGAATGGAAGATTGATGGATATACAGAAAGATAAATCTACAATGCTATTTATAAAATGATGATGTACAATACTGTCTGTAAAGGAAATAATAATACAGATAAGGCTATTGCTAAAATGATTATAGCAAGTTTTACGGGTCAATTAAAAGGTTGGTGGGATAATTATCTTAGCCCGATGGACATAAATGAAATTTGAGTACAGTCAAACCATAAAATATGGAAGAATAAGCAGTTTATACACTTGCCATAAATATAGTAGAACATTTTATAGGGAGATGGTCCGATAATAGTGAAAATATTAGGACCCTATTACAGAATTTCCAATGTAAAACTCTAACATCATTTAGATTCTACAAAGATGTCTTCCTTAGATGAAACTCCCAGAATCCAATGATGCTCACTGGAAATCTAGATTCATCGATGGACTTCCTCACCTATTCGCTGAAAGAGTTAGGAAGAATCTTAGAAATGGAGGGGTAACAATAAATTATGATCCATATACTTATGGGAAGTTAATTGGAACTTGCATTCAAGAAGGTTTAAATCTATGCAATGAAAATAGATTAAATAAACAATTTAAAAGACAAAATTTAATAGAGAAGAAACAACTAGGAGAATTTTGTGCTCAATTTGGAATAGAAATGATACCGTCAGATAGACAAAAAATTCTTAAATATAGGACTCCAGAGGAAAAAAGGAAAAAACATAAAAAACAAAGTGATAGAAAGGAAAAAAATAAACAAAGAAACATAATTAGGAAAGACGAATGAAAAACTAAAAATAATGTAACAAAAAAGATAAGAAGATGTTACATATGTGGTGAAACAGACCACCTTGCAAATAGATGTAGAAGAGCTAAAAGATTAAAAAAGAAGATTAATAGTCTTAAATTAGAAGACCAAGAAAAAGAAAATATAATAAATACAATATTTTTTGAAGAAAGAGAATCCTCTGAATCTGATGAATTGGAAGTTTAAGATAATCAAGACGAATTAGGAAATATAGAAGAAAATCCTGAAAATTTATCGACTTCGGATGAATCAAATGAAGAAGAAAATTTCTCATGTCCATGTAAACAAGGGACTAATGACGAAGAATCAAATGATGAATTTTATGAATTAATGGCACAATTCAAAGATCTAGCAACAGTAAATGTCCTTACAGATAATCATATAGTTAAATAGCTTAGGGAAATTAAGGACCCTGAGATATGAAATATTATCCTTAGTAAAATGGATAATAATAAAGATTTATCGTCTGAGTCAAACCAGACATATGAAAACTTAATTAGTAAACCATTTGAACCTTATACAATTACTGAAGTTAAAAGAATACTTAGAAACAAACAAACAATTAAAGATAACCCTTTCACTGCAGAAGATCTAAAATTAGAAGTTGAAAAATTAAAAGAAGAAATAAAAAATATTAAGAAATATAATCAGACTCTTACTATTAGGATAGAGGATAGAAATATTAGAAATAGATAAAAACAATAAATTCATTGAATTAAGCAAAGAAAAAATTGAGGATAATTTCCTATCCACATTAGAGGTAGTGACTAGTCAAAAATGGAATATAAAGATTGACTTGTTGATAAGTAATAATTTTAGAAAAAACATTTACTGCCTTAGTAGATAGTGGGGCAGATATTAATTTTATAAAAGAAGGGTTAATACCAACCAAATACTTTGAAAAAACAACTCATTCATTATCCTCTGCCAATGGGCAAAAATTGAACATAAGTTTTGAAATCCCATAAGCTTATATATGTAATAATAAAAAAATATATCCCTATGAGTTTCCTATTAATTAAGGACTTAACAAATGATATAATCCTAGGAACACCCTTCCTAAAAAAGATTTTCTCAATAAAAACCATTAATGAAAAAGGCATAATGGGAACATTTGAAGATGAGATAATAAAATTTGAATTTATTACTCAACCAATGGATAAGGTTATTAAATAAATAAGAGATTTAATAATTTCTAAAACAAATTAAATTTATTTTCATAAAAGAAGAAATTAATTCTCTACAGATAAATGAGTTACTTGAAAATCCAAAATTACAAGCAAAAATCAAAATGGTTCAAAATAGATTCGAACTCGAGACATGTAATGGACATCCTAATGCATTTTGGCACAGAAAGAAACATATTATAAGCCTCCCTTATGAAATTGAATTTTTGGAGAAAAATATTCCCACTAAGGCGAGATCTTGTCAAATGAACTCCGAATATTTAGAGTTATACAAAGAAGAGATTAAGGGATTAATAGATAAAAAACTAATTAGATCCTCTAAATCACCTTGGTCATGTACTGCTTTTTATGTTAATAAATATGCAGAATAGGAAAGAGGGAGACCTAGACTTGTTATTAATTACAAGCCCCTCAATAAGGTCTTAAAATGGATAAAGTATCCAATCCCCAATAAGAAAGACCTTTTAGATAGATTACATAAGGCAATAATTTTTTCAAAATTGGATTTAAAATCAGGATATTAGCAGATCCAGAGAAATGAATCAGACAGATATAAAACTGCATTTACAGTTCCTTTGAAGGACAAGCGGATCCGCCCGGGAGCGCGAGCGGAAGCGAGAAAGCGAGAAAAGTGCGTAAATTAAATCTAATTTAAATAAACGAATCCCAAGGGGTGTACCCTTGGGTGCTCAACCGGGCGTTCGATGTAGAATGTGTAAATATTGGAAACATATATTTAAACACATAGGGCATAGATAAATATACATAATCAATCAAAGCGTAATAAATCGTTACCTTTGACTGTTTAGCGTATGCTCCCGGCTACTTGCGTTGTTCCTTCTCCGGAATGCTCACGAAATCCAAACGTATGGATTCTCCAAAGGTGATCCACACCACACCGGAAGAAACACACGTTCTTCTTGCTAGAAAAGAATGGGTTTAAGAAGGAATCGGTTTAAGAGAAGAACACTATGAATTAGTGCTCTCTTAAACTTACTTTGTTCTTCTTCTTGATTCAAAATCATGTGAAGAACACAAGTGTAAGAGAGGGAGCGAGGGCCGAGAGTTGGGAGAGAGGAGAGGGATTTTGTCTTCTCTTTTTCCTAGAAAAAGATGAATAATGAATCACTTATTTGGTGTTGTATATTCTAATATATATACATAATTAAGATTATTGGACTGTGTCTAGGTTCATCCAAGGATGTCTAGATTCATTCCAATCAATCACCATCAATTTTTCAATCAAGCTTACCAAAATTTATGGTATGATTAAATCATACCAAAAGGGAAGAGCTTGATTGGAGTTGATTTGTCTCTTTTCAAAAGAGATAAGTCAACATACCATCTAGCATGAAACATGGCTGATTTTGCTTCCTATAAGGGAGCATGTCGGCCATCTTTAATTAAGGAAAGAAGTCCAACTTCTTCCTATTTCAAAATAGAAATTATTTTCTCCTCTCGGATATAATTTAACGGATCGAGTTTTATCGTAATCCAATTACGACGAACCTAACATTAAATCCAATTTAATGTCCATTTAGATTATTCCCGTTGATCTTTTAATCCAATTAAAAGATCCAACGTCTCAACGTCTCAACTTTTCATATTTAATCGAAAATTCAATTTACCGATTAAATGAAAGCTCGATACAATATTGGCCCGTCCATCCAATGGACTTTCCTTAAGTAATCTAATTACTTATTTTATCCTTCGAGATTGAGTCCAAGTCGATCTCTCAACCTCCTCGGTGATTTATGTGTGACCCTTTAGGTTCACCCTCAGCTAGATTTGGGTCCGTGTCCCACAAGGGCCCGTTACCAGGGGTAGCCGTCTAGCAACGGTCCATGGAACTAGAGACTAGGTGAATTGGCGTGAACATTTAGGCGCCGATTCTGTACGGGTACGATCCTTCCGTCTACCATCTACCGTCTCTCGGCCTTAGTCTAGGGTATGGAATTGGGCGTCGGTTCCCATCCTTGACTAGGCATCTATGCTTAATACTCGAGGCCACGTATGCTTCATTGCATCGACATAGGAAACCATTCCATGTTCGACCAACCACTGTGGCCACAACTTTAAACAACATGAACGTGTCTCCGAGTGCATAGGAGATACCTCTGTCACATACTGACAGCGGACGGATCCTCTTCTTGGAATCCACCGTCCTCGCTACACATTCCGACTGCACTGGACAAGGCTTATGATAATCATTTTACAGAATGATTACCTCTTGCCAGATCCAAGATACAGCCGTCATGTGCACGCGATTGCCATGATACCTCAAGTCTGAGGATTACTCCCATACTATCGGAACCCGGGAAATTCATGAAAGATTATGGATCGTCCCGGGAAAATAGCGCGAATGCGGAAGCGCGGTATAAAATAAAATTGCGGAATTAAAACATGCTTTAATAGAAATTACAGAACACACTCAAGGGGTGTGCCCTTGAGATTCCCGGGTGTTTGGTGACTCATGACATAAACAACATACAATAATCATGGAGGCCATAGGATTGAAAAATAAAGAGGGACGGAAATCTTAAAACGAGACCTATCCGTTGTCGTTTTCGTCTTCAAAGGCTACTCGCGTTGTTCCTCATTTTGCACCAGGACCTCGTTCTTGAGATCCTCCAAATCGTGACACACGATCCACCCACGTATTTTTGTACGTCGTGCTAGCAAGAACAAGTATTATTTTAGAGAGGATAGATCAACCACGCGTTATGAATTAACGGGGTCGATCTTCCCTAGTTCAATTGTTCCAAGAACAAAAGAACAAGAAAAATAATATTTTCTTGGTGAGAGAGAGAGGGGCGGACGAGAGAGGAGAGGAGAGAGTGTGTGTTGTGTGTGCGTTTTCAAGAATCATCATCCTCCAATTGTAGGAGGCTAGGGGTTTATATAGAGGATGAGTTTAATCCTCTTCAAATTCCAACTCTAATAACTCTATTTTGACTAGGATTTTGACCTAGTCAAAGTCCTAGTCAAAGTCGCATTTGACCAAGTCAAATCAATCCTAGCCATCCATCTCTCCTTTCCATCTCAACCGTTGATTTAATTTAATGGGATATTTAAAACCTATTTAAATATTCCAAGAGGCCAAATAAATATAAATATTTATTTTAAGCCCATTAAATAAATTCCCTTAATAAATTTAATTTATTAATATAATTCCTTTATCAAATAGAAGGAATTAATTCTCCAAGAAAATAAAGGACCCGATTAAATCCAATTTAATCATTCCTATTCTCTAATATTTAATTCTAAATTAAATACTAAATGTGTGTGTGGATAGTGTGTGACTCTTTAGGTTCACCTTTCAGCTAGACTTGGTCGGATTCCTAGAATCCGTCCGTTACCATGGGTGGCCATCTAGCAACGGTCCATGGCACTAGAGACTAGGTGAATATTCGGGGATGAATATTTAGGTTGTAACAGTACACTTGTCCTTCTGTTTACGGTCTCACCACTTAGGGTCTAGGGCACGGAAAATGCAGGTACCCATTTTGGACCTAAGTGTCGGTCTGTCCTTACTAAACGCCACAAGGGAATCCTTCCCTTCTGTTCAGTTACTGTGGCCACAGATTTTAGGGACAAGACACAGAGCATACGTGAGCCTCAACTGTCAATGCCTTTTGACAGGAGACAGATCCTTTCTTGGAAACTACTGTCGCTCTGTATACCAGAGCTGCACTAGACATGGCTTATGACTACTCAAGTGCTTCTTGGCAATCTCTCACCATATCTAAGATACAGACTTGACATACAGGTAAACTCAGCAGTTCCTCAAGTCAAAGGACTTGACCTGTACCGTTGGAACCGGGAACACACGTCATACCTTGCTGACCATACTCAAGGTCCTCCGTAAGACGGTTCCCACGAGTCACCTCAGTCAGCTGCTTCCTAGCAGGCTAACCCACTAACACTGCTTAGACGACCTTCGTCATCCGTCGATGAAATACGACAGGAGATGCTTAGTGCAAGTCTTAAGGGGAATCTCAATACCCATTTTCGAGATTCCTTGACTTGGAGATTTCCGGACTGATTCGGCAAGACTGATTTCATGGACCTACCTCCAAGCGTAGTCCCAGTCCCCGAAATAGATTCTCAGTCCGTGGGTTTTGTTTGCGTAGCGAACAGATATGTAAAAAGCAAGTAGAAGTGAACGCAAACAAAGTAATGCCATATGAATTTCACTTCTTTATTCATAAATGATTTATCAAAACACACACTGAAATTGTCTAGACATTGGTTACATTTTCCTGCCAAGATTGGGTACATGGTCACCTATTCTAACAATCTCCCACTTGACCTTTAAAGCCAATCGCCCATATGTCTAATCTCCATCTTCTCAAGATGTTGCGTATGAGCGCTCTGCGACATAGGCTCTGTCAACGGATCTGCTGTGTTGTCTGCTGAGTTGACTCGGTCCATCCGAACGTCACCTCTTCCTACCATTTCTCTAAGAAGATGGTAGCGTCTAAGAATGTGTTTGGAACGGTGATGAGATCTCGGTTCCTTTGCTTGCGCTATTGCACCATTGTTATCACAGAAGATGACAACAGGCTCGGTGATGCTAGGCACCATACCCAACTCTTGGATGTAGTTTCTCATCCAAACCGCTTCCTTAGCAGCTTTTGATGCTGCTATGTATTCAGCCTTCTGTGGTGGAGTCAGCAGTGGTTGCTTGCAAGGAACTTTTCCAAGCCACTACCCCTCCATTGAGCTTGAATACGTAAACCGATTGAGACTTGGCATCATCGTCATCAGACTGGAAGCTAGCGTCGCTAAAGGCTTCGAGAATCAGCTCTCCATTGCCATAGACTAAGAACATTTTCTTAGTCCTCCTTAGGTACTTAAGGATGCCCTTAACAGCATTCCAATGTGCCTCTCCTGCACAGGACTGAAATCTGTTTGTCACGCTCAAAGCGTACGCAATGTCAGGCCTAGTGCAGTGGACCGCATATTGGATGCTACCTACGACAGAAGCATAGGGGATGACTTTCATCCTTTCAAGTTCCTCATCAGTCTGTGGGGACTGTTTCTTGGACAACTTGATCCCATGCCTCATGGGAAGGAATCCTCGTTTGGAGTTGTCCATCGATATCTCTTTAGGACTTTCTCCATATACGAGTTTTGGGTGAGCCCTAACATCCTTTTAGATCTGTTCCTGACAATTTGGATGCCTAGGATGTAGGAGGCTTCACCCAAGTCCTTTATGGAAAACTGGGTTGACAACCATGCTTTTGTGTCTCCTAACATTCTTACGTCATTACCAATGAGTAGAATGTCATCCACATAAAGCACTAGGAACACTATTGAGCTCCCACTGACCTTCTTGTATACACAAGGGTCGGATTCGTTCTTGATGAAGTCATATCCCCGTATTACTTCATCAAACCGAATGTTCCAACTTCGGGAGGCTTGTTTGAGGCCATAGATGGACTTTTGGAGACGACAGACCTTCTGTTCTTCTCCAGTGACTGTGAAACCCTCCGGCTGATCCATATAGATCTCTTCTTCAATGAAACCGTTGAGGAAGGTCGTTTTCACGTCCATCTGCCATATCTCATAGTCATACCATGCTGCTATGGCGAGCAGGATCCGAATGGACTTAGCCATGGCTACTGGCGAGTAGGTATCCTCAAAATCGACCCCGGGTCGTTGAGTGTATCCCTTAGCTGCAAGCCTAGCCTTAAAGGTTGTGACTTCTCCATTAACGCCAAGTTTGCGCTTGTAGACCCACTTACAGCCAACTGGCTTAACACCTTTCGGTGGATCTACAAGTCTCCAGACTTGGTTCTCGTTCATGGAGTCCATTTCGATTTTCATGGCCTCAAGCCATTTTTCGGAGTCGATGTCAGACATCGCTTCTCCATATGTCTTAGGATCATTATCTAAAAGATCCGTCGCACTTAGAAAGCCGTACCTCACTGGAGGTCTGGACTCTCTTGTAGACCTACGGAGAATGGGAACGTCAGTGGTGACTGTGGGCGCTGACTGTATCGGAGCCGGCGGTTCAGGGATCGGGGCTGGCCGTTCCTGAGGCTATCCTCCATGCCTAGCATGTTTGACTCCTCGAGGTTGGTCAGCCCTTCGGGTGGATAGAATCCTCTAAGTGAGAGTTCCGCGGCTAGCTCTGATGGCTGGATTCCATCGCTTGATCCCTCAAGGATCAGTTCATCAGGTTGGACATCCTCTGGGAAGCCTTGTTCCAAGAATACTGTATTCCTTGAAACAAATACATTTTGTTCCAAGGGGTTATAAAAGTAATAATCCGCAGTTTCTTTAGGGTATCCAACGAACCTGCATAAGCTAGACCTAGATTCTAGCTTATCTCCCACTAACCTCTTGACGTATGCGGGGCTACCCCACACTTTCAAGTAGTTGTAGGATGCAAGCTTGCCGTGCCATATCTCATATGGCATTTGGGTCAATGCACTGGTAGGCGCCAAATTCAGTAACTTGGCCGCCGTTTCTAGTGCATAGCCCCAAAAGCATAAGGGCAATTTGGTAAAACTCATCATGGACCGAACCATGTCCAACAGGGTTCGATTCCTCCTTTCAGAGACACCATTCAATTGTGGTGTTCCGGGAGGTGTCCATTCTGATATTATACCATGTTCTTTTAGATAATCTAGGAACTTGGTACTAAGGTATTCACCGCCTCGGTCTGACCGTAGGACTTTAATTTTGCAGTTGGTCTGGTTCTCCACTTCAAGTCTGAATTCTTTAAACCTTTCAAGAGCTTCAGACTTGTACCTCATTAGGTAAACATAACCATACCGTGAATGATCATCGGTAAAGGTTATGAAGTAGGAGAACCCACCTCGGGCCTGCGTCCTTAGTGGTCCACATATGTCTGTATGGACCAAGTCCAACAAATCTGTGGCAAGCCTGCTTTGTCCTACAAAGGGCTTCTTGGTCATTTTCCCTCTTAGACAAGATTCATAAGTTGGTAGCTCACTCAAGTCCCCTACCTCTAGGTTCTTTGAGTCTGCCAACTTTTTTCATCCTATCTTGGGATATGTGACCTAGCCTAGCGTGCCACAGTCGTGCGTTCCCGTTTTTATCTAATTTACGTTTGTGTTGAGCATTAAGAACGAAGTTCGTTTGTTGCAAGATATAGAGCCCGTTATTTAATGTACCAAGCAGATGAGCAACCTCATCAAATAAAAGTAATTTTTATTGATTCTAAACTCATAACCACTATTGTCCAACAATGGAATGGAAATGATGTTTTTAATCATACTAGGTACAAAATAAACTTGCTCTATTTCTATGCTAATGCTATCACTAATCACTAGAGTGGCGGATCCTACTGCTTCTGCCGAGATGGCCCTTGCCATTCCCAAGCTTTTGGATCATTTTCCCGCTACCCAGTTTTCTGCTTCTTTTCAGCACCTGCAAGTCATTGCAAATGTGAGCTCCACAACCGATATCTAATACCCAAGAGGCAGAATTAGTGACCATGTTAACCTCAATCACAAAAATACCTTGGTTCGAGAAGAGTTTGGGGCACTCTCTCTTCCAATGCCCTTTCTCACGGCAGTTGATACATATGTCATATGCATTTGACTGTTGCTTGGAGACAACCTTTCCCTTCCTTTGCCTTTCCCCTCTTTGGCAATGGGAACACTCTTAGCGTTCGTAGCTGCTTTAACGGTCTTTCCCTTCCCTTTCTTCTTTTTCCAACGTCCGACACACTTGCCTTTCGTCTTGGAAGTCGAAGCACCTCCAAATAATACTGAAGGCGTGGACTTCTTAGTCGTTGCCTCGTATTGCACCAACATATTAATCAACTCATGAATGTCCTTTTCAAGTGCGTTCATGTTATAGTTGACGATAAATTGGTCGAAGGAGGGTGGGAGTGACTGAAGGATCACATCTATGTATGTTTCATTATCGTGATCTGCCTTTAGGTCCTCGAGCTTTTCCACCAGGGTAAGCATTTTAACCCCGTGCTCTTGTACAGAGGATCCTTCTGTCATTTTAGTTCCAAAGAACGCCTTGGTCATGACATACCTAGTATGCCGGTCCGGGACTGCATAGCAATCTTTAAGGCGAGCCATAATGGAAGGGACATCGTCTAGCCTTTCATATTGCTTCTGAATTTCATTCGTCATTGAAGCAAGTATGACGCTACGGACCTTCCGGTTATCCTTATGCCAAGTCTCGAACGTCTCACGTTCTTCTGGCGTGGATTTTTCTGGTAAGGTCCTAGGGAGAGGCTCATCCATGACGTAGCCTTGGTTTTCATAATCCAGGACTATCCTGAGATTGCGCAACCAGTCGTTGTAATTGGTTCCATTGAATTTGTTTGTCTCAAGAATGGTTGAAAGTGGGTTCTTAGACATTTTAAAATCTACATTTTAAAAACAATACGCGATCAACAGAAAATAAAGACGGTGGTTTGACAAAAATAATTAAATGCTTGGACTTTAGTCATTTAATCCTCCCACTATTTATACAAAAACACGGTACTCTCAAACGTGATTTTTGGAAAATCCTTTCCTAGTGGGCTTGGGATCCACAGCGATTTTCCCATCCCCCGCTTTTACGATTTGCATGGAAAAGATCCTGTGGGAGGTATACCATACCATTCTCGTTTTACGAGATTCCCAAGATTATTGCCTCACCCTTTCACATGATCCCGAGGACTCCAAGCGAATCATGCTAATCGGGCGTTAGACCCAACCTAATCGACCGAGCCACAGACCCACTGCTACCCCCACGACTCGTGAGACAGGTAGCAGCAGCCTGTTTTTCGTTCATGACATAGTGCAGCTTCTTTTAAGTACAATAACGTGCTACGACTCGTGAGACCACGCTATTGACCTAAAACAGCTTCCTCACTATGCCATGGATTGGAAGGCATGAACAAACTCCTAGAGTTCATGTTCATTTTGTCTAGGGCCTAATATTTAAACATTGGTCCAACCAATGTGAGGGTAGTAAATAACCGAGATCTCATAATATAAAACATCCACACTCATCCATAATGCATAAGTAAATCCATTCACAGCAGTTATATGATAAATAAAGCACCATTCATCCATCATAATAACCACATGCAAAATTAAAGCCTAGCACGCCCCTGTTGGATGATCACGAGCCCAAATCCTATGCGATCCACTGAGCCCGCAGTGGATCTATGGTCAATTTAGGGTTGGTCCTATACTATTACATTAATAGTAACCCAATCATCATTTTGATGGGCCTTGGTCTCTTTTATCTTTCTTCACTTCATGGAAACGCCTTGGAACCTCCAGTCTGGGCTCTCCATGTGGACCTTCCCTCTTCTCCATCAATTACATAAAATAAAACCTCACTCCTATTCTACTCTCATTACATATTAAAAAATAGAAACCTAACCGAAATCCGGGGGGAGTACATAAGGAGGGAGATAGAATGCCTTATTATTCCAAGGCAACTAGAAAGAGAAGAGGAGAAAATAATAAAAGAGGCACACAGGCCCAACAGAAAATTAAACCATACATTCGGTCTAGGACTCGTGATCATCCTTTTTCCATCCAACACACATAATCACATGATCTAATCACATAAGTATAACATACCAATAATTCATGATATCCAATCATAATTATCCATTATAAAAATAAATAACCACGTGCGTAACATGTGAAAATATAGTAATTGTTGGTAACAATATTTTCTCGTTTTAGGAAATCTTTTCCTCATTATTTCTAAGTAAAATATCCCCGGGATTCCAAATCCAATATATTTTACTCCCAAAAATAATATCTTGGAAATTTAGGCAAAATTGAACCAAAAAATGAATTTTCAGAATTCATTAAAAAAATGAAAAATAAAATAAAAAATAATACTAGGGTTTAAAACCCTAGCCGCACCGGCCGCCGGCCGCCGCCACCGGCAGCAGCCTGCCGGCGTGCGCGCAGGGCAGCAGGCCCAGCCCGCCTGGCCGGGCGCGCGCGCGCAGGCCCTTGCCTGCGTGCGCGCGCGCCTGGCCGGGAGCGCTGTGCGCGGCCTGGTGTTCCGGCAGGCCGTCTCGCACGCAGGCTCCCATCCCTCGCGCGCGCTCTGGCCTGCTGGTCGCCAGCCGCGCACCTGCGCCTGCAGTGCCCGCGCAGACGCGCACTAGGCACGCCTGCCGGGTGCGCGCGCGCAGACACCTCCGTCTGTGTGCGTGCGCGCCTGGCGGCGCTGCCTGGTGTCCGTCCGCGCGCGGACTCTCTGCCCGCATCCGTGCGCGCGCGGCGCGCGCCTGCGCGCGGCCAGGGTGGCCGTGCGACCGGGTGCGCAGACTGCCTGCACGCTGGCCGTGGCGTGTGCGCGCGGGCTCCCCTGCCCGTTTGCGCGCGCGCCAGGCCAGCGGCCTGTCTCAGGCAGCGCGGCCCTGCGCGTCCGGCTAGGCGGCCGCGCGCAGGAAAGGGCGCACGGCTGCGTGCGGCCAGCCTCAGACTGGTCGGCTGCGGCGTTCCTTCATTTTTCCGGTCAATTTCCACCCCTGTTTCCCAAGAAAAACAGAAAATACCAAATATGCAATAATCAGACGAATTAAAAGCAATAAAACGACATGCTTCAATAATTAATTAAAACATGCCAAAACACGTTTCATGCTTAAAACGCACATAAAACCATAGGCCTATACACTGAACCGGGCTCTGATACCACTAAAAGATTGTGGATCGTCGCAGGAAAATAGCGCGAATGTGGAAGCGCGGTATAAAATAAAATTACGGAATTAAAACATGCTTTAATAGAAATTAAAGAACACGCTCAAGGGGTGTGCCCTTGAGATTCCCGGGTGTTTGGTGTATCTCATGACATAAACAACATACAATAATCATGGAGGCCATAGGATTGAAAAATAAAGAGGGACGAAAATCTTAAAACGAGACCTACCCGTTGTCGTTTTCGTCTTCAATGGCTACTCGCGTTGTTCCCCATTTTGCACCAAGACCTCGTTCTTGAGATCCTCCAGATCGTGATACACGATCCACCCATGTATTCTTGCACGTCGTGCTAGCAACGAACAAGTATTATTTTTGAGAGGATAGATCAACCACGCGTTATGAATTAACGGGATTGATCTTCCTTAGTTCAATTGTTCTAAGAACAAAAGAACAAGAAAAATAATATTTTCCTGGTGAGAGAGAGAGGGGCGGACGAGAGAGGAGAGGAGAGAGTGTGTGTTGTGTGTGTGTTTTCAAGAATCATCATCCTCCAATTGTAGGAGGCTAGGGGTTTATATAGAGGAGGAGTTTAATCCTCTTCAAACTCCAACTCTAAGAACTCTATTTTGACTAGGATTTTGACCTAGTCAAAGTCCTAGTCAAAGTAGCATTTGACCAAGTCAAATCAATCCTCGCCATCTATCTCTTCTTTCCATCTCAACCGTTGATTTAATTTAATGGAATATTTAAAACCTATTTAAATATTCCAAGAGGCCAAATAAATATAATATTTATTTTAAGCCCATTAAATAAATTCCCTTAATAAATCTAATTTATTAATATAATTCCTTTTATCAAATAGAAAGAATTAATTCTCCAAGAAAATAAAGGACCCGATTAAATCCAATTTAATCATTCCTATTCTCTAATATTTAATTCTAAATTAAATACTAAATGTGTGTGTGGATAGTGTGTGACTCTTTAGGTTCACCTTTCAGCTAGACTTGGTCGGATTTCTAGAATCCGTCTGTTACCATGGGTGGCTATCTAGCAACGGTCCATGGCACTAGAGACTAGGTGAAATATTCGGGAATGAACATTTAGTTTGTAACAGTACACTTGTCCTTCTGTTTACGGTCTCACCACTTAGGGTCTAGGACACGGAAAATGCAGGTACCCATTTTGGACCTAAGTGTCGGTCTATCCTTACTAAACGCCGCAAGGGAATCCTTCCTTCTGTTCAGTTACTGTGGCCACAGATTTTAGGGACAAGACACAGAGCATACGTGAGACTCAACTGTCAATGCCTTTTGACAGGAAACAGATCCTTTCTTGGAAACTACTGTCACTCTGTAACCAGAGCTGCACTAGACGTAGCTTATGACTACTCAAGTGCTTCTTGGCAATCTCTCACCATATCTAAGATACAGGCCTGACATACAGGTAAACTCAGCAGTTCCTCAAGTCAAAGGACTTGACCTGTACCGTTGGAACCTGGAACACACGTCATACCTTGCTGACCATACTCAAGGTCCTCCGTAAGACGGTTCCCACGAGTCACCTCAGTCAGCTGCTTCCTTGCAGGCTAACCCACTAACACTGCTTAGACGACCTTCGTCACCCGTCGATGAAATACGACAGCAGATGCTTAGTGCAAGTCTCAAGGGGAATCTCGATACCCATTTTCGAGATTCCTTGACTTGGAGATTTCCGTGGGTTTTGTTTGCGTAGCGAACAGATATGTAAAAAACAATTAGAAGTGAACGCAAACAAATTAATGCCATATGAATTTTGCTTCTTTATTCATAAATGATTTATCAAGACACACTGAAATTGTCTAGACATAGGTTACATTTTTCTGCCAAGATTGGCTACATGGTCACCTATTCTAACAATCGAATCATATCGACCAAGCCTCCAAGGCTTCCATATGATGATCCCCGTGAGTCAATTCAGTTGGCTCAACCCCAGTCGACCAACCCATCAAGATCGTGTAGGCGTCTCGCGCCTGTCGCTGATGAAACACGACACTCATCCAATGAACACGACTCTTGACGCAAGTCTCAATAGGACTCTCGATGCCCTATCTCGAGGTCCTCGACTTGGAACGTTTTAGACCCAACTCTTAATCAGTTGGTTTTCATGACCACCATCCAATGCGTGGCCCAACTGCACGAGTTGTTATCCATGGTCTGTGGGCTTTGTTGCGATATAAGTTAAACACCGTTCTAACAAATGTAAGATGAGCGCAACAAAGAAGGTACCATTGGTGACGAATACTCATATTATTCATCACATAATAATATTACATTTACATCAAGTTGTCAGATAGGTTACAAATCGCCAAACCTATTGGCTTTCTGGTCACCTATTCTAATATCCTTTTGGGCATTATGAGTGGAATATAATGCCTTTTGGTCTGAAAAATGCACCTTCAGAATTCCTGAATATCATGAATGATATTTTTAATCAATTCTCGAACTTTATTATTTTTATATTGATGACATCTTAGTTTTCTCTAAGAACATAGAAGACAATTCAGAGATATTTAAAACATTAGTCATCCAAAATGGGTTAGAAATATCTAAACCAAAAATGAGTATCTTCCAAACTAAGATAAGATTTTTAGGCCACAATATTGAAAAAGGAGAAATAATTCCCATTAACAGATGCATAGAGTTTGCAGATAAGTTTCCTAATAAAATTATTGATAGAACTCAATTATAGAGATTCTTGGGAAGCCTAAACTATATAGCTCCATATTACAAAAATCTTGCACAAGATACAACATTATTATATGATAGGCTTAAGAAAAATCCATCGGAATGGACATAGGATCACACTAAAGTAGTTAGGCTAATAAAACAAAAGGTTAAATCATTACCATGTCTAACACTCGCAAATCCTAATTGGAAGAAAATAGTAGAGACAGATGCTTCTGAAATAGGATTTGGAGGAATATTGAAGCAAATTGATAATAATAAGCA
Organism: Sesamum alatum; assembly: GCA_034509735.1. Lineage (NCBI taxonomy): Eukaryota > Viridiplantae > Streptophyta > Magnoliopsida > Lamiales > Pedaliaceae > Sesamum > Sesamum alatum. The sequence continues at coordinate 18,327,413 of JACGWO010000005.1, read as the reverse complement.
AGAATATTTAGTTAGATTCCATTCCGAAAAATGAAAAGTAGCCCAGTTAAATTATGCTACAGTGGCTAAAGAAGTTCTTGCTATCGTTAAATGTGTTTTAAAATTCCAAGATCACTTATTAAATCAAGAATTTATTATCAGAACAGATTGTTCTGCTGCTAAGTTTATGTTTAATAAAGGCTTTAAGCATGATGTTTCTAAACAAATGTTTGCCAGATGACAAGCACATTTAGCCCCATTTAATTTTACAATAGAACACATTAAAGGAAAGACTAATAGTCTCCCTGATTTCTTATAAGAGAATATCTAAATGAACATAAACATTGGAAAATTTAACTAGATTGGAGGAGAATTCTTTATAGGAGTAAGTACCTCCTCTAAAATCCCATATTATTGGGTTGAAGATAGAAAAGAAGGAGAGAATTATTGGATGAATGGGTTAAAATGGCCCGTATATAAATTTGAATTTTGGGATGAGCCAACCGAATATAAAGCACGACTCAAAAGAATTCAAAGAATAATAAGAAAAAAGATTTAGGAAACAAAGAAGATTATTTCTGAAATTCTTGTTCAACATCCAGATGCAGACATATCTTATCATTATCGCATAAAAAATATTTGGATAGCAAATTTGCTATATCACCAAAAAATTGCAGGATATTATGCTAGTTAAATGAATAATCCTTTTATTGCAGGAATGCTTCCTCAAAGAGGAAGAGGCAGAAACTCCTCAAATCAGAGAGGAGGTAGATTTAGACCAAGCGAAATTATACGCCAAGGTAACAGATCATTAATTAAAGAGAACATTTCCGGAATAGGGAAATATAGTAAAGTCTCTGAAGAAGAAAATGAGCTATTCCAACAATTCCTCATATTTAAAAAGGAGCAGAAAAAAATCGCCGCCGAAAAAGTATCATCTTCTTCAGTATCTTATGCTAAAATACTTGAAGAAGAAGATGAATTAGCAAACTATAAATTTAGTGAACATCAGGAAGTAATTATATTCCTGGAAAATGAGGATTTAAGGTGGGAGAAAGATCCATGGTATCTAATGAAAAGATATCTGGATGTGACAACATTCACAGCAGGTTCATATAAACCGAGAGCTCATTATGAGTGCATCCTGAAAGTAATGCAAAGTGTTGAAATTACTCACACTTATTCCAACAATGGAAAAGAATTTAATTACTCAAAAGCAGTAATAAAAAAATTCATCACTGCTGTTGAATGGGGAATCAACCCATTAGGTGAAAAAGAATATATTCACCCGGAATCTAAATCCCCGATAAAATTCAATTATTGGGACTATGTTGAGGCATTCAACAAAACTTTTCTCTATGAAAATTATAAGAGAAAACACACGTGGTTTTTCAAAATTTGTCCATTAGTTTTCCAACAAGAAGTACCAAATTGGATATTTCAATGGTGGTTAAATTATGGTCCTCCAATTAAACTATATAGCTCCATATTACAAAAATCTTGCACAAGATACTGCATTATTATATGATAGGCTTGAGTGGAATGTAATGCCGTTTGATCTGAAAAATGCACCTTCAGAATTCCAGAATATCATGAATGATATTTTTAACCAATTCTTGAACTTTATTATTGTTTATATTGATGACATCTTAATTTTCTCTAATAACATAGAAGACCACTTTAAACATTTAGAGATGTTAGGCATTACATTCCACTCATAATGGCCAAAAGGAACTGTAAATGCAGTTTTATATATCTGTCTGATTCATTTATCTGGATCTGCCAATATCTTGATTTAATTATTATTATTATTATTATTATTATTATTATTATTATTATTATTATTATTATTATTATTATTATTATTATTATATAGATATAAGAAATATTTTGGCTAGGTTGTTAGAATATATTGTCTTTTAGTATTTAAGACATGTGGCACATGATCATCCTCCTTCGGAAGATGTTTGTCCTAGCATATTTGCACTATATCTAGTGGAAATGAAGGAATGAAAGGCAGAGAACAATTTTAATAGAACATCTTCATCTTCTTTCTCTAAATGTCTGGAGCTCTTCCTAGCTCGAATAGGAAAAACAACAACCCTAATTAAATACCGTATCATTTGGTGTTTTCATCTCGATCTCTTCCTCCTCCATGCAACCTCGTGCTCATTACTCCCATTCTTATTTTCATTCCCTCCAAGCTTCCATTGAGTGCCTCACAGCGGCTGTGCAAGACTCAGGTTCGACTATGGATACTTGCTTTGCCTCAACAATGGTTGCAATTGCCAACCTACGTCACCAACTCTCCATCACTTTTTCATCGACGCACAACCCGTCCTTTTCTTCCTTCACCCCTCCACCACTACCGGCTCCTCAACCGTTGGTAGAGTCCCTCCCCAAAGCCCAGAAAATACAGCAACATCTACCACAACAACAGCTCTCAATCCCCTCACTTTTGTTTCACACCATGTCCTCTTATTCACTTCCTACCGCACCCTCGCTGGATCCTCCTCTTCTAATGGTTGAACCTATCACCAAACCAAAAATGTATGGGCCACTAATTTCTTTCTTCAACCTCAATACGGATTGGCTTGTTTTCCATTGGGAACGCCACCATCGCAAGCTTTCCTTTTGGCATTGCCCCCTTGTCCTCTGTCCTCAATACAAAGCATGTTTTCAGGAATATTTGGGCCTTATTTGGCTGACAACCTCTGCTTTTTTAGGGCTATCAGGCCGACGCCGCCCCATGTCTAGCGGATGTTGCAATACCCATTTCAACTGAGAATCCCACAACACAAATGGGTATCAAATTTCAGCCTACAATCAACAATAGAGAAAATTATTCTCCTCGGTTCCACTAGTACTTCCATTCTCTTTGTTACCATGCGAGTTTAGCACGCTGCACTACTGGATCAAACTGCCCCCGACCTCAGACGACTCATCTGTGCTCTAGCCAACAGAGTTCTTGTGGTGCATATTGTTGGAATAGGTGACCAGAAAGTCAATGTGGTTGGTTATTCTAAGAACTTTTCACCAATCTTTGAACAAAAGTAATATTATGTTGATGTATAGTAAGGATTCATCATTAGCAACGATAAGTTTGTTTCTAGCATTGAACGTGGTTTCAATATCATGGCAAATGCCCACAGACCGGATATATAAATCCAAAAAGTTGGACTGCGAATAGGTTGAAGGTCATCGAACCAACTTCTGTGGATCGGTCTGAAACACTCCAAGTCGAGGACCTCGAGATTGGGTAACGAGGGTCCTGAAGAGACTTGAACTAATGATTGCATTCATTAGATGAGTATCGTATTTCATCGGTGACGGACGTTAGACGTCTATGCAATATTAGTGGGTTAGTTGACAAGGGTGTTGGCTAACTGAGGTGACTCGCGGGAATCGTCAGATGGAAGCCACACGAGAATGATCAGTATGACTGGTATTTCCGATTCTGATAGTATGAGATTAGTCCTCGGACTTGAGGAATCACGCCAATCGCTTACATATGAAGGTTGTATCTTGGATCTAGTGAGCGGTAATTGTGTCCTAAGATATTGTCATCATAAACCTTGTTCAGTGCAGTTGGAGTACGTAGAGAGGATGGTGGATTCCAAGATAGGATGTGTCCCCTGTCAAAGATTATGACAACAAGATCTCCTATGCGCTCTGAGATGATTTAGACTCTCAAAGTCTATTGCCATGGCATTTGATTGAGTGGGAAAGGATTTCGTACGTCAATGATAGTGTTAAACCTATTTCAAGTTCGAAGCATAGATGCCTAGTCAAGGATGGGAACCGACATCCTATTCCATTACCTAGACTAAAGTCGGAAGACAAGCGACAGTAGGACCATACCTGTATGTAACTCGGAGCCTAAATGTTCATGCCACATATTCACCTAGTCTCTAGTACCATGGACCGTTGCTAGACGGCCACCAATGGTGACGAACTACTTTGGTTATGAGATAACAAGAAGTAGGTCCAAGTCTAGCTGATGGTGATCCTAAAGAGTCACACACAATTTGCCGGATGTGAAAGGAATTAATTTAAAATTAATTTCGGGAGGAGGATTAATTTAATAGATTAAAATAAACTTCTTGGAGATATAAGCCTTTATGGATTAATTGAATTAATCAGGCTTGAGTTTATAAATTGGATTTGTGGATTTAATGAGCATGGGCTTCCCTTTTAATTAGATTAAAAGGATGAATTAATTAGTGGACTTGGAATATTAAATAGGATTTAATATAGAGCCCATTGGATCTTTGGACTATTTAAATTAGATTTAAATAGGCCCAATCCATAAAGCCCATTAGAAATGGATGGGCGATGTTTGATCTAGAGGTTTTTAGATGGAGGGCTAGGATTCATCCTAGGATGAGGTTTGACTAGGTCAAATCCTAAGTCAACTAGGATTTGACTGGGTCAAATCTCTAGATGATTAGGATGTGTCACTTTGGAAGAGATTGAGTAGGATTAGGAATACTAGTTCCTTATAAATACTCAAACACACACACACACACACACACACACATCACACACTAACCTCTACACACAATTATGCCATCTCCTCTCTCTCTGTCTCGTCCACCTTCCTCAGTTCTCCAAGTTTTTCCTTTGTTCTTCTTGATTCATTCAAGGTAGAACATTAGAAACGTCGGTAGTGTTAATCAATAGCGTTGTATCGATTTCTCTTCTCCCCTAAACGACTTCCTGCTAGCACGAGAGTTACTTGGTATCTAGTGAAGCGTGTGGACGTTTTTAGAGAGTCTCTACATTGAGATCTTGGTGGCAAAATGGGGAACAATGGGTGTAGCCGAACGAAGAAGACTACAAGGGAACGTTTCCTCTTTATGTTTCTTGTTCCTCCAAATTGATTTGCGGCAAAGAGCAAAAATATTTGTGCCTATCGGACTACGACCAAGGACCAAAGTTTTCTTCCAAAAGGTGCCACACGGTGAACAAAACAGAAAAAGTATATGATTCAAAGAAGGGTTTAATGCAAATTATCTCCCTGTAAAAAGAATATGAAATTACCTCCCTGTGTTTGTGAAAATAGAGCAATTTACTCCCTCACGCTATTTTGTGTAGTGCAAGTGATTTTTCTTTATTTTTTATTTAAATTTTTCTTATTTAAAAATCGTTTGATATTATTTGAATCGAAGTTCTGAATTTAACTAGTAGATTAATTGCTTAGATCTTATTTAATTGAACTCAACGGTCTAGATATAAATAAATTTGACCTAATATATATTTATGCAAATATTGATTTAAAATATATTATATGAAATTTTTTGTATATAAATATATATATATATATATTACAGTTATATATATACAAACAGAGAGAGAGAGAGAGAGAGAAGGATGGGACTGAAGGCAAAGGGGAGGCAACCATGAGTGTGGGTAAAGGCTCAACAGGAGCTGTGGTGCCGGCGGCAGAGTTAAAGGAGATGATGCTTTGGCGTTGGCGATGGTAGAGAAGGAATTTTTTTGCCCAATATGTAGGCAGATTATAAAGGACGCTTTGCCAAAATTGCTGAATTCCTCACCCCTTCTCAACTCTTCCTTAATTTTCTCCTCAACAAGGTTTTTGTTCTTAATGGAGTTTTTTTCTTTTTTTTTTTATTCGGTTATGTATGTACTTTGGGTTACGTATGGGGTTTAGGAATAATGTTGGTTGATCAATTCCTTATTTTCTTGTTTTGATTTATGGGTTAAGAGTTGGTGTTCATGGTTTAACTGCGGTGACATTAGAAAGGTGCGGGTAAAGGGAGGAGCGTCGACTGGTTTGGGGGGGGGGGGGGGGCGCTAGCTTTGAAGGGGTGGCGCCAAGGCGGGAGTTGCGATGGGGTCTGGGGATGGGGCGGCCGTGGCCGGTTGGGCGGAGGGTGGGAGTTTGTTTTTTATTTTTATTTTTAAATAACAAAGTGTATATTATTAAAAATATTATATATTATATAAAATAGTATTTTAATTTTTAATAAATATTGTTATAATATTATAGTTATTAATAAATTGTATATAATATATTATATAAAAAGTAATATTTATTCTTACAAAAATCATACATAGTTGCAAGAGGGGCGAGTGCACTACACATCTCCCTCTAAGGGGTAAAATTGCTTTATTTTTAAAAACATAGAGAGGTAATTTGATATTTTTTTTTTCATAGGGGATATTTTTCACATTACCCATATCACATGGAGGTAGCTTGCATTTTTCTCTCCAAAGAAGTGGTGGCACAATGCTACATAGTCAACAAGCAAATGAAAATGAGGTTCTTGGATTCTATGAGAATTTGTTAGGCAGAATCAAGAGAACATGGAATGTAAGCCTTATGCAGTTTCAATAGTTCAGCACGGGCATGCTTAGTGAGGAGGAAGCTTCACACATGATCAAACCTATCACAGAGGTTGGAATCAAAACAACTTTTTTCTCAATTCAAGAGCTAAATGGGCCTGGGCTAGATGGTTGTTCGTCAGGTTTCCTCAAAGCAACATGGCAAGTCATTGCATCTGAAGTCATTGTTGTGGTGACTCAATTTCTCCATAATGGCAAGTTGTTAACACAAGCTAATGCAACACTTATCACCTTGATCCCTAAAGTGCAATCCCCAACACAGGTCACACAGTATAGGCCCATAGTTTGTTGTAATGTGATTTAGGTTATATTGAAAATTATTGTGCTAGATGAAGGATTCATTAGCCAAGCTGGTTGATTATATTCAGAACGCCTTTATACCAGGCCAACAAATTAAGTGACAATGTTTTGCTAGGCCATGAACTATTACATGGTTTAACTAAGCTCATCTCACACCTAGATGTGTTGTCATGGTGGACTCAAAGAAGGCACACGACTCATGTTGGAATACGTGATCGGCAAACCAATGAGTTGGCTCCTGTCATCTAATTTAGAGGACAATCTTATTCCAAATAGTGTTAATATAATGAGTATAATAAGAATTCATTGACAATGTTTTGTTGTGCTTACTTTTAGTTATGCTTATATTACTTTAATATCATAATAAAGCCTACAAACCAATCAAACAACCAATGTAGTAGAGTTGCACATTGGATGAAAACTATGAAATCAACTTCTGAGGGTTGGGTTTGAAATGTTCCAAGTCGAGAATCTCGAGATTGGGAACCAAGAGTTCTATCGATACTTGCGCTAAATGTTGTATTCATTAGATGAGTGACGTGTTTCATCGGCAACAAATGTGGTATGTCTATGGAACTTTACTTGGTGGTTAACAAAGGTTGTTAAGCTGACTGGACTGGCTTATGAGGAGTCACCATATGGAAGCCTATGAGGCTTGGTCAGTATGACTGGTACTTCTTGTCTCCGATAGTACGACATTTAGTCCATAGATTTGACGATCTACGACAATCACATACATGGTTGTACCTTGGGCCTTGTAATAGATGAATGTGTCTTAGACGTGGTCATTATAAGTATTATCTAGTGCAGTAAGAACATATAGTGAGGACGGTGAGTTTCAAAATAGAATCCGTTGTCTGTCATTAAATAACACTGAGATCTCCTATGTGCTCTAAGATGCGTTTATGCTCTTTGGGTTTGGTGCCACAATGATTGACTGAATAGGGAAAGGTTTCCTATGTCGATCCATGGGGTAAACACATTTAGAGTAATAAGTATAGTCGTCTAGGCCAGGATGAGACAAGACGCCCAATTCCATGCCTTAGGCTTAGGCTGAGAGACACCTAATGGAAGGACCATACTTATTTGGTACTCGCGAGCCTAAATGTTCACACCTTATTCACCTAGTTTCTAGTGCTACGTACCATTGCTGGACGCTACCCATGGTGACAGGGCTTCTACATTAATGGTTAATCAGAGGCAATTAATTAAATTAGATGTAATTAATTAAATGTGAGGAACTCAAGCACAAGTCTAGTTGAGAGTGAACGTAAAGAGTCACACACAAATCACTGCGGAAGTAGTAGAATTAATTCTAGAAGAAACAAATTAATTTAAATGGTTTAAATTAATTCTAGAGAGTAAATGATTGGATCATTTAATGACAAAGTCCATTTGATGGATGGTGATTAGGAGAAATTATATGGCCTATTTTCTATTGATTTTTTCGTATTTTCATGGATATGATGCCTGTTCTGGGTAATATTTGTGGCATTTTAGGTGATTACTTGAAGGAAGAAATTTTTGCAAGAAAAGAGCTCAAATGAGAAAAAAGGGAAGAAAATTTAGTAGACCGCATTAAGGATAACTTGTACCAACGAGTTATTAGAAATTCGATTGATAGAAGCACAATAAGTTTAACTCGTGCCAACGGTTTATCAGATATGCGGTCTGGCGAAAATTAAGGATTCTCCAAATTATTTGCTGATGTTAAATTTTAAATATTTCCTTGTAATTAATTTTAGAATGGTGGCACAAGAAGGACTAGGAAAGAAAAAAGAAAGTATGATTGTATCTGGATTCTTTTCCTCTCTTACCATAATTAGGAACTAGTATAAAAGGGGAAGTCAAAGGAAACATAAGGGTGTGCAAATTTTTTGGAGAAATCCGTTGATTACACGTTCAAGCGAGGGAGAGAAGGACGGAGAGACACGTGGAGAAGTCGATCCGGCATTGGAGTGACAACCATTCTTCCCGATTATCTACTCCATGAGTTTTCTGGATTTTCTTTGTTTTAAATTTAGTTAGTATGTACTAATTGGCTTTTTGTTAAGGCTTTTGGGAAGCCTAATTAAGACGATGTTTTGAATATTTTTCCGCACTAGTCTACAACTTTATTTTCATATGTTCATGAATTCTTGTGCTTGTTATTATAATTTGAGAGTCTGATCACCTTTTAGATTAAATTAATTGTGTTGATAAACTTGAAGGGGATTCTGCGTAGTAGACAAGGTAATTCATGGTGTGCATCGCATGGTACGCAGTCGTACAAAGGCATAATTTGAAATAATCGGGTACAACCCAGGAATGCAACAGAAGTGTAAAATGCAAATTTAAGGCATAATTTTAAACGAGTTCAAAGGGTTGTTCCCTTCGGAGCCTGGGCGTTCGGTGTATGTCAAGAGCATTTAAAGAAGAAGATAACATGCTGGACATGTGGCTATCGATAAAAACAAAAAGGTTACATCAAATGTAAATGGAAACTCTACCTTTTGTTTCAACAAACGTAGGACCGGTACGTGCGTTGTTCCCTTTCCGTTTCTCCTTTCGTTCACTTGAGAATTCAACGTAAAACTCATCTAAGTATTGTCCACACCACATTATGGAGAAATACTTTAATCTACTGGTAGATAAAAATAGAGAAATGAAGAAGAAACACTTCCAAAACAACACTATTGTTTAGTGCCTTTTAAAATGTTTTTAGTTCAATCCTTCCCAAAATGTATGAACACAAAAGGCAGAAAATTTGAAGAGATTTTAGAGTTTTTTTGGATAGAAATTTCGTGCAAGTATTGTATAAGAGCATGAGATAATTGTTGTGTGTTGTATGTTTTTCATGTATACACAATTCAAACACAAGTTACCTCCAAGGTAACATCTACACACACATGCACATTCCTCTCTCCGTGAACTATCATGGCCTTCATATGTGAATTTGAAACTCCTACTCAACTTTCTCCAACCTCTTGAGCTTGGACTTCAAGTCTTGGACCGATTTTAACCGATTTTGATTTAGTCAAATTAAATCAAGACCCACCAAGATCCATAGGGTCCAAAATAATCCAATTAATTTTAAACCTTATTGAAATCCAAAATTTTATTTAATCCAATCAAATAAACATAAGCTCAAACACTAATTAATTGATCCAATCAATTAATTAAATCAAAATCGATAAATTAATCTAATTAATTTAAAAGTTCTAAATTCAACAATTAACTAATCTAATTAATTAGTTATTGGACCATCCATCAAGTGGATTTCTCAATAAGTGATCCAATCATTTATTTTCTCATTGAATTAATTTAATCCAATTACATTAATTTGCTTATTCTAGAATTAATTTCAATTAATTCTACCAACCCTATAGAGATTTCTGTGTGACTCATTAGGTTCAACCTCAGCTAGATTTTGGTGTGTGTTCAACATAATTGTTCGATTAAATCTAATTTAATTAACTATTTTTCAATTAACTATTAATCGAAAAAACGTCTGTCACTATGGGTGACCGTCCAGCAACAGTCCATGGCAATAGAGACTAAGTAAATGTTGGCATGAATGTTTAGGCTCTCAAGTACCATAGCAGTAGGGTCCTTCCACCATCCATATCCTAGTCTAAGTTTAGGGCATAGAATTGGGCGTCAGTTCCCATCCTAGACTAGAGAATTATGCTCAACAACTCAAGACGCGTTTGCTCTATTGATCAACCTAGGAAACCATTCCCTACTTGACCAATCGCTGTGGCCACAGATTCAAAAGGCTTAAACTGTCTCAGAGTGCATAAGAGACTTGACTGTCATATACTGACAGGTGACGGATCCTATCTTGGAATCTAGCGTCCTCAATACATATTCCGACTGCACTGGATAAGGCTTATAATGAACATATCCCAGATACGGACATCTTTTGCCAGATCTTAGATACAAGCATCATATGTATGTGACTGCCATGATTCCTCAAGTCCGAGGACTAATCTCGTATTATCGGAGCTGGGAATGCTAGTAATTCCGACCAAGCCTTCCAGGCTTCCATATGACGATTTTCGGGAGTTAGTTCAGTCAGCTGACACACCCTTGTCAACTAACCCACTAATATTGACGTCCAACGTCTGTCACCAATGAAACACGACACTCATCCAATAAATGTAATCCTTAGTGCAAGTCTCTATAGAACCCTTGATGTTCGAGGTCCTCAACTTGGAACATTTTCGACCAACCCTCATAAGTTGGTTTCATATCTGTCATCTAATGTGCAGCCCAACTATATAGATTATCTAATTGGTCTGTGGGCATTTGTTATGACGTTAAAACGCCGTTTAACGTAATCACTAAGTACAACAAACACATAGTGCAATAGATGAATACTTATTATATTCATCAAGTTAATATTAGTTTAATAAAGATTGGTAAATAGTACCCAAAACCGCCAATCCAATTGGCTTTCTGGTCACCTATTTTAACATGATTTATTTGGTTACATAGGTCATTCATAGATCTTAATGCATTAAATCACGAGTCATAGACAGGAGGAGTCCACTATTTCCTTAGTAATAACAGGTTTTGTATAACTTGGAAGAGTATATCAGATTAACTTGAGAAAAATATTACCGTATGAAAATATTTGCTTGTGAGATTAGTTCGTTAATGTTACACTCATTGGATCAATTAGGTGGACTGACAGTCTTAGCATCTTATCCATCCCTGAATTATCTTCAACTCATGCATTTGCTATATTGTTTTTAGTAATTCTTTAGTAGTAGTTTGTCACACGATTTTCAGTCATCCAGATAATTAGGGATTAGTTATAGTTTTGGTAATTATTTTGTTAAATCCTCATGGGATCGATACTTATTATACTTCTGTTGTGAGATCTCAATTCACCTAGCAGTGGTATTGAGAATATTGCTGCCGACATATGGTCTGGACGTACATAAAGAAGATCTATATTGATCTCTTCGTGAATCCAGATCTGAAAGGGAGACAATGTGTGTAGTGGATCCCTGAACGAAATCAGAAAGGTAAATCTCGGATTTATTTTTATGCCCCTTCCGATTTCTACCTTTAGCCATGGAAAACATTTATTGATTATTTCAGTTTGTGTTTTAAGTGTTGAACAATGGGAAAATCAAGGTGTACACTCCCTTGATAGGATTTAATTTGATTTTAAATTTTTATCTTCTGTTGTGTTTTACTTTTTCTGGGGTTGTACTGTTCCTTTCAACTTGGTTGGATGGGATTTCCTAATTCCTGCATTGCCAACATTAGGCTATCATCCACGGTCCATTGGTTGGATCGAGGAATGTGTGACCATGGTGTCCTTTTCAATTGGCATCAATGAATAGCCAAAGGGCTTCTTTAAGGGGGCAAACCGATTACGGCAAGGGGATCTCATGTCCCCTTACCTATTTGTCTTGGTCATGGAGCTCCGACATGCTATTCTGAAGACTTAAATCCAACAATCTGTGTGTAATTTTCATTGAAAATATAAAGAGATGCAACTATTCATACTAAGCGTTGCCAACGATCTGCTTTTATTCTATCAAGCGGACTATACATCAATTGCATGCTTTAAGCGAGGGCTTGATATATTTACAGACTTAACTCGACTGGAGGCAAACGCGGATAAGACCAACTATTCCTCTCCAAGTAGGCTACTGGAATGACAACGGAGCTGCAAAGCATTACTGCATTTTCACTTGAGACTCTACTAATTACGGGTAAATTTACAAAAATGACTGGAGAATGCTCCTTCAGAAGGTGGATGAAAGGATCAACTCTATGGGTTCTAGGTTGCTATCTTTTATTAGCCGTGTACAGCTTATCAAATCAGTACTACATAAAAACAGGGCATCCGCTTCAGCCTAGCCGTAGCAGATGCTCATATATCAGTATCTATAGCTACAAAACTGGTTGTAGCTATTTCCGAAACCTATACCTCTGTAGCTAATTTTGGCTACAGTTCTCCTAATTTCTGTAGCTATTTCATGGCTATGGATTCCTTTAGCCCTTTCTGTAGGTATATGATATATGTGGATTTCGTAGCCAATTTTGTTGCAGTAAAGACGAAATATCCGTTGCGAATATTTAATAATTTTTATAATCTTAACTACGCAATTTCTATTACTATATACATAGTAACAGAAAATCAGTAGCCACCGTCGTCGCAATGGAAGTGGAAATTTTGTAGTAATTTCCAACGCCATGGCTACGAAAATTATGTAGCAATTTTTCTACCAAAACTCGGTAGCATTTTCGTCACTATAGAAACAGAAAATTTGTAGTTATTTTCATTACCATAGCGATGGAAATTTCGTAGCCTTTTTTGTTTTCATTGCAAGCGAGACTTTGTAGCAATTTCCAATTCCAGAACTACGATAATTCCGTAGTTAACTCATTAGAAACTACAAAATAGTTTGTAGCGATTTTTTTTTTTATTACCACAGCGATGGAAATTTTGTAACTATCTTTGTTTCCATTGCAAATGAGACAGCGTAACAATTTTCAATTCCAGAACTACAATAGTTTCGTAGTTAACTCATCAATAACCACAAAGAATTTTGTAGCGAATTTTAAAAATGCAACAATGGTTTTCTGTAGCTACATTCTTAATAGTGGTATTATCTGCTACGAAATATCAATTATACTTTCAATGAAGAGTTTTGTAGCTATCGCCTCAAATATACATTTCAACCTATTCAAAATAAATTACAAATAATAAATAAAATTACCAAAAAGTAATGTCAAATAGGAGAAATAATAATAATAATAATAATATATATCAACATAAAAGTTAATAAGCCCATATATAAAATCAAAACACAGTATTTGAGTATCAAAAGTACGACAAATTTTATCCTCCATGTCACCCTCTTCACCCTCATTTGCATATCATTAATACCAATGTTACTCATAATATTTTTATTATTATGCCTATTATTATCAGCACGACTCCTACAATGTCCCTCATCTCTATTAATGCTATCAACATATTGTTGTTCTTGATTCCCATATCCTCCAGCGTGGCTATGGTTTGTCCACTGGATATCTTGTAGCATTTGAGGTATTGTGTCCGGAAGACATTTTTCCATAGCTTTCAGAATGACACGTTGTTGCCCTTGTAATTGCATGTTTGTCTGCTTCAACTTCTCCATCTCCTTCTGTAAAAGGTCAAATCGTTCATTTGACTCTTTTTGTGCATTTTTTGCGGCCTCCTTGTGTTTCACTTTGAAGCCTGATCCACAATAAGCAATATCGCCAAAACTATGATGAAATGGTTGACTACCAAATCCATATACCCGGCCTTTAGACAAACCACCAGAAGCTTCAAGCCATGTTGGAGGATCAAAATTATGTGGAGATGATGGATTTGCTGCATCATTTCTTTGGACCAAAGTGTCATAGGTAACCTAAAAAATAAATATGACAACTTTATAATCAATATACACAACAAACACCTTTTAAAATTCATTTCCTAAATATTCACCCAATTAAAAATTTAAATTCATACACAGACACCACATCAACACAAACTTAGGAAATGTAATTCGAATTTTTCATAAGTCACCAAATAGAGAAATAAAATAACATTTAATGTCAAATTCCACTATATCCAAAAAACAACCAAAATAATCAAAATCTAACGAACCTCAATCAGGATAAAGTAAAGAAATAATATTGCAAATTTAAATAAAGTAAACCACTAACACACCATTCACTCGTAATTATTCTAAATTTCTTCAAATAAATTATCAAAACAAATAGAAATAAAAAGGTAAGTAAAACTTACCCGCACTTTTTTAGCCTTATCGCAAGAGAATTCACCTGTACCTTTATTTCCTCTGTGAGTACGATCATAAAGTTCAATATCTGAAACTTCACGATTATATTCTCTTTGCTGCACAAAAATAGATTATCCAAAAATATGAGAAAGATGTACCAAGTATATTAAATATTCTATTGATGTAAACATCCTACAAATGAATATAAATCATAAAGTGCAAAATTTACCATATCCTCCTTATAGGCTGCAGAAGGTTTCGAACCACCAGTATGTGTTGATATTGAACCATCATTTGGAGTTGTCCTATTTTTTTTCCAACTTCTGATGATCTTTGAAATTTATCTTTACTCCAATAATCTTCACACAACTTATTCCAAATGCTCTCACCCAACCATTTAGGTCCATGGCCTCTCCAAGATCCATTACCAATTCTCTCATATGAGAATGTTCATCATTTGTTCTTTCAGGCGATTGTTCATATATGAACGTATGTTCATCAAGAAGGGTATTGAAAACAGTTTCGTACGCTTCTCCATGTAGAATCCACTTGTTATAACCTCGCATGAACCCGTTTTTATGAAGGTGAAAATGAACTTGATCGCGGACCAATATATTACTATTAATACATTTTGAACATGGACATTTTATTTTCCCATCAAATACGCAGTCCTCATGGGAAAATGCAAAATCCAAGAATTGAATGACTCCAATTCTGAATTCATCTCTAATTTGTCCATGTTCATCTCTGCGATGCAACATCCATCCTCGATTTGAAGAAATTATTTTGACTTCATGTGTTACATATGAAAGACATCAATTACTCAGTTAACTATTGAAAGCGTTTGAAACGATAAGGCTAAATTTCATTTGATTTTTAATTTCACTTAATTATTGTGAAATTACATGCGAATAAAAGAGGTTTAATGTCGCTACATTTACTCTTCATTGCCCCAATCCTACTCATAAACCATAATCTATGAATCCCACTCTATCTGCTTTTAATTGTTATATACAATCTTGGGGCTAAATATTTTTTTTAGGTCCCAACAAACATGCCCTGTGACACTTTTATTTTCAAAATTTATGGTCAAAATCAATAAAATTTTAGGTGGATCAAATAATAAACTAATTTTAAAAAAAAATAATAAAAGAGGTCAAAATATATCATAAAAAATAATTATAATTTAAAAACTAATATATAATTGATATAAGATTAAAATTTCTCTAATACTTTTATTTTCAAAAAACTTAAATTTTATTTATTATACTTTATGTTCAAAGTGTATATAAATATTTCCAAACCAAATATTATTTTAATTTTAAAAAAGTAAAAATATGTTAAAATTGATCTCAAATACAAATAATTATAACTTAAAAACTAATTTATTATTTGTATAAAAAAATTTTCTAATCGTTATATATTTTAAAATAAAATTTATTTATTATAGTTTGTGGTTAAGGTTTATTGAAATATTTTTAAATCAAATAATAATCAAATTCAAATAATAATTAAAAGAAGCTAGTTATGGGATTTCCTACTTTGAGGAGAGTGTCAATTTCTGTATGAAATTGCTCAAGGATGATTTGGACTTTGGAGATAATTACTTATAAAATTTCGAATTGTTATGCTAACTTTTTAGAAAATGTGGCTCATTTTTTTTAACAGTGCAATAAAATAATATTTAGCAAGAAAAAATAAGCACCGACCACATATTAGTCATATTCATGAAGATGCAGATTTGTGAAGTAAAAAAAAGACAACTATGTGCAGGGAATGATTTTATCCAACAAAGAGATAATATACTTTATCCAACAAAGATTTTAACATCTCAAACAAAAAAATACAACCAATTCTACTTAGCCTTTGCATCCAAACAATATTTACAAATCAAAGCCTCTTACTACTACTATTGCTTCAACCTAGTATGACTTCGGAGAAGAAATCACAAACCAAATCTACCCTATGCCCCTCAACTCAACAAGCTCGGTCTTATTTTTTATATATGCGCAGAGAATGCGTACGATTTCCATCTCACTAAATAAAATTGGTGATCTAAAATACTATGAGGGGGGATTTATAAATTTATAATTCACCAATAATTATCACAAAAGTAGATTAATAACTACATCGACAGAAGACAAAATAATTCCCATTAACAATCACAATTAATATAAAATCAATGAAACACACCAAAAGTAAACAATCAAAGATTCAAACAACATGCAAAACAAAACAACTATACATTCTTAAAAATAGTATAGTAAATCGCCAAAAAAAAAAGGAAGAAAAAAACAACTAACCTTAATCCAAATTTCCGGAAATAAACTCGTGTAATCCAATTTACTTTCAAGTCTCGGTTGAAATCGCTCCACAAGTGTGAAAAGTTCCTCGTTGAATTTGCTTTCAAATACTTGAGAAACTAGTAATTTTATACCAAAATTTATTCCGTTAGTAATCAAATATCATACAAAGAAAGCAACTAATATTATTATAAAGAAGTAGTAAAACTAAACTAACCTTGCAAATTTTTCCGACGATGAACATCAAAATGCGATTAAATACTTGATTATTTTCTCCAAACCCATAAGTATTCTTCTGTGAATTTTAGAATTGTAGAGCCTCCAAACCCGTAAGTGTTCTTAGTATGTGAATTGTAGAGCCTCCAAACCCATAAGTGTTTTCTGTGAATTTTAGAATTGAGAGCCGAATCTGTAGAGCCAAATCAAAATTAGCAAAGCCATAAGAGTTGCTCTCAAATGATCTTTCCACTATTCACATACTTTCCAAATGTGTGGCCTTGTCATTTGTCCTATATTCCTTTCTAATTCTCTTGCCCATTATATGTGATTTGATTAAGTAAAGGTTAATAATTATTTTTGTTAAATAATCAAATTTTTTGAATTTTTTTTATTGCATTCCTTTTGTTAAGATAATATCTGCTAATTTTAGCCATATTTGTTAATCAAATACAAAATAAGATTTGGTCATGTCTATTAATTTTGCTAGAATTTTTATGTATGCGATTCATTATATCATTCAAAATTAATTCACTATATTGGTGCATTCAATTTAACGAATACGTTTAAATAAGATCAACAAAAAAAAAAAAAAAATACTATAGAAGTATATATACACCCACATTCGTGAGACTTTAAACTTTTTTAAAAAAACTACTATAGAAGTAGATATTTAATTATCATATGACCTAATTAAAAAAGATGGGTATTACTTGATACTTTAGATTATGTACAAAAAATAAAGTGTTTTAATTTTCATACAAGAAAATATGATACTAGTGATAAAATATTAAGTGATAATTTTAAAGTGGTCACTAAAAATATATATTAAGTATATATTTTCTGTTTTGTCACCATATATTTATTAATTAAAAAAGTTATTACTAAATACAATTAATTATATATTATAGTGATCACAATTATTTGTTGTCAGTACGTAGATCATAACTATAGATATGCTACTAGTTGTATTTAGTGACAAGTTTTTGCATATTATTTTGTTAGTGGTTCTTGCCAATAACAAAGTATATTACTAATTAGATTATTCTTTCAATATTTCTAAAATAAGTGAGCTGATAGATTTTCAAAAAATAGAAATAATAAAATTGTATTTTTATGCAAAAGTGTATTAAATTATATAAATAATTGGGACTTAACACAGATTTATCATATCATTGAGATTCTCTACATATAAGCCATATAAATATTTTAAAATAAATAAATTGGATGTATTTTAGTATATCATAAATTCAGACCCAAATAATGTCCATATTTGGTATTTTGTTAAGGTTAATTACAAAATTAAACGTATAGTTGAATTCATTGCACTGGCAACAGAAATTATAAGGGACAATTGCATTTGTGACCCATATGTTAGGGCCTTTTTCAAATTAGTTCAATTTGTTAAGATTTTCTGACATTGCATCCAATAAGTTGAAAATTTTCTTAATGTTAGTCCTCACGTACATTTTTCGTCCAACAATTAATGAAAAATGTATGAAAATGCACGTGAGGCTACTAACTGCTCCATTAATTATTGGACGAAAAATGCATATCGGGACAAAAATTGAGAAAAATTTCAACTTATGGGATGCAGTATGAAAAAAATCGTAACAAATGGGACTAAATTAAAAAAGACCTTAACATCTGAAACCCAAAATGCGATTTTCTCAAATTATAATAACTATGCACTTAAATTAAAAAATTTAAATACTAGTGAAACTATAAACTTGAAATCCATAAAAAAAATTCATACTGGTCGGGTTTGTATTAAAGGTATCTAGTTATTTTTTTTTTTTTTTAACTTTATTACCTTTTTCAAAATATTGATAGTTAATCTATTCCACCAACATAAGAATTGCAAAATATAATCACATATATATATATATATGTATAAACTCTATTATAACTTCTACTTGTAAATTAATTTAGATATATATGAACTCGAAATATTTATCAAACTCTTCATTCCTAGTCGGTGATTAAGATATTATATAATTTTTATTTCTAAATATATTTCCTACGCAAAATTGTGTAACTAAGTCGTTGCACTAGCAAAGGAGATTGGTGACAAAAGTGTAAGTGTTGCGACATCAAATTCTGTAGCTAGTTTGTAGTTAATATATTATATATACTTTTTTTCCTATTTATTTTGCTAGGCAAAAATTTGTAGCTAATCCCTTGTACTAGCAACAGAAATAGTAACAGAACATTATGGCGTTGCAATTTCTGATAACATGTAAAATATTGATTTACATTTATAGCAAACTTTGTAGCTAATTTATAATTAAAGTATTTTATTATTTCATTTATCTTTCAGTTTATGTTTTCTACGAAAGGATCGTAGCTAATTTATTGTGTAAGCAATAAAATTTGAACTAACGCATACTTTGTTGCAATATTTGTAGCCATTCCGTTGCCTATGTACCTCATATTCTTTAGATATTTTCAATATATAATTTGCTATAGAATATCCGTTGTTAGTCCATTTCACTAGGTACAGAATTTTAATATTTGTAGCCATTCCGTTGCCAACATACCTCATTTTTTGGGATAATTGTAATACACTATTTGCTATGGAATATCCATTGCTAGTCCATCTCATTAGCTACGGAATTAATTTCGTTGCAATATTTTTCGTAGTATCTGCCTTGTTTTCTTGTAGTTACTCTCCTCAATGCATATATATTGTTCACCACTTTTATTTCACCTAATGGGGTCATTGAGGAGGTTGAAAAAAAGATGAGGAGATTCTTATAGCAAGGTCATATGTCATTTGGTGCAGCCAAAGTCGTATGGAGTCAAGTGTATCCCCTTACCCAACAAGGTGGCCTCGGAATAACACCTATCCTTCCCCTAAATAAAGCATTTGTGAGCAGACAACTGTCGGAAATATTTGGCTCTGAAACTATTTGTATCTGGGCTGATTGGATTAGAAAAAACAGGTTGAAATCAAACACCATATGGATTATAAAATTGCGAAGTGGCTCATGGGGGTGGAAAACAATGCTCATGATCTGGCAGACTATTATCCCAGCGCTGGAACTTAAGGTTGGCATAGGAAATAAGTTGTACATATGGCAAGACATATGGCATGGACGTGGTGTTTTGCTACATACACACCCTAATGGGCCAAGGCTCACAAGTCTCCTTATGGCAGCCAAGCTTTCTGTGGTTATTATGAACGGAGCAAGGCAATGGCCTACACGACGAACATCTTAGATTGCTGATATTACACGAGTGTTTCCAAAAATATGGCAAGGTAATGACCACATAGAATGGAGATCGTCTACGCAATCATTTACCGTCTCCAGTCATTGAAACTATTCCAGCCTGAGGCACAGATTGTTCTGTGGCACACTTTATTAGCTGGCCCGATAAAGATTTCAGGAAATAATTTTAGTATGTGGTTGGCTATTCATGAACGATTGTCCACATTAGATAAACCTTGGTTCAATCACATAGATGGACGATTTATTTTGTGTAGCACATAGGCCCTAGAAACTCATCAGCACATTTTCTTCAACTACCTTATTTAGCTGCATGTGTCTGAATTTTGCATCAATGAGTAAGATTTTGCTAGGCTATGCAAGATTGGCAGTAAGGTATAGGTTGGGGCGTTGTGAGATGAGAGGAAAACATGTTGTAAATGCAGCATATAGAGCCTTATTTCGCATCACTCATCTATCATCTATGGCAAGAAGGCAATCTACGATGATATCAGTACCAGCATAGGGAACCGAATCAGCTAGAGTTTCTAATATTGAAACAAATTCAACAACTTATCCTTACTAGACAACCTCCTATGTTACAATACATTGCTCTCTATGAACTATGGAGAATTACTTGGTAGGTGAGACGAGGGTGCCCTATAAATTTTTTGTTTGCCCTAAACTCTTAGCAACAAAATACAAGAAGGATTATAAAATAAGATGAGAGTTTTGGGGTGTTTTTTTTTCTTTTTGTTGGTAAGAATTATAAAAGGTGGCATTTTTTTTTTTGGGAGGGGGGGGGGGGGGGGGGGGGGGGGGGAAGGGGTGTATTGGAAAAAAATGAGGACCAAACTCTATCTGCCACTAGTGCTTGACAGGGCTTTTCGCCCTAAAATATAACCAAAAACAATTATGAAATAATTACAAGTTACAATGTCACATAAAGTGGTACAAACACCCATACGTTTTGTGAGGCTCGGATCCACAACTTCAAACTCGCTCATGGAGCCTCGATCGTAATCTTTAAGCCAAGACATAAAGGTTATTAGTATTAAGATTCCAATCCGTTAATTTCGATGTAAAAAGTGTTAGAATAGGTGACCAGAAAAGCTAATAGGTTTGGCGATTTGTAACCTATTATACAACTCGATGTAAATGTAATATTATTATGTGATAAATAAAATGAGTATTTGTCACTTCTGGTGTTTACTTTGTTGCGCTCATTTCACATTTGTTAAAACGGTGTTTAACTTATATCGCAACAAAGTCTACAGACCATGGTTAACAACTCGTGCAGTTGGGCCACGCATTGGATGGTGGTCATGAAACCAACTGATTGAGAGTTGGGTTTGAAACGTTCCAAGTCGAGGACCTCGAGACAGGGCATCGAGAGTCCTATTGAGACTTGCGTCAAGAGTCGTGTTCATTGGATGAGTGCCGTGTTTCATCAGCGACAGGCGTGGGACGCCTACACGATCTTGATGGGTTGGTCGACTGGGGTCGAGCCGACTGGATTGACTCGCGGGGATCATCATATGGAAGCCTTGGAGGCTTGGTCGGTATGATTGGTTTTCCCCGGTTTCGATAGTACGGGAGTAATCCTCACACTTGAGGGATCATGACAGTCGCGTGCACATGACGGTTTTATCTTGGATCTGGCAAGAGGTAATCATTCTATAAGATGATTATCATAAGCCTTGTCCAGTGCAGTCGGAATGTGTAGCGAGGACGGTGGATTCCAAGAAGAGGATCCGTCCCCTGTCAGTATGTGACAGAGGTATCTCCTATGCACTCGGAGACACGTTCATGCTGTTTGAAGTTGTGGCCACAGTGGTTGGTCGAACAGGGAATGGTTTCCTGTGTTGACGCAATGAAGCATACGTGGTCTCGAGTATTAAGCATAGACGCCTAGTCAAGGATGAGAACCGACGCCCAATTCCATACCCTAGACTAAGGCCGGGAGACGGTAGACGGAAGGATCGTACCCGTACGGAATCGGCGTCTAAATGTTCACGCCAATTCACCTAGTCTCTAGTGCCATGGACCGTTGCTAGACGGCCACCCATGGTAACGGGCCCTCGTGGGACAAGGGCCAAAGTCTAGCTGAGGGTGAACCTAAAGGGTCACACACAAATCACCGAGGAGGTTGAGAGATCTACTTGGATTCAATCTCGAAGGATAAATAAGTAATTGGATTACTTAAGGGAAAGTCCATCGGATGGACGAGCCGATATTGTATCGGGCTTTCGTTTAATCGGTAAATTGGATTTTCGATTAAATATGAAAGTTGAGACGTTGGATCTTTTAATTGGATTAAAAGATCAATGAGAATAATTTAAATGGACATTAAAGTGGATTTAATGTTGGGTTCGTCTTAATTGGATTACGATGAAACCCAGTCCGTTAAATTTTACTCGAGAGGAGAAATAATTCCTATTTTGGAATAGGAAGAAGTTGGACTTCTTCCCTTAATTAAACATGGCAGACATGCTCCCTTGGAGGAAGCAAAATCAGCCATGTTTCATGCTAGGTGGTATGTTGACTTGTATCTTTTGGAAAGAGACAAATCAACTCCAATCAAGCTCTTCCCTTCTGGTATGATTTGATCATATCATAAATTTTGGTAGGCTTGATTGAAGAATTGATGGAGATTGAATGGAATGAACCTAGACATCCTTGGGTGAACCTAGACACATTCCAATAATCACATTAATTATGTATATATATTAGAATATACAACACCAAGCATAAGTCATTCATTATTCATCTTTTTCTAGGAAAAAGAGAAGACAAAAATTCCTCTCCTCTCTCTCAACTCTCGGCCTCTCTCCCTCTCTCACACTTGTGTTCTTCACTTGATTTTTGAATCAAGAAGAAGAACAAAGTGAGTTTAAGAGAGCACTAATTCATATTGTTCTTCTCTTAAACCGATTCCTTCTTAAACCCGTTCTTTTCTAGCAAGAAGAACATGTGTTTCTTCCGGTGTGTGGTGTAGATCACCTTTGGAGAATCCATACGTTTGGATTTCGTGAGCATTCCGGAGAAGGAACAACGCTAGTAGCCGGGAGCATACGCTAAACAATCAAAGGTAACGGTTTTACTACGCTTTGATTGATTTAATATACATCTATGCCCTATGTGTTTAAATATATGTTTCTAATATTTACACATCCCACATTGAATGCCCGATTGATTACCCGAGGGTACACCCCTTGGGATTCGTTTATTTAAATTAGATTTAGATTTACACACTATTTTCTCGCTTTCTCGCTTCCGCTCGCGCTCCCGGGCGGATCCGCTTGTCCTTCAAGTGGTATCAGAGCCCGGTTCGATGTAAGGGGCATAGATCTATGTGTTTGGCATGATCTACTTGTTTTTAATGGCTTTATTGGCATGTTAGATTATATAAATATATGAATAATATGGTGATTTAATTGTTTGGATTTAATGGACTTTTGGCATGCTTAATTTTGTTAGATTGGATCTAAAAATTGCATGCTTATTTTAAGAAGAATGTTACTGTTATTGTGTTGAAACAGTATTGAAAAAAAAAAAAAAATTGGTTCGGACAGCAGCGGCCAGCGAGGCCAGCGCGCGGCACAGAGCGCACGCGCGCTGCCTTGTGCGCGCGGGTGGCCGGCCGGCACAACGGCTGGGCTGTATTTCGACGTTTTTCGGAAAATTTAATTTTCTCTATTTTTTGCACAATATTCTGAAAATATGTTATTTTTGCATTTTTTATTTTGGAATAATTGGATTATTCCTTGAATTAAATTTGCTTAATTAATTTGGGATTAATACATGCATTGGATGCATTGTTTAAAATGTCCATTAAATTTGAAATTTGAATTTTGCATATTATTTATATGTTTATGCTTTTGTGATGTTGAACATTACTTGGGTATTTGGAATATCCATTGGATTTTATGCATATGATTATTTGGAATAATAATGTTGTGTGTTGATGGAATCAACATAGGATGATCACAAGGAGCCCTAGACCTAATGTATGGATGAATGTATGATCATTTATTTTCTGTTGGGTGGGGCCTGCGTGCCTCTTGTTTTTGGGACTATCATCTCTCGTATTTTCAGCCTCATGATGTTAAGGCTTATTTTCTTTATTACCAATGTATTACTTTCAGTTGTAATGAGAGTAGATAGGATTGGTGAGGTTTTAATTTTAACAAGCAATTAGAGTCGGAAACCCCAAGGAGAAGCATCAAGGCGTCAAACAAGAAGCACTTCAAGGCCCATTGAAATAACAATGAGTATATTATATATTGTAATAATTTAGGACCACCCTAGACAGACCATAGACTCACTGCGGGCTCAGCGGGTCGCATAGGTTGGGCTTGTGATGATCCTAACAGGGGTATGCTATGTTTTCTGCATGCGGCGTATTTATTTATCGCTTCAAATATTGGATATTTATGCATGCTAAAACACAATAATGTGATGAGGTCTTGGTCACACTTAAACTCTCATTTGGTTGGACCAAATTAAATATTAGGCCCATAACGGACTTGGATCAAAATGGTATTTTCATCTGTCCGAGCCTTCCATCCACAACAATGTGGTGAGGAAGCTACCACTACCCAAGTGTGGTCTCACGAGTCGTGGCACACTTGGACTAGGGGAAAGTTGCACAATTGTTGTGAACAAAAAGACTGCGCTTGCTGTTTCCCTGTCTCACGAGTCGTGGGGGGCGACAGTTTAAGGCATGATTTGGTTGATGGATCGGGCCCAACACTAAGTAACATGGTTCGCTTGGAGTCCTCGGAACCATGTGAATAGGTGAGGCAAAATATATTGGGAATCTCATTGGATGAGGATGATATTGGATATCTCCCACGAGGTCTTCTTCATGTGAATCGAAAAAGCGGGGCATGGAGATTACGCTTGTGGATCCCAAGCCCACTAGGAAATGATTTTCCGAAACTCCGCTTGAGAGTGGTGGACTTTCGTATAAATAGTGGGAGGGTTAAAGACTAAAAGACCAAGTCTTCAACTTGAACAATAGTATTACCATCATCTACTAATTTCTGCTTTACATTTTCATTAATGTAGATATGTCTAAGAACCCATTAACCATAATTCTCGAGACTAACAAATTCAACGGAACGAACTACTCGGACTGGCTGAGAAACCTGAGGATTGTCCTCGGTTTCGAGAACCAAGGCTACGTCTTGGACGAGCCGCCACCGAGCGACTTACCGGAAGGGTCCACGCCTGAAGAACGTCTGACGTTCGAGAAATGGCATGAGGACAACCGGAAAGTACGCAGTATCATACTGGCTTCGATGTCTAACGACATCCAGAAGCAGTATGAGAGGCTGGACAACGTCTCCGCCATAATGCTCCGCATGAACGAGGTTTATGCGGTTCCAGATAAGCATATTAGATATGCCGCCACAAAAGCATTCTTTGGCACCAAGCTTACTGAAGGAGCGTCTGTACAAAGTCATGGGGTAAAGATGCTCTCCCTATTGGAGAAACTCGAGGACCTTAAAGCTGGGCTTAACAATGACACGTACATTTACGTGATCCTCCAATCGCTTCCTCCATCCTATGACCCGTTTGTTGTAAACTACAACATGAACGGACTTAAGAAGTCTATTCATGAGTTGATGAACATGCCGGTCCAATACGAGGCAACGACCCACAAGTCGGCGCCGGTGGTATTGATAGGAGAGGCTTCGACCTCCAAGGCGAATGGCAAGAGGGCCGGACGCTGGAAGAGGAAGAAGGGCAAAGGGAAGACGGTTGCGGCCCCTGCTCGCGCTCCAGGCGTCCCTGTTGCTCCGGTTGGACCGAGAAAAGGGAAAGGGAAGGCCCATGGTTCTCAGCGGTTCAAGACAAATGATGTCTGCATGCATTGCCAAGGGAAAGGGCATTGGAAGAGGGAGTGCCCACAACTCCTCTGAAAGAAATCGGTGGATCGTCCCGGGAATTACGCGAATGCGGAAGCGCGATAAAAATAAATTTACAAAAATAAAAGGCATGCTTTTAATTGAAAAGAACACGCTCAAGGGGTGTGCCCTTGAGGTTCCCGGGCGTTCGGTGTATCTCATGATCATAAAACAAATAAAGAAATCATGGAGGCCATAGAGTTGAAAATTAAAGAGGGACGAAAATCTTAAAACGAGACCTACCCGTTGTCGTTTTCGTCTTCAACGGCTACTCGCGTTGTTCCCCGTTTTGCACCAAGACCTCGTTCTTGAGATCCTCCAAATCGTGACACACGATCCACCCACGTATTCTTGCACGTCGTGCTAGCAACGAACAAGTATTATTTTGGAGAGGATAGATCAACCACGCGTTATGAATTAACGGGATCGATCTTCCTTAGTTCAATTGTTCCAAGAACAAAAGAACAAAAATAATATTTTCTTGGTGAGAGAGAGAGAGGGGCGGACGAGAGAGGAGAGGAGAGAGTGTGTGTTGTGTGTGTGTTTTCAAGAATCATCATCTTACAAATGTTGGAAGCTAGAGGTTTATATAGAGGAAGAGTTTAATCCTCTTTAAACTCAAACTCTAAGTAATCTAATTTGACTAGGATTTTGACCTAGTCAAAGTCCTAGTCAAACTAGTGTTTGACCTAGTCAAACGAATCCTAGCCTTCCATCTCCCCTTCCATCTCAACCGTTGATTTTAATTTAATGGAATATTTAAATCCTATTAAATATTCCAAAAGGCTAAAAGAATAAATATAATATAATAAATAAATATTATTATTTATTCTAAGCCCATTAAATCAACCCTTTTAATAAATCCTATTTATTAATTTAATTCCCTTTATCAAATAGAAGGAATTAATTTCTCCAAGAAAATATAGGACCTGATTAAATCTAATTTAATCATTCCTTTACTCCAATATTTAATTCCAAATTAAATACTAAGTGTGTGTGGATAGTGTGTGACTCTTTAGGTTCACCATTCAGCTAGACTTGGTCGGATTCCTAGAATCCGTCCGTTACCATGGGTGGCCATCTAGCAACGGTCCATGGCACTAGAGACTAGGTGAAATATTCGAGGATGAACATTTAGGCTCTAACAGTACACTTGTCCTTCTGTCTTCGGTCTCATCACTTAGAGTCTAGGGCACGGAAAAGCAGGTACCCATTTTGGACCTAAGTGTCGGTCTGTCCTTACTAAACGCCGCAAGGGAAACCTTTCCCTTCTGTTCAGTCACTGTGGCCACAGATTTCAGGGACAAGACACAGAGCATACTTGAGACTCAACTGTCAATACCTTTTGACAGGAGACAGATCCTTTCTTGGAAACTACTGTCACTTTGTGCACTCGAGCTGTACTAGACATGGCTTATGACTACTCAAGAGTATTTTGGCAATCTCTCACCATATCTAAGATACAGACCTGACGCACAGGTAAACTCAGCAGTTCCTCAAGTCAAAGGACTTGGCCTGTACCGTTGGAACCGGGAATACACGTCATACCTTGCTGACCATACTCAAGGTCCTCCGTAAGACGGTTCCCGCGAGTCACCTCAGTCAGCTGCTTCCTAGGATGCTGACCCACTAACACTGCTTAGACGACCTTCGTCACCCGTCGATGAAACACGACATCAGATGCTTAGTGCAAGTCTCAAAGGGAATCCCGGTACCCATTTTTTGGGATTCCTTGACTTGGAGATTTCCGGACTGATTCGGTGAGACTGATTTCATGGACCTACCTCCAAGCGTAGTCCCAGTCCCCGAAATCGTTACTCAGTCCGTGGGCTTTGTTTGCGTAGTGAACAGAAATGTAAATGCAGATATAAGTGAACGTAAACAAAGTATTGCCATATGAATTTTCACTTCTTTATTCATAAATGTTTTATCAAATACCAAAGAATTGTCTAGACATAGGTTACATATTCCTGCCAAAATTGGCTTACATGGTCACCTATTCTAACAATCTCCCACTTGACCTTTAAAGCCAATTGCCCATATGCTTAATCCCCATTTTCTCAAGATGTTGCGTATGAGCGCTCTGCGACATAGGCTTTGTCAGCGGGTCTGCTGTGTTGTCTGCCGAGTTGACTCGATCCATCCGGACGTCACCTCTTCCTACCATTTCTCTAAGAAGATGGTAGCGTCTAAGAATATGTTTGGAACGGTTATGAGATCTCGGTTCCTTTGCTTGCGCTATAGCGTCGTTGTTATCACAGAAGATGACAACGGGCTCGGCGATGCTAGGCACCACACCCAAACTCTTGGATGTAGTTTCTCATCCAAACCGCTTCCTTAGCAGCTTCTGAAGCTGCTATGTATTCAGCCTCTGTGGTGGAGTCAGCAATGGCTGCTTGCTTGGAACTTTTCCAAGCTACTACTCCTCCATTGAGTTTGAATACGTACCCCGATTGAGACTTGGCATCATCGTCATCAGACTGGAAGCTAGCGTCGCTAAAGCTTTCCAGAATCAGTTCTCCATTGCCATAGACTAAGAACATCTCCTTAGTCCTCCTTAGGTACTTAAGGATTCCCTTAACAGCATTCCAATGTGCTTCTCCTGCACAGGACTGATATCTGCTTGTCACGCTCAAAGAGTATGCAATGTCAGGCCTAGTGCAGTGGACCGCATATTGGATGCTACCTACGGCAGAGGCATAGGGAATGACTTTCATCCTTTCAAGTTTCTCATCAGTCTGTGGGGACTGTTTCTTGGATAACTTGATCTCATGCCTCATTGGAAGGAATCCTCGTTTGGAGTTGTCCATTCGATATCTCTTTAGGACTTTCTCCATATACGATTTTTGGGTGAGTCCTAACATCCTTTTAGATCTGTCCCTGACGATCTGGATGCCTAGGATGTAGGAGGCTTCACCCAAGTCCTTCATGGAAAACTGGGTTGACAACCATGCTTTTGTGTTTCCTAACATTCTAACGTCATTACCAATGAGCAGAATGTCATCCACATAAAGCACTAGGAACACTATTGAGCTCCCACTGACCTTCTTGTATACACAAGGGTCGGATTCATTTTTGATGAAGTCATAACCCCGTATTACTTCATCAAAGCGAATGTTCCAACTTCGGGAGGCTTGTTTGAGGCCATAGATGGACTTCTGGAGACGACAGACTTTCTGTTCTTCTCCAGTGACCGTGAAACCCTGCGGCTGATCCATATAGATCTCTTCTTCAACGAAACCGTTGAGGAAGGCCGTTTTCACGTCCATCTGCCATATCTCATAGTCATACATGCTGCTATGGCGAGCAGAATCCGAATGGACTTAGCCATGGCTACTGGCGAGTAGGTATCCTCAAAATCGACCCCGGGTCGTTGAGTGTATCCCTTAGCTAAAAGCCTAGCCTTAAAGGTTGTGACTTCTCCATCAACGCCAAGTTTGCGCTTGTAGACCCACTTACAGCCCACTGGCTTAACACCTTTCGGTGGATCTACGAGACTCCAAACTTGGTTCTCGCTCATGGAGTCCATTTCGGCTTTCATGGCCTCAAGCCATTTCCCGGAGTCGATGTCAGACATCGCTTCTCCATACGTCTTAGGATCGTTATCCAAAAGATCGGTCGCACCTAGAAAGCCATATCTCACTGAAGGTCTGGACTCTCTAGTGGACCTACGGAGAATGGGAACGTCAGTGGTGACTGTGGGCGTTGACTGTATCGGAGCCGGTGGTTCAGGAACCGGGGCTGGCTGTTCCTGAGGCTGTCCTTCATGCCTAGCATGTTGGACTTCTCGAGGTTGGTCAGCCCTTCGGCTATCTATCCTGAATCCTCTAAGTGAGGGTTCCACGGCCTCCTCTGATGGCTGGATTCCATCACTTGATTCCTCAAGGATCAGCTCATCAGGTTGGATATCCTTCGGGAAGCCTTGCTCCAAGAATACTGCATTTCTTGAAACAAACACCTTTTGTTCCAAGGGCTCATAAAAGTAATAACCCGCAGTTTCTTTAGGGTATCCAACGAACCTGCATAAGCTAGATCTAGATTCTAACTTATCTCCCACTAACCTCTTGACATATGCGGGCCTACCCCACACTTTCAAGTAGTTGTAGGATGCAGGCTTGCAGTGCCATATCTCATATGGCGTTTGGGTCAATGTACTAGTAGGCGTTAAATTCAATAATTTGGCCGCTGTCTCTAGTGCATAGCCCCAAAACGATAAGGGCAATTTGGTAAAACTCATCATGGACCGAACCATGTCCAACAGGATTCGATTCCTCCTTTCAGAGACACCATTTAACTGTGGTGTTCCTGGAGGTGTCCATTCTGATATTATACCATGTTCTTTTAGATAATCTAGGAACTCCGTACTAAGGTATTCACCGCCTCGGTCCGACCGTAGGATTTTAATTTTGCAGTTGGTTTGGTTCTCCACTTCAAGTCTGAATTCTTTAAACCTCTCAAGAGCTTCAGACTTGTACCTCATCAGGTAAACATAACCATACCGCGAATGATCATCGGTGAAGGTTATGAAGTAGGAGAACCTACCTCGGGCCTGCGTCCTTAGTGGTCCACATACGTCTGTATGGACCAAGTCCAACAGACCTGTGGCAAGCCTGCTTTGTCCTACAAAGGGCTTCTTGGTCATTTTCCCTCTTAGACAGGACTCACAAGTTGGTAGATCGCTCAAGTCCCCAACCTCTAGGTTCTTTGAGTTTACCAACCTTTTCATCCTATCTTGGGATATGTGACCTAGCCTAGCGTGCCACAGACGTGCGTTCCTGTTATTATCTAATTTTCGTTTGTGTTGTGCATTGAGGACGAAATTCGTTTGTTGCAAGATATAGAGTCCGTTATGCAATGTACCAAGTAGATGAGCAATTCCACACCTCATCAAATAAAAGCAATTTTTATTGATTCTAAACTCATAACCACTATTGTCCAACAATGGAATGGAAATGATGTTTTTAATCATACTGGGTACAAAATAAACTTGCTCTAAATCTATGCTAATATTATCACTAATCACTAGAGTGGCGGATCCTACTGCTTCTGCCGAGATGGCCTTGCCATTCCTAAGCTTCAGGATCATGTCCCCGCTACCCAGTTTTCTGCTTCTTTTCAACACCTGCAAGTCATTGCAAATGTGAGCTCCACAGCCGGTAACTAATACCCAAGAGGCAGAACTAGTGACCATATTAACCTCAATCACATATATACCTTGGTTCGAGAAGAGTTCGGAGCACTCTCTCTTCCAATGCCCTTTCTCACGGCAGTTGATACATATGTCATATGCCTTTGACTGTTGCTTGGAGACAACCTTTCCCTTTCCTTTGCCTTTCCCCTCTTTGGCAATGGGAACACTCTTAGTGTTCGTAGCTGCTTTGACGACCTTTCCCTTTCCTTTTTTCTTCTTCCAACGTCCGGCACCCTTGCCTTTCGTATTAGAAGTCGAAGCACCTCCAAACAACACCGAAGGCGTGGACTTCTTAGTCGTTGCCTCGTATTGCACCAACATATTGATCAACTCATGAATGCCCTTCTCAAGTGCGTTCATGTTGTAGTTGACGATAAATTGGTCAAAGGAGGGTGGGAGTGACTGAAGGATCACATCTATGTATGTTACATTATCGAGACCTGCCTTTAGGTCCTCGAGATTTTCCACCAGGGTAAGCATTTTAACCCCGTGCTTTTGTATAGAGGATCCTTCTGTCATTTCGTTCCAAAGAACGCCTTGGTCGCGACATACCTAGTATGCCGGTCCGGGACTGCATAGCAATCCTTAAGGCGGGCCATGATGGAAGGGACATCGTCTAGCCTTTCATATTGCTTCTGAATCTCATTGGTCATCGAAGCAAGTATGATGCTACGGACCTTCCGGTTATCCTTATGCCAAGTCTCGAACGTCTCACGTTCTTCTGGCGTGGATCCTTCCGGTAAGGTCCTAGGGAGAGGCTCGTCCATGACGTAGCCTTGGTTCTCGTAATCTAGGACTATCCTGAGATTGCGCAACCAGTCGTTGTAGTTTGTTCCATTGAATTTGTTTGTCTCAAGAATGGTGGAAAGTGGGTTCTTAGACATTTTAAAATCTACATTTTAGAAAACAGCGCGCGATCAGCAGAAAATAAAAGACGGTGGTTTGATAAAATAATTAAATGCATGGACTTTAGTCATTTAATCCTCCCACTATTTATACGAAAACACGGTACTCTCAAACGTGGTTTTCGGGAAATCCTTTCCAAGTGGGCTTGGGATCCACAACGATTTTTCCCATACCCCGCTTTTACGATTCGCATGGAAAAGATCATGTGGGAGGTATTCCATACCATTTTCGTTCCACGAGATTCTCAAGATTATTACCTCACCCTTTCACATGATCCCGAGGACTCCAAGCGAATCATGTTAATTGGGCGTTAGACCCAACCCAATCGATCGAGCCACGGACCCACTGGTACCCCCACGACTCGTGAGACAGGTAGCAGCAGCCCGCTTTTCGTTCATGACATAATGCAGCTTCCTTTAAGTACAATGACGTGCCACGACTCGTGAGACCACGCTATTGACCTAAAGCAGCTTCCTCACTATGCCATGGATTGGAAGGCATGGACAAACTCCTAGAGTTCATGTCCACTTTGTCTAGGGTCTAATATTTTGACATTGGTCCAACCAATGTGAGAGTAAGTAATGACCGAGATCTCAAATAAATAAATATCTACACATACATCCATAATGCGTAAATAAACCATTCATAGCAGTTATATGATAAATAAACAACCCATTCATCCATCATCATGACCACATGCAAAATTAAACCCTAGCACGCCCCTGTTGGATGATCACGAGCCCGAATCCTATGCGATCCACTGAGCCCGCAGTGGATCTATGGTCAATCTAGGGTTGGTCCTATACTATTACATTAATAGTAACCCAATCATCATGCTGATGGGCCTTGGTCTCTTTTTTCTCTTTCTTCACTTCATGGAAAACTCCAAGGGACCTCCCGTCTGGGCTTTCCATGTGGTCCTTCCTTCTTCTCCACCAATTACAAAAATAGAAACCTCACTCCTAGTCTACTCTCATTACATATTAAAAATAGAAACCCCAGCGAAAACCCGGGGCGAGTACATAGGGAGGGACGTAGAATGCCTTATTATTCAAAGGCAACTAGAAAGAGAGAAGGAGAAAGCAGTAAAAGAGGCACACAGGCCCAACAGAAAATAAACAATACATCCGGTCTTAGGGCTCGCGATCATCCATTTCCATCCAACACACATAATCACATGATCCAATCATATAATTACAAAATACCAACAACATATGATTTCCATTCATAAATATTCAAAATAATAAATGAATATATGCACAACGTGTGAAAAAATAAAACACAAATATTGGTAATATTATTTTTTCTCGTTTAAGGAAAACCTTTCCTTATTATTTTAAGTAAAATAACCCCGGGATTCCAAATCCAATTTATTTTACTTCTAAAATAATGTCTTTTAGGAAATAGGCATAATTGAACCAAAAATGATTTTTCAGAATTAATTCAAAATTAAAACTGAAAATAATTAAAAGATTAAAAGAAAAAATACTGCTAGGGTTTTGAAACCCTAGCAGCAGCAGCTGCCGCCGCCGTCGCCGCCGGCGGCCCGCCGGCAAGGGCAGGCTCCCTTGCCTTGCGCAGCGCGCTGGCCTTCTGGCTGCCGGTCGTGCCGTGCGTAGTGCACGCGCAGACGCGCACTGGGCACGCCTGCCGGGCGCGCGCGCGCAGACTCCTCCGTCTGCGTGCGCGCGCGCCTGGCGGTACTGCCCAGAGCCCGTCCGCGCGCGGACTCGCAGGCACGCGGCCTTGCGCGCTGCCTCCGCGCGACCGGCTGGGCGGGCGCGCGCAGGCCTCCCTTGCCTGCGCGCATCTGCCCTGCCGGCAGCGTGCGGCTGCGCGCGGCCAACCCTCCCGGCTGGCCGGCTGCGTCGTTTTCTCATTTTCCGTTCAATTTTCCACCCCGTTTCCCAAGAAAAACAGAAAAAATACCAACATTCAGAAATTCACACGAATTAAAAGCAATAAAATCGACATGCTTAAAATCAAGAACAATCAAGATTTAATATAAAACATGCCAATATCACGTTTCATGCTTATAACACACATAAACCCTAGGCCTATACACCGAACCGGTCTCTGATACCACTGAAAGAAATCGGTGGATCGTCCCGGGAATTGCGTGAATGCGGAAGCGCGATAAAAATAAATTTACAAAAATAAAAGGCATGCTTTTAATTGAAAAGAACACGCTCAAGGGGTGTGCCCTTGAGGTTCCCGGGCGTTCGGTGTATCTCATGATCATAAAACAAATAAAGAAATCATGGAGGCCATAGAGTTGAAAATTAAAGAGGGACGAAAATCTTAAAACGAGACCTACCCGTTGTCATTTTCGTCTTCAACGGCTACTCGCGTTGTTCCCCGTTTTGCACCAAGACCTCGTTCTTGAGATCCTCCAAATCGTGACACACGATCCACCCACATATTCTTGCACGTCGTGCTAGCAACGAACAAGTATTATTTTGGAGAGGATAGATCAACCACGCGTTATGAATTAACGGGATCGATCTTCTTTAGTTCAATTGTTCCAAGAACAAAAGAACAAAAATAATATTTTCTTGGTGAGAGAGAGAGAGGGGCGGACGAGAGAGGAGAGGAGAGAGTGTGTGTTGTGTGTGTGTTTTCAAGAATCATCATCTTACAAATGTTGGAAGCTAGAGGTTTATATAGAGGAAGAGTTTAATCCTCTTTAAACTCAAACTCTAAGTAATCTAATTTGACTAGGATTTTGACCTAGTCAAAGTCCTAGTCAAACTAGTGTTTGACCTAGTCAAACGAATCCTAGCCTTCCATCTCCCCTTTCCATCTCAACCGTTGATTTTAATTTAATGGAATATTTAAATCCTATTAAATATTCCAAAAGGCTAAAAGAATAAATATAATATAATAAATAAATATTATTATTTATTCTAAGCCCATTAAATCAACCCTTTTAATAAATCCTATTTATTAATTTAATTCCCTTTATCAAATAGAAGGAATTAATTTCTCCAAGAAAATATAGGACCCGATTAAATCTAATTTAATCATTCCTTTACTCCAATATTTAATTCCAAACTAAATACTAAGTGTGTGTGGATAGTGTGTGACTCTTTAGGTTCACCATTTAGCTAGACTTGGTCGGATTCCTAGAATCCGTCCGTTACCATGGGTGGCCATTTAGCAACGGTCCATGGCACTAGAGACTAGGTGAAATATTCGGGGATGAACATTTAGGCTCTAACAGTACACTTGTCCTTCTGTCTTCGGTCTCATCACTTAGAGTTTAGGGCACGGAAAAAGCAGGTACCCATTTTGGACCTTAGTATCGGTCTGTCCTTACTAAACGCCGCAAGGGAAACCTTTCCCTTCTGTTCAGTCACTGTGGCCACAGATTTCAGGGACAAGACACAGAGCATACTTGAGACTCAACTGTCAATACCTTTTGACAGGAGACAGATCCTTTCTTGGAAACTACTGTCACTTTGTGCACCCGAGCTGTACTAGACATGGCTTATGACTACTCAAGAGTATTTTTGGCAATCTCTCACCATATCTAAGATACAGACCTGACGCACAGGTAAACTCAGCAGTTCCTCAAGTCAAAGGACTTGGCCTGTACCGTTGGAACCGGGAATCCACGTTATACCTTGCTGACCATACTCAAGGTCCTCCGTAAGACGGGAACCACTAACACTGCTTAGACGACCTTCGTCACCCATCGATGAAACACGACAGCAGATACTTAGTGCAAGTCTCAAAGGGAATCCTGGTACCCATTTTCGGGATTCCTTGACTTGGAGATTTCCGGACTGATTCGGTGAGACTGATTTCATGGACCTACCTCCAAGCGTAGTCCTAGTCCCCGAAATCGTTACTCAGTCCGTGGGCTTTGTTTCCATAGTGAACAGAAATGTAAATGCAGATATAAGTAAACGTAAACAAAGTATTGCCATATGAATTTTCACTTCTTTATTCATAAATGTTTTATCAAATACCAAAGAATTGTCTAGACATAGGTTACATATTCCTGCCAAAATTGGCTTACATGGTCACCTATTATAACATCCTCTCCAACCCAGGTATGTTTGTGGTTGAAGTAAATATGATTACTAATTCTGCTTCATGGGTATTGGATACCGGGTGTGGTGCTCACATCTGCAATGATTTGCAGGTACTGCAAAGAAGTAGAAGGCTAACCAAGGATGAGATGATCCTAAGGCTAGGCGATGGCAAGGCCGTTGTTGCGGAGACCGTAGGATCACTAGAGTTAGCCATTAGTAGTCATGTTAGGATTGTACTGAACGACTATTTCTATGTACCTAGCATGATTAAAAACATTTTTTCCATCCCGGTCCTTGATAAGGAGGGATATGAATTTACCATCAATAAAAACGGTTTTTTCATTATCAAAGATGGTATTTCTCATCTTCTTGGTACATTGGTCAACGGTCTGTACATACTTCAACAGTCTAATTGGATTATGACTACAAAACACAAACGAAAACGTGATGATCATAATAACGCACAGATATGGCATGCGAGGTTAGGTCATATCTCTAAAGATAGGATAAGAAGGTTGGTGGACTCAAAGAGTCTAGAAATAGACGATTTGAACAACCTACCGACCTGCGAATCCTGTCTGAAGGGAAAGATGACCAAGAAACCCTTTTGTTGGACAAAGTACGCTAGCCAGTGGTCTGTTGGATTTGATCCATACAGATGTCTGT
Organism: Sesamum alatum; assembly: GCA_034509735.1. NCBI lineage: Eukaryota > Viridiplantae > Streptophyta > Magnoliopsida > Lamiales > Pedaliaceae > Sesamum > Sesamum alatum. Next base: position 18,290,544 of record JACGWO010000005.1, on the reverse strand, counting down.
GGTCCACTAAATACTCAGGCTAGAGGTGGGTACTCGTACTTCATAACCTTTACCGATGATCACTCACGTTATGGTTATGTTTACCTGATGAGGTACAAGTCTGAAGCCTTTGGAAGGTTTAAGGAATACAGACTTGAAGTAGAGAATCAAACCGATCGAAAGATCAAAGCCCTTCGGTCGGACCGAGGTGGAGAGTATTTGAGTGGTGAGTTTACTGATTATCTAAAAGAGAATGGGATTCTCTCTCAGTGGACCTCTCCTGGAACACCACAACTTAATGGTGTGTCTGAAAGGAGGAATTGGACCTTGTTGGACATGGTCCGATCCATGATGAGTTTTACCGAACTTCCCCTTTCCTTCTGGGGATACGCTCTTGAGACGGCGGCCAAAGTTTTGAACTTGGCGCCATCTAAGACGGTATCCCAGACATCATATGAGATATGGCATGGCAAACCTGCCTCCTAAAAATACTTAAAAGTGTGGGGTTGCCCCGCATATGTCAAGAGATTAGTGGGAGATAAACTGGACTCGAGGCCTAGTTTATGCAGGTTCATCGGCTATCCAAAAGAAACTGCAGGGTATTATTTCTATGATCACTCTGAGCAAAAGGTTTTTGTCTCGCGAAATGCAGTGTTCTTGGAAAAAGGTTTTCGATCGGATAGTCGACGCGATGAGGTACTCCTTGAGGAATCAAGTAAGGTACCCCATGAGGTGGCAGTGACATCTGAGCTAGTGGTTCCCACGGATATTATTCCAGTCCTCCTTAGGTCGGCCAGAGTATCTCATGCACCTGATAGGTATGGATTTCTGGGCTTGACCGGTCAGTTGGATAATGATCCAAAGACATACGGAGAAGCGATGTCGAACATCGATTCGGACAAGTGGCTTGAAGCCATGAAATCCGAGATGGACTCGATGGGTACAAACAAAGTTTGGACCCTAGTAGATCCACCCAAAGGGGTTAAACCCGTAGGGTGTAAATGGGTCTACAAACGTAAGCTTGGAGCTGACGGGGAGGTTACAACCTTCAAAGCCAGGCTTGTGGCGAAAGGTTACACTCAGCGACCCGGGGTCGATTTTGAGGAAACCTACTCGCCCGTAGCAATGGCCAAATCCATTCGGATACTGCTTGCCATAGCAGCATGGTGTGACTATGAAATATGGCAGATGGACGTGAAAACGGCCTTCCTCAATGGTTTCGTAGAGGAAGAGATCTATATAGATCAGCCGGAAGGTTTCATAACTGTTGGAGAAGAGCAGAAGGTCTGCCGTTTCCAAAGGTCTATCTATGGCCTCAAACAAGCTTCCCGAAGCTGGAACATACATTTTGATGAAGTCATACGGGGATATGATTTCATCAAGAACGAGTCCGATCCTTGTGTATACAAGAAGATCAGTGGGAGCTCAGTTACGTTTTTGGTGCTTTACGTGGATGACATCTTGCTCATTGGGAATGATGTTAAGATGTTGGGTACCACTAAAGCTTGGTTGTCAACGCAATTCTCCATGAAGGATATGGGCGAGGCATCCTACATCCTTGGCATCAAGATCTACAGGGATAGATCTAGAAGGATGTTAGGAATGGCCCAGTCCTCGTACATTGAGAAAGTCTTGAAGAGATTCAAGATGGAGAACTCAAAATGAGGATTCCTTCCTATGAGGCATGGAATTAAGTTATCCAAGAAGCAGTCTCCTAAGACTGATGAGGAGCTTAAAAGGATGTTGGACATCCCCTATGCTTCAGCTGTAGGCAGCATACAGTATGTTGTTCAGTGCACTAGACTTGATGTGGCTTTCGCTTTGAGTGTAACTAGCCGATATCAGTCGTGTGCTGGGGAGGCACACTGGAGTGCAGTCAAGACTATCCTAAAGTACCTGAAAAGGACTAAGGACATGTTCTTGATCTACGGCGGTGGAGAGTTGATACTGGAAGGCTATAGTGACGTTAGCTTCCAATCGGATGATGATGATGCCAAGTCTCAGTCTGGTTATGTGTTCAGACTTAATGGTGGCGTGGTCGCTTGGAACTCTTCCAAGCAGGCTACCACGGAGGACTCCACCACAGATTCTGAATACATAGCAGCTTCGGAAGCTGCTAAGGAGGCAGTTTGGATGAAGAGCTATATCCAAGAGTTGGGTGTAGTACCTAGCATCGCTGAGCCAGTGGTTATCTTCTGCGATAACAACGGGGCTATAGCGCAAGCAAAGGAACCGAGATCTCATCACCGATCCAAGCATATTCTTAGACACTACCATCTGCTCTGAGAGATGGTTAGTAGGGGTGACGTTCGGATGGACCGAGTCAGCTCCGTAGAAAACATAGCAGATCCACTTACTAAGCCCATGTCGCAAGTTGCCCATACTCAGCATCTGGATAAGATGGGTTTGAGGTCAATGGGTGATTGCCTTTAGGTCAAGTCGGAGATTGTTAGAAAAGGTAACCAGAAAGCCAATAGGTTTGGCGATTTCTAACCTATTATACAACTAGATGTAAATGTAATATTATTATGTGATGAATAAAATGAGTATTTGTCACTTCTGGTATTTACTTTGTTGCGCTCATTTCACATTTGTTAAAACGGTGTTTAACTTATCGCAACAAACCCTACAGACCATGGTTAACAACTCGTGCAGTTGGGCCACGCATTGGATGGTGGTCATTAAACCAACTGATTAAGAGTTGGGTCTGAAACGTTCCACGTCGAGGACCTCGAGATAAGGCATCGAGAGTCCTATTGAGACTTGCGTCAAGAGTCGTGTTCATTGGATGAGTGCCGTGTTTCATCGGCGACAGGCGTGGGACGCCTACACGATCTTGATGGGTTGGTCGACTGGGGTCAAGCCGACTGGACTGACTCGCGGGGATCATCATATGGAAGCCTTCGAGGCTTGGTTGGAATGATTGGTTTTTCCCAGTTCCGATAGTACGGGAGTAATCCTCAGACTTGAGGGATCATGGCAGTCGCGTTCACATGACGGTTGTATCTTGGATTTGGCGAGAGGTAATCATTCTGTAAGATGATTATCATAAGGCTTGTCTAGTGCAGTCGGAATGAGTAGCGAGGACAGTGGATTCCAAGAAGAGGATCCGTCCCCTGTCAGTATGTGACAGAGGTATCTCCTATGCACTCGGAGACACGTTCATGCTGTTTGAAGTTGTGGCCACAGTGGTTGGTCGAACAGGGAATGGTTTCCTGTGTTGACGCAATGAAGCATACGTAGTCTCGAGTATTAAGCATAGACACCTAGTCAAGGATGGGAATCGACGCCCAATTTCATACCCTAATCTAAGGCCGGGAGACGGTAGACGGAAGGATCGTACCCATACGGAATCGACGCCTAAATGTTCATGCCAATTCACTTAGTCTCTAGTACCATGGACTGTTGCTAGACGGCCACCCATGGTAATGGGCCCTTGTGGGACACGGGCCCAAGTCTAGCTGAGGGTGAACCTAAAGGGTAGGGGTGGCAACGGGGCGGGTATGGGGCGGGTTTGGGTGGACCCGAGACCCGCCCCGCCAACTCCGGGAAGGACCCGGGACCCGCCCCGCCCCGGTTATTTTTCAACCCGGGACCCGCCCCGGTACAAAACCCGCCGGGTGGGGTCTAACCCGGTAGACCCGGTTTTTTTAAATTTTTTTATTTTTTATTTGTTTTACAAATTAAGAAAAATTAAAATTTAATATATCAATTACAAATAAAATTATTTGTTCATGATCTAACTAAAATTCAAGTCGAAAAAGAATTTCAAGTATAAATAAAATTGTTCATAATAGAACAACTCAAACAATTCATATTGAATTATTTATTAGAGATTAGTAACAACTTTTTCGTCTTTCTAATCGTTAAATATTGTGGGATAATTTTTCAATTTATCAACTATTGAAGATGTACCTAACAATAAATAAATTAAATGATACAATATTTTGTTAGTGTTTATTCTATCATAATAAAATAAAAGAAATATATATATATATATATATATATCTAAACGGGGCGGGTCCGGGGCGGGTTCTTAAGGACCCGAGACCCGCCCCATCTTCAAATTTTTGCCGGGTCCGGGTTGAATTGCCACCCCTACTAAAGGGTCACACACAAATCACCGAGGAGGTTGAGAGATCGACTTGGAGTCAATCTCGAAGGATAAATAAGTTATTGGATTACTTAAGGGAAAGTCCATTGGATGGACGAGCCGATATTGTATCGGGCTTTCGTTTAATCGGTAAATTGGATTTTCGATTGAATATGGAAAGTTGAGACGTTGGATCTTTTAATTGGATTAAAAGATCAACAAGAATAATTTAAATGGACATTAAATTGGATTTAATGTTGGGTTCGTCGTAATTGGATTACGATGAAACCCAGTCCGTTAATTTTACTCGAGAGGAGAAATAATTCCTATTTTGAAATAGAAAGAAGTTGGACTTCTTCCCTTAATTAAACATGGCCGACATGCTCCCTTGGAGGAAGCAAAATCAGCCATGTTTCATGCTAGGTGGTATGTTGACTTGTCTCTTTTGGAAAGAGACAAATCAACTCCAATCAAGCTCTTCCCTTTTGGTATGATTTGATCATACCATAAATTTTGGTAGGCTTGATAGAAGAATTGATAGAGATTGATTGGAATGAATCTAGACATCCTTGGGTGAACCTAGACACATTCCAATAATCACATTAATTATGTATATATATTAAAATATACAACACCAAGTATAAGTGATTCATTATTCATCTTTTTCTAGGAAAAAGAGAAGACAAAAATCCCTCTCCTCTCTCTCAACTCTCGGCCTCTCTCCCTCTCTCGCACTTGTGTTCTTTGATTTATGAATCAAGAAGAAGAACAAAGTGAGTTTAAGAGAGCACTAATTCATAGTGTTCTTCTCTTAAACCGATTCCTTCTTAAACCCGTTCTTTCTAGCAAGAAGAACGTGTGTTTCTTCCGGTGTGGTGTGGATCACCTTTGGAGAATCCATACGTTTGGATTTCGTGAGCATTCCGGAGAAGGAACAATGCTAGTAGCCGGGAGCATATGCTAAACAATCAAAGGTAACGGTTTTACTACGCTTTGATTAATTTAATATACATCTATGCCCTATGTGTTTAAATATATGTTTCTAATATTTACACATCCTACATCGAACGCCCGGTTGAGAACCCAAGGGTACACCCCTTGGTTTTCGTTTATATAAATTAGATTTAAATTTACGCACTATTTCCTCATTTTCTCGCTTCCACTCGCGTTCCCGGCAAATCCGCTTGTCCTTCAAAAAGATCGATTCTTAACTTCTTTTTGGTGCTTTGAAATTAGGTTAGTAGGTGCATAATCAATTTTAATTTCCAAATACTTCCATTTACAAGCTACATATTTAGAATTTTAATTTAGTTATTTTACTTTCATTCTTAGATTTGGTTGTCAAAATTGTTATGATATTTGCTCCTATCATTATTTCTCAATATTTATTAAAAAAAATGGTTCAATACACTTTACCCCCTCCAACTATGTCAAATATCTTATTTATCCACTTTAAATTAATAAGTGTAACATTTAACCCTTTGACTAAAGTTTTAAACAAAATTTTCCTTACACTATATACATATATAATGCCTAAAGATTGTTTAACAGTTTACACCTTATTTAAGACTGCAAACGTTTCTTAGTCAGAAATATTTGAAGTATAACAAGTTACAAAATTGTCATTTTAAAGCGAAAGGCCAATTAATAAGTGAGAATAATAAATACACATTTATCGAACATAATTTTTATTTTAAATTAAGTTGTTAATTATTTGATTTAAGTAAGTAGATTTTTTAGGTAATTTAGATTATTTTAGGTAAATATATATATATTCCTAAAAAATTAAATATAAGTATACATATTCATTTTTTTGAAAAGTGGCCAAGATTCAGTGAAATATATCTGATATGCCCTAAAAGTCCACCCCAAACACAAAGCCCAACGTGAGGTCCAAGATGATGATCCAAACAAAGCCCTAGGCATAGCCCATAGGAAGGATTAGGCTTGAGCCCTCGAGAGGGAGCCAAGCAAGGACGAAAAATACCAAGGACCCATTAAAAGATGTCTAAACCCAACAGGGAGGCCCAGACTTCCCTTGGAGATAGCCCAAGGAGGACCTCGGTCCAACCTATAGGGAGGAGCAGGCCAAGCCTCCTGAAAGGAAGCACGGCCAAAACCATGAAAGGAGTAGGGGGGCCAGCTAGGCCCCATAGAAAGGCCTGACCCAACAAAGGAGATTGGATAAGGCTTATTCAAACTCACCCTTATCCAGAAAGGACCACCCGCAACTACCTCCTGCTCTTTAGAAGGTCATGCTTAGCAGGACTCTGGGAGGGATGCTAGCAGTGTTAGAATAGGTGACCAGAAAGCCAATAGGTTTGGCAATGTGTAACCTATTCAACAACTTGATGTAGATGTAATATTATTATGTGATGAATAAGATGAGTGTTCGTCACCAATGGTACCTTCTTTGTTGCGCTCATCTTACATTTGTTAAAACGGTGTTTAACTTATATTGCAACAAAGCCCACAGACCATGGATAACAACTCGTGCAGTTGGGCCACGCATTGGATGGTGGTCATGAAACCAACTGATTAAGAGTTGGGTCTGAAACGTTCCAAGTCGAGACCTCGAGACAGGGCATCGAGAGTCCAATTGAGACTTGCGTCAAGAGTCGTGTTCATTAAATGAGTGCTATGTTTCATCGGCGACAAGCGTGGGACGCTTACACGACCTTGATGGGTTGATCGACTGGGGTCGAGCCGACTGGACTGACTCACGGGGATCATCATATGGAAGCCTTGGAGGCTTGGTCAGTATGATTGATTTTCCCCGGTTCCGATAGTACGGGAGTAATCCTCAGACTTGAGGGATCATGGCAGTCGCGTGCACATGACGGTTGTATCTTGGATCAGGCGAGAGGTAATCATTCTGTAAGATAATTATCATAAGCCTTGTCCAGTGCAGTCTGAATGTGTAGCGAGGACGGTGGATTCTATGAAGAGGATCCGTCCCCTGTCAGTATGTGACAGAGGTATCTCCTATGCACTCGGAGACACATTCATGTTGTTTAAAGTTGTGGCCACAGTGGTTGGTCGAACATGGAATGGTTTCCTGTGTCAACGCAATGAAGCATACGTGGTCTCGAGTATTAAGCATAGATGCCTAGTCAAGGATGGGAACCGATGCCCAATTCCATAACCTAGACTAAGGCCGGGAGACGGTAGACGGAAGGATCGTACCCGTACGGAATCGGCGCCTAAATGTTCATGCCAATTCACCTAGTCTCTAGTGCCACGGACCGTTGCTAGACGGCCACCCATGGTAACGGGCCCTTGTAGGACACGGGCCCAAGTCTAGCTGAGGGTGAACCTAAAGGGTCACACACAAATCACCGAGGAGGTTGAGAGATCGACTTGGAGTCAATCTCGAAGGATAAAATAAGTAATTGGATTACTTAAGAGAAAGTCCATTGGATGGACGGGCCGATATTGTATCGGGCTTTCGTTTAATCGGTAAATTGGATTTTCGATTAAATATGGAAAGTTGAGACGTTGAGGCGTTGGATCTTTTAATTGGATTAAAAGATCAACGGGAATAATTTAAATGGGCATTAAATTGGATTTAATGTTGGATTCGTCATAATTGGATTACGATAAAACCCGGACCGTTAAATTATACCCGTCCTATTTTGGAATAGGAAGAAGTTGGACTTCTTCCCTTAATTAAACATGGACGACATGCTCCCTTGGAGGAAGCAAAATCAGTCATGTTTCATGCTAGGTGGTATATTGACTTATCTCTTTTGGAAAGAGACAAATCAACTCCAATCAAGCTCTTCCCTTTTGGTATGATTTGATCATACCATAAATTTTGGTAGGCTTGATTGAAGAATTGATGGTGATTGATTGGAATGAATCTAGACATCCTTGGATGAACCTAGACACATTCCAATAATCACATTAATTATGTATATATACTAGAATATACAACACCAAGCATAAGTGATTCATTATTCATCTTTTTCTAGGAAAAAGAGAAGACAAAATTCCTCTCCTCTCTCTCAACTCTCGGCCCTCTCTCCCTCTCTCACACTTGTGTTCTTCACTTGATTTTGAATCAAGAAGAAGAACAAAGTAAGTTTAAGAGAACACTAATTCATAGTGTTCTTCTTTTAAACCGATTCCTTCTTAAACCCGTTCTTTTCTAGCAAGAAGAACGTGTGTTTCTTCCGGTGTGGTGTGGATCACCTTTGGAGAATCCATACATTTGGATTTCGTGAGCATTCCGGAGAAGGAACAACGCAAGTAGCCGGGAGCATACGCTAAACAATCAAAGGTAACGGTTTATTACGCTTTGATTGATTATATATATATATATTTATCTATGCCCTATGTGTTTAAATATATGTTTCTAATATTTACACATCCTACATCGAACGCCCGGTTGAGCACCCAAGGGTACACCCCTTGGGATTTATTTATTTAAATTAGATTTAAATTTATGCACTATTTCCTCGCTTTCTCGCTTCCGCTCGCGCTCCCGGGCGGATCCGCTTGTCCTTCAAGTGGTATCAGAGCCCGGTTCGATGTAAGGAGCATAGATCTATGTGTTTGGCATGATCTAGTTGCTTTTAATGGCTTTATTGGCATGTTAGATTGTATAAATATATGAGTAATATGATAATTCAATTGTTTGAATTTAATGGACTTTTGGCATGCTTTATTTTGTTAAATTGGATCTAAAATTGCATGCTTATTTTCCGAATAATATTACTATTATTGTGCTGAAACAGTTTTGAAAAACAAAAAAAAAAAAAAAAAAAAATTGGATCAGACCGGCAGTGGCCGCGCGCAGGCGGGCGCCTGCACGCGCGCCATGCCCGCGGATGCTGCGCGCAGGGGCGCGCTCGCGATGTGCGCAATCGGCCGCTGCTGGCCGAGGCCAGCACGCGGCCGGCCGGCCAGCACAACGGCTGGGCCGTTTTTCGACTTTTTCCGGAAAATTTGATTTTTTGTATTTTCTGCACAATATTCTGAAAATATATTAATTTTGTATTTTTGATTTTGGAATAAATGGATTATTCCTTGAATTAAATTTGCTTAATTAATTTGGGATTAATACATGCATTGGATGCATTGTTTAAAATGTCCATTAAATTTGAAATTTGAATTTTGCATATTATTTGTATGTTTATGGTTTTGTGATGTTGGACATCACTTGGGTATTTGGAATATCCATTGGTTATTTATGCATGATTATTTGGAATAATTGTGTTATGTGTGTTGATGGAATCATCATGTCGACAAGGACCTTCCCCTATGTAGCTATGCCTTTCGGCTAAAAAACACAGGTGCCATGTACCAACGCCTGGTGGACAAAATATTCCATCCCAAGCTCAAGAGGAACATGTATGTATATGTCGACGACATGCTCGTCAAAAGCAAAAAGACAAAGGACCATGTCTTAGACATGGAAGAGATGTTCGAAGTCATTTGGATGTATCACCTAAAGCTTAATCATTCCAAGTGCGCCTTTGGCGTAGGGGGAGGACACTTTCTGGACTTCATGGTGACCAAAGGAGGGATAGAAGCCAACCCCCTGAAAATCAAGGCAGTCATGGACATGAAGGCTCCTGCCAACATCAACGAAGTACAATGGCTTACTGGGAGAATAGTTGTACTTAGTCGTTTTATAGCTAAATCAGTTGAAAAAAGCCTACCTTTATTCAAGGTGTTGAGAAAGGCCAAGAACTTCGAGTGGAGGGAAGAATGCCACAAAGCTTTCGAAGAACTCAAGAGATATTTGGCTGGCCTCCCCCTACTGGTCAAACCTTCTCCAGGAGATATATTACATGTCTACCTGGCCGCATTACCTTAGGCAGTGAGTTCGGTCCTCCTCAAGGAGGAAGGTGGGCAACAGATACCCATACGCTATGTTCGCAAGGTCCTCAATGGGGTTGAAGGACGATATAGCCTCATCAAGAAGATAGCCTTCATGTTGGTGATAACAGCCCGAAGGTTACGCCCTTACTTGTTTTCCTATCCGGTGGGGCTACGGGCCAACCACCCCATCAAGCAAGTCCTTGAAAGCCGGATATATCCGGATGGCTGATTAAATGGGCTATAGAGCTCAGTGAGTACAATATATCGCACCTCTCCCGAATAGCTATCAAAGCTCAAGCCTTGGTCGACTTTATATCTGAAAGCACATATCCTCCCCTCATTGAGGAAACCTGGCTATTACATGTGGATGGATCTTCCACGGCTTAAGGAAGTGGAGCAGGGGTGGTCATTAACTCCGCTGAAGTAGTAGACCTAGAATTCGCAATCAAATTTGAACTCAAAGCTTCTAACAATGAAGCAGAATATGAGGCTTTAGCCTTAGGTATGAGAATGGCATGGAAAGCCGAAGCCTAGTGTCTGATAGCCTACTCCGACTCCCAACTCATTGTCAAATAGACGGAAGGAGCCTTTAAAGCTAAGAAAGGGAGCATGAAACAATACATCTTAAAAATAGAATAACAGAAGACAAAATTCAACCACTTCCAGCTCATCTATATCCCCGGAGAAGAAAATAACAAAGCGCACAACTTGTCGAAATTGTCTAGCATCATGGATGATTGCCAAACTAGGCAAAGAACGATATGTTAGAATAGGTGACCAGAAAGCCAATAGGTTTGGCGATTTGTAATCTATTATACAACTCAATGTAAATGTAATATTATTATGTGATGAATAAAATGAGTATTTGTCACTTCTGGTGTTTACTTTGTTGCGCTCATTTCACATTTGTTAAAATGGTGTTTAACTTATATCACAACAAAGGCCACAGACCATGGATAACAACTCGTGCAGTTGGGCCACGCATTGGATGGTGGTCATGAAACCAAATGATTAAGAGTTGGGTCTGAAACGTTCCAAGTCGAGGATCTCGAGACAGGGCATCGAGAGTCCAATTGAGACTTGCATCAAGAGTCATGTTCATTGGATGAGTGCCGTGTTTCATCGGCGACAGGCGTGGGATGCCTACACAATCTTGATGGGTTGGTCGTCTGGGGTCGAGCCGACTGGACTGACTCGCGGGAATCATCATATGGAAGCCTTGGAGGCTTGGTCGGTATGATTGGATTTCTCCGGTTCCGATAGTACGGGAGTAATCTTCAGACTTGAGGAATCATGGCAGTCGCGTGCACAGGACGGTTGTATCTTGGATCTGTTGAGAGGTGATCATTCTGTAAGTTGATCATCATTAGCCTTGTCCAGTGCAGTTGGAATGTGTAGCGAGGACAGTGGATTCTATGAAGAGGATCCGTCCCCAGTCAGTATGTAACAGAGGTATCTTCTATGCACTTGGAGACACGTTCATGTTGTTTGAAGCTGTGGCCACAGTGGTTGGTCGAACAGGGAATGGTTTCCTGTGTTGACGCAATGAAGCATACGTGGTCTCAAGTATTAACATAGATGCCTAGTCAAGGATGGGAACCGACGCCCAATTCCATACCCTAGACTAAGGCCGGGAGACGGTAGACGGAAGCATCGTACCCGTACAGAATCGATGCCTAAATGTTCACGCCAATTCACCTAGTCTCTAGTGCCATGGACCGTTGCTAGAAGGCCACCCATGGTAACGGGCCCTTGTGGGACACGGGCCCAAGTCTAGCTGAGGGTGAACCTAAAGGGTCACACACAAATCACCGAGTAGGTTAAGAGATTAACTTGGAGTTAATCTCGAAGGATAAATATGTAATTGAATTACTTAAGGGAAAGTCCATTGGATGGACGGGCCGATATTGTATCGGGCCTTCGTTTAATCGATAAATTGGATTTTTGATTAAATATGGAAAGTTGAGACGTTGACACGTTGGATCTTTTAATTGGATTAAGAGATCAACGGAAAAAATTTAAATGGACATTAAATTGGATTTAATGTAGGTTCATTGTAATTGGATTACGATGAAACCCGGTCCGTTAAATTTGACCTGAGAGGAGAAATAATTCCTATTTTGGAATAGGAAGAAGTTGGACTTCTTCCCATAATTAGACATGGCCGAAATGCGCCCATGGAGGAAGCAAAATCAGCTATGTTTTATGCAAAGTGGTATGTTGACATCTCTCTTTTGGAAATAGACAAATCAACTCCAATCAAGCCCTTCCTTTTGGTATGATTTGATCACACCATAAATTTTGGTAGGCTTGATTGAAGAATTGATGGTGATTGATTGGAATGTATCTAGACATCCTTGGATAAACCTAGACACATTCCAATAATCACATTAATTATGTATATATATGAGAATATACAACACGAAGCATAAGTGAATCATAATTCATCTTTTTCTAGGAAAGAGAAGAAGGAATTTTCGGCCTCTCCTCTCCCTCTAACTCTCGATTTTCTCTCCCCCTTTTCACTTGTGTTCTTCACTTGATTTTGAATCAAGAAGAAGAACAAAGTAGGTTTAAGAGTACACTAATCCATAGTGTTCTTCTCTTAAATCGATTCCTTCATAAACCCGTTTTCTTCTAGCAAGGAGAACGTGCGTTTCTTCCGGTGTGGTGTGGATCACCTTTGGAGAATCCATACGTTTGGATTTCGTAAGCATTCCGGAGAAGGAACAACGCAAGTAGCCGTGCACACGTAGATCATCAAAGGAGGTTGAGAGATCGACATTGGATGGACGGGCCGATATTGTATCAGGCCTTCGTTTAATCGGTAAATTGGATTTTCGATTAAATATGGAATGTTGAGATGTTGAGACGTTGGATCTTTTAATTGGATTAAAAGATCAAGGGAAATAATTTAAATGGACATTAAAATAGATTTAATATTGGGTTCATCGTAATTGGATTACGATAAAACCCGGTCCGTTAAATTTTACCCGAGAGGAGAAATAATTGCTATTTTGGAATAGGAAGAAGTTGGACTTCTTTCCTTAATTAAATATGGCGGAGATGCTCCCTTGGAGGAAGCAAAATCAGCCATGTTTCATGCTAGGTGGTATGTTGACTTATCTCTTTTGGAAAGAGACAAATAAACTCCAATCAAGCTCTTCCCTTTTGGTATGATTTGATCATACCATAAATTTTGGTAGGCTTGATTGAAGAATTGATGGTGAGTGATTGGAATGAATCTAGATATCCTTGGATGAACCTAGACACATTCCAATAATCACATTAACTATGTATATATATTGGAATATACAACACCAAGTATAAGTGATTCATTATTCATCTTTTTCTAGGAAAAAGAAGAAGAGAAAATCGGATCTCCTCTCCCTCTCTAACTCTCGGTTTTCTTCCCCCCCTTTTTCACTTGAGTTCTTCACTTGGTTATGAATAAAAAAGAAGAACAAAGTAAGTTTACGAGAGCACTAATTCATAGTGTTCTTCTCTTAAACCGATTTGTTCTTAAACCCGTTCTTTTCTAGCAAGAAGAACGTGCTTTTCTTCCGGTGTGGTGTGGATCACCTTTGGAGAATCCATACGTTTAGATTTCGTGAGCATTTCAGAGAAGGAACAACACAAGTAGCCGGGAGCACACGCTATACAATCAAAGGTAACGGTTTTATTACGCTTTGATTAATTTAATATATATATATATATATCTATGCCCTATGTGTTTAATATACGTTTATAATATTTACACATCCTACATCGAACGCCCGGTTGAGCACCCAAGGGTACACCCCTTGGGATTCGTTTATTTAATTTAGATTTAAATTTACGCACCCTTTCTCGCTTTCTCGCTTCCGCTCGCGCTCCCGGGCGGATCCGCTTGTCCTTCACGATACAATACTTATCAAAGCCTGGATCCTCGGTCGAAGTGCACCCTATACTTCTCGGAGGGACTAGAGACAGTCTGTCCTGGATTGGCTGAAGGAGGGGCGCCTTCCCTCAGATAAATAGAAGGTTGCCCGCCTAAAAAAATAAGCCATTCATTTCCTCCTCATAGGGAGTTCATTCTACAAGAAGTCTACTACGCATCCCCTCTTGAAATGCTTGTCATAAGAAAAGAGGCACTTGTCCTCAAGGAGGTCCATGATGGATGTTGTGGATCGCATATAGGGGCATTGGCCATGGCCAATAAAGCCCTATGAGCTGGCTACTTCTAGCTTACGATGAAACAATACTCCAAAACATTGATCAAATAATGCAAAAAATGTCAAAGACATGCCTCCCTAGTGCATCAACTGGCCGAGCCATTAACAACTTTGCTAGCCCCATGTCCCCTCGCTCAATGCGGGATCGACATAGTGGGGCCATTCCCAATGGCGCCGGGCCAAAAGAAGTTCATCTTAGTAGCCATCGACTACTTTAAAAAATTGGTAAAGGCCAAACATCTCTCCCGTATCACTGAAGGGGATGTCATGAAGTTCCTCCGGAAGAATATTATTTGTCGGTTTGGGCTCCCCCAAGAAATCATCTCAGCCAATGGACGATAATTGCAGGGAAGCAAAATCTAGGAATGGTGCAAGGGTTTGCGAATCAAGCAAAGGTTCACCTCTATAGCACACCCTCCAGCCAATGATCAAGTGGAGATCACCAATCGTACCCTCCTACAAAGGATTAAGAAAAGACTCCATAGAGCCAGGGTTAATTGGGCCGAAGAACTTACCAGTATTCTCTAGGCCCTATCGAACCACTACTAGAAATTCTACGGGCAAAAGCCCCTTTTCCCTCGTGTGTGGGACTGATGTTGTAATACCTGTTCAGGTGGGCATGCCCTCTCATCAGATAATGTGTTATACGGAAGATATGAATAACAATTTACTTACGGAAAACCTCGATCTCATAGAGGAACTTCGAGACAAGCATTCCTTCGCATGCAGCGATATAAAAGCATAATGATTAATGCTACAATAAACGGGTTAAGCCTAATGAAACCTGTGATTAATGCTACAACAAGTTGGAGACCTGGTGCTCTGAAAAATTGAAGCCTCGAAACCTGTGAGCAAGTTAGATCCCACCTGAGAAGGCCCCTAAAAAGTTAGGGGAATGTTGGGCAACAGAGCCTGTGAATTAGAAGACGGGAAAGGGCGCCCTTTGCCTCGCCTTTGGAATATACACAATCTCAAAAGATTTTTTGCATAAAACTTGACCCTTAGGCTAGGTCTACCCCAGAAAGACATTTTCTTGCCTTCCCGGCAAGCACTTTCTCAAGAATAGGTCCTGCCTCCTTGGCAAGACCCTCCTTGAAGAGATATTATCTTGACATTCCAGCGGGAACCTTCTCAAGAATAAGACCTGCCCCTTATGTAGGGCTCCAAAAATACATTTTCATTCCTTCCTGGCGGGAATATCCTTATGAATAAGTCTTGCCTCTTAGGCAGGACCTGCCCTCAACAGAATATCTCCCTGCCGTCCTTGCAGGATTCTTCCATAGGATAAGTCTTGCCCCCAAGTACAGCTCCTCAAGTGGAGGCACTTCCACCCTCCGAGCAAAAAACTTGCCCAGAATTGATTACTCAAGATATCATTAAAAGGTAAAAATCCTTCTTTTGGTAAAGGGTTACTTTCATTCTCTTAAAAGCATCTACTTCATGTTCTTACCAAGAAGGCATGTCAAAAAGCCCTGCTATACAGCAATCACTCTCACAATTTAGCCTTGCTATAATTAGGGGCCCTTTCTAAAAACTAAGCCCTCCCTCGGACAGGCATCCCCTTCACCAGGAAGACAAGCCCGGTCTTCAAACAAGCATTTCCCTTAAACAAGCCCTGGTCACACAGGTATTCCTACAATGCCCCAGAGGGCATAATGTTGAAGTACTAACAGAGGTATTTCCAAAGTCTACTCCCCTAGAAATTATTATAGTTCACAGGATTTAAGGAATGCAAATTCTCATCAAAGCCTGGAAGTATGCACGTAGGGCAGCAAGCCTGCATCAATCAAGCAAAAACAACATATTAGGAAAGCAAGAATTCCATAGAAGATGCCTTCTGACCAAACCGGTCCAAAAAGGGGGTAGCAAAAGTACCATCCAGCAAAGCAAGGAATAAAATGTTTCATCCTCATCACGAGGGCAAGAAAAGAAAGTAAATTATTTCAAGAGAGGGGGGTACATTCAATCATCCTTCCCTACATGCGGGGTCTTTTCGGACTCCTCCATGGACCCTGTTTCAGGAGAGGGGGAATAACCTCAACAAGATCTTAGGAAGGAGCCACAGCTACCTCAGAGGCCGCCTCTTCTGGGACTTCCACATCCATGCCCTCCACCTCAAGAGCTCAAATCTCCTCAATCACGGTGTCCAAAAGCTGATCCAATTCTCCCTCTGAAAAATGCTTACCAGACATGTTATTCACAGTCTGAAAATTACAGACAGAAGAAAAGAAATCTAGTATCTTGTTGCCTGACCAACTAGGGAGGGCTTGGTGTGAGGCACGAAAGGGTTTGAAGCATTCTTCAGTGCAGCTTCAAAGTCTAGAAAGGAGGGCTCTGTTCCCTCAGGAGGGTATCCATGCACTTGTTCCTAGCAGGCTTCTAAAACCATACCTGAGGAACGGCCCTGCTGTCTTGGCCACCTCTCCCTGATACTCCTTGGACTATTTGTGCTCTGAGATGTGGCTTTCCCAATAAGAGGCCAAGGAGTCTTTTACCTCCTTGGAAAGAGGGAACTCCCAGCGAGTTCGATCCACTGCGTTTGCTAAAATCTCCGACTGATCCTTTGACAGAGCTAGGAGGTCCTACTGGAGCTTCTTCCTCTCCCTCTCAGCCTGTTGATACTTCCCCTAGGCCTCCTTCTTGACCTCCTTCGCCTTGGCTAGCTCCGTGGCCATCCACTCCAAGCGATCCTCCATCATTTTCCTCTGTCCTTTGGTAGGATGGGGAGGAGAATCTCCATAGGACAGTCTAGCAACTCCCCTACCAGCGTGGCCGCCTGCAAGAAAGAATGCTCATCAGGTCAATCCCCAAGAAAAAATTCCAAGAAAGACTCAAGTAAACCGAAGGACATTGCCTTCAAGACATGGCATGAGATGGCCCCGACTAATCCTCCTTAGGGAGGGAGGCAGGCAAATGCCTATTATTGAGGAGCACCATCCTCCTTAGGTACTCTGCAAAAAGTCCCGATTCTTCTTCTTTTTCCCTCACAACCGACTTGTGGGTGTACACCTCCCAATCTGGTACAAACCTCTGGCCTCAGGGGGAGGAGCCCTAGGAGGAGGAGGAGAATGTTAGAATAGGTGCCCGCGAAGCCAATCTAATTGGGCTTATGTAACATGTTTCTGACAATAGTGGTATAAATAAATTGTTCTGAATAAAAGGTATGTTCAGTCTATGGCATTTATACGTTGATTGTGTTCACTTATTTTATATTACTGTTCAATGCAAAAGCAAAGCCCATAGATGCTTTAATCCAAGAGGCTGGACTGCGCATAGGTTGACATTCATGAATCCAGCCTCTATAGATCGGTTTGGAACTCTCCAAGTCAAGGACCTCGGGATTAGGTATCGAGGGTCCAAACGAGATTTGCACTAAGGACTGCAGTTGTGTTTCAACGACAAGTGACGAGGGTCGTCCATGCAATATTAATGGGTTAGTTGGCTCGGTGTCGGCTGACTGAGGTGACTCGTAGGAATCGTCATATGAAAAGCCTTGAGTGGGTTGGTCGATATGACTCGTATTCCTGAATTCTGTAGTACGAGATTAGTCCTTGGATTTGAGGGACTACAGCAGTCGCATACACACCATGTCTGTATCTTAGGTTTGGCGAAAGGCTACCGGGTCAAAAGACTTGGTTGCTATAAGCTCTATCTAGTGCAGTCAGAATGTGTAGTGTGGACGGTGAGTTCCACGAAAGAATCCATCTCCTGTCAACGGTTGACAGTAGTGTCTCACTTACACTCTGAGACTCGTTCGCTATAAAATCTATGGCTATAGTGACTGAACAGTGGGACATGCTCCCATGACATTTCAGTGGGTGAACGAGTGAAGGCTTAAGTCAAGGATGGGGACCGACATCCAAATTCCATACCCTAGACTATAGCTGTGAGATGGTAGACGGAAGGACCGTACTCATCTGCATTCGGGAGCCTAAATGTTCACAGCATGATTTTTCCTAGTCTCTAGTGCCATAGACCGTTGCTAAACAGCCACCCATGGTGATGGGCGAATTCTGGTCATGGAATGATTGGAGATTCGGTTAAGTCTAACTAAAGGTGAACATAAAGAGTCACACACAGTTCACTGGAAGTGGAAGAATTAATTTAATTCCAGGAGATGGGACGATTTAATTAGATTAAATTGGTTCTCTTTTGGAGTATCAAGCCTGTGAAAATTAATTGGATTAATTAGGCTTGATTCATAATTAGATTCATGAAATTAGGGGATGGGCTATTTCTCTTTTAATTTGATTAAAGAGGTGGAAATATTTATTGGGGCTTAAGTATTTATTAGATTTATACTAGAAGCCCATAGGACTTTTTGGACTATTTAAATTAGATTTAAAGGTTCATTCCTTAAAGCCCATCAAAGGATGGGTGGACGAGATTTGATCTTGGGGCTGGATGAGATGAAGGGTTTGGATTAAGTTTGACTTAATCAAAGCCTATGTTGACTAGGATTTGACTAGGTCAAAATCCTAAAGGTCTTCAAAATGTGTCTCATCTCACACACAACCGGCGCCCCCTCCTCTCGGCCACCTCCTCCCTTCTCTTCACCTCCAAAAGCATTCTTGTTTTCTTGTCTTTGATACAAGGAAACACATGAACAATCGATCATATTAAGTAAAAGCATTTGGTTGATTGTTTTCTCCCTTTCTTTGATATCTTGCTAGCACGAGGATATCAAAATTTCAGTAAATTGCGTGGACGATTTGGAGGATCTCTATGTTGGGATCTAGGTGGCAATCGGGAACAACGTGTATAGCCGAACGAAGAAAGCTACAAGGGTGAGTACACTTGTTATGATTTTGTTTCTTCATTCAACCCTATGAGATACACCAAACTCCGGGGAGAATCAAGGGAACACCCTTTCATCGGTTTTATATTCCGTTATTGTTATGCATGTTTACATTTTTGTTATGTTAAAACGCCCCCGCGCTTCCGCACGTGACCTCTCCTGGGACGATCCGCTTCGCTTACAGAGAAGGGGGAGCTATAGCAGAACGAGTAACCACCCTTTGGGAGCTCCCAGAAGGAGGATGGTTGGATGAGCTTCCCTTCGCCCTCTTGGAAGACCCTCCCCTTGAGTGGGAGGAGCTGACCTCTTTCCTTTCATATCCCCTGGAGTCCCCCCAGGTGTTCAGGACGGCACCGGAGCCTCCTTCGGGTCATCGTGGGCACTGTCGCTCAAAAGCTTCTCAAACATGATGTTCTCTATAGAAACAAAATGGAATCAAGCATACTAATATTTCAAAGAATACAAGCAATATTGAGAAAAGCAAAAACCAAAGAGTACCCAGGGGCTCCTCCAGAGGAACCTCCTTGGGACTCAACCCAAACTAGAAAAGGAGCCTCTCATCTATCATATATCAAATGTCATAAGGATGGTGATTCAACTCCTCCAGAGAAGAAGAGAAGATCTTTAGGCGCTCCTTCACCGAGAAAGGGCTGATAGGGAAAAGGTCGTGTCCAGGAGCAGGGGAAGGACTACGGAGTAGGAGGCCGCACAAAAAAGAAAGTCTCCCTCCAACATTTGGGGACGTTGGGAGCAGGTAAAAAACGTACCCCCTGGCCGGGAAAGAAGTGAAAAACATTGGGTTCCAGTTTTTTCAGTTGAAAACAATAAAAGAAATGTTCGCCTGTCACAGGCACATTATGATACATTGGGGCCATTGAGAAACTTGCAAGGAGGCGAGAGGAGTTCGGAACCAATTGGTTCAAAGGGAGTTGAAATAACCTAGACACCTACTAGAAAAAAGGGGAATAGGGAACCTAAGACCTACCCTCAGTTGGGCCAGGAAGAAACACAGTCACCCTTCCGGGGACGTTCCGGCAGGCTATCAGGGGAAGGGACAAATATTGAAACTAGGGAGATCCCAAAATTCTCCCTCTACCTGGAAGCATCAAAAGCTTAGAAAAAAGAGGACCTATCTGTCAAGGGAGGGCTCACCTCCCTCTCTTCTTCCTCCTCTTCCCTCACAGGCTCCCCCCTCACCTCTCCAGGGGACGAACCCTCCTCTTCGCCTCCCTCAATGAAACTCTCTCCCTCAAAACCCTCGACTGACTCCTCCTCCTCTCCCTCTTCTTCCTTCGGCTTGTTTGTCAGCCTTTGGGGAACTTGCGAGAAATGCCTAATGCTCCACCTCCGGCCACCACGGATAACTAGTGGGCCAGAGCCCACGCCTCTAGGCGTGGCCTCAGAGAGATCATCCCAATAGTCCGTTTGCCCATAGAGAGAATAGACTCATCAAAATGAATAGTAGCAGAAGACATTCTCAAAAAAGAAAGGGGCGGGGGAGGGAAATCAAAAAACAAATGCTAAAGAAGGGAAAGATGGACTTACAAAGATGAAGGTGAAGTGCTCCTGCTTTCTCTCTTTTTAAGATGTGGGGAATGAGGGAATGAGGCAGCGAGAGGAGTTTTGTGCAAGTGAAAATGGGAAACGGAGTGAAGCTGTTGTTAGCATCAAGACGTGCAGGCAACCGCCCCTCATTGGGTGGTTACAAGCAACCCCAATAACGGACGTCGGCAGTTATCAAAACCTACCCCAATGCCTAGCGAGTAAGGCCCACGCACCTAGGTCCCGACGAGCTCTGCCTGCCAGAGCCCTAGGATAGCCCTAGCCGTCATGGCTAGACTGACACAACAACCTCGAGGCTCGAGAAGATCGTACCTCTTCCCTTAATAATGAAGGATACTCAGGTTTGTTGATGACTCCCCTATAGGATTCCTACTCTAAGGAGGAGGGATAGCGCTCCCTCCCCCTTAGAGTGGGGGGGGGGGGGACTGAGTGATATGCCCTAAAAATTTGGCCCAAACGCAAAGCCCAACATGAGGTTCAAGATGATGATCCAAACAAAGCCCCAGGCCTAGCCCACAGGAAGGGTTAGGCTTGACCCCTCGAGAGGGAGCCAAGCAAGGCCTAAAAATACCAAGAACCCATTAGAAGATGTCTAAACCCAACAAGGAGGCCCAGACTTCCCTTGGAGATAGCCTACGTGTTAGAATAGGTGACCATGTAAGCCAATTTTGGCGGGTATATGTAACCTATGTCTAGACAATTATAGGTGTTTTGATAAATCATTAATGAATAAAGAAGTGAATTTTCATTTGGCATTACTTTGTTTGTGTTCACTTGCACCTATTTTTCCATATCTGTTCACTACGCAAACAGAGCCCACGGACTGAGATTCGATTTCGGGGACTGGGACTACGCTTGGAGGTAGGTCCATGAAATCAGTCTTCCCGAATCAGTCCGGAAATCTCCAAGTCAAGGAATCCCGAAAATGGGTACCGGGATTCCATTTGAGACTTGCACTAAGCATCTGCTGTCGTGTTTCATCGACGGGTGACGAGGATCGTCTAAGCAGTGTTAGTGGGTTAGCCTGCTAGGACGCAGCTGACTGAGGTGACTCGCGGGAACCGTCTTACGGAGGACCTTGAGTATGGTCTGCTAGGTATGACGTGTATTCCCGGTTCCAACGGTACAGGTAAAGTCCTTTGACTTGAGGAATTACTGAGTTTACCTGTACATCAGGATTGTATCTTAGATATGGTGAGAGATTGCCAGAATTCCATTTGGTAGTCATAAGCCATGTCTAGTGCAGTTCTGATGTACAAAGTGACAGTAGTTTCCAAGAAAGGATCTGTCTCCTGTCAATAGGTTTTGACAGTTGAGTCTCATGTATGCTCTAGGTCTTGTCCCTAAAAAACTGTGGCCACAGTGACTGAACAGAAGGGAAGGGTTCCCTCGCGGCGTTTAGTGTGGACAGACCGACACTTAGGTCCAAAATGGGTACCTGCATTTTCCGTGCCTTAGACTCTAAGTGTTGAGACCGTAGACAGAAGGACAAGCGTACTGTTAGAGCCTAAATGTTCATCCCTGAATATTTCACCTAGTCTCTAGTGCCATGGACCGTTGCTAGATGGCCACCCATGGTAACGGACGGATTCTAGGAATCCGACCAAGTCTAGCTGAATGGTGAACCTAAAGAGTCACACACTATCCACACACAATTAAATATTTAATTTGGAATTAAATATTGGAGTGAAGGAATGATTAAATTAGATTTAATCGGGACCTTTATTTTTCTTGGAGAAATAATTCTTTCTATTTAATAGAAGGAATTAAATTGATAAATTGGATTTATCAAAAGGATTTATTTAATGGGCTTAAATAATATTTATATTTATTTTAGCCTCTTGGAAATATTTAAATAGGTTTTAAATATTTCCATTAAATTAAATTAAATCAACGGTTGAGATTAATGGGAGAGATGGATGGCTAGGATCGTTTTGACTAGGTCAAAACACTAGTTTGACTAGGACTTTGACTAGGTCAAAATCCTAATCAAATTAGAGTTCTTGAAAGAGGAGTTTAAAGAGGATTAAACTCCTCTTCTATATAAACCCCTAGCATCCTACAATTTACATGATGATGAAACTCCAACACACACACACAACACACACACACGGTTTCTCTCTCTCTCCCATCTCTCTCGTCCGCCCCTCTCTCTCTCAAGAAAATAGTTTTTCTTGATTCTTTTGTTCTTGGAACATTAGAATCTTGATGAATCAATACCATTAATTGATAATGTGTTATTGATTCATCCACTCCAAAATTATACACTTGTTCGTTGCTAGCACGACGTGCAAGATACGTGGGTGGATCGTGTGTCACGAATTAGAGGGTCTCAAGGACGGGATCTTGGTGCAAAACGGGGAACAACGCGTGTAGCCGTTGAAGACGAAAACGACAACGGGTAGGTCTCGTTTTAAATTTTCGTCCCTCTTTAATTTTCAACCCTATGGCCTCCATGATTTATTTTATGTTATACGTTCATGAGATACACCGAATGCCCGGGAAAATTTCAAAGGCACACCCTTTGAAACGTGTTTTTTAATTTAAAAGCATGTTTAAATTCCGTTTTAATTTTTAATTATACCGCGCTTCCGCATTCGCGCTTTTCCCGGGACGATCCACATAATCTTTCAGTGGTATCAGAGCCCGGTTCGGTGTATAGGCCTAGGGTTTATGTGCGTTTTAAGCATGAAACGTGAAATAGCATGTTGTAATTAAATCTTGAATTTCTTGATTCTTGAAGCATGTTATTTTATTGCTTTTAATTCGTGTGAATTGCTGAATATTGGTATTTTCTATTTTTCTTGGGAATCGGGATGGGAATTAATCTGAAAAACGAGAAAACGTCACAACCGGCCAGCCGGGAAGGCTGGCCGCGCGCAGGCATGGGAAGCCTGCGCGCGCGCGCTGCCGGCCGCGCAGGGGCAGCGCGCAGCCGGGTTGGCTGCGCGCATGGAAACGCCTCCAGGCGCGCGCGCCCATGCGCGCGCACGCGCAAGGCTGGCGGGCGGAGGAGCCCGCGCGCGGACGGGCACCAGGCGCGCCGCCAGGCGCGCGCGCACGCAGACGGAGGCGTCTGCGCGCGCGCGCCCGGCAGGCACGCCCAGTGCGCGTCTGCGCGCGCGCTCTGCGCACGACGCAGGGACGCGGCCGGTGGCCAGCAGGCCAGCGCGCGCGCACAGGCAAAGGAGCCTGCGCGCGCGTCGGCCTGCCGATGCGCCAGGCCGCGCAGACTGATGCCGGCCAGGCGCGCGCGCACACAGGCAGGGGCCTGCGCGCGCGCGCCCGGCAAGGCGGTGCCTGCGCGCGCGCAGAGGCGGCAGGCAGGGCCTGCTGCCCTGCTCGCCCGGCGGCCGACTGCTGCAGGCGGCGGCGGCCGGTGGCTCCTTGGCTAGGGTTTTGAAACCCTAGTGTAATTTTATTTTTAAAATTTATTTTCAGTTTTAATTTTAAATTAATTCTGAAAAATTCGTTTTTTGGGTTCAATTTTTCCTAAATTCCTAAAGACATTATTTTAGGAGTAAAATAAATGGATTTGGAATCCCGGGGTTATTTTACTTAAAATAATGAGGAAAGGTTTTCCTAAAACGAAAAATTTTACATTGCCAATATTTATATTTTATTTTCACACGTTACGCACATGTTTATTTATTTTCATCTTGGATTGATGTGATTGGAAATCATGTGTTGTTGGAATATTATGATTATGTGATTGGATCATGTAATTATGTGTGTTGGATGGAAATGGATGATCACGAGCCCTAGACCGAATGTATGGTTTAATTTACTGTTGGGCCTGTGTGCCTCTTTAAACTGCTTTCTCCTTCTCTCTTTCTAGTGCCTTGGAATAATAAGGTTTTCTACCTCCCTCCTTATGTACTCCCCCCGGGTTTTCGCTGGGGTTTCTAATTTTTTATATGTAATGAGAGTAGACTAGGAGTGAGGTTTTCATTTTTTGTAATTGGTGGAGAAGAAGGAAGGACCACATGGAGAGCACAGACCGGAGGTCCCTTGGCGTTTTCCATGAAGTGAAGAAAGAGAAAAAGAGACCAAGGCCCATCAGAATGATGATTGGGTTACTATTATTGTAATAGTATAGGACCAACCCTAGATTGACCATAGATCCACTGTGGGCTCAGTGGATCGCATAGGATTCGGGCTTGTGATCATCCAACAGGGCGTGCTAGGCTTTAATTTTGCATGTGGTTATTGTGATGGATGAATGGGTTTTATTTATCATGTATAACTGCTATGGATGAATTTCATTTATGCATTTTTGGATGAATGTATGGATATAGTATGAGATCTCGGTCATTATTACTCTCACATTGGTTGGACCAATGTTAAAATATTAGACCCTAGATAAAGTGGACATGAACTCTAGGAGTTCGTCCATGCCTTCCAATCCGTGGCATAGTGAGGAAGCTGTCTTAGGTCAATAGCGTGGTCTCACGAGTCGTGGCACGTTATTGTACTTAAAAGAAGCTGCACTATGTCATGAACGAAAAATGGGCTGCTGCTACCTGTCTCACGAGTCGTGGGGGTACTAGTGGGTCCATGGCTCGGTCGATTGGGTCGGGTCTAACGCCTAATTAGCATGATTCGCTTGGAGTCCTCGGGATCATGCAAAAGGGTGAGGCAATAATCTTGGGAATCTCGTGGAACGCGAATGGTATGGAATACCTCCCACAGGATCTTTTCCATGCGAATCGTAAAAGCGGGGTATGGGAAAAATCGTTGTGGATCCCAAGCCCACTAGGAAAGGATTTCCCGAAAACTACGTTTGAGAGTACCGTGTTTTCGTATAAATAGTGGGAGGATTAAATGACTAAAGACCAAGCATTTAATTATTTTTATCAAACCACCGTCTTTACTTTCTGCTGATCGCGCGTTGTTTTTCTACATGTAGATTTTAAAATGTCTAAGAACCCATTTTCAACCATTCTTGAGATAAACAAATTTAATGGAACCAACTACAACGACTGGTTGCGCAATCTCAGGATAGTCCTGGATTATGAGAACCAAGGCTACGTCATGGACGAGCCTCTCCCTAGGACCTTACCGGAAGGATCCACGCCAGAGGAACGTGAGACGTTCGAGACTTGGCATGAGGATAACCGGAAGGTTCGTAGCATCATACTTGCTTCGATGACCAATGAGATTCAGAAGCAATATGAAAGGCTAGACGATGTCCCTTCCATAATGGCTCGCCTTAAAGATTGCTATGCAGTCCCGGACCGGCATACTAGGTATGTCGCGACCAAGGCGTTTTTTGGAACTAAAATGACAGAAGGATCCTCTGTACAAGAGCATGGGGTTAAAATGCTTACCCTAGTGGAAAAGCTCGAGGACCTAAAGGCAGGTCTCGATAACGAAACGTACATAGATGTGATCCTTCAGTCACTCCCACCCTCCTTTGATCAATTTATTGTCAACTACAACATGAATGCACTTGAGAAGGGTATTCATGAGTTGATCAATATGTTGGTGCAATACGAGGCAACGACTAAGAAGTCCACGCCTTCGGTATTGTTTGGAGGTACTTCTACTTCCAAGACGAAAGGCAAGGGTGCCGAACGTTGGAAAAGGAAGAAAGGGAAGGGAAAGGTAGTCATAGCAGCTACGAACACTCAGAGTGTTCCCATTGCCAAAGAGGGGAAAGGCAAAGGTAAGGGAAAGGTTGTCTCTAAGCAACAGTCAAAGGCATATGACATATGTATCAACTGCCGTGAGAAAGGGCATTGGAAGAGAGAGTGCCCCAAACTCTTCTCAAACCAAGGTATATTTGTGATTGAGGTTAACATGGTCACTAATTCTGCCTCTTGGGTATTGGATACCGGCTGTGGAGCTCACATTTGCAATGATCTGCAGGTGTTGAAAAGAAGCAGAAAACTAAGTAGCGGGGACATGATCCTGAAGCTCGGAAATGGCAAGGCCATCTCGGCAGAAGCAGTAGGATCCGCCACTTTAGTTATTAGTGATACCATTAGCATAGAATTAGAGCAAGTTTATTTTGTACCCAGTATGATTAAAAACATCATTTCCATTCCATTGTTAGACAATAATGGTTATGAGTTTAAAATCAATAAAAATTGCTTTTATTTGATGAGGTGTGGAATTGCTCATCTACTTGGTACATTACATAATGGGCTCTATATCTTGCAACAAATGAATTTCGTTCTTAACGCTCAACACAAACGGAAATTAGATAATAACGGGAACGCACGTCTGTGGCACGCTAGGCTAGGTCACATATCCCAAGATAGGATGAAAAGGTTGGTAGACTCAAAGAACCTAGAGGTTGGGAACTTGAGTGATCTACCAACTTGTGAATCTTGTCTAAGAGGGAAAATGACCAAGAAGCCCTTTGTAGGACAAAGCAGGCTTGCCACAGGTCTGTTGGACTTGGTCCATACAGACGTGTGTGGACCACTAAGGACGCAGGCCCGAGGTGGGTTCTCCTACTTCATAACCTTCACCGATGATCATTCACGGTATGGTTATGTTTACCTGATGAGGTACAAGTCTGAAGCTCTTGAGAGGTTTAAAGAATTCAGACTTGAAGTGGAGAATCAAACCAACTGCAAAATTAAAGTCCTACGGTCAGACCGAGGCGGTGAATACCTTAGTGCTGAATTCCTAGATTATCTAAAGGAACATGGTATAATATCAGAATGGACACCTCCCGGAACACCACAGTTAAATGGCGTCTCTGAAAGGAGGAACCGAACCCTGTTGGACATGGTTCGTTCCATGATGAGTTTTACCAAATTGCCCCTATCGTTTTGGGGTTATGCATTAGAAACGGCAGCCAAGTTATTGAATTTGGCGCCTACTAGTGTAGTGACCCAAACGCCATATGAGATATGGCACGGCAAGCCTGCATCCTACAACTACTTGAAAGTGTGGGGTAGCCCCGCATACGTCAAGAGGTTAGTGGGAGATAAGCTAGAATCCAGGTCTAGCCTATGCAGGTTCGTTGGATACCCTAAAGAAACTGCGGGTTATTACTTTTATGACCCTTTGGAACAAAAGGTATTTGTTTCAAGGAATGCAGTATTCTTGGAGCAAGGCTTCCCGGAGGATATCCAACCTGATGAGCTGATCCTTGAGGAATCAAGTGATGGAACTCAGCCATCAGAAACAGTCGCGGAAACCTCACCTAGAGGATTCAGGATAGACACTAGGAGGACTGACCTACCTAGAGAAGTCCAACATGCTAGGCATGAAGGACAACCTCAAGGGAGGCCAGCCCCGGCCCCTGAACCGCCGGCTCCGATACAGTCAGCGCCCACAGTTACCACTAACGTTCCCGTTCTCCGAAGGTCCACTAGAGAATCCAGACCTCCAGTGAGATATGGATTTCTAGGTGCGACCGATCTTCTGGATAACGATCCTAAGACATACGGGGAAGCGATGTCAGACATCGACTCTGGGAAATGGCTTGAGGCCATGAAAACCGAAATGGACTCCATGAGCGAGAACCAAGTTTGGAGACTTGTAGATCCACCGAAAGGTGTTAAGCCAGTGGGCTGTAAGTGGGTCTACAAGCGCAAACTCGGCGTTGATGGAGAGGTTACTACCTTCAAGGCTAGGCTTGTAGCTAAGGGATACACTCAACGACCCGGGGTCGATTTTGAGGATACCTACTCGCCAGTAGCCATGGCTAAATCCATTCGGATCCTGCTTGCCATAGCAGCATGGTATGACTATGAAATATGGCAGATGGACGTGAAAACGGCCTTCCTCAACGGTTTCGTTGAAGAAGAGATCTATATGGATCAGCCGGAGGGTTTCACGGTCGCTGGAGAAGAACAGAAGGTCTGTCGTCTCCAGAAGTCCATCTATGGCCTCAAACAAGCTTCCCGGAGTTGGAACATTCGATTTGATGAAGTAAAACGGGGTTATGACTTCATCAAAAACGAATCCGAGCCTTGTGTATACAAGAAGGTCAGTGGGAGCTCCATAGTGTTCCTAGTGTTTTACGTGGATGACATTCTGCTCATTGGAAATGACGTCAGAATGTTAGGAAACACGAAAGCATGGCTGTCAACCAAGTTTTCCATGAAGGACTTGGGTGAAGCATCCTACATCCTAGGCATCCAGATTGTCAGGGACAGATCTAAAAGGATGTTAGGGCTCACCCAAAACTCGTATATGGAGAAAGTCCTAAAGAGATATCGAATGGACAACTCCAAACGAGGGTTCCTTCCTATGAGGCATGGGATCAAGTTGTCCAAGAAACAGTCCCCGCAGACTGATGAGGAACTTGAAAAGATGAAAGTCATCCCCTATGCTTCTGCCGAAGGTAGCATCCAATATGCGGTCCACTGCACCAGGCCTGACATTGCATACGCTTTGAGCGTGACTAGCAGATATCAGTCCTGTGCAGGAGAGGCACATTGGAATGCAGTTAAGGGCATCCTTAAGTACCTAAGGAGGACTAAGGAAATGTTCTTAGTCTATGGCAATGGAAAACTAATTCTGGAAGGCTTTAGCGACGCCAGCTTCCAGTCTGATGACGATGATGCCAAGTCTTAATCGGGGTATGTATTCAAGCTCAACGGAGGAGTAGTGGCTTGGAAAAGTTCCAAGCAAGCAACCACTGCTGACTCCACCACTGAGGCTGAATACATAGCAGCTTCAGAAGCTGCCAAGGAAGCGGTTTGGATGAGAAACTACATCCAAGAATTGGGTGTGGTGCCTAGCATCGCCGAGCCCGTTGTCATCTTCTGTGATAACAACGGTGCAATAGCGCAAGCGAAGGAACCGAGATCTCACCACCGTTCCAAACACATTCTTAGACGCTACCATCTTCTTAGAGAAATGGTAGGAAGAGGTGACGTTCGGATGGACCGAGTCAACTCAGCAGACAACACAGCAGACCCGCTGACAAAGCCTATGTCGCAGAGTGCTCATACGCAACATCTTGAGAAGATGGGGATTAGGCATATGGGTGATTGGCTTTAAAGGTCAAGTGGGAGATTGTTAGAATAGGTGACCATGTAAGCCAATTTTGGCGGGTATATGTAACCTATGTCTAGACAATTATAGGTGTTTTTGATAAATCATTAATGAATAAAGAAGTGAATTTTCATTTGGCATTACTTTGTTTGTGTTCACTTGCACCTATTTTTCCATATCTGTTCACTACGCAAACAGAGCCCACGGACTGAGATTCGATTTCGGGGACTGGGACTACGCTTGGAGGTAGGTCCATGAAATCAGTCTTCCCGAATCAGTCCGGAAATCTCCAAGTCAAGGAATCCCGAAAATGGGTACCGGGATTCCATTTGAGACTTGCACTAAGCATCTGCTGTCGTGTTTCATCGACGGGTGACGAGGATCGTCTAAGCAGTGTTAGTGGGTTAGCCTGCTAGGACGCAGCTGACTGAGGTGACTCGCGGGAACCGTCTTACGGAGGACCTTGAGTATGGTCTGCTAGGTATGACGTGTATTCCCGGTTCCAACGGTACAGGTAAAGTCCTTTGACTTGAGGAATTACTGAGTTTACCTGTACATCAGGATTGTATCTTAGATATGGTGAGAGATTGCCAGAATTCCATTTGGTAGTCATAAGCCATATCTAGTGCAGTTCTGATGTACAAAGTGACAGTAGTTTCCAAGAAAGGATCTGTCTCCTGTCAATAGGTTTTGACAGTTGAGTCTCATGTATGCTCTAGGTCTTGTCCCTAAAAAACTGTGGCCACAGTGACTGAACAGAAGGGAAGGGTTCCCTCGCGGCGTTTAGTGTGGACAGACCGACACTTAGGTCCAAAATGGGTACCTGCATTTTCCGTGCCTTAGACTCTAAGTGTTGAGACCGTAGACAGAAGGACAAGCGTACTGTTAGAGCCTAAATGTTCATCCCTGAATATTTCACCTAGTCTCTAGTGCCATGGACTGTTGCTAGATGGCCACCCATGGTAACGGACGGATTCTAGGAATCCGACCAAATCTAGCTGAATGGTGAACCTAAAGAGTCACACACTATCCACACACAATTAAATATTTAATTTGGAATTAAATATTGGAGTGAAGGAATGATTAAATTAGATTTAATCGGGACCTTTATTTTTCTTGGAGAAATAATTCTTTCTATTTAATAGAAGGAATTAAATTGATAAATTGGATTTATCAAAAGGATTTATTTAATGGGCTTAAATAATATTTATATTTATTTTAGCCTCTTGGAAATATTTAAATAGGTTTTAAATATTTCCATTAAATTAAATTAAATCAACGGTTGAGATTAATGGGAGAGATGGATGGCTAGGATCGTTTTGACTAGGTCAAAACACTAGTTTGACTAGGACTTTGACTAGGTCAAAATCCTAATCAAATTAGAGTTCTTGAAAGAGGAGTTTAAAGAGGATTAAACTCCTCTTCTATATAAACCCCTAGCATCCTACAATTTACATGATGATGAAACTCCCACGGTTTCTCTCTCTCTCCCATCTCTCTCGTCCGCCCCTCTCTCTCTCAAGAAAATAGTTTTTCTTGATTCTTTTGTTCTTGGAACATTAGAATCTTGATGAATCAATACCATTAATTGATAATGTGTTATTGATTCATCCACTCCAAAATTATACACTTGTTCGTTGCTAGCACGACGTGCAAGATACGTGGGTGGATCGTGTGTCACGAATTAGAGGGTCTCAAGGACGGGATCTTGGTGCAAAACGGGGAACAACGCGTGTAGCCGTTGAAGACGAAAACGACAACGGGTAGGTCTCGTTTTAAATTTTCGTCCCTCTTTAATTTTCAACCCTATGGCCTCCATGATTTATTTTATGTTATACGTTCATGAGATACACCGAATGCCCGGGAAAATTTCAAAGGCACACCCTTTGAAACGTGTTTTTTAATTTAAAAGCATGTTTAAATTCCGTTTTAATTTTTAATTATACCGCGCTTCCGCATTCGCGCTTTTCCCGGGACGATCCACATAATCTTTCACTACGAAGCACCTCTGTCCAGCTCGTAGGGAGGAGCAGGCCAGGAAAAGGAAGCAAAGCCAAGCCCATGTAAGGAGTAGGGGGGCCCAGATAGGCCCCCATAGGAAAAGCCCTGAGGAGAAGGCCCATGAAGGAAGGTCTGACCCGGCCAAGGAGATTGGAGAAGGCTTATCCAATTCCACCCTTATTCAGGAAGGACCACCCACAACTACCTCATATTCTTTAGGAGGTCACGCTTAGCAGGACTTTAGTAGGGACGCTAGCAGACTTTTCGAGAGTCCATTCCTCCAAAAGTCCTTATTTCTTAAGTAACTTTTCTATAAATACCAGCCTTCTTGGCTGCACAAGTAATATTTTTCTACCCCCTAAACTCTTGAATTTCTCTCTGAATTACACTTAGCACATTTGATGCTCATTCCTTTCGAATTACTTTTATTTTCATCTTACATTTAAGTTTATTTTTATCACAACTGCTTACTGACTTGAGTGTCGGAGTGCTAACGCTTTTTTTGCAGGTCCGCTTTCCTGATTTGCAGAAACTCAAACCCTCTCTATTCAAACCCAAGAAAACAAGCTCGACTGAGCACGTTTTGCTCACATCAATATCTTTGGAAATATATATTTTAAAAACCAAATGTCTGAGTTAATGTAGATATAAATATTTGTTTGTTTTCAAATATGAACTCCTTATATTGGTTAACTATTAATTTCTTTTTAAGATCAAGTAGTCAATAAAATATTTTTATCTTTAGTATTGTTGTATATCTATTATACTAATTTATTACTTTAGTTTCAATTTGAACTAGTTAAATTATGACTTACTTTTTCTATATTATAAATAAACTATAAATTCCTATGGGTCAAAATATAACTTGATGTTGATTTAGTATGAAAAGTACTCAAAATACATTAGGAGAAACATAAATATACATGACATGAAGCCAAATTTTGTCCAACTAATTAGTTTTGTCCAATCAAGCTTGAAATTGATAAGCTCGTCATTGAGACCGACTCTTTATTTGTGTTTCAGACTTTCGCCAACAAGGAAGACCGTCTAGCCAAGTCTTTGAGGAATCTCCTTCAACTCTGTTCGAGGAACTGCACTAAGTTCAAGAAGGTGATCATGCAGTTAGTGTACAGAGAATGCAACAGGATAGCCGATATTTTGGCACAATATGGAGCTATGAGCGATTCAAATGAATACTATGACTCAACGTTGACCCTTTTGATAGATCACATGTATTTTGAATCTTGCAGAACTTTAAACTCTCCTTGTATAAACACGTCTTCACTGCTTTAATCAATACATTGCTATGTTTGCTTAAAAAAAATAATTAATTCAATGGGGTTAGTGTTGTATTTTATGAGTTCATGGGGTTGATGCACCTTAGGGTATACATTTAAAGTAGTAATTTTGTTTTAATATAACAACTATATAGGACATAAATATTTATTCATCATCAAGGTTACTTGTTTGCATTTAATCAAAGATATTAAAATTTGATTGGAAAACTTAAGTTTTGATTCAAGAGTTTGAATGTCTAATTATAAATCTAAAAATTTAAATGCAAATTGAATTTACTTGAGGTTGCATGCAATGCATTTTGGAGTTTGCTTTTTTTTCTTTATAATTAATAACTAACTAATGAATTATATACCCTATAAATATTGATAAAATAAAATTAATAAAAATTAAGATATACTAAAAATAGTATTATCAAATATAACAATCAAATATAAAAAATGGAAGTCAAATGTAACAAATTAATAAAGACAAAATATAATGATTTAAATTTATGTCGTTTTTGTTGGTATATTTATTGTTTTTTATTTTAACATCTAATGGTAAAATGACTTTTAAATAAAATAATAATAAAAAATGAATGAAAAGCATTAATTGGCCCTTTAAAAAAAAAAGCATTAATTGGCTATCAAAATAATTTTAATTGTGACATTAAGGTACCATTAAATTATTTTTTATTACTAGATGCCAAATTGACTGCGAAACTCAAGTACCTAAACAAATTTTCCTCCAATAATTATTCTATGGCTTACCACCGATTTGCATCATAAATCTACCCCTTGGTACATACGTTGTCATTCATCCCACTCTTGACTACAAATCTTCCTTTCACAAGATATTATAGAACTTGAAAAGCACGCAGCCCCGGAAATTATTATGGCCAAGAAGAGCTACATTAAGGAAGATCCAAAAACGGAAACAAAAATACATACCAACTTTTGTTTACTAAATTAATCTTATATTTTCTATTTCATACTTATATATATATATTTTATAAAGAAATGGGATAATTACACTGCCCTCACATGAGGTTCGACATAATTACACGTAAACCATCTGTGATTTGAGCAATTACATCTAAAATGGGATAAATGCAATTTACCACCTTGTGATATAAGAAATGAACCCCCCCCCCTCCCGGTGAAAAAATAATTAGCAAATTGTCCCATGTGATCTTAAAATGAAACAAATTACCCCCCTGTGTTTTCCCTTGAGAGGGGGGAATTTGCTTTATTTATCGAAACACGGGGAGGTAATTTGCTAATTATTTTTTCACAAGGGGGTTTTTGCTCATTTCTTATATCACAAGGGGGTAAATTACATTTATCCCCATCTAAAACCCCTAATGTTTGTTTCTATCTAACAAATAGATCCATCCGTTAGTCAAAATTTACGAAATTTGTTAATATTAGCAAAAAAATTGAATGAAGATCCATATTTGCCTATCATTTGACTTATTACTGAGTTATTGCAAATCAAACAAATATTTTCTGACCAAATTACCCTTATAAGGGTGAAGATAAACTTCCTCGCATCCATTAGCATGTGAAAGATGTATTAAGTATAATTTGCTCACAAAAAAATTATTCAACCTACAATACATCTGTTATAAGTCAATCGGGGTAAATCAGGATTTTTATTCAATTTTTTTATTAATATAAATAAATTTTATGAATTTCGACTAATTGAGGAATCTATCTGCTAGACAGAATCAAATGTAAGGGATAAATAATGTAATTTCTCAAATTACAAAAAGTTTACATATAATTACACCAAATTTTAGGAAAGCGTGCTGTAATTATCCCTAAATAAAATGGAGAAGAAGCTTTCGTTCTTGTTTTGACATTGTAAGCGAGTGGATTATTTTGCTTTGGGAAGACCCTCAAATGTATGGACGACGGATTTTATTTATGTATCTGAATTTGTCAAGATCTTAAAATATTTTAGATGCGCCAAACAAAGTCGTGCTTATTAACTTTATTATATACATCACATAAGAGTACCATTTTTTAAGCGCGTTGACTTATGCTCAAATCGAAATTCAATGCGTATAAAATGAAGAAAGATGCTCAAGCTCAACTATGCATACTTAACCGATTAATCTCAAACTAAAAACTGAACTCAGAAGAACTTTTGACACTCAATCTTAAGTAAGTAAATAGCTGAGTAGTTCGATTTGTTTTTCGAGTTTACTTAATTCATAACGAACAAACTCACTAAATCTAAAAATCTCGGTTTATATTCCTAATGTTCTGCATATACTGGCCAGAACTAATGTGCTCCATCCTGACGAAGTTATGAATGGGGAAATACAAAACAAAATGTCTATAGGAGTTTCTTCAGCATGGACGACGATCTAAACTAAAACGCAGACGTCAAGTCTATTTTCAGAAGACGCTGATATTGCAAGTGCACTCTTATTTTGACCTCTTTCCCTCTTTTTTCTTTATGACTTCATCAATGTACATTATGCCTTTGCCTTTGTAAACTTCGGGAGGTTTACAAATCCGAACAGCAGCAGCAAATTGATGCACCCTACCCTTGTCGATCCCAGTGCAGCATACTATGTTGTTCTTGAAGCAAAATACACGAACTGCTGGAGGCACAGTTAGTTCAACCTCATGGCTGTAACCAAGTTTCAGGTACAATAGACGGCCTTCTGCTTCTGCTCTGGCTTTGAAACCAACTCCAACAATCTTAAGAAAGCGAAAGAACTTGGCTTCCATTACGCGGAGAATATCAATCACCTGGTATCAGCAAGTATGTTACCGCATCAAGAGTATGCATGAAAGAATGGTATGTTTATGTTACAGAAATACAATTTAACAAAACTGTAATTGCTGTAAGGGCAAGAGTTGTTAGGAATTCTGAGAACTTTTCACAAGATTCACTTGCTTTGAATGAAAGACCTCTTGATGATAAGCTTGTGCACATATAAATTAACACAAAACCAATGTCAATAATTAATAGTCTTTACCTTTTTTTGGGTACACACATGGTACACTTATGATGAAAGAATTATTATTAACGTAGACAAAAAGTAAAGACATGTTGATGTTCCATAAAATCTTCTAACAACAGTAAAGACATGTTGTAGCACAGACTTCTGATGCAAGAACAGCTGCGCAAGCCTGCTAAAGCCACAGAGTCAGCACCTTCTATAAGGAAATCCTAACAACAGGATCCACTCACACCCTTCCAGCTTATTTAAGTGCCAAACAAGAAACAACTAATTCAGAAATTTAAATATGTTGTAGATTTCGGCCCATAAAAGATTTAAAAAGTTTTTTGAGTTATAAATGTCACTAGATCAGGTACGCTGGAACTTCTCCACTGCATTTGCATAACGGAGAGGAGTTGTTTCCCATTAACTGGTACATAGAGAGAAGATGTAGTCTATAATATGCAGTAATCCTGAAGTGACAAGCGTACTGTTTCATTGGTGAGATGTTTCTATTATCCAGTTAGATCTTTTGTTGTTGTCAACCGCATGATGAGAGCACGCTGACCCAAAATATTAAAAAGTTTGACTTCTTATTGTAGCAATACATTTCGGGACAGAGTATTATTTTTCTGTAATAGAATAGACCTTTTGGTTTAGGTTCTCAATGATTCTGTTGTAATTAACTGGAATTTCCTGAAATTAACTACTAATTTTTCGTAGAAGCACTATAGGAAATTCATAGAAGATGCTAGAGTTGATCAGATTTCTTGCTATATATCCCTCTATGCAAAGATTTAAGGGCCTACTTTAACCAAACACGTATATTTTAGTTGAGCACTTAAATAGTCAAGTAACTTTATCTGATTGCCCTTAAAACTAACTAGTAGATGAGACGCATTGAAAGAAGACATATTTTCACCTAAATTCAATGATATTTGCTCCTTGCCTTTCGGACAATGCATAAGATAACTTTTTCCCTCAATTTGCTTTGGTCAGTTAATGATAGAAACCTAAAATTTGTTATATTTGAACAAGCACTAGAGAGGTTACAGTATACCTGATCTAGTACCATTCTTCACTTAATATATTATTGATTAATTTCTTAAACTTTCTAATGGGCCCAAAACCACGGAAATACATTCTCCTATTAAGTTTTATTTTAATTAATCGAGCAGGGGTTTAAAGGGATGAGAAGGACAAGTGAGGCTCATCTTGTTGTCCTTTAAGGGTATTACCAGTCGTTCCCTAATCAATACTTCATAAATTGACATATAAAAGAACTGGATTTCCAAAACCCTGTAGGTTCCTTAAGGCATAGCTCTGCTTAAGCATAGAACCTGCAACCTATCAGCAAGGAAGCAACAGAGCCATTTGCAGAGATAAAGTTAACATTCACTAACTAGAACTGCATCTAAGAACCAAATATGAAGTATGATTTCTAAATTTCTTCAGTGAAAACCTTGGTGATTGGTCCACATGTAATAGTCACATAAAAACCAAAACGTGAAACGTGCAGGCCCATGCCACCAAAGTTTCGAAATTAAACCAAGAAATTGCAATTTTGTAGCCTCTCTCATTGCCCTACATCCATGAAGTGATCCTCTGGAAATTAACCTGCCCCTATACCCATCCCTCCATGGAGAAATACAACAATACTTCAGCATCGTTTTGACCTCAATTCAGGAACTAAATCATAAAGTACCGTTCCACATGATTCCATCTAAATGAAACCCCATGTCTTCTCAAACAGGCATTTTTTCAAACAGTTATCAGAATGTCATTTTGTTCCAAAACCATCAGTCACAACAATAGAAGTAAACTAGAAAATACCACAGTTTATTAACAGCGAGAAAATGGGGAACATAATAGCAGAAGGCAAATTAACGTTCAAACAAAAAGCATACGCGAAAACAAATCCAGTGATTTTACCTGAGAATTTCCGTATGCAAGCTGATCTTTTAGTCCGAGGAAATTACAGTTCGATTGACGGGGTTCGCGCAGAATTCACGCGCTGGCGTGAGTTCCCCTAGTGGAATGACTGATTTCAGACTTTCGGTCTGTTCGGGTCGGGTTTTTGATTCTGGATCTGCGGCCTGTGGTAATTTCCTTTCAGTAACTAAACTTGGTACTTGGAAACTTGTATTGGTACTCCACTAAGGATCGTTTAGAGTAAGTACAGTTAACTTTGCGGTTTAATACAATTTACTTTCCTGTCTAGGGAGTTAAATTGCTTCATTTTAAATAATAGGGATATAAATTGATTCATTTTAAAAAATACAATAAGATAAATTGCTACTTATTTTTCATAAGAATAATTTAATCATTTGTAATATCACAAAGAGGTTGTTTCCATTTTTCCCGTTAACTTTGTATTCGAATAAATGGGTGATAGTATATATTTTAATTTAATATATGATAAAAAATTTCGAAATTAATTATAAATCTTTTACTTTGTTGGATTAATTCTGCAAAATAAAACTGTGTAAGTTGTTTACTTTGCATAATAACTTATTTTTATAGGCGAAATGACATGTATGCCTCTCTAAAAAAACGTAAATTAATATATGAGGATATTTGCATAATATACCAAGCAAAAATCTGGACAAAATAAACTTTTTTAAGTTCTTGTCCACATTGTGCAAGTAGGTTGATAACTCAATTTTAAGGTTGTACGATAATTACGATCAGGCCAGGCTTCCAGGACCGAACCTCCGCCGCACAAAATAAATGAATTATTAACTTATACAATTAATCTTATTCAAACTAATCAACACAAGTGAACTAAGTCTAAATGGGTGATTGATGGGACTTAAAATAGATGTAAGATAAAATGAGTGATTCTTGAATCATGTGATTGTTTGGCAATGCGTCGTTTCACCTTAATTGGTTTGTTTGCAGGAATGAGAAGGGATAACGTCTTATTCCCCAGGTTTAAGACAAATGAAATGTTTGACTTTCACCATTTTCTTTTGGCTTGCTTGTTTGATCATGTCGACTTCTTTTCTTTAGCTGTCGCGTATAATCATCTCCTAGGCAACTGCTCACAAGTCCGTCTGGAGTGAAGCCTAAGCCAGAATGTGGTTGGTCGGCACGAAAGCCTTGCCATTTCAACTTGTGTTGCGCTTCAGTCAACCCATGGATCTTTTCACCAGTCAACTCGGGATATAACTTGTTGAGTCAAGATGGAATAGAAAAGTTGTACCTTGATTTTGCCAAGAGGTGGTAAGCTTTTGCGCTGAATGCCCCCAGTATTTCTTCGGGTTGATTTTTTAGAAGAAGTTGTTCACTTGAGACCAATGCTTGTAGACCGGTGACGAGCTTGATTAGTTTAGATTTGGCACCTTGAGGGTCGTTTAATTTCATCTTACTTGATTGCTTGATTCCTTTAGATAGTGGAGGAGCATGGTCTTGTGACGAGCTTTGTTTGTCTTTATCGTCAGACCGAACCACATAGGGGAATACTGACGAGTAAGGTGGCCTCTTGGAATTTTGATTTCTGCTTGTTAACACTTCATCGAAGGTTCATTTTTGGAACTCTTCATCACTGATTTCTGACGAAGTAAAATTGGAGTGTTCTTCCTTGACGGATTGACCAACTGGAATCTTTGAAGACCTTGCTTCTTATATCTCGTCAGGTTTGCGGTGGAGCTTGGCATCTTTCCCTTTAGACAGGATTCACAGGTCGGTAGGTTGTCCAAATCGTTTATTTCTCGACTCTTTGAGTCCACCAACCTTCTTATCATATCCTTAGAAATATGACCTAACCTCGCATGCCAAATCTGTGTATTATCTTGATTATCATGTTTTCGTTTGTGTTCTGCAATCATAATCCAATTAGACTGTTGAAGTATGTACAAACCATTCACCAATGTACCAAGCAAATGAGACACACCATCATTGATAATATAAAAATCATTTTTATTGATGGTGAAAGAATAACCCTCCTTATCAAGGATAGGTATGGATACAATATTCTTAATCATGCTAGGTACATAGAAACAGTCATTCAATACAATCCTAACATGACTACTAATGGCTAACTCCATTGATCCTACGGCTTCCGCAGCAACGGCCTTGCCACCGCCTAGCCTCAGGATCATCTCATCCTTGGTTAGCCTTCTGCTTCTTTCCAGTGCTTGCAAATCATTG
The DNA here is from genome assembly GCA_034509735.1 of Sesamum alatum. NCBI lineage: Eukaryota > Viridiplantae > Streptophyta > Magnoliopsida > Lamiales > Pedaliaceae > Sesamum > Sesamum alatum. The sequence continues at coordinate 18,250,714 of JACGWO010000005.1, read as the reverse complement.
CAGATGTGAGCACCACACCCGGTATCCAATACCCATGAAGCAGAATTAGTTATCATGTTTACTTCAACCACAAATGTACCTGAATTGGAGAGGAGTTGTGGGCACTCCTGCTTTCAATGCCCCTTTCCTTGGCAATACATGCAGACATCATTCGCCTTAGACCGCTGAGAACCATGGACCTTCCCTTTCCCTTTGCCCATTCCCACCGGGGCAACGGGACGCAAGGATTGCGAGCAGGGGCCGCAACCATCTTCCCTTTTCCCTTCTTCCTCTTCCAGCGTCCGGCCCTCTTGCCATTCGCTTTGGAGGTCGAAGCCTCTCCTACAGTGCCGACTTGTGGGTCGTTGCCTCGCATTGCACCAGCATGTTAATCAACTCATAAATAGACTTCTCAAGTCCGTTCATGTTGTAGTTTACAACAAATGGGTCAATGTACGTGTCATTGTTAAGCCCAGCTTTAAGGTCCTCGAGCTTCTCCACTAGGGAAAGCATCTTGACCCCATGACTTTATACAGACGATCATTCAACCAGCTTGGTGCCAAAGAATACTTTTGTGGCAGCATATCTATATGCCTGTCCGGAACTGCATAAACCTCGTTCATACGGAGCATTATGGCGGAGACGTTGTCCAGCTTCTCATATTGCTTCTGGATGTCGTTAGATATCGAAGCCAATATAATATTGTGTACTTTCTCGTTGTCCTCATGCCATTTCTCAAACGTCAAACGTTCTTCTGGCGTGGACTCCTCCGACAAGTCGCTCGGCGGTGGCTCGTCCAAGACGTAGCCTTGGTTCTCGAAATCGAGGACAATCTTGAGGTTTCTCAGCCAGTCTGATTAGTTCGTTCCGTTAAACTTATTAGTCTCAAGTACCATGGTCAAAGGATTTTTAGACATATCTACATTTATAAAATGTAAAGCAGAAATTAGTGGATGATGGTAATATTATTATTCAAGTTGAAGACATGGTCTTTTAGTGTTTGACCCTCCCACTATTTATACGAAAGTCCACCACTCTCAAGTGGAGTTTCGAGAAACCATTTCCTAGTGGGTTTGGGATCCATAAGCGTGATCTCCATACCCCGCTTTTACGATTTACATGAAGAAAACCTCATGGGAGATATCTAATATCATTCTCATTCAATGAGATTCTCAAGATATTTTTCCTCACCTATTCGCATGGTTCCGAGGACTCCAAGCGAACCATGTTACTCAGTGTTGGGCCCGACCCATCAACCAAATCATCCTCAACTGTTGTCCCCCACAACTCGTGACATAGGGAAACAACGAGTGCAATCTCTTTGTTCACAACAATGGTGGAGCTTTTCCCTAGTACAAGTGTGCCACGACTCGTGAGACCACACTTGGGTAGTGGTAGCTTCCTCACCATATTGATGTGGATAGAAGGCTCGGACAGATCAAAATACCATTTTGATCCAAGTCCATTCTGGGCCTAATATTTAATTTGGTCCAACCAAATGAGAGTTTGATAATGACCGAGACCTCATCACATTAAGTGTTTTAGCATGCATAAATATCAAATATTCATAAAGCGTTTAAATTAATACGCCGCATGCAGAAGAACATAGCATACCCCTATTAAGATGATCACAAGCCCAACCTATGCGACCCACTGAGCCCACAGTGAGTCTATGATCTGTCTAGGGTGTTTCTATACTATTACATAAGTAATAAACCCATTGTCATTCCAATGGGCCTTGTGGCTCTTCTTGTTTTACGCCTTGATGTTACACCTTGGGCCTCTGACTCCATGGGCTTGTTAAAATAAAATCTCACCAAAACTATCTACTCTCATTACATATGAAAGTAATAAATGGAAAGTAAATGAGCAAGCCTTAACATCATGAGGCTAAAAAACTAGGAGATAATAGTCCCAAAACAAGAGGCACGCAGGCCCCACCCAATATAAAAGTAAATAAATAACATATATCTATACATAAGGTTTAGGGCTCTTGTGATCATCCCATGTTGATCCCATCAACACACATAACATAATTATACCAAATAATCATGCTTAACCACGGATATTCGAAATATCCAATTGATGTCCAATATCACAAAAGCATAAATATATAAATAATGTGCAAAATTCAAATTTTAAATTTAATAGACATTACATACAATGCATTCAATGCATACACTAAACCCAAATTAATTAAGCAAATTTGATCTAAGAAAAAATCCAATAATTCCAAAATCAAATATACAAAATTAATTCATTTTCAAAAAATGTGCAGAAATCACCAGAAATCCAATTTTCAGAAAAACATCAAAAACCGACATAAAAAGGCCCAGTCGTTGTGCCTGTTGGCCGGCCGCCCGCACGGGGCTGTGCGCGCGCGCCCGTGCCCTATGCACCACTAGCTCGGGGGCCAGCAGCCTGCACACCTGCGCACAACGTGCGGGTATGGCATGCGCGCCTGCAGGCCGAAGCCCAGCATGCACGCTGGCAGGCATGCTAGCTAGGCTGCGCGCAGGCGTGAGCCCGTGCGCGCCCGCCAGCCAATGGCCTGCCGGCAGGGGCTGCAGCCAACTATTGCCGTTGTTGTCCGTTTCAAAATAATTTTGTTTTCAGTTTTTCACTTTCAGCACAATAATATACAGAATAAACTGAAAATAGACATGTAATTTTTAAGATCCAATCTATAAAATACTCATGCATAATGTCCATCAAATTCAAACAAATGAACAAGCACATTCATTCATATATTCATACATTTATATATGTTCATAAAGCCGTAAACCAAGTTGAACATGCCAAGCACATAGATCTATGCCTCTTGCATCGAACCGGGCTCTGATACCACTTGAAGGACAATCGGATCCGCCCGGGAGCGCGAGCGGAAGCGTGAAAATGGAATTAATTGCATAAATTAAACAATGATCACAAAATCCCAAGGGGTGTACCTTTGGGTGCTCAACCGGGCGTTCGATGTAGGACGTAGCAATATTATAATCGTATATTGTACATAGGGCATAGAAACAAAAAAAAAAAAAAAAACTACGAAAGCGTAAAACCGAAATTACCTCTGTAGTTTCCTCGTATACGACTACTAGCGTTGTTCTTCTCCAGGAATGCTCACCAAGTTCAAACGTACGAACTCTTTAGAGATAATCCACACCACACCGGAAGAGATACACGTTTTCCTTGCTAGAAGAAAATAGATCTTGGAGGATTCGATTTAAGAAAATAGGACACTATCAATTAGTGTTTTTCTTAAACTTGCTTTTTTCTTCCAATTGATCCAAGATCAAATGAAGAACAAAGGGATGTGTGTGTGTGAGAGAGAGAGGGGGGGGGGGGGGGGGGCAGAAAATTAGAGAGAGGAGTGTAGTGTATTCTTCTTCTTTTTCCTAGAAAAAGATGAATAATGAATTCTCTTCCTTCGATGAATGTATATACTCATATATATATATATACAAAATTAATATGATTATTGGAATATGTCTAGGTTCATCCAAGGATGTCTAAATACATCTCAATCAATCCCACTAATTCATCAATCAAGCCTACCATCTCTTAAGATACGATTTAATCATACCAAAAGAAAGAGGCTTGAGTGGAATTGATTTGTCTCTTACCAAAAGAGACAAGTCTATTCATCAAGGCCATGTATGGCTGATTTTTATCTCTCCAAGAGTGGTAATTTTCGGCCATACCACTTAAGGGAAGAAGTCCAACTTCTTCCTATTCCAAAAGTGGAATTAACACACCTCTTGGGCCTAAATTTAACGGACCGGGTTTCACTGTAATCCAATTACAACGAACCCAAAAGTTAAATCCCATTTAATTCAAGGTCCACTTAAATAATCCCATTTATCTTTTAATCTAATTAAAAGATCCAATCTTTCGACTCTCTTCATTAACCGATAAATCCCATTTATCGATTAAATGAGGGCGCGATACAATATCGGCCCGTCCATCCAATGGACAATCCATTAAGTAATCCAATTACTTAATTATCCTCCGAAATTGACTCCAAGTCAATTTCTCTAGCAATAGGGGCCCATTACCATTGGTGGTTGTCTAGCAATGGTCCATGTCACTAGAGACTAGGTGAATTTTGGAGTGAACATTTAGGCATCGATTCCGTATGGGTACAGTCCTTCCATCTACCATCTCCCGGTCTTAGTCTAGGGTATGGAATTGGATGTCGGTTCCCATCCTCGACTAGGCATCTATGCTTAATACTCGAGACTACACATGCCTCATTGCATCGACACAGGAAACCATTTCATGTTCGACCAACCACTGTGGCCACAGTTTTAAGCAGCATGAATGTGTCTCCGAGTGCATAGAAGAGATACCTCTGTCACATACTGATAGGAGACGGATCCTCTTCTTGGAACCCATCGTCCTCGCTACACATTCTAACTGCACTGGATAAGGCTTATAATGATCATCTTACAGAATGACCACCTCTCGCCAGATCCAAGATACAACCATCCTGTGTACGCGACTGCCATGGTTCCTCAAGTCTGAGGACTACTCCCGTACTATCGGAATCAGGGGAATCCAATATATGAGGACTATGCCATTCCTAACGTCCTTCTAGATCTATCCCTGTAGATCTTGATGCCAAGGATGTAGGATGCCTCGCCCATGTCCTTCATGGAAAATTGTGTTGACAACCAAGCTTTAGTGGTTCCCAACATCTTAGCATCATTCCCCATGAGCACGATGTCATCCACGTAAAGCACTAGGAACGCAACAGAGCTCCCACTGATCTTCTTGTATATACAAGGATCAAGCTCGTTCTTGATGAAATCATATCACCGTATGACTTCATCAAAATGTATGTTCTAGCTTCGGGAAGTTTGTTTGAGGCCAGATATGGACGTTTGGAGACGACAGACCTTTTGCTCTTCTCCAACAGATGTGAAACCTTCTGGTTGATCCATATGGATCTCTTCCTCTACGCAACCGTTAAGGAAGGCGGTTTTTACGTCCATCTGCCATATTTCATAGTCATACCATACTGCTATGGCAAGCAGTATCTGAATGGACTTAGTCATTGCTACGGGCGAGTAGGTTTTCTCAAAGTTGACCCCAGGTCATTGAGTGTAATCCTTCGCCACAAACCTGGCTTTGAAGGTTGCAACCTCCCCCGTCGACTCCAAGCTTATGTTTGTAGACCCATTTACACCCTACAGGCTTTACTCCTTTGGGTGGGTCCACTAGGGTCCTAACTTGGTTTGCACCCATCGACTCCATTTCGGATTTCATGGCCTCAAGCCACTTATCCGAGTTGATGTCCAACATTGCTTATCTGTACGTCTTTGGATCATTATCCAATTGACCTGTCAGGCCCAGAAATTCGTACCTATCAGGTGGTGGGAATACTCTGGACAACCTACGAAGGACAGGAACATTATCAGTGGAAACTACAGTCTCAGATGTTGTTGTTGCTGTCTTATGGGGCACCTCACTTGATTCCTCAAGGAGTACCTCATCACGTCGACTATCCGATGAAAACCCTTTTCCAAGAACACTGTGTTCCGCGATACAAAAACCTTTTGCTCGGATGCATCATAGAAATAATACCCCGTAGTTTCTTTTGGATATCGAACGAACCTACATAAACTAGACCTGGAGTCCAATTCATCTCCCACTAATCTCTTGACGTATGCGGGGCTACCCCATACTTTCAAGTATATGTAAGAGGAAGGCTTGTCATGCTATATGTCATATGGCATCTAGGATATCTTCTTAGATGGCGCCGTGTTCAAAAGTTTGGCCGCCGTCTCAAGAGCATATCCCCATAAGGACAAGGAGAGTTCGGTAAAACTCATCATGGATCGGACCATGTCCAACGAGGTACGATTCTTCCTTTCGGACACACCATTCAATTGTAGTGTTCCAAGAGGAGTCCACTGAGAGAGAATTCCATTCTCTTTTAGATAATCAATGAAGTTACCACTTAAATACTCTCCACCTCGGTGCGACCGAAGGGCTTTGATCTTGCGATCGGTTTGGTTCTCTACTGCAAGTATGTCATCCTTAAACCTACCAAAGGCTTCAGACTTGTACCTCACCAGGTAAACATAACCATACCGTGAGTGATCATCGGTAAAGGTTATGAAGTACGAGTACCCACCTCTTGCTTGAGTATTTAATGGCCCACAGACGTCTGTATGGTTCAAATACAAAAGACCATTGGCTAGCGTGCTTTTTCCAACAAAGGGTTTTTTGGTCATCTTTTCCATTAGACAGGACTCGCAGGTTGGTAGGTTGTCCAAATCGTATAATTCTAGACTCTTTGAGTCCACCAAGCTTCTTATCCTATCTTTAGAGATATGACCTAACCTTGCATGACATCTCTGTGCATTATCTTGATTATCGTGTTTTCGCTTGTGTTTTGTAGTCATAATCCAATTAGACTATTGAAGTATGTACATACTGTTTACTAATGTACCAAGCAGATGAGACACATCGTTATTTATAATATAAAAGCCACTTTTATTGATGGTGAAAGAATAACCCTCCTTGTCCAGGACGGGTATAGATAGAATATTCTTTATCATGCTAGGTACATAGAAACAATCATTTAGTACCATCCTAACATGATTACAAATGGCTAAGGCCTTGCCATCGCCTAGCCTCAGGATCATATCATCCTTGGTTAGCCTTCTGCTTCTTTCCAGCACCTGCAAATTATTGTAGATGTGAGCATCACATCCGGTATCCAATGTCCATGAAGCAGAATTAGTTATCATGTTTACTTCAATCACAAACATACCTGGATTGGAGAGGAGTTGTAGCCACTCTCTCTTCCAATACCCCTTCCTTGGCAATGCATGCCGACATCATTTTCTTAGATTGCTGAGAACCCCGGCCTTCACCTTCCCTTTGCCCATTCCCACTGGGGCAATAGGGGCACTAGGAGCATGAGCAGTGGTTGCAACTACCTTCCCCTTTCACTTCTTCCTCTTCCAGCATCCGACCCTCTTGCCATTTGCCTTGGAGGTCGAAGCCTCTCATATCAATACCGACGGCGCAGACTTGTGGGTCATTGCCTCGTATCAAACCAGCATGTTGATCAACTCATGAGTGGACTTTTCAAGTCCATTCATGTTGTAGTTAACAACAAACGGGTCATAGGACGGAGAAAGCGACTGAAGCATCACGTTAATGTACGTGTCATTATTAAGCCCAACTTTTAAGTTCTCGAGCTTCTCCACTAGGGATAGCATCTTGACCCCATGACTTTGTATAGAAGATCCTTTAGCTAGCTGGTGCCAAAGAATGCTTTTGTGGTGGCATATCTAATATGCCTATTCGGAAATGCATAAACCTCATTCATGCGGAGTATTATGGCAGAGATGTTGTCTAGCCTATCATGTTGCTTTTGGATGTCATTAGAGATCGAAGCCATTATGATATTGCGTAGTTTCGGGTTGTCCTCATGCCATTTCTCGAGTGTCAAACGTTCTTCTAGCGTGGACTCCTCCGGCAGGTCGCTCGGCGGCGGCTCGTCCAAAACGTAACCTTAGTACTCAAAACCAAGGACAATCCTCAGATTTCTTAGCCAGACTAAATAGTTCATTCCATTGAATTGGTCTCTAGTACCATGGTTAAGGGATTCTTAGACATATCTATATTTATAAAATGTAAAACAGAAATTAGCAAATGATGGTAATATTATAGTTCAAGTTGAAGACATGGTCTTTTAGTCTTTAACCCTCCCACTATTTTTACGAAAATCCACCACTCTCAAGTGGAGTTTCGGGAAACCATTTCCTAGTGGGCTCGGGATCGATAAGTATGATGTCCATGCCCTGCTTTTACGATTCACATGAAGAAAACCTCATAGGAGATATCCAATATCATTCTCATCCAATGAGATTCCCAAGATTTTTTATCTCACCTATTCGCATGGTTCCGAGGACTCGAAAGAACCATGTTACTCAGTGTTGGTCCCGAACCATCGAACAAATCATGCCTCAACTCTCGCCCCCCACGACTCGTGAGACAGAGAAACAACGAGTACAGTCTCTTTGTTCACAAAAATGGTGCATATTTCCCCTGGTCCAAGTGTGCCATGAATTGTGAGACCACACTTTGGTAGTGGTAGCTTCCTCACCACATTGTTGTGGATGAAAATCTTGGACGAATCAAAAACTATTTCGATCCAAGTCCATTCTGGGCCTAATATTTTATTTGGTCCAACCAAATGAGAGTTTGTTTTGATAACGATCAAGACCCCATCACATTAAGTGTCTTTGCATGTATAATTATTCAATATTCATAAAGCGACAAATAAATACGCCACATGCAATAAACATAGTATAACCCTTGATAGGATGATCACAAGCCCAACCTATGTGACTTACTGTGCCGGCACTGAGTCTATGGTCTGTCTCGGGTGGTCCTACACTATTACATAAGTAATCAACCCATTGTTATTCCAATGGGCCTTGTGGCTCTTCTCGTTTTACGCCTGGATGTATCACCTTGGGCCTCCGACTCCGTGAGCTTGTTATTATTACAAAATGAAACCTCACCAAATACTCTAACTACTCTAGCAAGCCTTAATATCATAAGGCGAAAAACGGGAGATGATAGTCCCAAAACAAGAGGCACTCAGGCCCCACCCTACAGAAATGTAAATAAATGCCATACATTCATACATAAGGTCTAGGACTTTTGTGATCATCCAATGTTGATTCCATCAACACATATTGCACAATTATACCAAATAATCATGCTAACATATATATTCAAAATATCCAAGTGATGTCCAACATCAAAAGATATAAATATATAAATAATGTACTGACTTCAAATTTAATAGACATCATACACAATGCATCCAATCTATATCAAAATTCCTAATTAATTAAGCAAATTTGATCTATGAAAAAATCCAATAATTCCAAAATCAAATATGCAAAATCAATCAATTTTCAAAAAACATGCAGAAATTACCAGAAAATCCAATTTTCATAAAAACGTCAAAAATCGGCACAAAACGGCCAAGTCGTCGTACCCACAGGCACGCACGCTCGTCCCATGCGATGCGCTGGCCCGGCCAACAGCCTGCACATCTGCACACACCGCACGCTCACGCTTGTGCGCGCGCAGGCGCCTACCCTGCCAGCATGCACACTGGCAGGCACATCGGCCAGGCTAAGCACAGGCGTGAGCTTGCACGCCCTCGCCAGCCAGTGGCGGGCCAGCAGGGGCAGCAGCCAACCGCTGCCGCTGTTGTTCCGTTTTGTCTATGTTTGTGGTTTTTCGTTTCTCATTTCAACACATTTATCTATAAAAACAACTTAAAATAAATATGCAATTTTTAAGATCCAATCCATAAGATTGCATATACGGTGTCCATCAAATTTAAACAAATAAACGAGTTTATTGATCTATATATTCATACATATAAACATGCTCATAAAGCCGTAAATGCAAGTGGAACATGCTAAGCACATAGATCTATGCTCCTTACATTGAACCGAGCTTTGATACCACTTTGAAGGACAACCGGATCCGCCCTGGAGCTCGAGTGGAAGCAAAGTACGAGACAAATGCGTAAATAAAGCATATCAAATGATCCCAAGGGGTGTACCCTTGGGTGCTCAATCAGGCGTTTGATATAGAATGTGATAATAAAACAACATATATATCATATAGACATAGATAAGTGATTAAAGAAACTACACGAGCGTAAACTTAAATAGTACCACTGTAGCTTTCTTATTGTACGGCTACGAGCATTGTTCCTCGGCCGAAAATGTTCACCAAGTCCAAATGTATGAACTCTCTAACGAAGTCCAAACCACACTGAGAGAGATCTCATTTTTCTTGCTAGAGAAAAATGGATCTTAGAGGATAGGATCCAAGAAGAGATAACACTATTATATTAGTGTTTCTTCTTGATCTTGATTTGTTCTTCAAGATAATTCTAGATCAATGAAGAACAAAGAGGGTGGTTTGTGTAGAGAGAGAGAGCCAAAAATTGGTAAAGTTTTTGGAGAGTGTGTCATCTTCTTTTTCTTAGAAAAAGATGAATTATAATTCTCATACATTGATGATAGTATGTCTAAATACATTCCAATCAATCCCCAGTAGTCATCAATCAAGCCTACCATCTCATAAGGTATGATTTAATTATTGCAAATGAAAGAGGCTTGATTGGAATTGATTTGTCCCTACCAAAAGAGACAAGTCAACACTCATAAAAGGCCATGCATGGCTGATTTTAGAGCTTCTAAAAGAAGCAATTTTCAGCCATGCTCTTTTGGGAAGAAGACCAACTCCTTTATATTCCAAAAGTGGAATTAACACATCTCTTGGGCCAACATTTAATGGACCAGGTTTTATCGTAATCCAATTACAACAAACCCAAAATTAAATCCTATTTAATTTATGGCCCACTTAAATAATTCCCATTAATCTTTTAATCTAATTAAAAGATCCAAGTTTTGACTCTCTACTTAATCGATAAATCCCATTTATTGATTAAAACGAGGGCCCGATACAATATCGGTCCGTCCATCCAATGGACAATCCCTTAAATATTCCAATTACTTATCATCCTGTGAAATTGACTCCAAGTCAACTTCTTCACCTCCTTGGTGATTTGTGTGTGACCCTTTAGGTTCACCCTCAGCTAGACTTGAGCCCGTGTCCAACAGGTGCTCGTTACCATGGGTGGCCGTCTAGCAACGGTCCATGGCACTAGAGACTAGGTGAATGTTGGTGTGAATATTTAGGCGCTGATTCCGTACAGGTACAGCCCTTCCGTCTATTGTCTCCCGCCCTTAGTCTAGGGTATGGAATTGGATGCCGGTTCCCATCCTTGACTAGGCGTCTGTACTTAATACTCAAGACTATGCATGCCTCATTGCATCGACACAAGAAACCATTTCCTGCTTGATCAACCATTGTGGCCACATGTTGAAGCAGCATGAACATGTCTTCAAGCGCATAGGAGATACCTCTGTCAAATACTGACAGGGGATGGATCCTCTTCTTAAAACTCACCGTCCTTGCTACACATTCTGACTGCACTGTACAAGACTTATGATGACCATCTTACAGAATGATCACCTTTCGCCAGATCCAAGATACAGCAATCATGTGTACGTGACTGCCATGGTTCCTCAAGTTTGAGGACTACTCCCGTACTATCAGAATTGGGGGTATCCAATCATACCGACCAAGCCTCCAAGGCTTCCATATGATGATCGCTGTGAGTTAAGTCAGTCGGCTCAACCTCAGTTGACCAACCTACCAAGATCGTATAGGCGTCCCATGCCTGTCGCTAATGAAACATGACACTCATCTAATGAACACGACTCTTGGTGCAAGTCTTTACAGGACTCTTGATTCCCTGTTTCGAGGTCCTCGACTTGGAACATTTCAGACTCATCCTGTTATCAGTTGTTTTCATAACCACCATCCAATGCGTGGCCCAACTGCATGAGTTGTTAATCGTGGTCTGTGGGCTTTGTTGTGATATATGTAAAGCAACATTTAACATACGAAAAATGAGCACAACAAAGATAACACCAATGGTAATGAACACTCATTTTATTCATTACACAGTATTACATTACATCAAGTTGTCAAATAGGTTACAAAATAATAAACCTATTGGTTTTTTGGTCACCTATGCTAACAAAACAATCCTAGCTTATGGATGCCAAATTCATAAGTTTATCTTGATTATCCATTTTAATCATTTGATATTGAGTACTCATAATCTGATTATGGGATAGTGTTTAAGGATAATTATGTATCCCGCCTAGCATATAAGAATAACCATTCTTTGTCAAATAAAGTAATTTTATTGATCAAACATATGCAATTCAAAACATTGTCCAACAGTACTTAAAAGCATACTTCGATCATGCTAGGTTACATATTTGCTATCAAACTCTATCCTAACATGATCACTGCTATGCAAAGCCTAACTACTCCCTAGTTGTTTCAGCAATGGCCATGCCATCGCTAAGTTTTAGGACGTGTAGTGGCTTTCTATTCATCACCACCTGCAAACCATTCGCAGATTATGATTAACTGGTATCGAATACCAAAGAGTAGAACAATAATCATGTCAATACTCAATTCAAATGTACCTTCATTTGAGAGGAGCTTACAACATTCCCTCTTCCAATGTTCGTTTTCACGGCAGTTAATGCACACATCGTTTGGAATCTATGACTTTGACTAACGAATCCTCTTCGTCTTTCCTTTACCTCCGCCCAGCGGTGTAACAGGATCATTCGAAGTGCTAACAACAACTGATGGTCTTAGCTTTCTTCCTCTTCCAGCGTCCGACACCCTTGCCTTTTGCATATAAGGTCGAAGCCTATCCCACTAGTACCGCCAGCACAGATTTTTCAATCGTTGTCTTGTACCAGACCAACATATTTATCAACTCATGAAAGTCTTTCTCAAGTCATTCATGTTGTTGTCGACAATAAATTGGTCGAAGGAGGTAGGAAGAGACTGAGATCATGTCGCAGACGACCTTTCTATCATCTTAGCTCTGAACATTGCCTTCGTTGCAGCATATCTAACATGCTAGTCCGAGACCGCGTAGACATCTTGCTAATAAAACATAATCTAGCCAATATCATCTAGCCTATCATACTACTTTTGGATCTCATTACTCATTAAGGGCAGTACGATGCTGCGGACTTACCGGTGGTCAGCATGCAACTTCTCGAACACCAAGCGTTCTTGAGGTGTTGACCCATCCGACTTGGTCTGAGGAAGATCCTTATCCAGAATGTAAGTCTGGTTCTCGAAATCTAAGACTATTTTAAGATTTCGCAACTAGTCGTTGTAGTTTGTTCCATCAAATTTATTAGCCTCTAGGATTGGCGCTAGTAGATTCTTAGACATCTACATTCAAAATGTAAACCGAAAAACACTATGTAGATTACAGTAATATTATGTTCAAGTTAAAACTTGGTCTTTAGTCATTAACCCCTCCCCCTATTTTTGCGAAAGCCCATCACTCATAAATGGGGTTCCAGGAAACCATTTCCTAGTGGGCTTGAGGTCCACAAATGCAATTCTCCATGCCCCGCTTTTATGATTCACACGGAAAAAGGCTTTGTAGGAGGTAACCTATACCATTCTCATCCAATGAGATTCCGAAGTTATTCTGACTCGCCTCTTCACATGATCCCGCTCCAAGCGAATCATTCAGTGTTAGGCCCGACCCATCAACTAAATGAATATCTCAACTATTGCCCCCACGACTCGTGAGACAGAGAAATAAGAGCATATTCCTTTGTTCATAACAATAGCGCAACTTTCTTCCATTCCAAACGTGCCAAGACTCGTGAGACCACGAATGGGTGAAAGTAGCTTCCTCATTACATTGCTATGGATGGAAGGCTTGGATTTAAATCAAACCATTTGATTTTTTTAATCCATTAATGGGCCTAATATTTACTTGGACCATCCAAGTGTGAGTTAAGTTTAGTTGTAACCGAGACCTCGTCATTAAGAAAGTTTTGCATGCTCGAGTTTTAACATTGAATATAAAGAGATTCATTCAAAACACATCATACATTAAATATTAAAACATATACCACATGTAAAATTAGCCTAGCACGCCCTGTTGGATGATCACAAGCCCAATCCTATGTGATGCACTGAGCCCGCAGTGGATTTATGGTCAATTTAGGGTGGCCTACACTACTACAAAATTATAACCCATTATCATTCTAATGGGCCTTGTAACACCTCTTCGTTCTTTTGGACTCTCCATTGTGGGCTCCATTAAACGGGCCTCTTCTTGGGAACCATCGCCATGGAAGTGCTTCCTTACAATTTATTTCAAAAATAAATAAAACCTCACCAACCTAACTACACTCATTACAACTTCAAATAAGAAACCTCAATCATAAGTTGGGGAGAGTACAAAAGGAGAGAGAAAGTAAGCCTTATTATTTCAAGGCTAAAAATGAGAGAGAGAATAATAAAACAAGGAGGCACTCAGGCCTCACCCAACAAAAATTAAACCATACATAAGGGCCATGGCCTTTGTGATCATCCCCATTGTTTATCCAATAGACAATTAATGCACATTTATATCAAATATAAACATGCCCAACAAATAAATACATCCATTTCATTTATTAAAATATATCCAATATTATAAACAACAACATAATTATATGCAGAAATATATATATTAATCATGCAATTAAAAATGGATATCAATTATCATACATCCAATGTACCACAAAAAATTTCTTTTTTTTTGTTTGAAAACCATTCCCAAATTAATCTAAGGCACAATTTAATTTTAGAAAAATCTAATTTAACTAAAATTAAAATTATCCAAAATAATAATCTCATAAAATATGCAGAAATATGGAAAATCCAATTTTTCAGGTAAAACGGCAAAAACGGCCCAACCATTCGAAATCGATCGGCCGACAACATTGTTGGCCGTGCGCACGCGCACACGAGCACAGGCGCCCCTTCAGTGAATTGTGTGTGACTCTTTAGGTTCACTTCAGCTTGACTTGGCGAAATAACCGATCATGCCATAATTGGAATTCGTTCGTCACCATGGGTGGACGTCTAGTGACGGTCCATGGTAGTAGAGACTAAGTGAAATCATGGCGTGAACGTTTAGTCCCATGAATGCATAAGAGTACAGTCTTTCCATCTACCATCTCACAGCTATAGTCTAGGGTATGGAAATTAGACATCGGTCCCCATCCATGACTAACGCAGCTACTCGTTCACCTACTGAAACGTCACTGGGATACCATCCAACTGTTTAGTCACTGTGGCCACAGATTTATAGGGAACGAGCCTCAGAGTAAATGTGAGACACTATTGTCGAACCTTGACAGGAGACAAATCCTATCTTGGAACCCACCGTCCTCATTGCACATTCTGACTGCATTAGATTAGGCTTATAGCAACCAAGTCTCTTGACGTGGTAACCCTTTGCAAAATCTAAGATACAGGCATAAGTGGATGTGACTTCCGTGGTTGCTCAAGTCCAAGGACTAATCTCGTACAATTGGAGACGGGAATGCAAGTCATACCAACCAAGCCCCTTAAGGCTTCCATGTGACGATTCCCCCGAGTCACCTCAGTCAGCCGGCACCGAGCCAACTGACCTACTAGTATTGCATGGACGACACTCGTCTCTTGTTGATGAAACACGACTGTAATTCTTAGTGCAAGCCTCGATTGGACCTTCGATACCCAATCTCGAGGTCCTTGACTTGGAGAATTTCAGACTGATCCACAGAGGCTGGATTCATGACTGTTAACCTATGCGCAGTCCAGCCTCTTGGATTAGCGTACCTGATCTGTGGGCTTTGTTTGTGCATTGAACAGTAATATAAGTGAACACAATCAAAGTATAACATACCAAAAATTGAACATCATTTTTATTCAGAACATCTTATTTGTACCATTATTGTCAGAAATAGGTTACATAAGCCCAACGAAATTGGCTTCATGGTCACCTACTCTAACACCTAGTGGGCTTGGGATCCATAAGCATGATGTTCATGCCCCGCGTTTACGATTCACATGAAGAAAACATCATGGGAGATATCTGATATCATTCTCATCCAATGAGATTCCCAAGATGCTTTACCTCACATCTTCACATGATTTCGAGGACTCCAAGCAAATCATGCTACTTAGTGTTAGGCCCGACCCATCAACCAAATCATGCCTCAGCTGTCGGCTTCCACGACTCATTAGACAAGGAAACAATGAGTGCAATCTTTTTGTTGACAACAACGGTGCAACTTTCCCCTAGTCCAAATATGCACGGCTCGTGAGACCACACTTGGGTAGTGGTAGCTTCCTCACCACATTATTGTGGATGGAAGGCTTGGATGGATAAAAACAAGATCCAAGTCCATTATGTTCCTAATATTTTAGGGTAAATTACAGTGACACCCCCTGAGGTTAGGCCCAATTACACAAACACCCCCTGTCTTTTGCAAAATTACAGCTACACCTCCTGAGGTTGTAATTGTATTACAACTACACCCCCTATTCAAAGGCAAAGCTTACACTGATACCTCCTAAAAAATATTACACTAACACCCCTTAGGGGTTGTAACTGTAATTTCACAAAAGACAGGGGGTGTTTGTGTAATTGGGCCTAACCTCAGGGGTTGTCAATGTAATTTACCCAATATTTGATTTGGTACAACCAAATGGAGTTCGTTTTTTAGAATGACCGAGACCTCATCACATTAATGTCTTTGCATGCATAAATATCTAATACTTATAAAAGCCATAAATAAATACGCCGCATGCAGTAACCATGTCATAACCCCTATTTAGACCATCACAAGCCCAACCTATGCAACCCACTGAGCCCGCAGTGAGTCTATGATCTGTCTAGGGTGGTCCTATATTATTACAAAGAGTTGCCCATTGTCATTCCAATGGGTCTTGTAGTTCTTCTTATTTCACTTTGATGTCTCACCTTGGACCTCCGTCCAATGCGGGCCTCCAACTCCGTTGGCTTGTTTTATTAACATCATGAGGCGAAATAAATGGGAGATAATAGTTCAAAAATAAGAGGCACGCAGGCCCTAGCCATCAGTTATGATCCATACATCCATACACAAAGTTTAGGGCTTTGTTGATCATCCCACGTTTATCCGATCAATATTAACGCACAATCATACCACATAATCATGCTTATAACAGATATTCAAAATACCTAGGTGATGTCGAACATCACATGCCATAATATATAAATAATTTACAAGTTCAAATTTTAAATCCAATGGACATCCCATACACAATGCATTCAATGCATGTTGAAACCCAAATTGATTAAGCAAATTTTTGATTATAGGAAAAATCTAATTAATCCAAAATCAAATACGCAAAATTAATCTATTTTGAGAAAATATGCATAAATTTTCAGAAAAACAAAATTTTCAAAAAACAGCAAAAAACGACATAGATCGGCCCAGTCGTCGTCCCACAGCCCCGGCCGCACACAGACGCGCATGCACAAGCGCTTGTGCGCAGCGCCCGTACGCGCCACGTGCGCAGGCCCTTGCCTACGCACATCGCAGTAAGCTCAGCTGCCCCTGCCAGCACGTACCCTAGAAGGCATGCCAGCCAGGCTGTGCGCTGGTCGTGCCTCCGCCAGCAAGTGGCCGGCCAGTAAGGGCGGCAGCCAACTGCTTTCGCTGTCGTCCGTTAACAAAATTCCATTTTCTTTGTTTCGTTTTTACATATCAAAAGAATGAAAATAAACATGTAATTTCTAAACTCAATCCACAAAATTACATGCACGATGCCGATTAAATTCAAACATTTAAACAAGTTCATTATTCTATATATTTACGCAATAAACATGCCCAATAAAGCTGTAAAAGCAAATTGCACATGCAAAGTACATAGATCTTTGGCCCCTTACATCGAATCGGGCTCTGATACCACTTGAAGTACAAGTGGATCCGCCCGGGAGCGCGAGCGAAAGCGAGGGAGGTATAGAATATAACGATATTAAAACGCATATCATAATAAACGTCCCAACAGGTGTTCCCTTAGGTTCTCAACCAAGCGTTCGACGTAGAATATGTTAACGAAAGCATGTATATCATATAGGGCACATAGATGAATATAAAGAGAACTATAAATATGAAATAAACGGGTTTTACATTTGTAGTTATCTTTCGTGCGCTGCTACTAGCGTTGTTCCCTCACGAATGGGCGGCAAACGTTCACCGAGATTCAAACATATGAATCCTCTAACGTGTCCACACCACATCGAAAGAAGTCACGTTTTTCTTCCTAGAAAAAAATGGACCTAGAAGATGTGATCAAGGAAAAGGATCACACTATCGAATTAGTGTATCCTTATTAATCTAGCTTTGTTCTTCAATTGATCCTATATATATGAAGCAACAAAGTGAGAGGGATAGAGAGTAGAGAGGGGCTGAAAATTGAGACAGAGAGATATATGAGTGTTCTCTTCTTTTTCCTAGAAAAAGATGAATAATGAATTCTATTCTTTGATGATTGTATATACACATATATATATATATATATCATTAATGTGATTATTGGAATATGTCTAGGTTGATCCAAGGATGTCTAGATACATTCCAATCAATCTCCATTATCGTCAATGAAGCCTACCACTTTACAAAGTATGATTAATCATACCAAGTAAAGGAGGGTTGATTGGGGTTGATTTGTCTCTTTTCAAAAGACACAAAGTGAAGCTCATCATCAAGGCCAATGTGGCCGATTTTTATGCGTCTAGATAAGTTAAAAATCGGCCATTCTATTTTAGGAGAAGTCCAACTTCTCCTAATTTCAAAAGTGGAATTAATATCTCTCTTGGGCCAAGATTTAATGGACCGGGTTTTTATTGTAATCCAATTACAAAAAGCTCAAGACTTAAATCCAATTTAATTTATGGTCTAATTAAATAATGCCCATGGATCTTTTAATCCAATTAAAAGATCTAAGCCTTAATCTCTACTTAATCGATAAATCTCATTTATCGATAAATCGAGGGCCAGAACAATATCAGTCCATCCATCCAATGGATTATCACATAAATAATCCAATTATTTATCATCGTCCAAAATTGACTCCAAGTCAATTCCTTCACCTTCTCGGTGATTTTTGCGTGACCCTTTATGTTCACCCTCAGTTAGACTTGGGCTCGGGGTCCAACAGAAGGTCGTCTAGCAATGGTCCATGACACTAGAGACTAGGTGAATATTGGCGTGAACAATTTAGGCACCGATATTGTACGGGTATGATCCTTCCACCTACCATCTGCCGGCCTTAGTTTAGGGTATAAAATTGGACGTTCGTTTCCATCCTTGACTAGGGCAGCTATGCTTAATACTCGAGACTACGCATGCCTCATTGCATCGACGCAGGAAACCATTTCCTGCTCGATCAACCACTGCCGCCACAGGTTCAAGCAGCATGAACGTGTCTCTGAGTGCATAGGAGATACCTCAGTCACATACTGACAGGGGACGGATCCTCTTATTAAAATCCACCGTCCTTGCTACATTCTGACTGCGCTAGACAAGGTTTATAATGAACATCTCCGCGATATGAGCACCTCTAGCCAGATCCAAGATACAACAATAGTGTGTACGTGACTGTCGTGGATCCTCAAGTCCGAGGACTACTCCCTACTACCAGAACCGGAGAACTCCAATCATATCGACCAAGCCTCCAAGGCTTCCATATGATGGTCCCGTGAGTCAGCTCAGTTGGCTCGACCCCAGTCAACCAACCCACTAAGATCGTATAGGCGTCCCACGTCTGTCACTGATGAAACATGGCACTCATCCAATGAATATGATTCTTGGTGCAAGTCTCAATAGGACTCTCGATGCCCTGTCTCGAGGTCCTCGACTCGAAACGTTTCAGACCCAACCCTTTATCAGTTGGTTTCATAACCACCATTCAATGCATGTTCCAACTGCATGAGTTTTTAATGTGATCTGTGGATTTTATTGTGATATATGTAAATAGACATTTAACATACGAGAATGAGCACAATAAAGACAATACCAATGGTAACGAATACTCATTCTGTTCATTATATAATATTACAATACCTCAAGTTGCCAAATAAATTACATAAAGACCAATCTAATTGACTTTTTGGTCACCTATTCTAACAATAATGAATGTCCAACCAAGGAATAAAAACAATATATAAAACTAAGTTTTTTAGAATTGTCATGTTTTCTAAATTATAATATTAATTTAAAATTTTAATTGATTATCTTAAATTTACAAATCTCCAAGTTTTTTTGTATTCTATATTCGTCAAACTTACCCCAACATTATAATGTTACTAAATAAGCATTATTTTAACTATCTATTATAACATAAACAAAATTAATACGCCAACAGTATCAAACGAAAAATTCAATTTGTTCCCTCATTGGACTTAATTTTTTAAAATATATATTTTATTATAAAAAAGAACCTCATACTCAATTAATTAAAGTTCTGTTTATTGAATTATCACCTAAACACTCATGGCATATCAAACACTACAAGAAAATCGTTCAATAGCAACGAAAAAAAATCAGTTTCGAGCTAATTAGCAAGTAAAAGTTTTATTACTAATGTACATTATTTAATACAAGAAATTTACATACTGATGAATTTAGTAACAAATATTTACTTGCTAACAGATTTAACAACGAATTGCTTAAATAACATATTAAATAGTGTAGATTAGCAACAAAAATTTTACTTGCTAATTAGTTCGATGCTGATTTCAGCAATAAATTTTTTCGTTGCTATTAAACTTTTTTCTTGTAGTGAAATTAGATAAATTAATATTGAAAGAATGGATTTTGTTTAATGCGTATTGATTTTAAATTAATTTTGTTATCTAATTCTAATTATCATAGCATTTGAATATTACATGTGAATAAAATTTCATTTAAATATATCTTTAAGATCAATTATTTAATTTAAAAATAATTAGTCTTTAAATTTAATAATTAATTAATTAACTACATACAAAAAAATTATTTTGTAGTAACGGCTTTTGTAACGGCCAAATCATTAATTTGGAACAGATTTTGGACGTTGTATGGCTTTTGTAACTGCCAAGGAATCCGATGCTGTTTGAGTGAAGTTTGTATCTCGTATGAGAAGGGTTATGTCTCTCTCTAGAGGGGTGTGTTCTTTTCTGAGGGTTTCTAGTGAGATTTTGCTTGGGTAGATTGTGTTTTCCTGGAGTATGTGGTTAATTCTCTTTAGCAAAATAAGTTTACCAAATTTATGGTAAATGACCTCTACTAAAAACATTATAGTAGTCCAAATTTGAATCTGATTAGCCCTGGCAGTGGGTCTGCAATATAGAGACCTGAATCCATTAATTTTACGTTAGACCCGACCCAGACCCATACCAAATAAGTATTTTAGGTATGGGTAGGATCTAAACCCTAAAATACTAGTTGGTATGAGTATCAGTACATGTAGAATTTAATATCCTAAAATGCATATTAATAACCCTTTAACTTAAATTATTGAATTTGCAATTTTTTTATAAAATCAATCGATTAGATTTATTTAAAAAAAATTTAGAGATTTTCGTTTAGAATTACTTTAGTCCCACAAGTTTATTTTTTGACTTTAGCATCCTGAAAATTTAGTTTTGTTTCAGATTGGTCCCTTTGACCATTTTCCAGCGAAAAAATGGTTGGGAAATGGTCATGTGACCCGCACATGTCTTAGCAGGTAGGGATAATTTCGACATTTTGATTCTTTTTAAAAATAAATTAAAATTTATATGTATATAAAAATAAAAATAAATAAAATAAAATAACTTAAAGTGTCAGCCAAATAAGAGTGACAAAGGAATTCATAGAGAAAGAATTCAGAACAGAGGCGTTTGGGTGTTAGGGTTCTACGCGCTATCAATTTATTGTTCTTGTTCACGCGACATTGGGGGTTTAGGGTTCTGCACGCTCTTCTTCCGGGAGAATTACACTTTTGGTCCCTCCATAATACTACTAAAACAGTTTTGGTCCCTCTTCATTCGCGAGTTACACTTTTGGTCCCAATTAGACATATTTTTTAACACTTTTGGTCCTACCGTCAACTCTCCGTTAAGAGTTAACAGAAAACGCACGTAGTGTGCATGTGAGGCTGATTTTGGGGGAAAATTTGTTGTATTTTGGCACCTAAATTGGTTGGCCTTGAATATAAAGCATTTTGGCACCAAATCCTCTCTAAAAATATCACAACCCCATCCTTATTCTCACTTTCATAATTTGACAACAATTTTGTTGTTCAATAACTTCAAAATCATATTTCTAGTCATGAGTAGAAGTTATTTAAATACTGATTTTTTACTAATTTCTAGCCATGAGTAGAGTTAATTTATTTAAAAAAACACAAAAAACAGAAAAACCAACAAACAATATTAAAAATCAAAACTTCACAACCATCCCACAACATCAAATTACTAGTACAGAAAATCAACAACATTACATTATCATCATCCACAATAGTTTACAGAAAAGAAACTCACAAGAATCAACATTACACATATTATCATATCGGCCAAATCAGTATTTGAATAACTTCTACTCATGGCTAGAAATCTAATTTTGAAGTTATTGAACAACAAAATTTCGGTCAAATTATGAAAGTGAGAATAGGAATGGGGTTGTAATTTTTTTAGAGAGTATTTGGTGCCAAAATGGCTTTATAGTCAAGGCCAACCAATTTAGGCGCCAAAATGCAACAAATTTCCCCCCAAAATCAGCCTCACATGCACAGCACGTGCATTTTTCGTTAACTCTTAACGGGGAGTTGACGGTAGGACCAAAAGTGTTCAAAAATGTATCTAATTGGGACCAAAAGTGTAACGTACGAATGAAGGGAGACCAAAACCTTTTTAGTGGTATTATGGATGGACCAAAAGTGTACTTCTCTCCTCTTCTTTCTCTTCACGCGAATTCTACTGAAATTTATATAAAGAACGAAGTCGTCTTGGCAAAAGCAAGTTGAAGACTTAAATCTTGTACAAAGAAGATGAGGCTTCGTGATAATGGGATATTCAATGGTGTCCTTAAATATGGTAAGTAAATAACACAATTCCTAGTTTCAAATTTCATGAATTGTGTTTTTCATAGATTTGGGGGTTAGGGTTCTTAGGGTCAAATAGCTTGTCTGCCTTTTTTTTTTTACCATTGTAGTTGTTTCTTTTCATATGCAATTTTTTGAAATTCCATGTTTTTTCGATGATTTTTGTTTTTAATTACAGGTAAAAATAAGGGTTTAATGCAATTTACCCCCTGTGATATTGTAAATGAGCAAATTACCCCCCTATGAAAAAAAATAGCAATTTACTCCCCCTGTGTTTTTCAAAATGAAGCAATTTACCTCCTTGTCTAGGGAGGTAAATTGCTTCATTTTGAAAAACACAGGGGGGTAAATTGCTTTATTTTAAAAAATACAAGGGGGTAAATTGCTATTTATTTTTTCATAGGGGGTAATTTGCACATTTGCAATATCACATGGGGGGTTGCTTGCATTTTTCCCAAAAAAAATTAATAATTCTGCTTATTTATATTTGAAATTCTATAGAAATGGAAAAGAATCAACTGAACGAAATGTGTTAAAGAGAATGAGTCAAGAGTTTGACTTAGCTTAGCTGTAATGATATTTTTATGTTTCTATCTGTTGTTGGTGACTTGGATTCGAGATTTTTTTTAATTAAATCATGGTAATTGAGTAAATGTTGATGGAAGTTGTCTTCTAATGTAGTAATTCATCATGAAATAAACATTTGCTCTGCATATTCCGGTGGACTTCAATCTTCATTGTTTCCGTTGTGTTTCTGTTATTGAATATGCTTCTATTGTTGCCTTAGTGACATTTTTTAATGCATTGTTGTTTTTATGTGACAATTTTGATGTATTGATGAGAAAAACATGTGGAAAATACAAGGGTGAAATTGATTACATTGATTTCTATGAAGGAGATAATATGTCCCTTCGTTGATTGATTCACTGAGAAAATTGATTAGGTATAGATGTCATTTGCTTTTCTACGACTTAATTCCTGGATGCAATATGAATACTGGTTTGGTTTTTCTAATTGACTGGGCGAGATGTCAGGAGAATGGTGGAACTTGTTGTATCAAATAGAGTAATTGAGGTATTTGCAATTCAGAGTGGACTTGAGGATGAAAATATTGGGGGGGAAGATGGTGAATATAGGATTGAGGGCGATGAATTGGTAGAATCAAGTGAAGAAGAGAAAGAAGACAACCTAGTTGATAGTGAATATGGGTTGAGTAAAGATGATTGTGAACACTTCAGCTTGGGCCCATGAGGATACTTGAACATAATGATGCCAATATGCTAGACGAAATGAATGTTAGTGATGGTGAAAGTTAGAAGATTATGAGTTTGATGAATGGAATAGTATACCAAGTGATAATGAAGTTTAGAGTGAGCATGTGATATTTTACAGATTTAGACCTGAAGTTGATTTGCCTGATCTACAGTTAAGGAGTGGGATGATTTTCACTGATGTTGCCCAGTTTAAATAAGTTGTTAAGGCTCACGTAGTGACATGGCAACGAAACATTAAGTTTGTTAAGAATGACAAGACCAGGGTAAGGGCCAAATCTAAGGGAGTGAATTGTCCTTGGGTTGTGCTTGCTTCTAAAATGAGAAACTAAAGTACTTTTCATATCAAAACGATAAATCCTACCCATAATTGTGACAGAATATTGAGTAGACATAGGTTTGTCACAAAAATACTGAGTAAAAAATACAAGAATGACTGGAGGTTGAATAGTGGGTGGAAGTTAGGAGATTTTCAGGAGAAATAGCACAATGACCTTAATGTGGAAGTAGGCAAATCTCAGTATTATACCAACAACAAAGTGAATGACATGATTTATGGGAAATACAAAGATCAATACAAAAGGTTCTATGATTATTATGAAGAACTAAGTGTAAGCAACGCAAGGTCAACTATTGTTCTGAAGGCAGAAGTGGATGAAGACAATGGTGTAGAAAGGTTTTTGAGGCTATATATTTGTTTAGATGCCAAAAAAGGGATATCTTGAAGGATACTGACCTATGATTAGACTTGATTGGTGCCACTTAAAAGGACCATACAAAGGAGTTCTATTGTCCGATGTTGGGATAGATCCCAACAATTGCATATTCCCTATTTCTTATGTGGCAGAGACAAAAGATAAAAACTCTTATGAATGGTTCCTTCAAAAACTCCAGCCAGATGATGGCATGTATAAAAATTAAATGGACCATAATTATAGATAGGCAACCGGTAATTTATGATTATCAAATTTCATTCAATACATAAGAACATTTGAATAATGATTTTTTGTTTCCATACGGGGATTGCTACCTATAGTTTATGATCTTTTTTTCAGAAGTTGAGCACAGATTTTATGTGGGGCATATATACAACAATTTCAAGAAGATCCACTCTGGGTTGGTATTGAAGGATATAGTGTGGAAGCTAGCGAAAAAAGCATATAGGTTTATCATTAATCTTGTAAAGGGGCAAACAGAGTGGCCAAAAACCGAGAAGGGTCCAGTAGCACCAAATTATAAGATAAGACTACGAAAAAGATCAAAAGTGAGAAGACGAGAAGCAGGTGATCCAACCCCTTCAGCAAACAGAAGCCTGAAACTTAGCAAAGTTGGTCAGAAGATTTTATCATGCAGCAAATGTCATCGAGAAGGACAAAAGAAAGTATCCAACTGTGGACAATGCCACACCAGTGGTTGCTGATACAACTGGAGTGCCCGATGGATATTCTCAAACGCAAGAAAGCAGTGTCCAAGATAGACAAAAAAAAAAAAAGAAAACAAAGTGTATAGTATGTCTCAGAGACGGACACTATAGAAATAAATGTCTCACTCTTCCACCTACAAGATCTGTAAGTACATATTTTAATTTGTTTAATTTCTTTGTGAGTATCTTGTTTAAGTATCTCTTGTATCTTGTTTACAAGTAATCTTTTTTATATTATAGGTTGATGCAAACGTGTCAGCCTCAGCAAGCCAGGCTTTATTACAAGGGGAGACAGAGGAGGGTGTAAGTTCAACAGTGATAATACCAATGTGTTTTAACACTTTAATTCAATCATTAATTCTATAATATATGTACAAGAAATATTTACAAACCCACAAAATACTTCAGCATTTATTAGAGCAAATGAGCCAGTCATGTCTCCAACTCCACTTTCTGTCAAGGAACCAAAGGACAGCATGGGTGTTTGTGGTGTCACTTTGAAGTCTGACTTCAAAAAATAAGGCAAAGAATATGTTACCTTGACCTCCCTCCAGGCTGTAACAAGGTCAAGGGTGCAAAAGTTTGACTATAGTGATGATGCGGGCTCCATTCCACAATCCACTCAACAATCAAGTAATGGCATGTCAAGGGAGAGTGAATTGAGACCTATTGGTGTAGTTTCCTCTTGTTATCAGTACTTTTATCCAGGTTAGATGGTGATTTTTTCAAACTTATTTGGATTAGTTTGAACATTTCAAATTATTCACAGTGTTTGATGGTTAAGTATTGTCATGGCATACTGTGATCAGGTTTTTGAATCTTACGTGTTTATTTAATGGTTATGTATTGTCATGGTTGGCATATTGTTATCTTGAATGCTTGTTTGATGGTTATTTATTATCATGGTAGGTTTGAATAGGTTTTTGTATCTTTAGCATTTGTTTTGATGGTTATGTATTATGTTGAGAAGTTTGTGTTATATCAGGTCATGTTGAACAGGTGGTTTAATATTGTATTTGTTACTAAATGTATTCCCACAAGCTAACAAACAAACAAGAAAACGTTCAAGCTATGTCATAAAAGTGCAATCAATTAACGCATCGAGTGAAGAACATGGGTTATTTTATTATGTGCTGATAATTCCAACATGTCGACACTAAGAAAGGACTAATTTAAAATTTTTACAAACATAAGGGACTAAAGTAAAAAAAATAGAACTTAAATTTTTACCCTTCAAAAAGTCAAAATCCGGCCATATTTTTTCCGGAAGATGGTCTGAAGGACCTATTGAAAACAAAAACTAAACTTTAAGGATGCTAAAGTCCAAAAATGAACTTGAGAGACTAAAGTGATTCTAAATGAAAACTTAAGGGACTAAATGTAGCATTTGTCCTAATATAAAGTAGAACATAACATGCAAAAAGATCTTCAAATAAAAGTTGAATGCAAGTTCAAATGGATACTTTTTTTTTCCAAAGTTAAAATATGTTTTTCATACCTTAATAACTAGTTCGTCCATTTTCGTTCCTATCTCGAATCTATCACAATTGCGTAATTGATTAACAATGGTCTATCTTTTTAACAAAGTCAAGGCTATTAATTATATTTGAACAATGTCCAATTTTCACTGCTAAAAATTCGAATAGTATTTAATTTTATCAATCAAAGTTCATGAAATATCTTAAATAAATTAAAGGTAAATAGTATAATTGGCCCCTCAAGTTTGCATTTAGAATCACTTTAGTTCCTTAAATTCATTTATTGACCTTAACATCCCTAAGCCCTACTTTTTTTTTTTTTTTAATTTGGTCCGTCTTACCCTTTTTTCACTAAATTGTGGCCAGTTTCTGACTTTTTAGAGAGTAAAATGGTCGTGTTAAGTTCAATTTTCTCAGTTTACCCCTTAAGTTTTTAAAATTGTCAAATTATTCATTTTTTAAGCTGAAAACAACTTTTTATATGTTTGTATGTTGAATATGATGATAATAATGAAAATGGTGAACTCTTGTGAATATAATAATAAATGTTCATCATTGGAAATTAATGTCAAGTTGGATACTTGGATATGTGGATTTTGTTAATTAAGTAATGAGCGAACGTATTAACAATTTTTTTTTGTTAAAGACCTATTTTTATCAACATAAAAATAATTGAGAAAGAGCAACAACAATATAAGTTATCACCATATATGAATTTAAGTTTTAAATTTTGGTCGATTAATATAAATCTATGCGTCTACTTGATATATAAACTTAAATCATAGAACATGCATCAGTTAATTATTCAATGACTCATCGTTGGCCTCAAGTTGGCTTCAATTCTAGTTCCATCTTTATTATACATCATTTCTTTTGTTTCTTCTCATATACGAGACATTAACTTATTTGAATAATTAGTATTTCGTTACTTGCAAAAGAGTTTGGCAAGTTTAATTGTGTGTGTGTGTTTTTTTATCAAAATGAATTTACTCTAATAATATGATCTAAATCAAGGTATGGTTTAAATATTATTGTTTTAATCATTGAAAGTTCAATGTAAGGAATAGGGGATGTGTCTTTGCACTTTTTATCTAATTTTTTATCGTCTTATAATTTGAAGTTCAATTTCTATTTTTGTTCTTCCAATGCCTTTCTTCAATTTGTCTAGTTCAGTACAAACTTAATTTTATTTTGTGAAAATAAAAAATAAAAGAGAGTATTTATAAAGTAAAAACTTATTTATTATTATTCATGCAAACAAAAAAATCGCTTGAATGGACATATCTAAATTGGGGTCTTTGAGCCTAGCTTTTTACAAGTCCTAGAAAGAAGACCTGTCAAAAATACGTTAGCACTCCAATGTTCAAGTCAGTAAACAATAGTGAAAATGGAAATTAGAATTGCGAAAGCATTATTTAAGATAATAATTCAGTATGAGAGAGTTTTAAAAATAGTGTTTTATGCGTGTGGATACAAGAAAATGCTACCCTTTACCGAGGGGTAGGTCCACTTTTATAGTCCTCACCTCCTGCCAGCCTAGGAGTCCAGTCCCCCTATGACTCGAGGAGATGGTTATTAAGAGATAGACTTGGGCCGTTCGGGGAAGATCTTCTAAAAATTGACTATTGGGAGCTTATCTTTTAGGAGGATAAGAGTTTTTGTAGGATAAGCTTCCCAGAATTCCAAGCGGCGGTAGAAATAGATCCATAGATCCAGGGATCCCCTAGGAGGACAGAGCTCACCGCATCGGAGTGGTGGATATATAAATGACTTAACTAGCAGAGGGACCCTTACCAGATACTTATTGAGATCTTCGAAGATGTTTTGATATTTTGGCCCCCACTCAAAGTTTTTAGCATCCTTCAAAACCTTGAAAGGGCAAACTCTTTTCTATGACATGGAAATAAAGGAGCCCTCATGCCCAATATTTCTTTAATTTTGAGGGGGTTTGCCTCAATACCCCTTTTCGTGACCATGAAACCTAGGAACTGTCCACCTTTTACTCCAAAGGCACACTTCGTCCGATTAAATTTTAGCCTATACCTTTTTAGGACCCCAAATATTTCTTCAAGGCCCGCCACATGTTCACTTGCATTTTTTTTTTACCAACACATTGTCTACATATACTTCCATGTTCCACCCTAATTGTGGTAGGAAAATCTTAGCTACCAAACGTTGGTTGGTAGCCCCAACGTTCTTGAGCCCGAAGGTCATACCAACGTAGTACAACATCTCCGCGCAGGTGATGAAGCTGACTCTCTTATGGTCCTCTGGGGGCCAGCACTATCTGGTAGTACCCCTAGGATGCATCCATTTTTCTAAGGAGCTTACACTCAGAGGTAGAGTCTACTAACTGATCAATCCATGGGAGTGGGCAGAAATCTTTGGAATGAACTTTGTTGAGATTCCGAGAATCTATGCATATACGCCATTTGTCCCCCGATTTAGGGACTAAGACCACATTCGAGAGCCATTATGAGAATTGGATTTCTTTAATATGGTCGGATGTTGATACCTTGTCCACTTCCTTTTGTATGATTTTATCCTTCTATGGGCCGAAATGCCTTTTCTTTTGCTTGATAGGTTTCAAGGAGGGATCCTCATTTAAGTGGTGCATGATTACTCCTAGTTCAATGCCTTCTAAGTCTTGAGGCATCCATGCAAAAATGTCAACATTGTGTTGCAGGCATTGGAACAATTCTTTGTTGATTTCCATTTTGGATTGTGAGCCAATACAAGTAGTTTTGTTTGGTTCTCCGGAAATTAGTTCGATGTGTAGCAGTTCCTGATACCACTTAATGTGGCACCCTCTACAGCACTATGCTTTGATACTACTAATTATAATACATCCCCCATAATTAAACCCAGTTCACAAGAAATTTGTATTAGAACTAATAAAATGTGAAATACAAATTTAAATAAAAATCTAATTTCTTTATAGTTATGTAGCTAGAGATCTCAACCGAAGATGTCACTGCTGACCCACCTAATAAGACTGGCAGCACCACTTATGATCCAATTCATTTAATGGTTAAATTGCTTAATGGAGGATGGCTTCTCAAGGTGAACGTGCTGACCCAGTAACTAGTAGAGAAGAGTCAGTGGAGTCCGCAGAGGGCTCCGTTGCACCTGCAAGTGCAGGTGGAGTTGGGGTAGGTCAAAAGGGTGTTGGTGTTGATGCTCCAATTCCTGCTGGTGGTGCTCCAGCGATAGGGTTACCACCAGAGTATGCATAGATCCTCCAGATGGCTTTGCAGGCCCAGGCTCAAGCCCAAGCACAGTTTCTTGCACAGGTACATGTACCAGCCCCAGTGCCAGCACAAGCGGTTCCTACAGTTGACCGTAATTATGAGAGGATTAGAAAGATAGGAGCTACAGAATTTGAGGATACCTTAGACCCAGAGGTTGCTGAGAAATGGTGGGAAAAGACCGAAGATGTGATGAACTTGGTGAACTGTACTCCAAAAAATCGACTTAAATATGTTGTTTCCTTATTCACGGGGAATGCACTGATTTGGTGGAGGTCAATAAAGAGGGCATATGAGCCAGAGAGATAACTTGGGCTGAATTTCAAAAAGAGTTTGATGATAAATACAGACCTAAAATGTACCAAGACAAGAAGAAGATGGAATTTCTGAACGTTGTAGAAGGAGATGATTAGACAGTGGCTGAGTATGAGATTCGATTTGCTGGATTAGCCAAGTACGCATTGGAGGCAATAGCAATACAATAGGATCGATTTTATTCATTTTAAATGAAATCTCTTATAAGGAAGGCTATAATTAAAAAGGGGTGTATAATTAGTGGTAATGCAGTGTAGTTACGTAGGGGGTGTCACATTGGGTGGTATCAAAATGAACCTTGGTGGGGGCTTACCCCTCAAAAGGTAACCGTTCCTCAAGCACGGGGTCCTTCCTATTACGCTTACAAGAATCCTCTAGGGAGAGATGCATAGAACCCCATTTTTGTCCTTTACGGACAACCTCTACATAACATTTACAGGCTTCCAAATGATTCCTATTGCTTCTCCTATTCCTCCACGGATAGGGAATTTGATCTGCATATAAAATGTAGATACCACCACTTGGAAGACATTGGGTGTGGGCCTTCCTAGTATAGCATAGTAGGAGGAGGGGACGTCCACCACTAGAAACTTCATCATACACGTCCTTCTCCAAGGCTCCCCCGAGAGGGGTAATGCCACCATTCCACGGGGGTGAACCATTTCTCCCACAAACTAATATAGGGAGGTGTCAACAACATTTAATGGAGTTTCACCCAATTGCATTTGGTCATATGCTCCCCCGAAGAGGATCCAACCACACTCCATGAATCAATGAATATCTAGCTAACTTTCTAGGTTGCAGGCGTGGTTGTAATAACCAGAGAATCATTATAGGGCGATGCCAGTCCAGGCCTTTTAGTGGACCCAAATTAAATAATGTGGGTATCAACCAATGTTTCCACGTCAAAGACATCTACCTAAATGTCCTTTTCTTATTCTCTCATCTAAGCTTTTCGAGGGATGTGGGATTCTCCCCCCATAGGTCCCCCTATGATCATACGAATGACTCCCCTCCGCTATAAGTTAGATTCTTTGGGGCGCCTTTATGTTGGGAGCTTGTACCCTGCTCCCCCCAGGGGTTCAGTACTGGAATAATCTTGCGCCTTTCCCTTTTGAACATCACACTTTTGATACGGCCCACTACCCTACGCCTTCTCTCTGCAGACAAACTCCTATAAGTATCCATTTTGTATGAGTTGTTCTATCTCGTTTTTCAAGTGGTAGCACTCCTCCGTGGTGTGCCTATTTTCATTGTGGAGGCGACAATACTTGTCTGTTCGAGTGCGACCATCCTTGGTCGTTCTTGTCCAAGCTACAATTCTTTTGGCTTCTGTGGTCCTCAATGCCTAAGTGATGGATGCATTCAAGGGATTGTATGAGGGGTCCCTCCCTCCTGGAAGGGGAGGGGGGGGCTTCTTATCTTGAAACTCCGTCTTTGGATCTTGAAGGAACCTTCTTCCTTGCAGTCATTCCTCTTTCTCCTTGCCATTTTTTCTTGGAGGCTCGAGGTTCTTCCATTGTGATGTATTTCTCCGCTCGGGCCAAGAGGCTACCAAAGTCCAAAGCTGGCTTTTTCCAGAGATTTGAAGAAATCTCAATCCAATAGTCCCTAGGAGAAGGCGCCATTCTGCACCTCTGGAGTAGCTAAGGGGACCTCCAAAGCCGTAGCATTGAAGTATTGAAGGTAGTCCCTTAGGGACTCCAACTCTTTTTGCTAGAAAATGAAGAGGCTTAAGGTCGTCTTCGGATGTCGCTTGCTGCTAGCAAATTGATGCAAGAAAAGAGAGCGAAACTTTTGAAAGGTTCTGATTGAACCAGTTAGTTGGTTAAACTATTGTTGCACTTCCTTGGCGAACGTAGTGACTAAACCGGCATTGACTCCATCCATATAGCGGTGAAGGAGAGCCACATTCTCGAACCAAGATATATGCACTTGAGGGTCCATGATCTCATCATACTCAGCTATGTCTTGGTCCAATAATAGGAGGAAGCTCATCCACGATGACCTCTAGCTGAAAGGGATACTTCCTTGTTCCTACAACGAGACTTCACGGACTTGGTACTGCACTTCATGAAGCCCTTTTTGCATATGCTCCAAGCGAGCCATCCATTGATTTGGGACCTCCTCATGTGGTTGAGCGGTGGCGTCTGTTCCCTAAATAGGTGTCTATGTGGAAGGTTAGCCAGGGTATCTCCTGCATTGGTGTTGGGGCCTCCGCTGCCATGGGGCGCTAGAGGCACCTGGAGTATGGCTGCTATTTGCGCGCACTACTGCTATAATCATTTGTTGCATTGTCTCCAATAGCCCTAGGGACAACATTCCAGAGGAAGTATCCGAGGAAGTGCTGTTGCGAGCTCGATCCACAGGTTTCGTAGGATTAGACGAGCCTCCTGCTCCACGACCAGTAGGGTCCAGGGGTGCCCTCAGTATGACCTGCAAAGCTTACGTGTCTCCCGCTTAAGAGTTAACATCCTTTTATTTTTCTATTCCATTGTTTAGTGCTTCCATGAATTTCACGTCTTAGTTCTTCGTTTCCTATAGATGGAGTGCTTCCATGAATTTCACGTCTTAGTTCTTTGTTTCCTATAGATGGAGCCATTAGATCGAGGAAAAAGTTGCTCAAAATGGACACACACAACTTGGGGGTCTTTGGGCCTAGCTTTTCACAAGTCCTAGAAAAGAAGACCTGCAAAAACATATTAGTATTTCGAT
Source organism: Sesamum alatum (assembly GCA_034509735.1). Taxonomy (NCBI): domain Eukaryota; kingdom Viridiplantae; phylum Streptophyta; class Magnoliopsida; order Lamiales; family Pedaliaceae; genus Sesamum; species Sesamum alatum. The sequence continues at coordinate 18,217,671 of JACGWO010000005.1, read as the reverse complement.
CCTCAAGTCAGTAAACAATAGTTAAAATGGCAATTGGAATTGCGAAAGCATAATTTAAGATAATAATTCAGTATGAGAGTGTTCCGATTAATTGTGTTTTATACATGTGAATGGCAAAGAATACGTTACCCTTTACCGAGGGGGTAGGTCTGTTCTTATAGTCCTCCCCTCCTGCCAGCCGAGGGAGTCTTGTTTCCCTAGGACTCGAAAAGATCGTTACTAAGGGATAGACTTTGGCCGTTCGGGGAATATGTTATAATCATTGACCGTTGTGAGCTTATCTTTCAAGAGGATACGCCTTCTTGTAGGATATGCTTCCCGCATTCCCCGGGGCGATTAAAACATATACAACTACCTCCCTAGATCTTTGGGTTCTCTGTGGCGAGGTGGTTGTCATCCCTCCAAGTTGTCCGACTATTGATGTCCAACCATGTGTGTCCACGATGGTCTCGGTGTCCAGGTGGCTGCCACATTACCTCCCTTCCCAAACCTTTCACGAACTTTCCTAGACACTCTCGGGCCTTTTTGCTTATCAGGTCCTTTCGAGGATTTTGGGCCTAGGGTTCCTTCGTCTCTTGGGCTGCATGCGATCTCGAGTCCTCCTTGCACCTTTTTTAGGTTGGGCTCCCCGTTTGGTCGTGCACATTTTGGAGTATCAATTATATTCAGAAGAGTTGAAAGTTTTCATTATTTACATAAGATAATTACATCATATTCAACATATAAAAATATAAAAATATTGTTTTCCAACCAAAAAAAGAGATGAATTTGACGATTTTACAAACTTAAGGACTAAAGTGCAAAAAATAAAACTAAATTGACCATTTTATCCTCCAAAAGAGCAAAATTCGGCCATATTTTTGTCACGAAATGGTTAGAGGGATCAAACTGAGACAAACAGTAAAATTTAGGAACGCTAAAGTCAAAAAATCAACTTAAGGGACTAAATTATTTCTAAATGCAAACTTAAGGAAACAGTTATACTATTTACCCATAAATTAATTTAGTAATATATTCCGGTGTGCTACCCAAGAGATGCATTAGACCCAAACAGAGGTCTAATCCACCTTAAAGTTCAATTTGCACAGAAGCCGGATAGGAAGCCTAGAGATGTGCGAGCCAAAAGGGGAAGTAGCCTCCACGACCCAGATACCTGCCTATGATGGGTAAAAGGGTGGGCCATGATCAACGCCTATTGGCCCAAGGGGCTCGATGCTGACCTGGCCGCCAGACTGGCCACTCTTGCAAGTAACGGAAGATCATTTGACCTAAGAGGGAACGAACATCGACATAGACCGTGACAAGGATAAAAAGATAAAGGCGATTGTTTCACGCACACCAACCATCGCCTGATAACTCGGGAGTTATCGTTTAGAAGGCTTATCCAATCACGGACTCCCCTAACTAGCAGGATGCTTCAAAAGATTCATGCTAACCACTTCTAGATTTTTAGGGGATTTATCCCCGACGACCGCTGACCCGAGTCCTCAGGGATTACACTTCTTCATCTGCCGGGGGACTGCTGGTATACAAGCCAAGCGTTTCTCCTCGTTTAAGAATAAGGCATCTTTTTTCATAAACACACATACAAACACATTGCAAGAGCACTCGAGCCACCATATCATTTTCTCATCTTCTAAAAGCACTCATTGTTATCGTATTTCTCTTAATTTTATCTTTCTACAATCGTGTACTGACTTGCTCATGAGATAGCTAACGTTTTTTTTACAAGTCCTCGTTTTAGGTCGGAAGGAACACAGTCCGAAAGCTTTTGAGTCCAAAGACTTCTTTAACGAGCTATTATTGCTCGCATCACGGTGATATCATTACAAAAAAATATGTAAATGCTTCATTCATTTAAAAAATTTATTGTTTGATGTTGATGTAAACTTAACATTTGATCTTTTTTTTATAAACTTATTGATTATAGAAAAAAAATAACACAAAATTTAATAGGTAAAACTCAAACCAAATCCAATTTTTTTGGATAGGCCATGAATAAAACCCGACGAGTATTCTACGAGTAGGACCCGAGTAGGGTATATAAATAATAATTACGGATTTAGAATGGGTCTGCATAGAATAATACCCACCCATTAACAAGTCTAGCCTAGATTATAACTCTTATTTTTTTTAAATACCTGTAAATTCTATTGTGAAATTTCAGATATAAACTACCTTTTTTCAGATATCTAATTTTTGGAAAACAAAATCCGAATTTTTTAATTATTCTATCAATTTTATTGCTTTCTCCCCAACATACTATGAAATTGAAGCAACTTGAATATAATTCAAAAGATTCAAAAACCTAAGTAAAATTGATGGTCTTTCAATTAATTATGGTCATTTTTTGAATAAATAATTCAAAAACTTAGTTAAATTGATGTGCCTCTATATATTCTGATAATGAAAGTATTTATACTAGTCTTCGTCAATGAACCTCCGGACCTCCACAAAATCCAAACCAGGTCAAGCGGGTCGGGTTTCCCCGTGAATAACTCGGATCTGGGACCATTTTGTCCATATCCAACCAATCAAACTCTTGAAGAAAACATATATAATAGGGATAATTACACTCTCCTCCCCTGAAGTTTAGTGTAATTACACGTAAATTTCTTGTGGTTTTGAAAAAATTATATTTAATACCCCGAAGGTTTGTTTCTGTCTAACAAACAAGTCCCTTCGTTAGTTAAAATTCACCGAATTTGGTAATATTAACAAAAAAAACTGAATGAAAATCGATGTTTACCCTCGATTGATTTATTAATGACTTAATGCAGGCCAAATAAATTTTTTATGATTAAATTATCCTTATAAAGTGAACATATACCTCATTTCGGGCATTAACGTGTGACGATATATAAGGGTAGTTTGTCATAAAAAGATTCGTTTGACCTACAATAAATCAATAATAAGTCAACCGATAGAAAATCTAACCTTTAATTCAATTTTTTTTTTTCTAATATCAACAAATTCGGTGAATTTTAACTAACGAAGGAACCTATTACAAAAGCAAACCTCATGGATAGTAGATATAATTTCTTAAATTTCAGGAAATCTATCTGTAATTACATCAAACCTCAGGAGAGGGGAGTGTAATTATCCTATATAATAATAGCAAATTGCAAGTGGCATCCAAGTTTATCCGTAATTATTATTTAGTTTCCTTCACCAGGGTTTCCTAAATTCAAGAAAAATCAAAATGCCCAAACCCTGATCCGCCGCCCGCCAACCCACTTCCACAATGCTTCAACCAACGCCGCCGTCCGAGGAAACCATTGATGAACACCAAGAAAACCATGCAGAAGAACGGCAACAAAGCTATCACCTCCACTCCATCAACTCCACAATAGCAATCCGGCAGCTCCCCTCCCAAGGCCTCTCCTTCCAGCTCTGGCCGGCCGCCTCCACTCTCGTCTCCCTCCTCGACAACCACCGCGGCCGCCAAACCACGGCTCTCTCCTCCTTGCTCCCCACCGAGCGCCGCCTCCGCCTCCTCGAGCTGGGCTCCGGCACTGGACTTGTTGGGATCGCGGCTGCTGCGTTACTTGGTGCCAGAGTCACGCTCACGGACCTGCCCCACGTGCTGCCCAACCTGCAGTTCAACGCAAACGCGAACGCCGGAATCTTGGAGCTCCACGGAGGGGAAATCGAGGTGGCGGCGCTGCCGTGGGGGGACGTACAGCAGATGGAAGTTGTTGGGAGAGATCAGTATGATGTGATAGTGGGGTCTGATGTGGTGTACCACGATCACCTCTACGAGCCGCTGCTGGAAACTCTGAGGTTCTTCCTGTTGGGAAATGAGAAGAAATCGGTGTTCTTGATGGCCCATTTGAAGAGATGGAAGAAGGAATCGGCATTTTTCAAGAAGGCAAAGAAGTTGTTTGATGTTGAGATTATACATAGTGATAGCCCCATTGATGGATCCAGAGTTGGAGTGGCTGTCTACAAATTTGTGAGGAGGGGTGGTGATAAATAGAACTTTGAGTTAAGCTAACAGTGGATTGGTGTAAACATCAAACAACTGTTGCAAGATTTTGTAGAAGAACTGTTAACAAGATTTTGTGATGCAAAGGAGGTGCTAACGGTTAGTGTCTTTTAAAATGGATCGAATTCCGACTAGAATAAAGTTGTTTGAATACATTTACAATTTGATTGATATACAACATTGACCAGTTTGAAAAAATTAACTCAAATTACAGTCAATTTCAAAGAATTGAGTTGAACTCATTTATATAAAACTAATGTAACGTATCTTTTAGACCGATGAGAGCTGGTTTCCAGCTCTTGCCTGATACCGAAATAAAGACTTACCTTCCACATAAATAAAGTGTGGTTATTGGACCATTTAATTGTCCCTCATAATAAATTACCGACTCTAATATGGCAAAAGCGTATCTTATGGATTACTGACACGAATTTGCACATGAGTGACAACGTAATTATAAGACATCTCCAAATCATTCCCCAATAGGAACCCAAAAAATACGTTGCTTTATGCCAAATTGGAGAGGAAATTGCTCCAATGCCCTCAGTCACAGAATTTGTTGAAAGCTACTGTGGAAGGTCTGGCGTTCTGCAGACAAGTTTGCAAAGGAAAATACAGTTCGACAGTTTCAATCTTGTAGAAATCACATGATAAGAGTTTTTCTTTTCTTTTGTTTGTGAAGAAAAGTTTAATTTTGTGGGTTTTTTGTTTTGGGGAAAAATGACAGGATGGAGGATGTAGATATTTTGCTTGGAAGGACCCCTCAATGTGTAGAAGGGCTAGGGCCATTATTTCTAATTTATTGAGGGATTACTGGGTTGGAAGAGGATATTGAGAAACTAAGAAAAAAAAACCATAAAGTTAATTATAATTTTGGTGGCCTTGCATTTAGTTTTGATGATTTCGTGGTGGTGGAGCTTACAAACTTCAATGAAGAAGCCAAATGAAGTCTGTTATGTGAAGATTGCATAAATATGGAATTGTCCAAGTTTCTTCATGGTGTTTTTTTTTTGTCCTGTCACTCCATTTTGCAGAATTTGTTGAATATTAGGACAAATTTTTTACTTTCACTTACTACATACCCTGTGTCTATTTTCTTGCATTCTCCTCATCAAATACTGTCTTATTCATTCCAACATAGTTAATATAGGTTTTTCTCTAGCATATAAATACATGCATTGAAAGTTTCACACACATTGTTCAATAGCATGTCTCATATATAGGTCTCACTGAATCGAGATCTATTGTAGTTGGTTTGTGTTAGAATAGGTGATCAAAAAACCAATTGAAATGATGGTTTTAGGAACAATTCAGTAATTTTTACTAAAGTAATATTATCTTGATGAATAGAGTAAGTATTCGTCTATAACATATATATTTGTTGCCCTTACTCGTCATGTTAAACGACATCTTAATGTCACAACAAATACCCACAGACTAACTGAAAATCCGTGTAGTTAGGTTGCAATAGGTTGGCAGCTATAAAACTAACTTTTAAAGGTTGGTCAAAAAACGTTCCAAGTAGAGCACCTCGAGACTGAGTATCGAGAGTCCTATAGAGACTTGGACTAAGTATTGCATTTATTGGATAAGTTAGTGTTTCATCAGCGACAAATGTAGGTCGTTTATGCAATTTGGTGGGCTAGTTGACATGGGTTGTCAGCCGACTGAACTGACTCGCGAGAATATCATATAAAAGCCTTGAAGGGTTGGTCGGTATGACTGGAATTCCCAGTTCTGATAGTATGGGATTAGTCCTCGAACTTGAGGCATCATAGTAGTCGCATGCATATGAAGGTTGTATCCTGAATCTGGCGAGAGGTGACCGTGTCTTTGATATGATCATTATAAGCTTTGTCTACTGCAGTCGGATATGTAGCGAGGATGGTGGACTCCAAGATAGAATCAGACCCCTATCAATATTTGACTGCTATGTCTCCTATGCGCTCAGAGATGGTTTAAGCTATTTAAGTCTTTGCCCAAAGTGATTGATCAAGTAGAGAATGGCTCTCTTGGTCGATAAATAGAGTAAACGCATTTTAAGTATGAAGCATGTTAGAATTGGTGATCGAAAAGCCAATTAGATTGGCCTTTATGTAATCTATTTGACAACTGAATGTAATATAATATTATGTAATGAATAAAATGAGTATTCGTTACCTCGACATTATCTTTGTTGTGCTCATTTCATGATGTTCATATCTGTTCACATATATCACAACAAAGACAACAGACCATATACACAACTGAAGTAGTTGGTCTACACATTGGATGGTGGTTATGAAATTAACTGATAAAGGGTTGAGTTTGAAAGGTTCCAAGTCGAGGACCTCGAGACAGGGCATCGAGCGTCCTAATTGAGACTTGTGCTTTATATCATATTCATTGCATGAGTGTGCTATTTCATCGGTGACATGCATGGGACGTCTATATGATCTCAATGGGTTGGCTAACTGGGGGTCGAGCTGACTGAACTGACTCACGGGTAATTGTCATATGAAAGCCTTGGAGGCTTAGTTGGTATGACTGGAGTTCCCCAAATCTAATAACACTGGAGTAGTCCTTGGACTTGAGGAACTATGGCAGTCACGTGCACACAATGTTATATCTTGGATTTGGTGAGAGGTGTTCATATCACGGATATGTTCATTATAGGCCTTGTCCGGTGTAGTCAGAATGTGTAGCAAGGATAGGGGGTTTGAAGAAGAGGATCCGTCCCCTGTCAGTATGTGACAGAGGTATCTCCTATGCACTCGGAGACACGATCATGCTTCTTGATGTAACACAAAGTGGATCGTCCCGGGAGAGGGCGCGTGGGGAAGCGCGATGTGTTAAAACTGTTAGAATAGGTGACCATGTAGCCAATCTTGGTAGGCGAATTGTTACCTATGTCTGAACGATTTCGAGGTTTTAATAAATCTTTAATGAATAAGAAGTGAAATTCTTTTGGCATTTACTTTGTTTGTGTTCACTTTATCTGCTTTATACATATCTATTCACTACGCAAACAAAGCCCACGGACTGAAAACATATTTCGGGGACTGGGACTACGCTTGGAGGTAGGTCCATGAAATCAGTTCCGCCAAATCAGTCTGGAAATCTCCAAGTCAAGGAATCTCGAAAATGGGTACCGAGATTCCCCTTGAGACTTGCACTAAGCATCTGCTGTCGTATTTCATTGACGGGTGACGAGGGTCGTCTAAGCAGTGTTAGTGGGTTGGCCTGCTAGGTAGCAGCTGACTGAGGTGACTCGCGGGAACCGTCTTACGGAGGACCTTGAGTAGGGTCGGTTAGGTATGACGAGTGTTCCCAGTTCCAACAGTACAGGTCAAGTCCTTTGACTTGAGGGACTGCTGAGTTCACCTGTATATCAGGGCTGTATCTTAGATATGGTGAGAGATTGGCTAGATGCACTTGAGTAGTCATAAGCCATATCTAGTGTAGCTCCGGTGTACAGAGTGACAGTAGTTTCCAAAAAAGGATCTGTCTTCTATAAAAAAGGTATTGACAGTCGTGTCTCACAAATGCTCTGTGTCTTGTCCCTAAAATTTGTGGCCATAGTAACTGAACAGAAGGGAAGGTATCCCTTGCGGTGTTTAGTAAAGGACAGACCGACACTTAGGTCCAAAATGGGTACCTGCATTTTTCGTGCCGTAGACCCTAAGTGGTGAGACCGTAGACGGAAGGATAACTGTATCGTAGAGCCTAAATGTTCATCCCCGTATATTCACCTAGTCTCTAGTGCCATGGACCGTTGCTAGATGGCCACCCATGGTAACGGGCAGATTCTAGGAATCCAACCAAGTCTAGCTGAAGTTGAACTTAAAGAGTCACACACAATCCGCACACACATAAAGTATTTAATTTAAAATTAAATATTTGGAGAAATGGAATGATTAAATTGGATTTAATCGGGTCCTTTATTTTCTTGGAGAGAATTAATTCCTTTTATTAGATAAAAGGGATTTATCTAATAAATTAGATTTATTAGAAAATTAATTTAATGAGCTTAGAATAAATATTTATATTTAATATATTTATTTATTGCCCTTGGAATATTTAAATAGGATTTAAATATTCCATTAAATTAAAATGGATGGTTGAGATTAAATGGAGAGATGGATGGCTAGGATTTATTTGACTAGGTCAAAGAGCTACTTTGACTAGGTCAAAATCCTTGTCAAATTAGTCTTCCAAAGAGTTGGAGTTTGAAGAGGAAAGGATTCCTCCTCTATATATATTCCTAGCCCTTCACTTATGCAAAGATGATGATTCTTGACACACACACACACACAAAACTCGTGTGCTCTCTCCTCTCTCTCGTCCGCCACTCTCTATTTCTTCCAAGAAATTGTTTCTTGTTCTTTTGTTCTTCAACAATTGAACATAGGAGGATTGATCTTGTTAAATTAATAACGTGTGATCGATCCGTCCTCTCCAATAAAATACTTGTTTGTTCGCTAGCACGAAGTACAAGATACGTGGGTGGATTGCGTGTCACGAATTAGAGGGTCTCCCATACGAGATCTTGGAGCAAATTGGGGAACAACGCGAGTACCGGTTAGAAGAGGAAAACGACGAATCGGTAGGTTTCCGGTTTATGTTTCTGTCTTCTTTATTTATGAATCCTATGGCCTCCATGATTGCTATGTATGTTCTTTTAATTCATGAGATACACCGAACACCCGGGAATTTCAAGGGCACACCCCTTGAACGTATTTTATTTTAATACGTATTATGCATGTTTAAATTTTTGTAATTTAAATTATACCGCGTTTTGGCATTCGCGCTATTCCCGGGACGATCCACACGCCTACCCAAGGCTTTCAAAAACCATAAATGTAAATAAAATATGCATAAACAGCGGAATTAAAGAAGCGTTCAAGGGGTGTTCCCTTGAATCGCCCTGGCGTTCGGTGTATCTCATGAACAAAAGTAAACAAGCATGCTCGATTTCATGGAGGCCATAGGGTTGGAACGAAAGTAAATACTACGAACGTTACATACCCGTTGTAGACTTCTTCGTTCGGCTACACACGTTGTTCCACATTTTGCCACCGAGATCCAATTGTAGGAATCCTCTAAATCGTCCACGCAATTCGCCGGATCTTAGTTCCCTCGTGCTAGCAAGAGATCAAGAGGATAAGGAGGAACAATCGACCAAATGCTAGTGGTTTAACGTGATCGATCGCCAAACGTTTCCTTCAATCGAAGACAAGAGAACATGAGAGTCCTTTGAAGTGGTGAGATAGAGAGGGTCGGACGAGAGAGAGGGGGCGGCGGTCGTGTTTGTGTGTGTAAGATGAGAGTAATGTAGAGAATTAGTGTGTGTGTGTGTGTGTGTGTGTGATATGAGTATTTATAAGGAAGTACTCTTCCTAGTCCTACTCAAACTCTTTAAAAGAGGCACACCTTACACAACTAGGACTTTGACCTAATCAAATCCTAGTCAACCTAGGGTTTGACTGTCAAACTTAATCCTAGCCCTTCATCCCAACTAGTCCCAAGATTCAATCTCGTCCGTCTATCCTTTGATGGGCTTTGTGAATAATAGTCCAACAATTCCTAATAGGCTTGTAGTAAATATCAAATAAATACCTAAGCCCAAAACTAATATTCCATCTTCATTCTACTTAAAGACGTAAATAGCCTCTCTTTAATTCATAAATCTAATTCATACACCAAGCCTAATTAATCTAATTAATATTTAAAGGCTTGGTACTCCAAAAGAGAACCAATTTAATCTAATTAAATTGTTTGACCTCCCGGAATTAATTCCTAATTAATTCCTTCATTATCAGTGAATTGAGTGTGACTCTTTAGGTTCACCCTCAGCTAGACTTGGGCGAATTTTCAATCATCATATGATAGAAATTCATCCGTCACCATGGGTGGCCATCAAGCAACGGTCCATGGAACTAGAAACTAGGTGAAATCATGGCATGAACGTTTAGGTCCCGAATGTGAATGAGCATTGTCCTGCCGTCTACTATCTGAACGACAAGCGGATCCGCCCGGGAGCGCGAGCGGAAGCGAGAAAGGCGAGAAAAGTGCGTAAATTTAAATCAAATTCAAAATACGCGAATCCCAAGTGGTGTACCCTTGGGTGCTCAACCGGGCGTTCGATGTAGGATATGTAAATATTAAAACATATAATTAAACACATAGGGCATAGATATACAAATAAAATCAATCAAAGCGTAATAAACCGTTACCTTTGATTGTTTAGCGTATGCTCCCGGCTACTAGCGTTGTTCCTTCGCCGGAATGCTCACGAAATCCAAACGTATGGATTCTCCAAAGGTGATCCACACCACACCGGAAGAAACACACGTTCTTCTTGCTAGAAAAGAACGGGTTTAGGAAGGAATCGGTTTAAGAGAAGAACACTATGAATTAGTGTTCTCTTAAACTTACTTTGTTCTTCTTCTTGATTCAAAATCAAGTGAAGAACACAAGTGTAAGAGAGGGAGGGAGCACGAAATTTTGAGAGAGAGGATAGGATTTTTGTCTTCTCTTTTTCCTAGAAAAAGATGAATAATGAATCACTTATGCTAGGTGTTGTATATTCTAATATATATACATAATTAATGTGATTATTGGAATGTGTCTAGGTTCATCCAAGGATGTCTAGATTCATTCCAATCAATCACCATCAATTCTTCAATCAAGCCTACCAAAATTTATGGTATGATCAAATCATATCAAAAGGGAAGAGCTTGATTGGAGTTGATTTGTCTCTTTCCAAAAGAGACAAGTCAACATACCACCTAGCATGAAACATGGCTGATTTTGCTTCCTCCAAGGGAGCATGTCGGCCATATTTAATTAAGGGAAGAAGTCCAACTTCTTCCCATCCCAAATTAGGAATTATTTCTCCTCTCGGGTATAATTTAACGGACCGGAATTTATCGTAATCCAATTACGACGAACCCAATATTAAATCCAATTTAATGTCCACTTAAATTATTCCCATTGATCTTTTAATCCAATTAAAAGATCCAACGTCTCAACATCTCAACTTTCCATATTTAATCGAAAATCCAATTTACCGATTAAATGAAAGCCCGATACAATATCGGCCCGTCCATCCAATGGACTTTCCCTTAAGTAATCCAATTACTTATTTTATCCTTTGAGATTGACTCCAAGTCGATCTCTCAACCTCCTCGGTGATTTGTGTGTGACCCTTTAGGTTCACCCTCAGCTAGACTTGGGCCCGTGTCCCACAAGGGCCCGTTACCATAGGTGGCCATCTAGCAACGGTCCATGGCACTAGAGACTAGGTGAATTGGCGTGAACATTTAGGCACCGATTCCGTACAGGTACGATCCTTCCGTCTACCGTCTCCCGGCCTTAGTCTAGGGTATGGAATTGGGCGTCGGTTCCCATCCTTGACTAGGCATCTATGCTTAATACTCGAGACTACGTATGCTTCATTGCATCGACACAGGAAACCATTCCCTGTTCGACCAACCACTGTGGCCACAGCTTCAAACAGCATGAACGTGTCTCCGAGTGCATAGGAGATACCTCTGTCACATACTGACAGGGGACGGATCCTCTTTTTGGAATCCACCGTCCTCGCTACACATTCCGACTGCACTAGACAAGGCTTATGATAATCATCTTACAGAATGGTTACCTCTTGCCAGATCCAAGATACAGCCGTCCTGTGCACGCGACTGCCATGATCCCTCAAGTCTGAGGATTACTCCCGTACTATCGGAACCGGAGAAAACCAATCATACCGACCAAGCCTCCAAGGCTTCCATATGATGATCCCCGCGAGTCAGTCCAGTCGGCTCTACCCCAGTCGACCAACCCATCAAGATCGTGTAGGCGTCCCACGCCTGTCGCCGATGAAACACGGCACTCATCCAATGAACACGACTCTTGACGCAAGTCTCAATAGGACTCTCGATCCCTGTCTCGAGGTCCTCGACTTGGAACGTTTCAGACCCAACTCTTAATCAGTTGGTTTCATGACCACCATCCAATGCGTGGCCCAACTGCACGAGTTGTTATCCATGGTCTGTGGGCTTTGTTGCGATATAAGTTAAACACCATTTTAACAAATGTGAGATGAGCGCAACAAAGAAGGTACCATTGGTGACGAACACTCATCTTATTCATCACATAATAATATTACATTCACATCAAGTTGTCGGATAGGTTACAAATTGCCAAACCTATTGGCTTTCTGATCACCTATTCCAACAATCTCCCACTTGACCTAAAGCTAATCACCCATTGACCTCGAACCTCTTATTCAGATGGTGAGTATGGGCAACTTGCGACATGGGCTTAGCAAGTGGATCTGCTATGTTTTCTGCGAAGCTGACTCGGTCCAACCGAATGTCATTCCTGCTATCCATCTCTCTAAGTAGATGGTAGCGTCTAAGAATATGCTTGGATCATGATGAGATCTCGGTTCCTTTGCTAGCGCTATCGCCCCGTTGTTATCATGAAAGATAATTACAGGCTTAGCAATGCTAGGTACTACATCCAACCCTTGGATGTAGCTCATCAACCAAACCACTTCTTAGCAGCTTCCAAAGCCGCTATGTATTCAAAACTCTATGGTGGAGTCCGTCGTGGTAGCCTATTTGGAACTCTTCCAAGTAACCACGCCACCATTTAGTCTAAATACAAAACTGAGACTTGGCATCATCGTCATCCGACTGGAAGCTAGCGTCGCTATAGCCTTCCAGTATCAACTCTCCACCACCGTAGATCAAGAACATGTCTTTAGTCCTTTTTCAGGTACTTCAGGATAGTCTTGACTGCACTCCAGTGTGCCTTCCCGGCACACGACTGATATCGACTAGTTACGCTCAAAGCGAAAGCCACATCAAGTCTAGTGCACTGAACAACATACTGTATGCTGCCTACAGCTGAAGCATAGGGATGTCCAACATCCGTTTAAGTTCCTCATCAGTCTTAGGAGACTGCTTCTTGGATAACTTAATTTCATGCCTCATATACGAGGACTGGGCCATTCCTAACATCCTTCTAGATCTATCCCTGTAGATCTTGATGCCAAGGATGTAGTATGCCTCGCCCATATCCTTCATAGAGAATTGCGTTGACAACCAAGCTTTAGTGGTACCTAACATCTTAGCACCATTCCCAATGAGCAAGATGTCATCCACGTAAAGCACCAGAAACGTAACTGAGCTCCCACTGATCTTCTTGTATACACAAGAATCGAACTCGTTCTTTGATGAAATCATATCCCCGTATTACTTCATCAAAACGTATGTTCCAGCTTCGGGTTTAACCCCTTTTGGTGGATCTGCTAGGGTCCAAATCTTGTTTGTACCCATCGAGTCCATCTCGGATTTCATGGCCTCAAGCCAATTGTCCGAATCGATGTCCGACATCGCTTCTCCGTATGTCTTTGGATCATTATCCAACTGACTGGTCAGGCCCAGAAATCCATACCTATCAGGTGCATGGGATACTCTGGCCGACCTACGGAGGACTGAAACAATATCAGTGGGAACCACTTGCTCAAATGTCACTGCCGCCTCATGGGGTACCTCACTTGATTCCTCAAGGAGTACCTCATCGCGTCGACTATCCGATGGAAAACCTTTTTCCAAGAACACTGCGTTTCGCGAGACAAAAACCTTTTGCTCGGAGGGATCATAGAAATAATACCCCGCAGTTTCTTTCGGATAGCCGATAAACCTGCATAAACTAGACCTCGAGTCCAGTTTATCTCCCACTAATCTCTTGACATATGCGGGGCAACCCCACACTTTCAAGTATTTGTAGGAGGCAAGCTTGCCATGCCATATCTCATATGGCGTCTGGGATACCCTTTTAGATGGCGCCAAGTTCAAAATTTTGGCCGCCGTCTCAAGAGTGTATCCCCAGAAGGAAAGGGGTAGTTCGGTAAAACTCATCATGGATCGGACCATGTCCAACAAGGTCCGATTCCTCCTTTCAGACACACTGTTAAGCTGCGGTGTTCCAGGAGGGGTCCACTGAGAGAGAATCCCATTCTCTTTTAGATAATCAGTAACCTCACCACTCAAATACTCTCCACCTCGGTCCGACCGAAGGGTTTTGATCTTTCGACCGGTTTGGTTCTCTACTTCAAGTCTGTATTCCTTAAACCTTCCAAAGGCTTCAGACTTGTACCTCATCAGGTAAACATAACCATACCGTGAGTGATCATCGGTAAAGGTTATGAAGTACGAGTACCCACCTCTAGCCTGAGTATTTAGTGGACCACAGACATCTGTATGGATCAAATCCAACAGACCACTGGCTAGCGTACTTTGCCCAACAAAGGGTTTCTTGGTCATCTTTTCCTTTAGACAGGATTCGCAGGTCGGTAGGTTGTCCAAATCGTCTATTTCTAGACTCTTTGAGTCCACCAACCTTTTTATCCTATCTTTAGAGATATGACCTAACCTCGCATGCCATATCTGTGCGTTATTATGATCATCACGTTTTCGTTTGTGTTCTGCAGTCATAATCCAATTAGACTGTTGAAGTATGTACAGACCGTTGACCAATGTACCAAGCAAATGAGAAATACCATCTTTGATAATGAAAAAACCGTTTTTATTGATGGTAAATTCATATCCCTCCTTATCAAGGACCGGGATGGAAACAATGTTTTTAATCATGCTAGGTACATAAAAATAGTCGTTCAGTACAATCCTAACATGACTACTAATGGCTAACTCTAGTGATCCTAAGGCCTCCGCAGCAACGGCCTTGCCATCGCCTAGCCTCAGGATCATCTCATCCTTGGTTAGCCTTCTGCTTCTTTGCAGTGCCTGCAAATCATTGCAGATGTGAGCACCACACCCGGTATCCAATACCCATGAAGCAGAATTAGTAATCATATTAACTTCAACCACAAACACACCTGGGTTGGAGAGGAGTTGTGGGCACTCCCTCTTCCAATGCCCTTTCCCTTGGCAATGTATGCAGACATCATTTGCCTTGGACCGCTGAGAACCACGGGTCTTCCCTTTCCCTTTGCTCGGTCCAACCGGAGCAACAGGGACCCCCGGAGCGCGAGCAGGGGCCGCAACCGTCTTCCCTTTGCCCTTCTTCCTCTTCCAGCGTCCGGCCCTCTTGCCATTCGCCTTGGAGGTTGAAGCCTCTCCTATCAATACCGCCGGCGCCGACTTGTGGGTCGTTGCCTCGTATTGGACCAGCATGTTGATCAACTCATGAATAGACTTCTCAAGTCCGTTCATGTTGTAGTTTACAACAAACGGGTCATAGGATGGAGGAAGCGACTGGAGGATCACGTCAATGTACGTGTCATTGTTAAGCCCAGCTTTAAGGTCCTCGAGTTTCTCCACTAGGGAGAGCATCTTGACCCCATGACTCTGTACAGACGCTCCTTCAGCGAGCTTGGTGCCAAAGAATGCTTTTGTGGCGGCATATCTAATATGCCTATCCGGAACCGCATAAACCTCGTTCATGCGGAGCATTATGGCGGAGACGTTGTCCAGCCTCTCATACTGCTTCTGGATGTCGTTAGACATCGAAGCCAGTATGATACTGCGTACTTTCCGGTTGTCCTCATGCCATTTCTCGAACGTCAAACGTTCTTCAGGCGTGGACCCCTCCGGTAAGTTGCTCGGTGGCGGCTCGTCCAAGACGTAGCCTTGGTTCTCGAAACCGAGGACAATCCTCAGGTTTCTCAGCCAGTCCAAGTAGTTCGTTCCGTTGAATTTGTTAGTCTCAAGAATCATGGTTAACGGGTTCTTAGACATATCTACATTAATGAAAATGTAAAGCAGAAATTAACAAATGATGGTAATATTATTGTTCAAGTTGAAAACTTGGTCTTTTAGTCTTTAACCCTCCCACTATTTATACGAAAGTCCGCCACTCTCAAGCGGAGTTTCGGGAAACCATTTCCTAGTGGGCTTGGGATCCACAAGCGTAATCTCCATGCCCCGCTTTTACGATTCACATGAAGAAGACCTTGTGGGAGATATCCAATATCATTCTCATCCAATGAGATTCCCAAGATATTTTGCCTCACCTATTCACATGGTCCCGAGGACTCCAAGCGAACCATGTTACTCAGTGTTGGGCCCGACCCATCAGCCAAATCATGCCTCAAACTGTCGCCCCCCACGACTCGTGAGACAGGGAAACAGCGAGCGCAGTCTTTTTGTTCACAACAATAGTGCAGCTTTCCCCTAGTCCAAGTGTGCCACGACTCGTGAGACCACACTTGGGTAGTGGTAGCTTCCTCACCACATTGCTGTGGATGGAAGGCTCGGACAGACCAAAATACCATTTTGATCCAAGTCCGTTCTGGGCCTAATATTTAATTTGGTCCAACCAAATGAGAGTTTGTGTGTGACCGAGACCTCATCACATTATTGTGTTTTAGCATGCATAAATATCCAATATTTAAAGCGATAAATAAAAAACGCCGCATGCATAAAACATAGCATACCCCTGTTAGGATGATCACAAGCCCAACCTATGCGACCCACTGAGCCCGCAGTGAGTCTATGGTCTGTCTAGGGTGGTCCTAAATTATTACAATAGTAATATACCCATTGTCATTCCAATGGGCCTTGTAGTGCTCTTGTTTCATGCCTTGATGCTCCTCCTTGGGGTCTCCGACTCCAATTGCTTGTTAAGATTGAAACCTCACCAATCCTATCTACTCTCATTACAACTGAAAGTAATACATCGGTAATAAAGAAAACAAGCCTTAACATCATGAGGCTGAAAATACGGGAGATGATAGTCCCAAAAAAACAAGAGGCACGCAGGCCCCACCCAACAGAAAATAAATAAACATTCATTCATCCATACACAAGGTCTAGGGCTTTGTGATCATCCCATGTTGATTCCATCAACTCACATGACATAATTATTCCAAATAATCATGCATAAATAACTAATGGATATTCCAAATACCCAAGTGATGTCCAACATCACAAAAGCATAAATATACAAATAATATGCAAAATTCAAATTTGAAATTTAATGGACATTTTAAACAATGCATCCAATGCATGTATTAATCCCAAATTAATTAAGCAAATTTAATTTAAGGAATAATCCAATTATCCCAAAATCAAAAATGCAAAATTAACATATTTTCAGAATATTGTGCAGAAAATACAGAAAATCGAATTTTCTGGAAAAAGTCGAAAAAACGGCACAAAACGGCCCAGCCGTTGTGCTGGCCGGCCGCCCGCGCGCACAGGGCAGCGCGCACGCGCGCGCCCCTGCGCGCGAGCCTATGCGCAGCGTCCGCGCGCGCAGGCGCCCGCCTGCGCGGCCACTGCCGGTCCGACCAAATTTTTTTTTTTTTTTTTTTTGTTTTTCAACACTGTTTCAGCACAATAACATTAATATTATTCTGAAAATAAGCATGCAATTTTAGATCCAATCTAACAAAATTAAGCATGCCAAAAGTCCATTAAATCCAAACAATTGAATCATCATATTATTCATATATTTATGTAATCTAACATGCCAATAAAGCCGTTTAAAAGCAAGTAGATCATGCCAAACACATAAATCTATGCCCCTTACATCGAACCGGGCTCTGATACCACTTGAAGGACAAGCGGATCCGCCCGGGAGCGCGAGCGGAAGCGAGAAAGGCGAGAAAAGTGCGTAAATTTAAATCAAATTCAAAATACGCGAATCCCAAGTGGTGTACCCTTGGGTGCTCAACCGGGCGTTCGATGTAGGATATGTAAATATTAAAACATATAATTAAACACATAGGGCATAGATATACAAATAAAATCAATCAAAGCGTAATAAACCGTTACCTTTGATTGTTTAGCGTATGCTCCCGGCTACTAGCGTTGTTCCTTCGCCGGAATGCTCACGAAATCCAAACGTATGGATTCTCCAAAGGTGATCCACACCACACCGGAAGAAACACACGTTCTTCTTGCTAGAAAAGAACGGGTTTAGGAAGGAATCGGTTTAAGAGAAGAACACTATGAATTAGTGTTCTCTTAAACTTACTTTGTTCTTCTTCTTGATTCAAAATCAAGTGAAGAACACAAGTGTAAGAGAGGGAGGGAGCACGAAATTTTGAGAGAGAGGATAGGATTTTTGTCTTCTCTTTTTCCTAGAAAAAGATGAATAACGAATCACTTATGCTAGGTGTTGTATATTCTAATATATATACATAATTAATGTGATTATTGGAATGTGTCTAGGTTCATCCAAGGATGTCTAGATTCATTCCAATCAATCACCATCAATTCTTCAATCAAGCCTACCAAAATTTATGGTATGATCAAATCATATCAAAAGGGAAGAGCTTGATTGGAGTTGATTTGTCTCTTTCCAAAAGAGACAAGTCAACATACCACCTAGCATGAAACATGGCTGATTTTGCTTCCTCCAAGGGAGCATGTCGGCCATATTTAATTAAGGGAAGAAGTCCAACTTCTTCCCATCCCAAATTAGGAATTATTTCTCCTCTCGGGTATAATTTAACGGACCGGAATTTATCGTAATCCAATTACGACGAACCCAATATTAAATCCAATTTAATGTCCACTTAAATTATTCCCATTGATCTTTTAATCCAATTAAAAGATCCAACGTCTCAACATCTCAACTTTCCATATTTAATCGAAAATCCAATTTACCGATTAAATGAAAGCCCGATACAATATCGGCCCGTCCATCCAATGGACTTTCCCTTAAGTAATCCAATTACTTATTTTATCCTTTGAGATTGACTCCAAGTCGATCTCTCAACCTCCTCGGTGATTTGTGTGTGACCCTTTAGGTTCACCCTCAGCTAGACTTGGGCCCGTGTCCCACAAGGGCCCGTTACCATAGGTGGCCATCTAGCAACGGTCCATGGCACTAGAGACTAGGTGAATTGGCGTGAACATTTAGGCACCGATTCCGTACGGGTACGATCCTTCCGTCTACCGTCTCCCGGCCTTAGTCTAGGGTATGGAATTGGGCGTCGGTTCCCATCCTTGACTAGGCATCTATGCTTAATACTCGAGACTACGTATGCTTCATTGCATCGACACAGGAAACCATTCCCTGTTCGACCAACCACTGTGGCCACAGCTTCAAACAGCATGAACGTGTCTCCGAGTGCATAGGAGATACCTCTGTCACATACTGACAGGGGACGGATCCTCTTCTTGGAATCCACCGTCCTCGCTACACATTCCGACTGCACTAGACAAGGCTTATGATAATCATCTTACAGAATGGTTACCTCTTGCCAGATCCAAGATACAACCGTCCTGTGCACGCGACTGCCATGATCCCTCAAGTCTGAGGATTACTCCCGTACTATCGGAACCGGGAAAAACCAATCATACCGACCAAGCCTCCAAGGCTTCCATATGATGATCCCCGCGAGTCAGTCCAGTCGGCTCGACCCCAGTCGACCAACCCATCAAGATCGTGTAGGCGTCCCACGCCTGTCGCCGATGAAACACGGCACTCATCCAATGAACACGACTCTTGACGCAAGTCTCAATAGGACTCTCGATCCCTGTCTCGAGGTCCTCGACTTGGAACGTTTCAGACCCAACTCTTAATCAGTTGGTTTCATGACCACCATCCAATGCGTGGCCCAACTGCACGAGTTGTTATCCATGGTCTGTGGGCTTTGTTGCGATATAAGTTAAACACCATTTTAACAAATGTGAGATGAGCGCAACAAAGAAGGTACCATTGGTGACGAACACTCATCTTATTCATCACATAATAATATTACATTCACATCAAAGTTGTCGGATAGGTTACAAATTGCCAAACCTATTGGCTTTCTGGTCACCTATTCCAACATTATCTCACAGCTATTAGTCTAGGGTGTGGATGTTGGACGTCGGTACCCATCCTGGACTTAAGTCAGTACTCGTTTACCCACTGAAACGTCATTAGGAATTTATCCCACTGTTCAGTCACTGTGGCCACAGATTTTATATGGAACGAGTTTCAAAGTATAAGTGAGACACTCTTGTCAATCGTTTGACAGGAGACGGATTCTGTCTTGGGACCTACTGTCCACACTACACATCTTGACTGCACTAGATAGGGCTTATAGCAGCCAAGTCTCTAGACTTAATAGCCTCTTGCCAAACCTAAAATACAGACATGGTGTGCATGTGACTACAGTAGTCCCTCAAATTTGAGGACCATTCTCGTACTGTCCAAACCGAGAATGCAAGTCATACCGACCAACCTACTCAAGGTTTCCCATATGACGATTCCCGCGAGTCACCTCAGTCAGCCGACACCAAGTTGGCTAACCCACTAATGTTGCATGGACGACCTTCATCACTTATCGATGAAACACGACTGCAATATTTAGTGAAAGTCTCAAGTGGACCCTCGATACCCAATTCGAGGTCCTTTGGCTTGGAGTATTTCAAACTGATCCACAGAAACTGATTTCATGACTGCCAACCTATGCGCAATCCAATTTCTTGGATTAACCTTTCTGGTTTGTGGGCTTTTGTTGTGCTTTTAACAGTTACAGATATTAAGCAGTAAGTGAACACGATAAAAGTACTAATGTTGTAATTGAACATCACTTTTATTCAGAATAAACTCATTTACAGTACTAATGTCAAAAATAGGTTACATAAGCCTAACAATATTGGCTTCACGGTCACCTGTTCTAAAAATCTCCCACTTGACCTAGAGCCAATCACCCATATGCCTTAACCCCATCTTCTCAAGATGTTGCGTATTAGCGATCTGTGACATGGGTTTTGTCAAAGGATCTGTTGTATTATCTGCTGAGCTGACTCGGTGCATCCGAACATCACCTCTTCATACCATCTCCCTCAATATGTGGTAGCGTCTAAGTATATGTTTGGATTGGTGATGAGATCTCGGTTCCTTCACTTGCAATATAGCACCGTTGTTATCACATAAGATAACAACTGGCTTGGCAATACTGGGCACCACATCCAACTCTTGGATGTAGTTTCTCATCCAAACCGCTTCCTTGGCAGCTTCTAAAGGTGCTATGTATTCAGCTTCAGTGGTGGAATCGGTTGTGGTGTCTTGCTTGGAACTTTTCCAAGCTACCACTCCACCATTAAGTCTGAATACATAGCCCAATTGAGACTTGACCTCATCATCGTCTGATTGGAAGCTAGCGTCGCTAAAACCTTCAAGTATCAACTCTCCACCTCCATAGACGAAGAATATATTCTTAGTCCTATTAGCTTCGTATAGGCCCGGAGACGTCAAACATAGCGGAAATTAAAATTTTAATTAAAAAATAATATTATAATTAATGATCAAATTGCCCGTCTCGTTGCTATTACAATGTGGATCTCATGCATAAAAGGATGTCAAGCTCTTCAGTTGATGTTGGTTACTTGAACTTTCTCAAGAACGACCATATCTTAGAAATGGTGGAATGTCAAAACGGAACCGCTTTTAATTGTTATTCACGGTAGGAACACAAGTATCTTCCCTCTAAAGCTAGTCCACACCACCTATGATGGAATCACCCTCAAACCTATGCTAGTAGGTATTGGAGGATTAAGGTAGATAAGCTATTGATCTATGGAGAAATCAAGTAAATTCTTCTCTTTTGCATATGAGAAATGAACATATGACCAATGCTAAAGTGAAAGCTAGACTTTTTATCTTTGAAGGAGAGAAAGTCTAAGAGCTAGAGAGCAAAAGGAAAGCAAGAGTTTTTGTATCTATGTATGTAAAAGTATGGCATGTAAATCTCTTGCCTTCTACCCTTTTTTATAGGCATTTCTTGGTACTAGATAAAATGAATGTAGACAAACCCGTTTGTCTTGCTCTTAGATAACACTTGTCTTCTTCATAGACAAGTTCTAGCATGACTCCTATTTTCTCCTTTTACACTTGTCTTCTTTATAGACAAGTTTTAGCATGACTTATCTTTTCTCCTTTTACACTTGTCTTGTTTATAGCAAGCTTTAGCATGACTCATATTTTCTTCTTTTATAGTTGCATTCTTAATTGGACGAAGTCCAATTTTAATTAATTTCCAACTAATTATTTAACCATGATATTGAATTCTTTAATTAAATATAAGGCCAAATTAATTAATCTAATTAATTTTTTTTCAAGCTAAAATAGATTATTCTTAATTAATCTATCACAAGTCTTACTTAATCAAATTAATACTTGTGAGTTTAGACTCCAAATTAAATAATCATATTATTTAATATTACCATGAAATGATTTCATAAATAATTTCAATCAATTAATTTAACTCCTTAAATTGATTGATTTATTCTTCATATTAATTCTATAAATTAATTCCAATAATTCTATCATGGATTTGTATGTGACCCTTTAGGTTCACTACTCAGCTAGATTTGGGCTTGTATCATATATACAATTTAATTAGCAACTTACTTGCATTAAATTAATTAAATGTTATCATAATTAATCACCCTCAATTAACTCCTTAATTAGAGGGTACCCATCACCATGGGTGGCCATCTAGCAATGGTGCATGGCACTAGAGAATAGGTGAATTATTGCGTGAACCTATGAGCTACGCGTACCATGTAGACACGGTCCCTCCGCTACTAACCTCCCGATCAAAGTTTAGGGCATGGAATTAGTTACCGGTTCCCATTATCGACTTTGATGTTTATGTATCAACTCTTCAAGTTATGCTTCCAATTTATCAATATAGGAAAGCCCTTTCTCCTATTTGATCAACAACCATGGCCATGGGCTTCGAGGAACGCATAATGTAGAGAACATAGGAGGTTCATTATCATCTCATGATAAGTAGCAGATCCTACTCACCAACCTCCATGCATGCTTCAATTATCTTTGAAACATGACCGCATAATGATCCAGGATGAAACCTGAGACCACATTGGACATGATCAAGTCATAGACGTCCTATGCACAAGGTTACTGTGGAACCTCAAGCCGAAGGAATAGTTAGTGCACTATCGTAGCCTAGGAGTTCTAGCCATACCGATCATGCTATATAGGGCTTCCGTATGACAACTCCTGCGCGTCAATTCAGTGAACTTGATAACTCTTTATCAAGCACCCACTAAAGTGCGCAGACGTCATACGTCTCTGTCTATGAACTCGACATTCATCATATGAATGCATCACTTAGTGCAAGTCTTCAAGGAATGGTCGATACCTTGTCCTGACCGATTCATTGACTTGGAATATTTTAGATCAAACCATAGAGGTTGGTTTCATGGTCGCCATCAAATGTGCGAGCCAACCCTATAGCATAATTGATCTAAGGGCTTCAACCAAAAGCTCATATAAATATAATGTTTAAAGCATATGATGAAGATGGCCAAAGAACATTTCTTAAATTAACATATTATTGAAAAAGATCGTCTAGAATAGTTTACAAAGAGTCAATTAATTGGCTTGACGGTCACCTATTCTAACAATCTCCCACTTGACTTAAAGCCAATTGCCCATGTTCTTTAATCCCATCTTCTCAAGATGTTGAGAATGAGCAATTTTTTATATTGGTTTTGTAAACGGGTCTGCTATTTTCACCATTGATGCAACGCGATCCACTTGTACGTCACCTCTTCCTACCATCTCTCGGATTAGATGGTAGCGTCTAATTATTTGTTTGGCTTTCTGATGAGGTCTTGGCTCTTGCACAATAGCCCCGTTATTATCACAAAGTATAACTACAGGTTTGGCAATGCTAGGCACCACACCCAACTCTTGGATGTAGTTTTTCATCCAAACAACCTCCTTTGCAACTTCAGAAGCTGCAATGTATTCAGCTTCCGTTGTGGAATCCGCTGTTGTATCTTGCTTGGAACTTTTCCAACTTACAACTCCTCAATTCAGCCGGAATACATAACCAGATAGAGATTTAGCGTCAACCACATTCGATTGGAAGCTGGCATTAGTATACCCTTCCAATATTAATTCTCTATCACCGTACACCAAAAATAATTCCGTAGTTTTTCTCAAGTACTTAAGGATATTTTTTGACAGCAGTCCAGTGATCGTGGCCGACACATGCCTGATAACGACTCATAACACTTAGAGCGTTAGCTATATCAGGCCTCGTACATTGAACAACATATTGTATATGCTGCCAATAGCACAAGCATAGGGAATTTCTGACATTTTCTTAACTTCCTCATCAGTCTTGGAGACTGAGTCTTGGAGAGTTTAATACCATGCCTCGTGGGAAGAAAGCCCCTTTTTGATTCATCCATCTTGAACCTTTTCAAGACTTTATAAATGTACGAGATTTGGGTCATTCCTAACATTCTTTTAGATCTTTATCCCAAGAATATAGGAAGCTTCACCCAAGTTCTTCATGGAGAATTGAGTAGATAACCATGCTTTAGTGTCACCTAACATTTCAACATCATTCCCAATGAGTAAAAAATCATCCACATAAAGCACGAGGAACACAATAAAGCTCCCACTAACCTTTTTATATACACAGGGATTATATTCGTTCTTGATGAAGTCATAACATTTTATAACGTCATCAATACGAATGTTCCAACTTCGGGATGCCAGTTTGAGCCTATGAATGGACCTCTGGAGTTTACAAACTTTTTGCTCTTCTCCTTTGGATGTAAAACCTTGTGGCTGATCCATACAAATTTCTTCCTCAATGAATCCATTAAGGAATGCAGTTTTCACATCCATTTGCCATATCTCATAGTCATAATACACAACGATGGCAAGTAAGATCCTTATGGACTTGGCCATAGCGACAGACGAATAGGTCTCGTCAAAGTCCACACCAGGCCTTTGAGTGTAGCCTTTCGCTACCAATCGGACCTTAAAGGTCGATACCTCTCCATCAGCTCCAAGCTTTCGCTGGTAGACTTATTTGCACCCAATGGGCCTAATTCCCTTAAGTGGGTCCACCAAGGTCCATACCTTGTTGGAGTTCATGGAGTCCATTTTGGATCTCATGGCCTCAAGCCATCTACCCGAAAATCGATGTTAGACATCGCCTCTTTGAATGTCGTTGGATCATTATCCAATTGACCAGTCAAGGCAGCATACCATATCTCTCAGGCTGTTTTGAGACTCTAGCCGACTTTCTCAGAGGATGTGTAAAATCAAAAGGATCATTGTGAGGCAGTATGGGTGTCATTTCCGCCATAGGCGATGCATCACTCGACTGTTCGAGTTGCACCTCTTTGTTTTGAGTATCTGAAGGAAAACTCTTTTCAAAGAACACTGCATTTCTCAAAACAAACACATTTTGTTCCGAGGGATCATAGAAGTAGTATCCTACAGTTTCTTTTGGATATCCAACAAATCTACATAAAATGGATCTCATATCCAACTTATCTCCCACTAGTCTTTTGACGTATGCGGGACACCCCCATATTTTCAAATACTTTTAAGAGGGTGGTTTGCCATGCCATATTTCATATGGTGTTTTGGGTATAGCCTTAGATGGTACCATATTCAATAACTTGGCCACCGTTTCTAATGCATAGCCCTAGAAAGAAAGAGGTAATGTAGTAGAGCTCATCATGGCACGAACCATGTCCAACAAAGTTCAGTTCTTCTTTTCAGCCACGCCATTAAGTTGTGGCATTGCAAGAGGAGTCCACCGAAAGAGAATCTCATTCTCTTTTAAGTAATTTAAGAATTCACCACTTAAGTATTCACCACCACGATCAGATTGAATAGTCTCAATTTTTTGTCCAGTTTCATTTTCTACTTCAAGTTTGAACTCTTTGAACATTTAAAATACTTCAGACTTGTACTTCATTAAGTACACATAACAGAACCATGAGTGATCATTGGTAAAGGTTATGAAATCAGAAAATCCTCCTTTAGCTGGATTACTTAAAGGTCCACAAACACCTGTGTGGATTAAATCCAACAGTGCAGTGGCACGGCTACTTTGTCCAATAAATGGTGTTTTGGTCATTTTTCCCTTGAGACAAGATTAACAAGTTGAAAGAGCATCTAAGTTATCTATTTCTAGATTCTTAGAGTCAATCAACCTCTTCATCCTATCCTTGGAAATGTGACCCAACCTAGCGTGCCGTGTTTGTGCAATTTTTGTTAGAATAGGTGACCATGTAAGCCAATTTTGGCGGGTATATGTAACCTATGTCTAGACAATTATAGGTATTTTGATAAATCATTAATGAATAAAGAAGTGAATTTTCATTTGGCATTACTTTGTTTGTGTTCACTTGCACCTATTTATCCATATCTGTTCACTACGCAAACAAAGCCCACGGACTGAGAATCAATTTCGGGGACTGGGACTACGCTTGGAGGTAGGTCCATGGAATCAGTCTTCCCGAATCAGTCCGGAAATCTCCAAGTCAAGGAATCCCGAAAATGGGTACCGGGATTCCATTTGAGACTTGCACTAAGCATCTGCTGTCGTGTTTCATCGACGGGTGACGAGGATCGTCTAAGCAGTGTTAGTGGGTTAGCCTGCTAGGATGCAGCTGACTGAGGTGACTCGCGGGAACCGTCTTACGGAGGACCTTGAGTATGGTCTGCAAGGTATGACGAGTATTCCCGGTTCCAACGGTACAGGTCAAGTCCTTTGACTTGAGGAATTGCTGAGTTTACCTGTACATCAGGGCTGTATCTTAGATATGGTGAGAGATTGCCAGAATTCTCTTTGGTAGTCATAAGCCATGTCTAGTGCAGTCCTGGTGTGCAAAGTGACAGTAGTTTCCAAGAAAGGATCTGTCTCCTGTCAATAGGCTTTGACAGTTGAGTCTCATGTATACTCTAGGTCTTGTCCCTAAAACTGTGGCCACAGTGACTGAACAGAAGGGAAGGATTCCCTTGCGGCGTTTAGTGAGGACAGACCGACACTTGGGTCCAAAATGGGTACCTGCATTTTCCGTGCCCTAGACTCTAAGTGATGAGACCGAAGACAGAAGGACAAGCGTACTGTTAGAGCCTAAATGTTCATCCCTGAATATTTCACCTAGTCTCTAGTGCCATGGACCGTTGCTAGATGGCCACCCATGGTAACGGACGGATTCTAGGAATCCGACCAAGTCTAGCTGAATGGTGAACCTAAAGAGTCACACACTATCCACACACAATTTAATATTTAATTTGGAATTAAATATTGGAGTGAAGGAATGATTAAATTAGATTTAATCGGGACCTTTATTTTTCTTGGAGAAATAATTCTTTCTATTTGATAGAAGGAATTAAATTGATAAATTGGATTTATCAAAAGGATTTATTTAATGGGCTTAAATAATATTTATATTTATTTTAGCCTCTTGGAAATATTTAAATAGGTTTTAAATATTTCCATTAAATTAAATTAAATCAAATCAACGGTTGAGATTAATGGGAGAGATGGATGGCTAGGATCGTTTTGACTAGGTCAAAACACTAGTTTGACTAGGACTTTGACTAGGTCAAAATCCTAGTCAAATTAGAGTTCTTAAAAGAGGAGTTTAAAGAGGATTAAAACTCCTCTTCTATATAAACCCCTAGCATCCTACAATTTACATGATGATGAATCTCCAACACACACACTACAACACACACACACGGATCTCTCTCTCCCATCTCTCTCGTCCGCCCTCTCTCTCTCTCAAGAAAAATTATTTTCTTGATTCTTTTGTTCTTGGAACATTAGAATCTTGATGAATCAATACCATTAATTGATGATGTGTTATTGATTCATCCACTCCAAAATTATACACTTGTTCGTTGCTAGCACGACGTGCAAGATACGTGGGTGGATCGTGTGTCACGATTTGGAGGGTCTCAAGAACGAGATCTTGGTGCAAAACGGGGAACAACGCGTGTAGCCGTTGAAGACGAAAACGACAACGGGTAGGTCTCGTTTATGTTTTTCGTCCTCTTTTATTTTCCAACCCTATGGCCTCCATGATTTATTTTAATGTTATACGTTCATGAGATACACCGAATGCCCGGGAAATTTCAAAGGCACACCCTTTGAAACGTGTTTTAATTTAAAAGCATGTTTAAATTCCGTTTTAATTCTTTAATTATACCGCGCTTCCGCATTCGCGCTTTTCCCGGGACGATCCACATAATCTTTCAATTTTTTGATCATCCAATTTTCCTGTATGTTGAACGCTCAAAATTGTATTATCTTATTGGATAGTATCTAAACCATTTATTAAAGTGCCAAGTAAAAGAGAAGAACCATTCCTCATTAAGTAGAAACATTATTTTGATACACAAAATTCACACCCCTCTTCATCAAGAGTAGGTATAGATACAATGTTTCGTGTCATACTTGGTACATAATAAAAACTATTAAGTACTATCCTAATATCCTTGCTAATAGCTAAGTGAACATTTCCAACGGTTTCAGCAGCAACCTGCTTGCCGTCTCCAAGCCTGAGGATCACATCCCCTTCACCGAACTTTTTGCTTCTTCTCGTTACCTGCAAATCATTGCAAATATGAGCTCCACAACCAGTATCTAATAACCAAGAAGCATTATTAGCAACCATGTTAATTTCAACAATGAAAATACCTTGGATTGTTGCATGAAACTTCTTGCAATTCCTCTTCCAATGGCCTTTTTCGTGGCAGTGATGACACTCATCATTTGATGGATTGACCTTGATTATCTTCTTCCCTTTGCCTTTCCCTCGGCTGCCCTTATTGTTTTTCTTCCTCCCCTTTCCATCTCTCCTCCATTTCTTAATCCTTTTGGTCATGGACGAAGATGTGGATGGGGTTGCTAACATTACTGCTGCAGGCTTCTTTATAGTAGCCTCATATTGCATAAGCATATCGATCAATTCAGGAACAGTCTTCTCAAGACCGTTCATATTGTAATTAACAACAAATTGATCAAAAGACGCCAAGTAATGACTATAAGATCACATCTATCTAGGAGTCATTATTCATGCCTGCATTCGAAGATTCTAAGTTCTCAATGAGAGAAAGCATCTTGACGCCATGGTCATGAACATACGACCCCTCAGTCATCTTTGCCCAATAGAACTCCTTTGATGCTGCATATCTTATATGCCGATTTTGTACCGCAAACAACTCTTGTAAGCGTACAAAGATCTCAGATGCATGCTTAAGGTGTTCGTGTTGCTTTTGCAGTTCATTGCACATAGATGCCAGCATAAGGCAACGGGCCTGAAGGTCATCATCGATCCAACTTTGGAACGTCACACGTTCGTCGTTAGTCGAATCCTCGGGAAGCTCAGCCCGAGGACGAGATTCCAACACATAAGAGCGTTTCTCGAAATCCAAAACGATTTTGAGCTTCCTAAGCCAATCAACAAAGTTGGTTCCAACAAGTTTGTTTGTCTCAAGAATGGTAACAAGTGGACTTTTAGACATTTCGATCTACAAGAAAGGAAAGAAGAAATAATGGAGATTTTTAGCACTCTTTCAATCAATGTTAATTAAATTTACGATATGGTCTTTAATCATAAACTGCTCCCACTATTTCTTCAAAATTCCATAAACCCCCATATGGATTTTCGGGAAATATTTTTCCTAGTGGGCTTGAGGTCCATAGAACGAATTTCATACTCCGCTGTTACGTTTCACATGAAAATAATTCTATGGGAGGTGACTTTCACCATTCTCATCCCCAAGGTGTTTTACCTCATTTTTCACATAATTCCAAGGACTCCAAGTGAATTATGTTACTCCATGTTAAGCCTAACCCATCGACCAAAAGATCCCCCACTATCGCCCTCCACGACTTGTGAGATAGAGTGATAGTAGGTAATCTACTTGTTCATAGTGATAGTACAACTTTTCACTACTTTCAAATCATTCTACGACTTGCGAGACAATGAATTGAAAGATGATAGCATCTCATACTTTGTCACTATGGATGGAAGGCCTGGATTATCAAATCCAATTTGATTTTATTCATCACGGGCTTAATATTTTAACTTGGACACTCCATGTGAGGGTTCAAACCATTTGTTTTACGCAAGACCTCATCCCAATATTTTATTCTTGTTTGCTTGTTTATCATATACAATGTAAAGTGTAGGTATGAAAGTCAACCAAAGCCATATAACCACATATACAAGAAATAAAACCTAGCATGCCCCTGTTGGATGATCATGAGCCCGTAGTCATCCCATACATTTATTATATAAAGATATCACATATTATATATGAAAATAATATCATGTATATATATTTAGATCCAATAAAACAAAAAAAATTAATTTCTTATGTTAAATCACATGATGTTTTGCATGGAATGAAATTGAATTTAATTCATGGGCACTTGATTCATAATGTCAAATTAACTAGGACTAAGAAATTGTCCTAATCATATTAGGAGAATATGTTGAATTTTCCTAATGAAATTGAAAGTGAAAATCCAATTTTCTTTCTCAATTTATATCCATATAAAAATTAGAAAAATAATATATATATATATATATTGTTTTTTATTATTATTATTATTATTATCCTCAAATAAAATCAGAGTTGAGAATATTCAAAAATTGCTATTAAATCCGACCATGTCGGTGGAAGAATCCGACCATGTAGGCGGAAGATAAATCCAGCCATGTAGGCGGAAGAATCCAACCATATAAGCGGTAGATAAACCGTCCATGTAGGCGGAAGGTGAAATACAATAGAATCAAATTTCAACAATTGAAATATACCCAAGATTTAAATTCAACACATCAAGAGATTAACACATAAAATTAAATCGTTAACCAATTTAATCCTATTAAATCACATCAAACCAAAATAAATTCAATTCACTTGCATGATCGCGCTCTGATACCACTGTTAGCTTCGTATAAGCCCTGAGACGTTAAATGCAGGGGAAATTAAAATTTTAATTAGAAAATAATATTATAATTAGCGATCAAATCACCCGCCTCGTTGCTATTACAATGTGGATCTCATGCATAAAAGGATGTCAAGTGAATGGTTAAGAGAAACCAACCTTTCCTGCTCTCCTGTTGATATTGGTTACTTGAACTTTCTCTAGAACAACCTTACCTTAAAAATGGTGGAATGTCAAAATGGAACCGCTTTTAATTGTTGTTCACGGTAGGAACACAAGTGTCTTCCCTCTAAAGCTAGTCCATGTTAGAATAGGTGACCAGAAAGCCAATTGGATTGGCGATTTTGGGAACTATTCGTCAATCTTTATTAATACAATATTATCCTGATGAATAGAGTAAGTATTCATCACTTGCACTGTGTTTGTTGTGCGTACTACTAACGTTGAACGGCGTTTCAACGTCACAACAAATGCCCGCAGACCAATTGGATAACCCATGTAGTTGGGCTGCGCATTGGATGGCGGCTATGAAACCAACTTCTGAGGGTTGGTTTGAAACATTCCAAGTCGAGGACGTCGAGACTGGGCATCGAGTGTCCTATTGAGACTTGCACTAAGTATTGCATTCATTGGGTGAGAGCCGAGTTTCATCGGCAAAAGATGAAGATCGTCTATGCAATTTTAGTGGGTTAGTTGACAAGGTGGTGGTCGACTGACTGAAGTGACTCGCAGAAATCATCATATGGAAACCTTGGAGGCTTGGTCGGTATGACTGGAATTCCCGGTTTCGATAGTATGGGATCAGTCCTCGGACTTGAGGAATCATGGCAGTCACGTGCATATGAAGACTGTATCTTGGATCTGGTGAGAGGTGATCATTCTGTAAGATGGTCATTATAAGCCTTGTCCAGTGCAGTTGGAGTATGTAGCAAGGACGGTGCATTCCAAGATAGGATCTGTCCCCTGTAAGTACATGACGGTGATGTCTCCTATGCACTCTGAGATGGTTTAGACTCTGAAAGTTTATGGTCATAGCAATTGATTGAGTAGGAAAGGGTTTCCTACGTCGATCGATAGAGTAAACGCATCTTAGGTATGAAGTATAGTTGCCTAGTCAAGGATGGGAACCGACGCCCAATTCCATACCCTAGACTAAGGTCGGGAGACAGTCGACAGTAGGACCATACCCGTACGGAATGGGCGCCTAAATGTTCACGCCAACATTCACCTAGTCTCTAGTGCCATGGACCGTTGCTAGACGGCCACCCATGGTGACGGGCTCCTGTTGGACACGAGCCCAAGTCTAGCTGAGGATGAACCTAAAGGGTCACACACAAATCACCAAGGAGGTGAAGGAATTGACTTGGAGTCAATTTCAGAAAATGATAAGTAATTGGATTACTTAAGGGATTGTCCATTAGATGGACGAGCCGATATTGTATCAGGCTCTCGTTTAATCGGTAAATAGGATTTATTGATTAATATGGAAATTTGAGATATTGGATCTTTTAATTGGATTAAAAGATCAATGGGGATTATTTAAGTGGACATTAAATTAAATTGAATTTAATTTTTGGGTTCGTCGTAATTGGATTATGGTAGAAACCGGTCCGTAAAATTTTGACCAGAGAGGTATGTTAATTCCATTTATGGAATAGGAAGAAGTTGGACTTCTTCCCTAAATAAGCATGGCCGAAAATTGCCACCTTGGAGGGAGCAAAAATCAGCCATGTTGGATGCTAGGTGTTAGTTGACTTGTCTCTTTTGGTAAGAGACAAATCAACTCCAATCAAACCCTTCCCTTTTGGTATTATTTGATCATACCTTAAAAGTTGGTAGGCTTGATTGAAGAATTGATGGTGATTGATTGGGATGTATCTAGATATCCTTGGATGAACCTAGACACATTCCAATAATCACATTAATTATGTATATATATGATATACTAACACCTATTGATGTAGAATTTCATTATTCATCTTTTTCTAGGAAAAAGATGAAAACTCTCCATACACTCTCTCACTCTCTCTACTCTCAAAATCATCTTTGTTGCTTCATTGATCTATGATCAATTGAAGGACAAAGTAAGATCAAGGAACACTAATTTGATAGTGTAATCTCTTTTTTGATTTCATCCTCTAGATCCATTTTTTTCTAGTAAGAAAAATGAGATCTCTCCCGGTGTGGTGTGGACTACGTTAGAGGGTCTCTACGTTGGGACCTCTCGTGGACAAACGTCGGAAGGAATCAATCCGTGTAGCCGATCAAAATACAAAATCGAGAAAGGTATTCCGATTTATATTTATGCTCTCGGTTTCTTCTTTATTCTATAGCCACGAAGGCTTATTTATTTTTATATATGTTTATATTCTGCGTTTATACACAGATAGCCCGGGAACGTTCAAGGGAACACCCCTTGAACGCGATTTAAATTCTTTTATTCCGCAAGTTTTTATCTCCACCGCGCTTCCACTGCGTTCCCGGGCCGATCCGCTTTCCTTCAGTCCACACGACCTATGATGGAATCACCCTAAAACCTATGATAGTAAGTATTGGAGGATTAAAGTAGATCAACTATTGATCTATGAAGAAATCAAGGGAATTCTTCTCTTTTGGAGATGGGAAATGAACATAAGGCCAATGCTAAATGAAAGCTAGACTTTTCTAACTTTGAAGGAGAGAAAGTCTAAGAACTAGAGAGCAAAAGGAAAGAAAGAGTTTTGGTATCTTTGTATGTAAAAATATGGTATGAAAATCTCTTGCCTTCTACCCCTTTTTATAGGCATTTCTTTATACTTGATACAATGAATGTAGATAAGCCCTTTTGTCTTGCTCTTAGATAACACTTGTCTTCTTCATAGACAAGTTCTAGCATGACTCATCTTTTCTCCTTTTACACTTGTCTTCTTTATAGACAAGTTCTAGCATGACTCATTTTTTCTCCTTTTACACTTGTCTTGTTTATAGCAAGCTTTAGCATGACTCATAATTTCTTCTTTTACACTTGTCTTCTTTATAGACAAGCTTTAGCATGACTCATATTTTCTTCTTCATCTAAAGGTGAAAACAAGTCATGTCTATATTCAATGAATCTTGTCTTGTGGGCTGTGGGATTGGGCTAAGGTCTTGGGCTTTATCTTAATTCTCAATTGGACTAAGTCCAATTTTAATTAATTTTCAACTAATTATTTAGCTCATGATATTTAATTCTTTAATTAAATATATAGACTCCAAATTAAATAACCGTATTAGTTAATATTCCCATGAATGATTTCATAAATCATTTCAATCAATTAATTTAACTCCTTAAATTAATTGATTTATTCTCCATAATTAATTCTATAAATTAATTTCAATAATTTCATCATTGATTTTGTGTGTGACCATTTAGGTTCACTACTCAGCTAGACTTGGGCTTGTATCAAATAATTAATTTAATTAGCAACTTTATTGCATTAAATTAATTAGATCTTATCATAATTAATCACCCTCAATTAACTCCTTAATTACAGGGTACCTGTCACCATGGGTGACCATCTAGCAATGGTCCATATCACTAGAGAATAGGTGAATTATTTCGTGAACCTGTGAGCTACGTGTACCATGCAGATACGGTCCCTCCGCTACTAACCTCCCGATCAAAGTCTAGGGCATGGAATTAGTTACCAGTTCCTATTATCGACTTTGATGTCTATGTATCAACTCTTCAAGTTATGCTTTCAATTTATCAATATAGGAAAAACCCTTTCTCCTATGTGATCAACATACATGGCCATGAGCTTCGAGGAACGCATAATGTAGAGAACATAGGAGGTTCTTTATCATCTCATGATAAGTAGCAGATCCTATCTTGGAACTGACCAACCTCCATGCATGCTTCAACTATGTCTGAAACATGACCGTATAGTGATCCGGGATGAAACTGAAGGAAAGCGGATCAGCCCGGGAACGCGACGGAGGCACGATGGAGATTAAAACGTGTGGAATAAAAGAATTTAAATAGCGTTCAAGGGGTGTTCCCTTGAACGTTCCCGAGGTATCAGTGTATAAACGCAAAATATAAACATAATAAATAAATTAGCGTTCGTGGGTATAGAATAAAGAAGAAACTGAGAGCATAAATGTGAATCGGAATACCTTTATCGGTTTTTGTATTTCAATCGGGTACACGCGTTGATTCCTCCCGATGTTCATCCACGCGAGGTCCCAACGTAGAGACCCTCTAATGTGGTCCACACCACACCGGACAGATCTCATTTTTCTTTGCTAGAGAAAAACGGATCTATAGAATGAAATCGAAGAAGGGATTACACTATCAAATTGGTGTTCCTTCTTGATCTTACTTTGTTCTTTAATTGATCCTAGATCAATGAAGCAACAAAGAGGATTTAGAGTGTAGAGAGAGAGAGAGAGTGTGTGTGTAGAGAGTGTTAATATTTTTCCTAGAAAAAGATGAATAACAAAATTCTTGTCTTTGATGATAGTATATACACACATATATACTTTATTAATATGATTATTAGAATGTGTCTAGGTATGTCTAGATACATTCCAATCAATGCCCATTAATCATCAATCAAGCCTACCATGGCCAATTTTAGTACTTCCAAAAGAAGTATTTTTTTGGCGATCCTGTTTTAGAAGAAGTCCAACTTCTTCTAATTCCAAAAGTGGAATTAACACCTCTCTTGGGCTAAGATTTAATGAACCAAATTTTATTGTAATCGAATTACAATAAGCCCGAGAATTAAATCCTATTTAATTCATGGTCCAACTAAATAATTCTCATTGATCCAAGCTTTGATTCTCTACTTAATCGATAAATCCTATTTACTGATAAAACGAGGGTCCAATACAATATCGACCAGTCCATCCAATGGACAATCCCATAAGTAATCCAATTACTTATCATCTTCTGAAATTGACTCCAAGTCAACTCCTTCACCTCCTCGGTGATTTGTGTGTGACCCTTTAGGTTCACCCTCAGCTAGACTTGGGCTCGTGTCCAACAGGAGCCCGTCACCATGGGTGGCCGTCTAGCAACGGTGCATGGCACTAGAAACTAAGTGAATGTTGGCGTGAACATTTAGGCGCTGATTTTGTATGGGTACGGTCCTACTGTCGACCGTCTCTCGGCCTTAGTTTAGGGTATGGAATTGGGGCGTTAGTTCCCATCCTTGCCTAGGCAACTATGCTTCATACCCGAGAAGCGTGTACTCTATCGACCGACATAGGAAATCCTTTCCTACTCAATCAATTGCTATGGCCATAGAATTTCAGAGTCTAAACCATGTCAGAATGCAGAGGAGACATCACCGTCATATACTTATGGGGGACAGATCCCATCGTGGAATCCACCGTTCTCGCTACATACTCCATCTGCACTGGACAAGGCTTATAATGACCATCTTACAGAATGATCACCTCTCACCAGATCGAAGAAACAGTCTTCGTATGCATGTGACTGCCATGATTCCTCAAGTCCAAGGACTAATCCCGTACTATCAGAATCAGGAATTCCAGTCATACCGACCAAGCCTCTAAGGCTTCCATATGATGATTCCCGCGAGTCAGTTCAGTCAGTCGACCACCTTATCAACTAACCCACTAAAATTGCATAGACGACATTCGTCTGTCGTTGATGAAACTCGGCACTCACCTGGTGAATGCAATACTTAGTACAAGTTTCAATAGGACACTCGAGGACACTCGATGCCCAATCTCAAGGTCCTCGACTTGGAACGTTTCAGACCAACCCTCAGAGGTTTGTTTCATAGTTGCCATCCAATGCGCAACCCAACTACATGGGTTATCCAATTGATCTGTGCGCATTTGTTGTGACGTTGAAGCGTCGTTCAACGTTAGTAGTAAGCACAACAAACACAGTGCCAGTGATGAATACTTACTCTATTAATCAAGATAATATTGTTGTAATAAAGATTGACGAATAGTACTCAAAATCGCCAATCTAATTGGCTTTCTTGTCACCTATTCTAACAATCTCCCACTTGACCTCAAAGCCAATTACCCATGTGGTATAACGCAGTCAAATTTCACCAGATCCAAGATACAGCCTTAGTATGTAGGGGACTGCCGTGATCCTCAAGTCCGAGGACTAATCCCGTACTATCGGAACCGGGAATACGAGTCATACCGACCAAGCCCGAGTGGCTTTCATATGACGATTCCCGCGAGTCACCTTAGTCAACAACCACCTAGCTTGCTGACCCACTAACACTGCATAGATGAGCCTCGTCACTTGTCGATGAAATGCGACTGCAGATGCTTAGTGCATGTCTCAAATGGATTCTCGATGTCCTGTCTCGAGATTCCTTTGACTTGGAGTATTTCAGACCGATTCGGCGAAACTGATTTCATGAACCTACCTCCAAGCGCAATTCTAATTTCCCGAAATGTTATTTCAGTCTGTGGGCATTTGTTGTGACATCGAAACGATGCAAGCAGTAAGCACAACAAACTTATGCCTATGAACCCTTACTACTACATTCATTAACATAATATTACTTGTTCAAAGATTGATGAATGGTTCTCAAAACAGCCAATACCATTGACTTTCTGATCACCTATTCTAACAGTCTAGTCTGTCTTCCTACTAGTCCCTTGACGTACGCAGGACCATCCCACATACTCAAAAACTTTGTAGGATACAGGCTTTTCAAATCATATCCAATATGGTAACTAGATCATGACTGTAAGAAAGTTCCATGTACCTAGCAACTTTCAAGTCCATGTCTAGATGGGCTAAGGTAACTTAAATGAAATACCAAGTGAACCAAGTCCAACAGGGTTTGTTTTCTCCTTTATCAGAGACCATTCAACCATGGCCACTTCAAGAAGAATTTCACTGATTCAGAATTCCATTCTTATTCGGATATTCGAGAACTCCCACTGAATACACGTCTTCTCGATCTAATCAAAAGGTAAATGATTTGATTCACTACTCCAAGTCTTATAGCCCGAACCTACCAAAGGTTCTTAGACTTTTGAACCCTCTTTTAGTCTTGTATATTTAGTAACCTTACAGATATCCTTTTTGGATCAAATCCAATAGGCTATTGGCACTCCCACTAAATACGCACCCTCTCGATCTAATCGAAAGGTAACCAGTTTGGTTCACCACTCCAAGTCTAATTCCCTGAACCTACTAAAGGTTCTTAGACTTGTGAATCCTCTTCTGGTCCTATGCATTCAGTAATCTATAGAAGTCTTTTTCGATCTAATCCAATAGGCTATCGGTAAGCCCACTTTGTCTAACAAAATGGCTCTTTAGTCTATTCCTTCTCAGAGAAGATTTGCAAGCTAGCAGATCCAAATCATCTATTGCTAGACTCTGTGGATCTTCCAACTTCCTCATCCTTAACTTAAGGAACTGACCTAGCCATGGATCCTAAATCCGTAAGATCATATTGATTGTATCCATTTTAGTCATTTGTTTTCAGTACTCATAATCCAATTATGGGACAGTGTCAAGTGTTTATGTACCAAACATAGCAGACAAGAATCACCATTTTGTCAAATAAAAGTAATTTTATTGATCAAATTATTGTATCCAAAATCGTTCAACAATAAATAGAATATATTTTAATCATGCTAGGTTACATAATTCCCACAAACACAATCTTAACATGATCACTACTAAGCTTAACTAGTCCTTAGTCTTTGCAGCAACAGTTTCGTCATTGCTAGACCTTAGCATCGTATGTCTTAGCTTTCTATTCCTTATCATCATTTGTGAACCATTCACAGGTTATGAACGACTGATATCCAATACCAAAGAACAGAACAGTGATCATGTTGATACTCAATTCAAATGTCACCTTCATTGGAGAGGGGCTTCAGGAAACTCCCTCTTCCAATGTCCCTTTTCTCGCAGTTAATGCAAACATCATTCGGAACCTCTGACTACCGAACCCTTTTCCTCTTTCCTTTACCCCCGCCCAGCGGTGTAACAGGAGCACTCAAAGTGCTGGCAGCAGCTGATATTATCTGAGCCTCCTTCCTCTTCCTGCGTCTGGCACCCTTGCCTTTCGCTTTAGAGGTTGAAGCCTCCTCACTAGTACCGTCGACGCAGATTTTTCAGTCGTTGCCTCGTATTGGACCAACATTTTTATCAACTCATGCAGGTCAATCTCAAGCCCATTCATGTTGTAGTTGACTACAAATGGGTCGAGTAAGGGGAGAAAAGATTGAAGGATCACGTCAATGTACATCTCTCTTTCAAGATTAGCTTGGAGGTGTTTGATCTTTTCCACAAGGGATAGCATCATCACTCTATGCTCTTGTACCGACAATCTTTCGTCTTCGCTCTAACGAATACCTTCTTTGTAGCATGTCTAACATGCCTGTTTGGGACCGCATAGACTTGATACAATCGAGGCATCATCGAGCCAACATCTCCAGCCTATCATACTGCTTCTGGATCTCATTATCCATGGATGCTAGTATGATGTTGTGCACCTTCCAGTTGTCATCAAGCCTCTTCTTGAACATCAAACGTTCTTTGGGCGATGACCCTTTCGGCAAGGTCTGAGGAAAAATCTTATCCAGAATATAAGTCTGGTTCTTTGAAATCTAAGACCATCTTAAGATTTCACAGCCAGACGTGGTAATACGTTCCATTAGACTTAGTAGTCTCAAGCACAAGGGTTAGTGGATTCTTAGATATCAACAGTTAAACTGAAAAACATTCAATAGATTATAACAATATCATGTTCACGTTAAGACTTGGTCCTTTAGTCATTAACCCCTCCCACTATTTCTACGAAAGCGCATCACTCTCAAATGGGTTTTGGGAAATTATTTCCTAGTAGGCTTGGGATTCACAAACGCAATTCTCCATGCCCCACTTTTATGATTCACATGGGAAAAGCCTCGTGGGAGGTATCTAATACGGTTCTCATCTAATGAGATTCCCAAGATATTTTGCCTCACCTCTTCACATGATCCCGAGGACTCCAAGTGAATCATGCTACTTGATGTTAGGCCCGACCCATCAATCAAATTATACCTCAACTGTCGCCCCCCACAACTCATGAGACAGGAAAACAGTGAGCGTAGTCTTTGTTCACAATAATGGTGCAACTTTCTTCTATTCCAAATGTGCCACGACTCGTGAGACCACACTTGGGTAGTGGTAACTTCTTCACAACATTGCTATGGATGGAAGACTTGGATAGATCAGACCATTTGACCTAAGTCCATCGTGGGCCTAATATTTTAACTTGATGTTAGGCCCAACCCATCAACCAAATCATATCTCAACTGTCCCTCCCCCCACGACTCGTGAGACAGGGAAACGGTGAGCGTATTTCTTTGTTCACTAATGGTATAGCTTTCTTCTATTCTAAATGTGCCACGACTCGTGAGACCACATCTGGGTAGCGGTAGCTTCCTCACCACAATGCCGTGGATGGAAGGCTTGGACGGATCAAAACCATTTTGATCCAAGTCCATTATGGGCCTAATATTTTAACTTGGTCCTACCAAGTGAGAGTTCAAAATTATTGACCGAGACCTCATCACATTAATATTTTGCCTGCATAAATATCCAATATTATAAAGCATTTAAATAAATGCATCGCATGCAAGAAAATCTAGCATACTCCTGTTGGATGATCATGAGCCCAACCTATGCGACCCACTGAACCCGTAATGAGTCTATGGTCTGTCTAGGGTAGTCTTACACTATTACAACAAATTAACCCAATGTCATGGCAATGTGCCTAGTACTCTACTTGTTTCGCCTTGATGTCTCACCTTGGGCCTCCATCCAACGTAGGCCTCCTTTCTCTCCGTGGGCTTGCCATATTATATATAAAATGTAAAACATCGCCAAAAACTTCCTAACTACTCTCATTACAAGAGAAATGGAATACATGGGAAATAAAAGGAGAAAAGACAAGCCTTAACATCATGAGGCGAAAGTGGAAGATAATAGTCCCAAAACAAGAGGCACGTAGGCCCTACCCAAAAAGGAATATAAAATCATACATAAGTCAATGGGCTTCGTGATCATTACTTGTTAATCCAATTAACGAAAGACAATACAATTACATATTCAATATAATCATGCTCCAAATAATACAAACTATGTATTAAATCAATGATATCCAATATCATTACATAACATAACTAAATGCAGAAAAATACATGTCAAAAATACAATTAAAAAATGGATACTAGAAACCTCGTACAACCTATGTGCATGTTTTCTTTTTATTTGGAAACCATTACAAAAATAATCTTAGGCTATTTAATTTTAGAAAAAATAATTATCAACTAAAATTAAATTTTCCATAAATTAAATATTTCATAAAAAATATGCAGAATACCAGAAAATCAAATTTTCTGGAAAAACGGCAAAAAAAAAGCCCAGCCGTTCGGTCGTGCCTACCGGTCGCGTGCACGTGCGTAGTCGCCACTGACTGCGTTGGGCGTACCCTTGGGTGCTAAACCGAGCATTTGATGTAGGATGTATAAATATTAAAAGCACATATTATACATAGGGCATAAAAATGAAAATAAACTACGAAAGTGTAAAAGCTGAAGCTACCTTTGTAGTTTTCTCGTATATGGCTACTAGCTTTGTTCCTATCCGAAAATGTTCACCAAGTTCAAAGCGTATGAACTTCTCTAAAGGTGATCCACACCACACCGGTGTGAACATTTAAGCGCGGATTCCGTACAGGTACGGTCCTTCCGTCTACCAGCCTTAGTATAGGGTATGGAATTGGGCCTCGGTTCCGATCCTCGGCTAGGCATCTATGCTTAATACTCGAGACTACGCATGCCTCAGTGCATCGATACAGGAAACCATTTCTTGTTCAACCAACCACTGTGGCCATAGTTTTTAAGAAGCATGAACGTATCTCCGAGTGCATAGAAGATACCTCTGTCACATACTTGAAGGACAAACGGATCCGGCCCGGGAGCACGAGCGGAAGCGAGAATGTGCAAATACGTAAATTTAACCGCATAAATTAACGTAATAATCATAAAATTCCAAGGTGTGTACCGTTGGGTGCTCAACCGAACGTTTGATGTAGGATGTATTAACACAAAACGAATATTGAACATAGGGAATAGAATTGAAATAAACTACGAAAGCGTATAAGCCGTTAAGTTTGTAGTTTTTCACATGTGCCGCTACTTTCGTTGTTCCTCTCCAGAATGTCCACGAAGTTTAAATGTATGAACTCTCCAACGGTGATCCACACCACACCGGAAGAGATCCTCGTTTTCCTTGCTAGAAGAAAATGGATCTTGAAGGACTTGGTTTAAGAAGATGAACACTATCAATTTAGTGTTCTTCTTAAACTCACTTGTTCTTTCAAATGATCCTAGATCAAATAAAGAACACAAGTGTAGGGAGAGGGAGAGAGGCCGAGAGTTAGGAGGGAGAGAGTGTGATTTTTCTTCTCCTTTTCCTAGAAAAGATGAATAGTGAATCTTGTTATTTAGGTGTTAGTATATACTCATATATATACATAATTAATGTGATCATTGGAATGTGTCTAGGTTCATCCAAGGATGTCTAGATACATCCCAATCAATCACCTTCAATTCTTCAATCAAGCCTACCATCTCTTAAGGTATGATCAAATCATACCAAAAGGGAGAGGCTTGATTGGAGTTGATTTGTCTCTTACCAAAAGAGACAAGTCAACTACACCTAGCATCCAACATGGCCGATTTTTGCTCCTTCCAGGGTAGCAATTTTTGGCCATGCTTATTTGGGGAAGAAGTTCAACTTCTTCCTATTCCAAAAATGGAATTAACACACCTTTCGGGTTAAAATTTAACGGACCAGGTTCTACTGTAATCCAATTACAACGAACCCAAAATTAAATCCAATTTAATTTAATATCCACATAAATAATTCCCATTGATCTTTTAATCCAATTAAAAGATCCAATATCTCAACTTTCTATATCAATCGATAAATCCCATTAACCGATTAAACAAGGGCTAAATACAATATTGCCCCATCCATCTAATGGACAATCCCTTAAGTAATCCAATTACTTATTTATCCTCCGAAATTGACTCCACGCCAATTTCTCCACCTTCTCGGTGATTTGTGTGTGACCCTTTAGGTTCACCTTCAGCTAGACTTGGGCCCGTGTCCCACAAGGACCCGTTACCATTGGTGGCCGTCTAACAATGAACAGTGACTCCCGTGGTTCCTCAAGTCTGAGGACTATTCCCGTACTATCGAAACCGGGGAAATCCAATCATACCGACCAAGCCTCCAAGGCTTCCATATGGTGATCCCCGCGAGTCAGTTCAGTCAGCTCGACCCCAGTCGACCAACCCATCAAGACTGTGTAGGCATCCCACGCCTGTCGCCGATGAAACATGGCACTCATCCAATGAACATGACTCTTGGTGCAAGTCCCTATAGGACATTCAATGCCCTGTCTCGAGGTCCTCGACTTGGAACATTTTAGACCCAACTCTTTATCAGTGGATTTCATGACCTCCATCTAGTGCGTGGCCCAACTGCATGAGTTGTTAATCAGGATCTGTGGGCTTTGTTGCGATATATGTAAAATACCCTTTTAGCATATGAAAAATGAGCACCAAACCTATTGGCTTTTCGGTCACCTATTCTAACACTACTGCGCTCCCGGTCAGATCTACTTCCTTCAAGGCATATTTGCCTTGTCAAGGATGGGAACCGACGCTCGATTTCATGCTCTAGACTAAGGCCGGGAGACGATCGATGGAAGGACCGTACCTGTATGGAATTCAGAGCCTAAATGTTTATACCAATATTACCTAGTCTCTAGTTGCATGGACCGGCGCTAGAAGACCACCTATGGTAACAGGAATTTCTGGTTATTGGATAATAAAAAATAATTAATTAAATTAAATTTAATTAATAAATTTGGACACAAATCCAAGTCTAGCTGATGGTGAACCTAAAGAGTCACACAGAAATCATTACGGAATTGGTAGAATTACTTTGGAATTAATTCTAGAATAAGCGCATTAATATGATTGGATTAAATTAATTCAATTATCGGATCATTTATGGGGAAAGTCCATTTGATGGATAACCCAAGAATTAATTAATTGGATTAATTAAACTTGGGATCAACATCTTTAAATTAATCAAATTAATTTATTGGATTTTAATTATAATCAAATCTTCGGCCTTGATATTCACCAAAAGAGGCAATTGACGCCAACTGAGAGGTGGTGCAGCCGTTCCACAATGGTTGGTCCGCAGCATGAACTACATTAAAAAAACGGTCTGACAAGCCAGACACATAATCATAGGGCCCCGAATTGTAATATGAACTAGGACCCACATCAGATGGACAATACCGAGTACCATCATCAGCCGGTCCCTCCTAGTTGTACGAAGAGAATAAAGACGGCCCGACGGCATCGAATACCAT
Organism: Sesamum alatum; assembly: GCA_034509735.1. Taxonomy (NCBI): domain Eukaryota; kingdom Viridiplantae; phylum Streptophyta; class Magnoliopsida; order Lamiales; family Pedaliaceae; genus Sesamum; species Sesamum alatum. The sequence continues at coordinate 18,173,540 of JACGWO010000005.1, read as the reverse complement.
CCTCTGCGCCCGATCCATCTGAGTTGCATCACCCCAATGCGAACTACCCTCCTCCTAAACGGGTGGGCGTTTTGCTGCTGCTGCACAAAGGGCGCTGTTAATACTTCAAAGTATTCCTGCACCCTCTACTCACCATACGAAGTCCAATTATAATACTCTGGAATAAGCCCTTTCATACACAAATCAAAATTTACCTCGTCTGATGTTTTGAACCGTTCGTTTTTGCACTTCCGGCAGGGACACTTAATCTTGTCCCCGTCCATATATGCACGCTGAGATGGGGCCCATTCTAAAAATATTTTAACACCGTCCTCCAACTCCGGCGTCACTTCCAGGACATCTCGATCATACATCCATTTCCTCAACTGTCATAACATGATTGGTCCTACGTATAATATATATAATTTACAACAGTACGTAATTAAATGACGAGAATATTATATATATATATATATATAACTAACAATTACAGAATTTTACATACTTACCTGAGCAAACACCTATATCAATGCAAAATTCGTGCAAGTAATTGGTATGTTCGATTTTTCGTGTAAAGAATCAACAGGGGGAGTTACAACAAAATGAGTTAGAGAATAATTAAAGAACAATGAAAAAGAAGGGGGACATATATATAGAAAATATTGGAACAAACATTGGAATATTATTTGGAACACAAAAATAGCCATTGAAATATATCCGTTGTTCCAGATTTAGGAACAGTCTCAGGCACGATTATAGAAACGGTAAACTTACTGTTGTAATATAGCCGTTAGGACATATTAGGAAAGGAATGTGGCACGCTTCGACCATGACAGTTCCTACTTGGAGCACAATTGGGAACGGTAATTGTAACCATATTGCATCTCCTTTATACCCACAATTTTGAAGGTCATTGCATTACATTTTTGCTCATGGCGTAAAAGGGCCTCATATAGCACTACATATTGGAACGGTCAAGCAACCGGTCCAAATAGAAACGGTGTTTGGAACACATAAAGGAACGGTCACTATTCCAGGTGGCAAAACTGTTCCAACTTTCACACGTGTGTTCCAAATGGAGTACCAAAATATATCTGGTCCTTTTTAGGAACGGTAATAGGTTTACATATTGGCACATATATAGGAACGGTCGTGCCGTTCCTATTCGTTTGTACACCCATTAAGTTAAAAGTGACGTCATCAACGGTTTTCCGTTCCACAACAGTTCCACTTACCGTTCCTATAGAAACGGTCATTGAACGGTCGACATACCGTTCCAATTCCGATATTTTTTTGTAGTGTTAATTGATTAGATCAATTAATTAGTTTGGGCCTATATATGTTTACTTAATTCGATTAAATAAACTGTTGGGTTTCAACTAGGTCGAAATTAATTAGATTGATTTAATGCCCATAAACCTTGGTTGGACTTGATTTGATTTGATTAAACAAATCTGGTCCACTAGAGGGCCAAGCATTAACAAGAGGTTGAGAAGGAGTTGAACTTCCTCCATAAGATGAGAATTAGTGGTGCATACGTGTGTAGAGGTTATTTGTGGAGATAACTAATATGTACACACCCAACACTATATTTTCCTCATTTTACTCCCTCTATTTCATGGCCATGTTGCACGATTGCACAAGTAGTGTGCTTACATGGATGGAAGTTATGCAATGTGCGTATATGTGTTTGTGTATGGTTATCTTGGTGATATTTGGTTTTGAGTTTGGAAATCAAAACATTCAACATAATACACTCATATCTCTTCCTAACATTCTCTCTTACACATGGCTATGCTGATTTTATGCACTAGTGAAATCTGAAAAGTTTCCTTAACTCTCCTTTGTGTTCTTTTCTTGAATTGGATTCAAGACTAAAACTTACAAAGTTCAATTACAGTAATTAATATTGTTAATTAATTTTATTTTCTTTTACGGATCTTATTCTACCTACCAGTGGAATTTGATCTCTTGTGCTAGTTTTATGTGGACGACGTAGAGGAATCCTAGTTTGAATTCTAAAATGAACAAAGTCCGGAGGAAGAAAGGGAATCGATGCTTGTAGCATTCTACATAAGAAAACGAAAATGTAAAAGTGCGGTTTAAAATACATGTACCTTTTTGTTTATTATCCTTTAGTCACTGCCACACATGTTTTATTTTGTATATTAATGCATTTGAAAACACAGAACCCCCCTAGGAATTCAAGGAAACACCCTTTGAAACTGAGTTTAATTTATTATATTTTACGCTTTTGCCGTGTTCTCTGATCATATCTATTTTTTCAGTTTGTCATTGAACCAATCAAATGCAGCATGTGAAATTGTCTTCATTTATGTTATGTTCATTTTCCGTTCATCTACAGTGCAAGTTTTTTTGCTTTCCACAAAGCATTCTTATATGCCAATCCCCTGAACCCAGCCTCTTTAAAATTATTATGCAAGTGCCTGACACAAAGTTTGTGATGAAACCCTGGAACACTTCTTCAAATGCTTGCATAAGACCCTTTTGCTTATCAGACATGAAAGTGAATTCTTCTTGTCTTACTATGTTAAAATCATGCTTAAGAAATACCAAAAACCACTTCCATGTCGCTACATTCTTTGTTAACAACAACACAAGCAATTGGAAACAAGTTGTTGTTGTGATCCACACCAATGGTTGCCAAAAGAATACCTCCACTAGTGGAGGTCCTTCAAAAATGACACCCATCTACCCCAACTATAGGCCTTCACCCAAATCTAAAACCTACTTTCAGATAACAAAAACATATATACAATTTGTTGAACCTATGCTCTCCATCATGATCTTTAGTACCCAAAATAATAGTAGATCTAGAGCTCTAACCTCCTTATTATAATCACACAACCTTGTGCATTGATAATCAGGGCTCTCCTGAATGGCCTTCAAAGCTACTTTCTTAGCTCTATAGGCTTGATCCATTGGTACATTCACCCTCAGTTCATTTATAATGTCAACCTTGAATCCCTTCATATTCCTTTTAACATCTAACTTAAATTTTTGCAGGTACTTGTCTTTCAACCATACTTTTTTAACGTTTTTAACATAAAAAATCTGTTGGCAAGAATGATGAAGATTAAACAGATTTATTTGAAAATTTTCCTCATCTTGTAACCACTACAAGAAATTAGGATTTTTGCTACCAATTTTTAGCTACAACTAAATATCCGTTGCAAATGCTACTTTTTACTATGAAATTCAGCTCGAAGAAAACCTTCTAATCAAAATGATTTCATTTTGAGTTTTTGCAACGAAATTATGTTATTACAAAAAAATCGTATGTGATAAGAAAGAAGGTGCATAAAACTACATCGTTTTGCACTTGCTACTAATATTTGTTGATTGTAGGAAAAACTTGGCCCTAGAACTAAAACTTATGCCTTCCAAATTGAAGAAAAATTCCAAAATAACATTAAGCTAATCCAACAAAAAAAAATGCGTAAATTTCTTTTAGAGTAACCCAAACTACACAGAATCATTCAGACACGTTCTAATATTACTTGAGAAACCCTCTTCCATTGTTCAAAGAAACCCCTCTATTATTCGAAGAATCCGCTCTCCTCCGTTGCATGTGGTCTCTGCTGTGCTATCAGTTTGGAAGAGATCACTTACAGGTTGTCTAAAGGAGCCCAGGTAATAGCTCAAGCGAAACCCAAGACTTTTTTTATATGCAAAAGGAATATCTTCAATTGAAAATCAGCCACACACTGGGTGAGAATGGTTTGGGGGTTTTAGGTCCGAAAATCCCAAAAAAATAGATTTTTGGTAATGAAAATTGAACATGTTGTTTGGGGTCAAAAAATTGATTGTTTAAACTAGTTGTTGAGCCAGGTTGTTTAACTGAAATTGAAGATATAATTTTCTCAATTTCGAACTCTAAGTTTTTGTCAGTTGATTTTGGCCATGTTTGAGGTTGTTCAATAGAGGTAGATGTGCCACACTCCAATTGTAGTTGTTGAAGAGTCCTATTTCAAATAATTAACCCCTTGTTTATGCTCTATTAGCTAATTGATCTTATTAACACAATATATCTTTTTCTGTTCCAATTCTTTGAAAAAATATTTTAAAGATGGTCTGCGAGATTGCAGGTTTTACATGTAACTTATGAGGACTTCACGTTAATGCATTTTGTTTGTCAATATTTTAGAGATCTACTTTTGTGTTGGTGTTTTCTATCGATAAGTGCGAATTAACCAGTCAATGACAGGAGGAGAGAGATAATCAAGGCAATACTTGGAATTACCAACTCAAATAAGGATAAGCAACCTAACCATTGGTGGGAGGGTGCATTTATAAAGTTTGAAAAAACTAAACGAAATTTGATGAACTATCATGATAGTTATATTTTTGGTCCCTCAACTTTGTCATTAAAATTGAATTAGTTCCTCATGTTCCATGAGTTACAGAATTATTGATCCCTTATATTTCCAATTTTGAACACAATTAATCCATGTCGTTAATTATCCATCCAAACTAACGAAACTAAGTCACGTGCCACACACATGGGTCTGAAATTGGGGGAGGTGGGGGGGGGGGGGACCAGCAGGAATTTGGGACCAATTTATTTTCAAACTATAAATAATAATGTTGGAGGAAAAATTGACTATTTTTGTTCGACCCTAAATAAAACACAACATGTGGATTATTTCTCCCCGTTTTGGAAGTGATTTTTCTGCTAAAAATAAAAGGAACCCCTCTTGAATATCTATTCCTAACATGACTAGAAGTTATTCGGTCAATTTTGCAAATTTCTCTAATTCAAAAAATGAAAATAGAAAACAGGAAGGGTAGTTTTATGATGAAGCTATGTTTTGAAAGTGTGGGTTTGAGCTTCTGGTAATGTTGTTATGGATGAAAAAAAAAAAAAAAAAAAGTTGGGAAGAGGTTCAGTGCATGCCTATATTTTGGTGGTTAGTCAAGAGTGAGTCTTTTCTTAAAGAAAAAATGTATTTATTCAATTCCAGCACCCGAATTCATATAAATATGAAAAATTAATATGTAATTAGAAGAAATATATCACCAGAAAGATTGAATAACAATAAGAATAAATCTACACTTGCAACATATAGATTTGTTAGGAAAATACCCTTCGTGTTTGCTTCTTTCATTTTTCGAACTAGAGAAGTTTGAAAAACTGGTTGAATAGCTTTTACAAATGTTGGGGAAGAGGTATTCAAGAAGCGTTCATTTAAGTTTCAACAACACTTCACTTCCAAAAGAGGCAAAATAACCCACATGTTGTGCCCTGTTTAGGGTTGAAGAAATGAGCCAATTGTCCCGATTGGAGAGGACTACTTATTTTTCTGTTTGAATGATTTTGTGACTATGGTGTGTTGAAATTGAAGAGCAACATGGAGCATCTCCAGCCAGATTAAAGAAGGGACATAGGGAGCAACCAACATTAGTACTCTTCAGGGATAACGTGAAGACTCGGAAGCTTTAATTAATAATCACATTCTTGAAATGTGTTTCTTTTAGTATGAACTACAACTTATCGGTTTTATTTATTTTCTTTATTAGTTAGTTTTATTAGTTGTCAGGTTAGGTAATTGCCGGCTAGGTGGTAAGGTTGGTTGAGTAGACCAGCCTTCAACTCTATTATACATATGGATATTGTTAGAATATGTGACAACAAAGCCAATAAGTTTGGCAATTTGTAACCTATTCGACAATTTGATGTAAATGTAATATTATTATGTGATGAATAAGATGAGTGTTCGTCACCAATGGTACCTTCTTTGTTGCGCTCATCTTACATATGCTAAAACGGTGTTTTACTTATATCGCAACAAAGCCCACAGACCATGGTTAACAACTCATGCAGTTGGGCCACGCAGTGGATGGTGGTCATGAAACTAACTAATTGAGAGTTGGGTCTGAAACGTTCCAAATTAAGGACCTCGAGACAAGGCATCGAGAGTCCTATTGAGACTTGCATCAAAAGTCGTGTTCATTGGATGAGTATCGTGTTTCATCGACGATAGGCGTGGGACGCCTACGTGATCTTGATGGGTTGGTCGACTGGGGTCGAGCCGACTGGACTGACTCACTGGGATCATCATATGGAAGCCTTGGAGGCTTGGTCGGTAGGATTGGATTTCCCCAGTTTCGATAGTACGGGAGTAGTCCTCAAACTTGAGGAGTCATGGTAATCACGTGCACAGGACGGCTGTATCTTGGATCTGGCGAGAGGTGATCATTCTTTAAGATGATCATTATAAGCCTTATCCAGTGCAGTCGGAATGTGTAGCGAGGACGGTGGATTCCAAGAAGAGGATCCATCTCCTGTCAGTATGTGACAGAGGTATCTCCTATGCACTCAGAGACACGTTCATGCTATTTAAAGCTGTGGCCACAGTGGTTGGTCGAACAGGGAGTGGTTTCTTGTGTCGACGCAATGAAGCATACGTAGTCTCATATATTAAGCATAGATGCCTAGTCAAGGATGGGAAACGACGCCCAATTCCATACCCTAGACTAAGGCCGGGAGACGGTAGACGGAAGGATCGTACCCGTATAGAATCGGCGCCTAAATGTTCACGCCAACATTCACCTAGTCTCTAGTGCCATGGACCGTTGCTAGACGGCCACCCATGGTAACGGCCCCTTGTGGGACACGAGTCCCAAGTCTAGCTGAAGGTGAACCTAAAGGGTCACACACAAATGACCGAGGAGGTTGAGAGATTGCTTTGGAGTCAATCTCGAAGGATAAATAAGTAATTGGATTACTTAAGGGATAGTCCATCAGATGGACGGGCTGATATTGTATCGGGCTCTCGTTTAATCGGTAAATTGGATTTTTGATTAAATATGGAAAGTTGAGATGCTGGATCTTTTAATTGGATTAAAAGATCAATTAAAAGATCAACGGGAATAATTTAAGTGGACATTAAATTGGATTTAATGTTGGGTTCGTCGTAATTGGATTATGACAAAAACCTGGCCAGTTAAATTTTGACCCAAAAGGAGAAATAATTCCTATTTTGGAAAAGGAAGAAGTTGGACTTCTTCCCATATTAAGCATGGCCGAAATGCTCCCTTGGAGGAAGCTAAAATCAGCCATGTTTCATGCAAGGTGGTATGTTGACTTATCTTTTTTGGAAAGAAAAAAAATCAACTCCAATCAAGTCCTTCCTTTTTGGTATGATTTGATCATACCATAAAAGTTAGTAGGCTTGATTGAAGAATTAATGGTGATTGATTTGGATGTATCTAGACATCCTTGGATGAACCTAGACACATTCCAATAATCACATTAATTATGTATATATAGGAGTATATACAACACCTTGTGTATTAGAATCATTATTCATCTTTTTCAAGGAAAAAGACGACAAAATTCGACCCTCTCCTCTCTCTCTAACTCACGGCCATCTCCCTCTTTTTCTACTTGTGTTCTTCACTTGATTTTGAATCAAGAGGAAGAACAAATTAGGTTTAAGAAAACACTAATTCATAGTGTTCTTCTGTTGAACTGATTCCTTCATAAACTCGTTTCCCTCTAGCAAGGAAACGTGCGTTTCTGCCGGTGTGGTGTGGATCACCTTTGGAGAATCCATACGTTTGGATTTCGTGAGCATTCCGGAGAAGGAAAAACGCAAGTAGCCGCGTACACGTAGATCATCAAAGGTAATAGTTTTATTACGCTTTGGTTGATTTAAAATTTATCTATGCCCTATGTATTACATGTACGCTTTTAACATTAATACATCCTAAATCGAACGCCCGGTTGAGCACCCAAGGGTACACCCCTTGGGAGACGTTTATTTAAATATGATTAAATTTACGCACCATTTCTCGCCTTTCTCACTTCTGCTCGCGCTCCCGGGCGGATCCGCTTGTCCTTCAAGTAGTATCAGAGCCCGGTTCGATGTAAGGGGCATAGATCTATGTGCTTGGCATGATCTACTTGCTTTTATGGCTTTAATAACATCTTAGATTACATTAGTATATGAATAATATGATGATTCAATTGTTTCAATTTGATGGACTTTTGGCATGCTTATTTTCTTAGATTGGATCTAAATTGCATGCTCATTTCAAATTATTATTATTGTTTTGTGTTGAAAATGATGTTGAAAAATATGAAAAAACGGACAGCAGCGGCAGCGGTTGGCTGCCGCCCCTGCCGGCCGGTCACTGGCCGGCGTACCTGCAAGCGTGCGTGCTGGCAGGGGCGGCCGCGCACAGGCGGGGTGCCTACGCGCGCGCCATGCGCGCGGATGCTGCGCGCTGTGCGCAGGCAGCCGCTGCCGGCTGAGGCCAACGCGACACGGGGCGTGCGCGCAGGGCGCGTAGGCTTGCTGCCTGCACACGCGCGCGCTGCCCTGTGCGCGCGGCTGGCCGGCAGGCACAACGGCTGAGCCGTTTTATGCCGTTTTTTGACATTTTCTGGAAAATTGGATTTTCTATTTTTTCTGCATATTATTTTGAAAATGTATTAATTTTGCACATTTGATTTTAGAATAGTTGAATTATTCCTTAGATCAAATTTGCTTAATTAATTTGGGATTAATATATGCATTGGATGCATTGTTTGTAATGTCCATTAAATTTGAAATTTGCATTTTGCATATTGCTTATATATTTATGCTTTTGTGATGTTGGACATCACTTGGATATTTGGAATATCCATTGGTTCAATGCATGATTATTTGGAATAATTGTGTTATGTGCGTTAATGGAATCAACATGGGATGGTCACAAAAAGCCCTAAACCTTATGTATGGATGAATGTATGATATTTACATTTCTGTTGGGTGGGGCCTGCGTGCCTCTTGTTTTGGGACTATCAAATCCCGTATTTTCAGCCTCATGATGTTAAGGCTTGTTATTATTACCAATGTATTACTTTCAATTGTAATGAAAGTAGATAGGATTGGTGAGTTCTTTTTTTATTTTAACAAACTTGTGGAGTCGGAGACCCGAAGGTGGAGCATCAAGGCGTGAAATAAAAGCATTACAAGGCCCATTGGAATGACAATGGGTATATTATTATTGTAATAATTTAGGACCACTCTAGACAGACCATAGACTCAATGCGGGCTCAGTGGGTCGCATAGGTTAGGCTTGTGATCATCCTAACAGGGGTATGCTATATTTTCTGCATGCGGCGTATTTATTTATCGCTTTAAATATTGGATATTTATGCATGCTAAAACACCATAATGTGACGAGGTCTCGGTCGTACACAAACTCTCATTGGTTGGACCAAATTAAATATTAGGCCCAGAACGGACTTGGATCGAAATGGTATTTTGATCTGTCCGAGTCTTCCATCCACAGAAATGTGGTGAGGAAGCTACCACTACCCAAGTGTGGTCTCACGAGTCGTGCCACACTTGGACTAGGGGAAAGCTGCACGATTGTTGTGAACAAAAAGACTGCGCTCGTTGTTTCCCTGTTTCACCAGTCGTTGGGGGGCGACAGTTTGAGGCATGATTTGGTTGATGGGTCGGGCCCAACACTGAGTAACATGGTTCGCTTGGAGTCCTCGGAACCATGCGAATAGGTGAGGCAAAATATCTTGGGAATCTCATTAGATGAGAATGATATTGGATATCTCCCACGAGGTCTTCTTCATATGAATCGTAAAAGCGGGGCATGGAGATTACGCTTGTGGATCCTGAGCCCACTAGGAAATGGTTTCTCGAAACTCCGCTTGAGAGTGGCGGACTTTCGTATAAATAGTGGGAGGGTTAAAGACTAAAAGACCAAGTCTTCAACTTGAACAATAATATTACCATCATCTGCTAATTTCTGCTTTACATTTCATTAATGCAGATATGTCTAAGAATCCATTAACCATGGTACTTGAGACTAATAAATTCAACGGAACGAACTACTCGGACTTGCTAAGAAACCTGAGGATTATCCTCGGTTTCGAGAACCAAGGCTACATCTTGGACGAGCCGCCGCCGATCAACTTACCGGAGGGGTCCACGCCAGAAGAATGTTTGACGTTCGATAAATGGCATGAGGACAACCGGAAAGTACACAGTATCATACTGGCTTCGATGTCTAACGACATACAGAAGCAGTATGAGAGGCTGGACAACGTCTCCACCATAATGCTTTGCATGAACGAGGTTTATGCGGTTCCGGATAGCCATATTAGATATGCCGCCACAAAAGTATTCTTTGGCACAAAGCTTGCTGAAGGATCGTCTGTACAAAGTCATGGGGCCAAGATGCTCTCCTTAGTGGGGAAACTCGAGGACCTTAAAGCTGGGCTTAACAATGACACATACATTGACGTGATTCTCCAGTCGATTCGAATAAGTGGCGTGAGGCCATGAAATCCGATATGGACTCGATGGGTACAAACCAGGTTTGGACCCTAGTGGACCCACCCAAAGGGGTAAAACCCGTGGGGTGTAAATGGGTCTACAAACGTAAGCTTGGAGCTGACGGAGGGGTTACAACCTTCAAGGCCAGGCTTGTGGCAAAAGGTTACACTCAGGGACCCCCGGGGTCGATTTTGAGGAAACCTACTCGCCTGTAGCAATGGCCAAGTCCATTCGGATACTGTTTGCCATAGCAGCATGGTATGACTATGAAATATGGCAGATGGACGTGAAAACGGCCTTCCTCAACGGTTTTGTAGAGGAAGAGATCTATATGGATCAGCTGGAAGGTTTCACAACTGTTGGAGAAGAGCAGAAGGCCTGCCGTCTCCGAAGGCCCATCTATGGCCTCAAACAAGCTTCCTGAAGTGAACATACGTTTTTGATAAAGTCATACGGGGATATGATTTCAGCAAGAACGAGTCCGATCCTTGTGTATAAGAAGATCAGTGGCAGCTCAATTGCGTTTCTGGTGCTTTATGTGATGACATCTTGCTCATTGGGAATGATGCGAAGATGTTGGGTACCACTAAAGCTTGGTTGTCAACGCAATTCTCCATGAAGGATATGGGCGAGGCATCCTACATCCTTGGCATCAAGATCTACAGGGATAGATCTAGAAGGATGTTGGGAATGGCTCAGTCCTCGTATATTGAGAAAGTCTTGAACAGATTCAAGATGAAGAACTCAAAACGAGAATTCCTTCCTATGAGGAATGGAATTAAGTTGTCCAAGAAGCAGTCTCTTAAGACTAATGAGGAACTTAAACGGATGTTGTACATCCCCTATGCTTCAGCCGTAGACAGCATACAGTATGTTGTTCAGTGCACTAGACCTGATGTGGCTTTCGCTTTGAGAGTAACTAGTCAATATCAGTTGTGTGCTGGGGAGGCACACTAGAGTGCAGTCAAGACTATCCTAAAGTACCTGAAAAGCACTAAAGACATGTTCTTGATCTACGGTGGTGGAGAGTTGATACTGGAAGGCTATAGCGACGCTAGCTTCCAATCGGATGACGATGATGCCAAGTGTCAGTCTGGTTATGTATTCAGACTTAATGGTGGCGTGGTTGCTTGGAAGAGTTTCAAATAGGCCACCACGGCGGACTCCACCATAGAGTTATGAATACATAGCGGCTTTGGAAGTTGCTAAGGAGACGGTTTGGTTGATGAGCTACATCCAAGGGTTAGGTGTAGAACCTAGCATAGCTAAGCCTGTAGTTATCTTCTATGATAACAAAGGGGCGATAGCGCTAGCAAAAGGAACCGAGATCTCATCATGATCCAAGCATATTCTTATACACTACCATCTGCTTAGAGAGATGGATAGCAGGAGTGACGTTCGGTTGGACCGAGTCAGCTCCGCAGAAAACATAGCAGATCCACTTGCTAAGCCCATGTCGCAAGTTGCCCATACTCACCATCTGGATAAGAGGTTTGAGGTCAATGGTTGATTGGCTTTAGGTCAAGCGGGAGATTGTTAGAATAGGTGACCAGAAAGCCAATAGGTTTGACAATTTGTAACCTATTCGACAACTTGATGTAAATGTAATATTATTATGTGATGAATAAGATGAGTGTTCGTCACCAATGGTACCTTCTTTGTTGTGCTCATCTTACATTTGCTAAAACGGTGTTTTACTTATATCGCAACAAAAGCCCACAAACCATGGTTAACAACTCATGCAGTTGGGCCACGCATTGGATGGTGGTCATGAAACCAACTGATTGGGAGTTGGGTCTGAAACGTTCCAAGTCGAGGACCTCGAGACAGGGCATCGAGAGTCCTATTGAGACTTGCATCAAGAGTCGTGTTCATTGGATGAGTACCGTATTTCATCGGCGACAGGCATTGGACGCCTACACGATCTTGATGGGTTGGTCGACTGGGGTCGAGCCGACTGGACTGACTCGCGGGGATCATCATATGGAAGCCTTGGAGGCTTGGTCGGTATGATTGGATTTCCCCGGTTTCGATAGTACGGGAGTAGTCCTCAGACTTGAGGAATCAGCAGAGTCACGTGCACAGGACGGCTGTATCTTGGATCTGGCGAGAGGTGATCATTCTGTAAGATGATCATTATAAGCCTTATCCAGTACAGTCGGAATGTGAAGCGAGGACGGTGGATTCTAAGAAGAGGATCCATCCCTTGTCAGTATGTGACAGAGGTATCTCCTATGCACTCGGAGACACATTCATGTTGTTTAAAGCTGTGGCGATAGTAGTTGGTCGAACAGGGAATGGTTTCCTATGTCGACGCAATGAAGTATAGGTAATCTCGAGTATTAAGCATAGATGCCTAGTTGAGGATGGGAACCGACGCCTAATTCCATTCCCTAGACTAAGGCCGGGAGACGGTAGACGGAAGGACCTTACCCGTACGAAATCGGCGCCTAAATGTTCACGCCAGCATGCACCTAGTCTCTAGTGCCATGGATCGTTGCTAGACGGCCACTCATGGTAACGGGCCCTTGTGGGACACGAGCCCAAGTCTAGCTGAGGGTGAGCTTAAAGGGTCACACATGAATCACGGAGGAGGTTGAGAGATTGACTTGGAGTCAATCTCGAAGGATAAATAAGTAATAGGATTACTTAAGGGATAGTCCATCGGATGGATGGGCCGATATTGTATCGGGCCCTCGTTTAATCGGTAAATTGGATTTTCGATTAAATATGGAAAGTTGATATGTTGGATCTTTTAATTGGATTAAAAGATCAACGAGAATAATTTATGTGGTTCATTAAATTGGATTTAATGTTGGGTTCAACGTAATTGGATTACGATAAAATCCGGTTTGTTAAATTATGACTCGAGAGGAGAAATAATTCCAATTTTCGAATAGGAAGAAGTTGGACTTCTTCCCATATTAAGCATGGCCTAAATGCTCCCTTGGAGGAAGCTAAAATCAGCCATGTTTCTGCAAGGTGGTATGTTCACTTATCTCTTTTCGAAAGAGACAAATCAACTCCAATCAAGCCCTTCCTTTTTGGTATGATTTGATCATACCATAAAAGTTAGTAGGTTTGATTGAAGAATTAATGGTGATTGATTGGGATGTATCTAGACATCCTTGGATGAACCTAGACACATTCCAATAATCACATTAATTATGTATATATAGGAGTATATACAACACCTTGTGTATTAGAATCATTATTCATCTTTTTCAAGGAAAAAGAGGACAAAATTCGGCCCTCTCCTCTCTCTCTCTAACTCACGGCCATCTCCCTCTCTTTCTACTTGTGTTCTTCACTTGATTTTGAATCAAGAGGAAGAACAAAGTAGGTTTAAGAGAACACTACTTCATAGTATTCTTCTCTTAAATCGATTCCTTTATAAACCCGTTTCCCTCTAGCAAGGAGAACGTGTGTTTCTTCCGGTGTGGTGTGGATCACCTTTGGAGAATCCATACGTTTGGATTTCGAGAGCATTCCGGAGAAGGAACAACATAAGTAGCCGTATACACGTAGATCATCAAAGGTAACGATTTTATTACGCTTTGGTTGATTTACAATTTATCTATGCCCTATGTGTTACATGTATGCTTTTAACATTAATACATCCTACATCGAACGCCTGGTTGAGCACCTAAGGGTACACCCCTTGGGATACGTTTATGTAAATATGATTTAAATTTACGCACCATTTCTCGCCTTTCTCGCTTCCACTCGAGCTCCCGGGCGGATCTGCTTGTCCTTCAGATATAAATTGAATTTTGTATACGTTCTTCTTCAAGATCAATATATAAAGCTTAATTTTCTTCCACACCATGTCAAGCTTCACTTACGTATGCACATGATTAGCTTTTGAGCATGGTACTAGAGCCATCAATTGATAGTCTTATCCTATCTTTATTTTCTTGCCATGCCAGATATATTGCTTAGTTCTTACTTTCTTGATTGTTATCGACTCTTTTAGATCTTTCTTCTTGCATGATATAATGGTGCGGAAGAACGCTGAAGGGGATCAAGACCAACTGCAGTAGATAAAAAACCATAAGTCTTTTTAGAGAAACTTGGACTGAATAGTGTTGATCATTCGGGTATGAGCCTCATTTTTTTGTTCCTCTGAATGGGATGGATTATCTTTCCTGGAACCGGTCAACCAGACTAGCGTTGGGAGCCATGTTGAAGCTTGGTTTTATAGACAAGTCTTGTGAAAACCCACACAAGATAAGGAGTTAGAGCAATGGGAAATGGTGGACTGTATGGTTATCTCTTAGCTCTTAAACTCTATATTCAAAGAGTTAGGAGAAGATTTCGTCTATACCACTTTAGCTCGAGATTTAAGGCAAAAACTTGAGGCCAGATTTGGGGAGAGAGTGGACCAATGTTGTATGAAATTCAGACAAAAGTTGCCTCCATGACCCAATGGTACGTGTCCATATATGTTAGAATAGGTGGCCAGAAAGTCAATTAGGTTGGCATTTATATAATTTATTCGAAAGACTCAATGTAATCTAATATTATGTAATGAATAAAATGAGTATTCATTATTGGCTTTACAATTGTTGTACTCATTTTAAATTGTGTTTATATTGTATCAACATCACAACAAAGCCCACATACCACATAAACAAACCATGCAGTTGGAACACGCATTGGATGTTGGTTGTGAAACCAACTGATGAGGGTTGGGTTTGAAATATTTTAAGTCAAGGACCTCGATCGAAACAGGGCATCGAGTGTCCTACTGAAACATGCATTATGCGTCATCTTAATTGGATGAGTGGCGCGTTTCACCGACGATAGACATATGATGCCTATAAGATCTTAGTACGTTGGTCGATCGGGACTCAAGCCGACTGAACAAAGTTGCGAGAATCGTCATATGGAAGCTTTGGAAGCTTGGTTGGTATGAATGGAGTTCCCTAGCTCCAATAGTATAAGAGTAGTCCTCAGACTTGAGGAACCATAACAATACGTACAGGCAATGGTTATATCCTGAATCTAGCAAGAGGTGATTGTGTCACGGACATGTTTATCATAATCCTTGTCCAGTGCACTCATAATATGTTGCTAGGACTGTGTGTTTCAAGAAGAGGATCCGTCCCCTGTCAGTATGTGACAGTGGTACCTCACCCATATGGAACTCGAGAGCCTAGTGTCATGAATTTTGTTAGATGGCCACCCATGGTAACAACCTTGTGTTGAGCACGAGCTTAAGTCTAATTGAGGGTGAACTTATACACTCACACACAAATCATCGAGGAGGTGAAGGAATTAATTTTGAATTAATTTCAAAAGACGTTAAGTAATTGAATTATTTATTGGCTAGTCAATTGGATGGATAATCCAATACTATATTGGGCTTACACTTATTAATAAATTGGATTTATTAATTGAAAAAATTTGGGCTTTAATAAAACGATGTCGCGTTCGACGTTAGGACCACACATCGTTTTATGTGTTTTAAAACTGTCATCCTAAATTTTTGTTTGGCTATGTATGCTATCGTGTTTTAAAAACTTCATCCTCTATGAAGTTACGATATAAAATGATGCCCTATCCTAATTGTTCTCACTTAAAGTTGTTTCACATTGAAACAATTCCCATCCTAAATGTTGAACTTAATGTAATTTCTCATTTTGAAATGATGACATGTCCTAAATGTAGGACTTGGCGCCGTTTCAAAGTAAAATGACGTTGCATCCTACATTTAGGACCGCATGTCGTTTCAAATTGAAACAATATTACTTGAAACGTTTGGAACTAAAATGATTTTTTTTAATCTAAGTTAGATGTTTGAAAGTACCTTGATGTAGGACTTGTCATCGTTTGAAAGTCTAATGACGCTTTTTCTTAAAATCCTTTGAAAGATATTAAAACGTTTTTCTACGTATTTTCATAGAAATTTTTTAACCTAGTTGAATTTTGAAGAAAAAAAAAAACTATTATACAATCATCATCAACAACGCACATCCACCTCACTAATAATCCAATCCACCAGTCAACAACAATCGTCCAATGTTAAGCAATTTAACAAACAAAAATACATATTTGGCATTCCACAAAATGTCCTTTCACAATTCAGACATTAGATAACCACGTTGCAACGTAAAAACAACATAAACAAAGACAATTTACTTAATTTCATCATTGTCTAAGTTGAACCTAAGTGCTCTATGTTGTCTAAGTTCAACCTAAAACACAACGTTTTCTAACTTTATTCTATCTACTCCAAGTCCTTTACCGAATGTAAAGAGTAAGTCGTAAAATCATGATTATTGAAGCGCAAGAGGTATGAATAGGGAAACTCATATCGAAATACTTTTGAGTTTCTTTGGTACATTTACAAAATAAAAAAAAAATGAATTATTTTGAGTATTGTTGAAATAGTTATGATTAAGTAAACTAAATTATTAGACTAAGTAAACAATTATGTATTATTTTAGTTAGTTTTTGTTAAGCCCTAAAACTGTGATATTGAAAAGCAAGAGATATGAAACTCAAATCGAATCATTTTGGGTTTTGCAGTATTATAAAATTAATTGGTTGATTAGATATTGGAGTATAATTAAGATTATTTAGTGAATTCAAAATTAGAGGTAAAGGTTAAGAATTTCCTATAAAATTAGTATTTTTTTCCTAAAATTAGTGTATCATTTCCTTAAATTAGCATGTTTTTTTATTCAAAATTCTCTAAAATTATTTTATTGTTTCCTAAAATTAGTATTTTAAACCTAATATTAGTTTATTATTCCATTTAATTAGCATGTTCTTTTACCTAAAATTAGTTTATTATTTCCTAGATTTAGTCTTTTTTTACCTAAAAATGGTTAATTTTTTCCTTAAATTGAATCATATAATCTAAAAGTACTCCCAATTATTCATAAATTTACTCGTGAGATATATGAGTTGAAAAATTCATATTGAATTATTTTTGGATTTACTAATTTGGAGTATGTAAAAATTAGTCCCAAAGTTCTCAATCATTATTCCTAAAATTGAAAAATAATCCAAAAATTATAAGGTATAGCTAAATCAAAAAATTCAAAAATTGCCTCTAAAATCAGAGATTTTTCAAAACCCCACCAATCAATTTCCCAAATTCTTAAACAAATATTGCCTAAAATTCATAAAAAACAAAAAGAATAAAAACATCTCAGGAAATTAGGTGCTTCCGAAAATCAAGAAATAGTTATCTAAAAATTTCAATTTCACATCTAACAATTTAAATGAACCTAAAACACACTATTAGATATTAAAGAAATATAAAAGAAGCAAGACCCTTTGAACGATTCACGGGCTCACAGAGAAGCTAAAATAGGGTGGAGGGGTGGGTTAGGGAGGGATACTAACCTGGAAGAACTTATCTGAGAGGCTAAAGGTGGCAATGGTGGCTGGGGAGGGGGGTTGTAAGCGGCAACAGGTGGTGGCTGGAGGCAATAATGATTGCTGGTAAACTCCGATGATTGGACTAATGGGAGCGGCAATGGAGACCAACAGCAAGCCTCACTGATGGTGGGAAAGGGGGGAGGAGCTATCGAGTGGGGAGGGGGGTTGCAATAGATTAGGAAATTGAGAGATAAGGGTTTGAGGGAAGATGTTTGTTGCAGAGGCCAAGTCCAGTAACTATATTCTTAATTTGCGATTGATGAGTCGGTCGCAAACCCGTTTCAAAGTTGAAATATTTTACTTTGTAACCGCCCTTGACGAGATTTGCTAAGGCCACGTAATGGCGTGACAATTCCATCGCAAGTTCTATTTGAATATTGATCATTGGGTTCATTCAAACCCTTTGATGATGGGTTTTGCGACAACATTGCCATAGACTCATCGCTAATGCATCGCAGTTTTTGTGGCATTAATTCTATTTGAAAATTTTTTCTTTTCCCAAAATAAAAAAAATTATCATTATCATAATTTTTGTTCAAATTGATAAGGTTGAAGTCCAAAACAAATTACCCCGTAGTTTTAGTGAATATCCGGTGACATTTTATTTCAAAATTTAAAAATTTGATACCGATAATTGCACTTGCACGACAATTAATGTCCACCAATTATATTGGACATTAGTATTCGGTATGTAATGATTATAATATTTTTGACCAACTAAAGAAATAAAGCATCCCATCATTTCTATTAAATCAATTATAGAAAATATTATGAATTATAGGTTATACATTGTCGTTTATGTCTGACGTATATGATACTCAAAAGTTCATACTTATATATATGTGTATGTGTGTGCGTGATTATGATCATTTACAATTGTGATAAATTTGTTCGATATAAATATCTGATCTCAATTTGACATTGGACATACTCATTGTGACACACATGTTATTTGCCTAAAAATTTGACATGGACCAGAACGGATCTAGATTAATTATCACTGTACAAAAATTATGGATGATATCTAAAAATAAAAATTGAGATGGAATTTGCGACGGATACCGTCGCAAAGTCGTCCCTATACCCGTTGCGAATTAGCAAAAAAAAAATATTTTTTGGATATGCAATTTTCACCAACTTTGCAATTAAATTGTGATGGATTTGTGATTGAATTGTTTAAATTTTATCATTTCATGGGAAAATATTTCGATTACACGTCCTTTTCAATCCCTTGCGACGGAATTGTACCAAAATTCATAAGGTCGTTGCAAGTTTTAATTTTATTTTCGAACACCACCTATGTCTAAGTGGGGGTTTCAGAAAATCCCTACCTATGTATTAAAACAAAAATAATAGGAGTATGAGTAATGTTCAACTGAAACCATTGAATAAGGGGTACACTCCTTAAATGTACAACAATATCGAAAAAATCTAATTTGAATCATTATCTTGTTCCTCATCATTTCATAAGTTTCATAGTCCTTGAAACTATCTAAATACTTTTCTTCCTCATCATTGTATGCCACCTCTCGTGCTCGGATGTCTTAGCTACATGGTAAGAAATTTCAACAAAAAGTTGGATACCATTTGGATCGTGCAATGTATCATCTCATTGTTTGAACATCAATGACTTATCGGGATGATAAGTAACATCAGTCCGACTAGCATATACAATTCTTCTAGGATTCGTCTTACATACAACCATCCAATTAGTTTTGTCTCTCTCTCATGCTTGGGTACTCGATGTATTAGACCTAAACTACCTATTTGCCAGTATCAAAGTTTCACCCTTTTAGTACACCCGTTTGAAATTACAAAGAAGTATACTTTCATGCCCCTAGATGGATCAACTCATTTACACTTGAATAGATCTGCATTAAGCTGGGGAAAACTTGGTAATCCAACTCAACAATAACTCCAACATTCGTAAAAGTTACTATCTTTTCAATGCCAGGAAGAGCTTTTCACGGACACCCACAATTCATAGTTGACTTGCTTATATTGTGATCAACCGTGTGGAAGTTGTATTTGTTAATAAAGTAATATAGCCACGTCCTCACCTACTGATGTGGAACCCAAGAAAGACTTCTCAGAAATTCATTCTTAATGTTATTTAGTTCAGTTTTTACCTGAAATAGTTCAATATGTAATTTTATTTTTCCCATAAGTAACTAGGAAACATACACCAAAACATATATTTATCGTTTGAACATACCAAACATTTGTACAATCATTTCAATTTGGTTGACACGAATTGCTCGATATCTGCATCATTGGCCTCTTATTTGCTCAAGAAGGACCTTGTCAACAAAAACATGAATCCAACATCATAGTTACACATCAAGACAAAACAACATAAAAATGATGAAAATAATGATAATTTGATTGGAAGAGTTGTTTACAAGTAGTGTGGCCAGACAACATCAAAATTAATGAGTGTGTATGTCTCAATTGTATATTTCTCATCGCCCTTTAAGAATATGATCTTTGAAGCACCACTTGGTCACTGGGATAGATGAAAATAGAGTGTTGCATAATGCATTTGTTGCTTGTAAGGTCATCATTTGGCCCAGGCCTCCATCTCTTGCAAGTGACATGAGACTAGAGTAATGAGAAGCGGATTTCCTTGAGAATGTACAGTTCACAAATAGAAACCTCTACATGAGTTTATTCCTCACATTTTTCTTCAATTCATGTAGGAACCTAAATGATTCAACAATAACACACATGAGTACATTGTAAACATGCACGTAAACAAATAGGAAGTCCTTTCACATTAAATATAAAATATTTTTTTCTTCTTAAAGAGATACATCCATCCATACTGTATGGGGCCTCCAACTCAAGCCTCATATGACAAGTGAATATTTAGGTGCTCAGTCAAGTTGAAGAAAGCTGGAGGGAAAAAGTCTTTTCACCTTGTTACACCAAATGATGACTTATTGTATTCCAATTTTTTTACTTTTGTTGACATCAAGTGTGGTAGAGCATATGACTTGAAGTAGAATGCTAACCTCCATAGATGTGCTCCAAACAAACTCAGGAAGCATCTACCTGAAGGCAATTTGGATCAATTTCTGCATAAAAACATGACATCCCTGACTCTTCATACTGTGCAGCTTCAACTCGAGCTTGTCCAATCCCAAGATTAGAGCCATACCTATCATGAAACCTAAAACACCTAGTTACATATCATCCCATTATGTTCCTTAGTGAGCATATAAACGACTTCAAGCATAGTGCTCAGTCTATGTTCGTCCACCTCGACTACGGACGACTACATATGTTCTCCAAATCTTTTTATACATTTAGATTGTCCTCTATTTCCTCTTGATGTCCATGACAATGTTGACGATATTGTCAAACATACTTCTCAACATGCATGATATAAAGATTTTGGCCTATCAAGTTGGTGTCCCAGTATGAAAGATCTCAAAAGATGTTCCTTTTGGCTCACCAATGATCGATGTTGTACCGTAGTAGGTGTTAACAAATATTTAACCACCCTATTAAATCACCTACACAAGGAGGGATTTCATATCTGGTAGGCATCGGTCTTGAATCTTCCTCTCTCTTCGATTTTCAGTGAATGCTTTCTTGTCTTCTCATATAAATTGTCACGCGGCAGGAGTGGTCAGTGGCAATTAGAGTAGCATGTCTTCCTACCTCTGAGGTGGAAAGCCTGTGCATCGTCTATACATACTAGAAACCTATAAATTCGGTGATACTCCATCTAAATATCCTCACATAAGGTAAGAAGACATTCACAGTCCACATCAACATCGCGCACATCATGAGTGACTTATTCTTTGCGTAGTCATGTGTCTGCACACCCACATGCCATAATTATAGCTACTCCTCGACAATAGGTTGTATGCATTTGTGAAACATTTTTGGTTGGATGAACCAGTAATAACCAATATTAGGATATGTATTCAAACTTTATGCACATTCTTGGGGAAGATTGTTTGGCGACAAGATCACTGCCCAACATGAGTTAGTGTTCCCACACCACCAAATAATGTTGGCCCCAAGAAATCATAAGAGAGTTAGTGTTTATCACCTCAGCCAGGACATTTTGATATGTCGCCCTGCCCTTCGGCCAAGCTCAAAAATGTTGGAGCTACCTGCAAATGGGTTATGGATAAGATCTTCCGAACCCAGTTGGGGAGGAACATGGAAGTATATGTAGATGGCATGCTAGTAAAAATAAAGAAGGCTAGCGATCACATGGCTAACCTCGAAGAAGCATTTGGTCCTTAGGAGGTGAAAGTTAAAACTTAACCCAGCCAACTATGCATTCAGAGTCAAGGGTGGACACTTCCTAGGGTTCATGGTTACAGAAAGGGGTATTGAGGAAAACCCCTTCAAGATTAAAGCAATATTAGATATGAAGGCCAGCTTCAACATCTATGAGGTAAACCCCTCAGTAGGAGGATAGCGGCCCTTAGCTAGTTTATCTCCAAGTTTGCATCTAAAAAGGTTTGCCTTTCTTCAAAGTTCCAAGGAAGGAAAGAAGCTTCGAGTGGGGACCTAAGTGCCAAAGCTCATTTAACGTTCTCAAAAAGTACGTTCCAGGGCTCCCCCTATTAGTCAAGCCATCCCTTGGGAACTCTCCACCTATACATATCCACCACCTCCAAGGCAGTAAGCTCTGTCCTCCTCTGAGATGAGTAGGAGTGCTAGATGCTCATCTACTATGTTAGTAAAGTACTCAATGGAGCCGAAGAGAGATATACAACCATTTAAAAATAAGCCTTGCCCTAGTTATCACTGCCCGGAGTCTTAGGTCATATTTTCTTTCTTACTACGTGGGGATAAGGATGAACCATCTACTAAAATAGACTCTCTGGAGGCCTGACACCTCCAAAAGACTCATCAAGTGCGCAAATAAATTGAGTGAGTACGACATTTCTTACTTAACCTGAAAAGCCATTAAGTTGTAGGCATTGGCTGACTTCGTCTCTGAAATGACAAGCCCCAGCCCCAGCAAGGAGGTGTGGCTACTACTTGTGGATGGGTTGACCACACTCTAGGAGAGCGGAGCAGTCATAGTAATCACCTCCCCCGAGGGGAATGACATGGAGTTTGTCATAAGATTCAACTTCAAGGCTTTAAATCATGAAGCATAAAATAAAGCGCTCGTCCTTGCATAAGGATAGCTTGGGAGGTAGAAGCGAGGCATCTTCTGGTCTAATCCGACTCACAACTTATAGTAAGTAAATTGAAGGCACGCATGTAGCCAAGGAAAAATAGCATGATACAATACGTGTAAAGGGTTGAATAGTTAAAACCAGGATTTGAAAGTTTCCAACTCATCCAAATCCCCCAGGAAAAAAATACCATGTTGACTACCAGTCCAAGCTAGCCAGTCTGGTTCAAGATTGTCGGACTAAACAAATCACCATACAACACCTTTCTAGCCCCGAAGCCGCCTTAGAAGTCAACGTCGCCACCTTTTGGGAGGACTGATGGCAAGAGATCATAGGTTGGCTGCAAGAGGCGATCCTCCCTTTCGATCGCTGGAGGCCGCTAGGCTCAAGGCTAGGGCCACTCGATTCCTCCTGATAGGAGACACGTTCTACAAGAAATCTTTTAGGCATCTTTTATGGAGATGTTTCTCCAGTGAGGAAGGAATGTATATGTTAAAAGAGATACACAACAAATGTCGTGGGGCCCATATAGGAGCCATGACACTAGTTGGAAAAGTCTTATGGGTGGGATACTTCTGTCCCACTATGAAAAATGATGCGCTAGTGCGCAACTATACAAATATTAATGACACTCATCTCTTATTCACCAGCCTGCAAAGCCTTTGATCCCCTTACTGTCCCATGTTCTTTCTCCCATTATGGAATGGACATTGTGGGACCGCTCCCTCTATTGGTAGCCATCGACTATTTCACCAAATGAATAAAGGCAAAACCCCTCTCTCGCATCACCAAGGTAGAGGTCATGACATTCGTATGGACAAATATAATGTGTCACTTTAGCCTCTATCTAGAAATAATTTCAGATAGCGATCGACAATTTCAAGGCCATAAAACCCAAAATTTGTTCAAAGTTCTCTGGATTAAGCAAAGATTCATTTCGGTTGCTCACCCTCAAGCTAATGGGAAGGTGGAGCTCACCAGACGGATACTAGTACAAGGGATTAAAAGAAGATTAGATTTAGTCGGGTGGAACTGGGCTGAAGATCTGTCTAGTGTCCTGTGGACCTATCACAATACCCCCAAAAACCTTTACAGGAGAGAGCCCTTTCACTTCAGTATATAGAATTGATGCAATCATCCCGGCTAAAGTGGGGATCCGTTCTCACTAAACAGAACATTATTTAGAGAAGAACAACACACATCTCCTCAAAGAGAACATGGATTTCATCGAGGAAGTCCTAGAGAAGGCTTTCCTTGAAATGCAATGTTGTAAAGGAATGGAGATTAATGCCCACAACAAACAGATAAAACCACGAGACTTCAAGGTGGGGGTCTCGTCCTTCAACTAGTAGATATTTTAAAACTAATCGGGGCGTACGGGCTGGAGGACCCAGAGGGACGACCCCTGTCTTGACCCTGGATTGTCCATAATCTTAAGTGATTCTACGCTTAAGCTAAGACCTACCTGCAGGCTGCACCCTATCAAAAATAAGCCCTACCCCCAGACAAGCACCCTCTTAAAAATAACCTTGCACCAAGCAAGCACCATCTCGAAAATGAGGCATGCCCTCTAGGTAGGCACCTTCTCGAAAATAAGCCATTTCCATCAGACAGGCATTCTCCCAATATAAAGTTATGCCTCTAAGCAGGCTTTCTTTTGAAAATAAGGCTTGCCCTTAACAAGAGACATCCAGATTAATAAAGCCCTACCATTAGGCAAGCAACTTCCCCCTAATAAGATATGTTTTCTGTACAAGTAATTTTCAAAAATAACAAATATAAGTTACCTCAAATTAGCGAAGAAGAGAAAACAAATCTCGGTCTGGACACTATTACCAGACAAAGGTAATTCTTTGTTCAACATAAAATAAAAACAAGGACTAAGACATTAAGCAAAGAGTCCCCAAGTCTTACCTGGCCAAGAGTGCCACCACAAGCGGGACAGAGAGAACGATATCCTACAAAAAATACAAGTATGGGCAGCAAGCCCTCCAAGAAAGCAACACAAAGCACAAATAAAGTGCAAGCACGGGTGGCAAGCTCTCACCAAAGCATCGCAAAGCATAGAGAACGCTAGTGCATATAAATCACCCTGCTAAACCGGCTGAGGGGCGAGGAGCTAAAGGAGCATTCAACAAAGAAAAAAAGAACAAGAAAAGCAGATTAAATTATATGGGACCCATACGATCATCATCATCCTCAAATAAGTGGCCCAACAAAAAGAAATTATTTTTAACTCTCTCTCTCTCTCTCTCTCTCTCTCTCTCAATAGGGGGGTCTTAAGACAGTCTTGCCCCACTAAGGAGGTCTTCTTTGGCTCTAGCGGGGGGATCAACTCCTCTTTTGGGGGGCGGGGGGAGGGGGGCTCCTCTTGGCAAGGGAGGTCACAGCAAGCTCTGGCATCGGCCCCTTTAGGAGCGCTGGGAGCACCCACCTCCATAGCGGCTAGCTCACTGATAGTTGCGAGGGCTTGCACTTTCTGCATGACAATTCGCAGAATGGCCTCCAAATCCTCATCTGAAAAGAACCTCCTCACCATATCATTGATCAATCTGAAAAAATCATAAAGAAGAGACAAAAGACGAGCAGTCCGATTACCTGAGTTCACTGGGGGCTCCTCTACAGTCGGCTGCTAGGGGCCTGACACGAAGGGATCCAAAGCATCATGAAGGATCACCTCAGGATTTGAAAGGGAAGCCTCCACCCCAGGAAGAGGATAACCCTGGGCAGCAAATTACCTCTAATAAGTAGAGAAGCCATGCATGAAGTATGGCCTCGACAGGCCAGCTAACCCCCTCTGGAAATTCACCGATTGTTTATAAACAAATAGACGACTCTCTGAATGTGGCTCCAAGAAGCATTTTCCTTCCTCTAGAGTCGGGGAAGCCCAAGCGAGCATTATCGGCTGCCTTTCGAAGCACCTCATCCTGGCTATAGTGAGATCTCACAGTTGTTGGTTGAACTTTGTGGCTTCTTTTCTCCACTTGCTCGTATCTTCCCACAACCTCCTTCTTAGCCTCATTTAGTTGGGGCATATTAGTTACCAAACGATAAAGGCGATCCTCCAGTTGTTTGGGCTCAACTTCCGCCAAAAGGGGAAGACGAGGAACCTAGGGCGGGTCACCATCTCGCCCACCACGGCTACTACCTATGGTCAAAAATCCACAAAGCAATTAGAATAAGGTTGGACAAACAATCACAGAAAAACAAAAGAATAAAATTACCTTGGGAAGATGGTTGGTCTCATATTTAGAGGAAGAAGATAGGTTTCACCTGTCCCCTGGCAACAACAGCGACTAGAAGAATTCAGAGGAAACCACGAACTCCCCCTCTTGCTCCTATAAGGGGTAGTTGGTCGTATGATGCTCCATTTAGGGATGAAGCATTGGCACTTGGGGGAGGAGCTCCATAAGTCTCGGGGACGGGGGAGGAGGAGGCATAAACCTCAAGTGGAACTATTGGTTGGCCGGAGGCACAATGCCTCTTCGTAGCCCTTTCTATGGCCTCCTCGGAAGTTTCAACCGGCTTCTTGGCCCTGGACTCACTAGAAGCAGTCGTCCCGTTTGAGCAATGGTGGAAGAGGTTGAAGTTGCCTGGTGACCGCCAAGGCTACCTTTGACGATCTCCCAAAGATAGTTCTTGAACATGATATGGGCTGCAAAGAAAAACATATAAAAAATTACAAAATAAAGCAAAAGAAAAAACATGCCCAAGTATAAAGATAGTAAATATACCCAAGAGCTCCTCTAGAGGGGCCTCATTAGGGTCAGAATTCGGCCTCTCTAAAAGAGCAGACAAGTTCGCGCAGTGGTAGCGGATAGAAAAGAGCCTGGCTGGAGTAAGGTTGGACACCCATTCACAAGATATATCCAAAGAACGGGAGGAAGCACAAAAGAAATAGATCCCTTCCAATTCTTGGGGGTGTTGGGGAAAGGAAGGAAACAAACTCCATGATTAAGAGAGAAGTGAAACATGTCGCGTTCAGACTCTTTTAACTGAAAACAAGAATAACAATTTTCTCCTGTAGGCACGACTTCGTGGTAACTTAACACCATAATGAAGCCAGCCCAAAGGTGGAAGGGGTTGGGAGCAAGATGGTTCAAAGAAATCCTGAAGTTTAGGGCTACATCACTGTAAAAGGGCAACATAGGGAGAAGAATACCAGTTTGCAGTTGGACGATGAAAAAGCACAAGCAATTAGGTGGAGAAATTTCAGGTCGACTCTCTGAGTGGGGGATGAGTATGGTGAAATAGTAAGGGATCCCGTATTCCTCCTTTAGCTGTCGGGCGTCCACATCTCTAAAAGTATAGGACACCCTATCTACAAGGATAGGGGTTGGTAGCCCTCACCCTTTCACCACCAACCACCGGTGGCTCTTCCTCTGTCTCCTCGAACGCTTATTTGGGAGCCACCCTCTCCTCCCCCTTCTCCCTTGGGGAGGCATCCCCCTTCCTCTCCTAGGGTCCTCCCCCTCTCCCTCATAAGGCTCATCTATTAAACGACATTGTGTAGCAGCCTGTCATAAGTTCCACCGCTAGGCCCCCACGAGAAAGGACAAACCTAGACCAATTCCCCATGAGGTCGCCATAGAGAGATCATCGTCGACAGAAAACTAGGGGTGTAAGTGGGCTGAGCTCGAGTTGAGCTCAGCAAAAAGTTCAGGTTCGACCTTGAGCTCGATCTCAAGCTTATTCGATTTTTTTTAACTAAAAATTAAAATTAAAATTAAAATAATAATTATTTTAAAATATTTATTAATTATGATATTCAAATATATTATAAATATTACAAATTAAAATATTTTGTATATTAACTTGACAATCTATTATATTTGTAGTTAAATATATAAAAATATTTTAAAATAAAAAATATTAAAAAATAAAAAAAAGCTCGCTTGCGAGTTTTTCGAATAGAGATATGTTGGCTCGAACTCGACTCGTAAAGGAGTTTGAGTTTGAGCTGGCTCGACTCAAGCTCAAAAATATTCAAGCTCGAGCTGAGGTTTAGTCGAGCCAACTCGTCGAGATTGTGAGCTAGCTCATCTCATCCGCCAACTCTAGCGGAAACTCTCCCATAAAATGCACTGGCTCATCAGAAGAAGCTATTCACAGACAAATTAGAAAAAAACTAAAGAAAAAGGAAAACCTAAGAGAAGAATACAAACGGTGTAGCAAGAAGAACAATGTAACACTAAAGCAGAACTAGGGAAGAATACAAAATTGTAACATCCTCGAAAGTAAATTCATGGTTTATAATTTATTATCATAATAAAATAGATATTATGTGATGATTTATATGATATTTGGTGCTTAATTAGAAATTATGTGATAGGACATATTCTGGAAGATACTTGAAATTGATGCAAAAATAATAATAATAATAATAATAATAATAATAAATAAATAAAGTCTTAATACCATATATATAATGTTAGCATTATAATATGCATATATGTATATGTATGGATATATATTACTATACTACAAGACAAAACAAATAATGTTATCAACATATGTACTTAAGATAATATTTATATATATATACTGACCTACATACCTAGACATATATGTATATGTAGATGATTACAAATTATATAAAATAGTTAGAAAAGTGTAGAATATAGCATAAGACAAAATGAGATAGAGAGAGAGAGAAGCTAGGCGGTGGAAGAGGGAGAGTGAAGATCTATATACATACATGAATTCATTTGTTCCATTCTATTGTCTTCTTCATCTTCAAGAACTCTCTTTTTTCATCTTCAAGAGCTCAAGCTTAGGGTCTTCTACACAATATTGGTAAGAAATCTCTTTAATTTCGAGTTTTAGCTTAGATTTCATGTAGAACATGGAAAAAATGGATGAGTTAAGCTAGATACTAGATAACAGGGAAAACTCTGTCCAATTAGTCTCGATTTTTCAGGAAAATCTCACTTTTTACCGGTCCAAATTTAGTCATTTTGGTGTCTATGAAAACCTTAGGATGTCCTCTCTAACGTTCTAGTTTTGAGTAGAAGCTAAATCGTTCGGTTTAATGGCTAAATCGGAGGATATATTCTGTTGCCCTGTTTCTGCGGAAATCTAGACTGAGTATAGTAGAAACCCTATAACTTGAGTTATAATGGTTCAATTTGTATGATTATTTCTTAAAATGAAACTAGAGACATAATATATAATATTATGTAAATATCATAATTTTTGAACGTGTATACGAATTTTGGGAGAATTTAGAAGTAGAGCTCTATAGATCTGCGACTGTAAAGAACAGGTTGTGATAAAACCTGAATAACTCATTATATACTGACCAAATTCGTATGATTCTTGTTGTATTCGAATCTAGGGACGTAGGAGAGTATATGGTGTAAAAATATTGAATTTAAAAGTTGTAATTTGGTCTGGGGAGAAATTATAAGTTTGTACACAGATTTCTGTTCGAGAAAACAATGAACAGGAATAGTAGATATTATTAACAAATTATTACTATGATTTAATATACATATTTTATACCATTAGAAATCCTAGGATGTCTATTTTTATTATACTAAAACAGTTTTTAATTTGGATAATTATAATTAAAATTCTGATTTAATTAGTGATCAGTGTTCAGGCAGGCATGATTCATAGGATAAGGGGCGGTAAAGGAAATTCTTAAAAATATAAACACTGACTTAAATATGGCAAGATATATACTGATGGAAAGATAATTGAGTCTACTTTATGTAGTAGAAAATCAATTAAGGACCTGAATTATGTAAAATAAGATATTAACAGATTAGTGAGAAGTGTTCGAATATTGTTAATGCATTATTAAGGAATTTCAATATTTTCGATATATTGACTATACTCCTACAACTATTTATAGGACACGAGAACAGCGTACAAGAGTGAAAACCTTATTTTACTAAGTAAATCATTTTGGAATTGAGGTAAGTATAGTTAATTGGATATATATGTAAAGATGCATGGTTATGTGTAATCTTGATCGTAAATTGTCATGTGTTAAACTGGATTATGTGGTTGTCTTATGAAATTATTGTTATGTGTTATGACTACGATTTGATGTGGTGTACATGGTAAATACTTGTGATATACTTCTATTTTGTTGGTGAATGAAGATGAATGATCGAGTGGTTGTGAATGATTGACATGCTTCTATTTGATTAATGATTTGAGTTGAATTATGAAATCGATAAATGTACAGATGATGAGTTGAGATGAGAAGATGGCTTACCTAAGCTTGGACATATTCAATGGTTTATGATGATACGATTGATGACGAGTTGTGTGCTGTCATGATGATGTGATTGATGAAGAGTTGTGTGCTGTCATGATGATATGATTGATGATGTGTGCTGTCATGATGATATGATTGATGATGTGAGATGAGATGTGATAGGTTGTGATAATCCTCACCCCTCGACTCGGTAATCATAGTCCGTTGGCGATTAAACAGGAATGGTTACCCGCAGGGGCGGATACGCTTAACCGCTATCCATTCAGCCTGAAAGCCTGTGCCGACACACCATAATGACGTTGCAGGCCATAATTGGCCCAACCGCCAAAATATTTTTTCAAATTTACGTTTATTCCGAGAAACGCGCATGCCTACCCAATTGGTGTTGGTCTAAGGGATGTCTTAAAGAAACTATCTCCTCGAGGAGGGGACTTCTGGATCAACAAACAATTCGAATCCTAAAAGAGGTTTACCACTCTAACAATGTGTTAGCAGGCGCTCACCTTATCAGAGTTGGGGGGAATGAATGATGCCCCAAAAATGCATGAACACGGCACAAGGACAAACTACCTCTGGCCAAGGTCCCCCACAGAAGGATCCATTAAGCAAGAAGGCTCAAAGAAGATTCCTGAAGGCTCATAAGCTCAGGGAGGAGGGTGGACTGGCAGCCACCTAGGCGCCAACACATCCGCATGCACAAACAGCAGGATGTAGGTCAGACAACTTGGAGGGGTGAGGGCCACATTGTTGCTTAGAAAGCTCGAGGATCTAATCTGGTTGTTGAGCTCGTTTTAACTACCCCTTAGGAATCTGGGGGCCTTATTCCACAAAAAGTCTTATCCTCTTTAGGGATAAAGCCCCCATGGCTGATACTCAAAAGATCCTCTCTTGGTATGCTAGAGATTATCCATCGGCAACGATCTTCCTTAGTACTAAAAGCACTGCATTCTCTCAACTGGCAGGGGCGAAGACTATAAAAGGGGCCTCCTCCCCCCAGTAAAAGTGTGACACATTCCACAACATTCACATGCATTAAAGCACTATTATTTAAAATATTCTTGCACTAAATTACTATTCTCTATTATGTTTGTTTTTTCAATTTAACTCTTATCTTATCACGGTTTACTGATAGGAGTGTCGAAGTAGTAACGTATTTTTTAAAAGTCCTCGTTTCAAGACTTGTAAGAAACTAGGCACAAAGACTCAAGTTAGACATACTCAGACCAGCAATGTTTTGATCGCATCAAATAAAGAGGGTTTTGTCTGTATTGAGCTAGTGTACGAGTGTAAGAGTAAAAATTACAGGATGTTGCCGATATGCAAACATTTTTAGACATAATTGCGATAGTAAAAGGCTCATTTCAATATAGCCATTAAATTTTAGAGGGACTTTGGGTGGAATTTGCAATGTAAAGTAGCCATTAAATATGATGGATAATGAGCGGATCTGCAATGGCCAAATATTATGTGTAATATTACAGTTGTTTTGGCAATGAAAAGGGCATTCATGTCAAAATGCATCGCAAACTATGTCAAGTTTTGTGACAGATCACAAACCATCGCAAAATGTGAAGGTGTTTACAACGATTTTAGAACAACACCCTCCTTCAGTCAATTTTGTCCCTAATTTGTTTCAGTTTGAGTTCAATTCCATCAAATATTTGGGACTATATGTTTCCGCCGCAAATTTTGTTGCAAATACTAGATCAAAGGCATTTGCAACATTTTTTTAGATGAACTACGATGATAATTTCTTCCTTCAATTTTGCGTCGTTTTTGCTTGCGACAAAAATTCTATCACAAAAATTTATCAAAAGCTTGCAATGTATTTAGCGGCAGTTTTGTTCACTAGAGGACCTTTCGTCACAAATTTGATGCAAATTCCATTCAAATTGCGAAAAATTATTTTCGTCCCTGAAAACCTTTCCTTTGGTGTTTTGATTAGTGAGCTCCTTCCAAGAATTTGATCCCGCTTCCCTTATTTGGATGTCTGATACTAGCATATTCTTTGTGTTTGTTATTGAAGATGAATGATATAGAGAAAACAAGAAAAAGCTTCCCGAAGAGTTTGAAAGAATTCTACTTACTGAACCCACCCCTTCTAGTGTTTTTGTTGCCTCTCTTTAAGGAAAAGAGGATGTGAGCTCAACTTAACCTGTAGGAGAGTTGAAATCTGAAAGAATCATGTATGGCCCGGGAACGCAATGAAAGCGTAAAATGCGTAATATAAGGCGTAATTTTAAACGGGTTCAATAGGGTGTTCCCTTTGAAGTTCCCGGATGTTCGGTGTTTGTCAAAACATGAATAACAAAGAAAAAGATGTTGGACATGTGGCTAAAGGATTAAAAACAAAAAGGTACATGTAACATAAACAAAAACCAACCTTATGTTCGTTGCACGTAGAACCGGTTTTTAGCTTTGTTCCCTTTTCGTTTTCTTGTTCCGTTCACTTGAGAGTCCAACATAGAAGTCCTTTAAGTATTGTCCACACCACACTAAGGATATAGTCCTCTAAACTATTTCTAGATAGTAGTAGAGGAGTGAAGAAGAAACAATTTCAAACTTAACACTATTGATTAGTTGTTTTTTGAATGCTTAAGTTCTAACTTTGAATCCAATTCAATAAGAACACAAAGAGGAGAATTTTTTCAGATTTTCTAAGGGAAAAAAATGTGGCCTTGTGCTTTTCTTCAAGTGAGAGCAAGGTAGAAAAATTGAGAGTTGTATGTATATGCTAGTCATTAAATTCCAAATTCAAGACATGCATAAGTTATCCTAGATAACCTCCACACCACTAAGCAACTCACATGCACTTGTATAGGAGTTCTTCAACTTCTCATCTTGCATTCAACATGGTGATTTTGACTTCAAATCATGGACCGGTTTTGATTTAATTTGATTAAATCAAGACCACCCAAGATCCATCGGTACCAAATTAATCCAATTAATTTCAAACCTTATTGAAAGCCAAAAACTTTATTTGATCCATTCCAATTAACATAAGCTTAAACACTAATTAATTGATCCAATCAATTAACTAAACCAATCCCAATAAATTAATCCAATTAATTAATTATTGGACCATCCATCAAACGAACTTTCCCAAATAAATGATCCAATCATTTATATTCTCCTTGAATTAATTTAATCAAATTAAATTAACTAGTTTCTTCTAAAATTAATTCCAAATTAATTCCCATAGTGATTTGTGTGTGACTAATTAGGTTCACCCTCAACTAGACTTGGGCTTGTGTCCAACACAATTGGTCAATTAAATTCAATTTAATTAATTATTTTCCAATTAACCATTAATCGAAAACGCCCGTCACCATGGGTAGCCATCTAGCAATGGTCCATGGCACTAGAGACTAAGTGAATGTTGGCGTGAACATTTAGGCTTCCGAGTTCGATACAAGTACGGTCCCTCCATCATCCATCTCCTGGTCTAATTCTAGGGCACGGAATTGGGCGTCGGTTCCCATCCTAAACTAGACAACTATGCTCAACAACTTGAGACACGTTTGCTCTACATGATCGACATAGGAAACTATTCCCTACTCGACCAATCGTTGTGGCCACAGACTCAAAGACCTTAAACTATCTTAGAGCGCATAGGAGACTCGACTGTCATATACTGACAGGTGATGGATCCTATCTTGGAATCCACTGTCCTCAATACATATTCTGATTGCACTGGATAAGGCTTATAATGAACGTATCCCAGATACGAACATCTCTTGCCAGATCCTAGATATAGCCATCATATGCATGTGACTGCCATGATTCCTTAAGTTCGAGGACTAATCTCATACTATAAGAGCCAGGAACTTCCAGTCATACCGACCAAGCCTCCAAGGCTTCCATATGACAATTCCACGAGTCAGCTCAGTCAGCTGACAACCTTGTCAACTAACCCACTAATATTGCATAGACGTCCAACATCATTCATCGATGAAACATGGAACTCATCCAATGAATGCAATCCTTAGTGCAAGTTCCATATGACCCTCGATGTTAGAATAGGTAACCAGAAAGCCAATAGGTTTGGCGATTTGTAACCTATTATACAACTCGATGTAAATGTAATATTATTATGTGATGAATAAAATGAGTATTCACCACTTCTGGTGCTTACTTTGTTGTGCTCATTTCACATTTGTTAAAATGGTGTTTAACATATATCGCAACAAAGCCCACAGACCGTGGATAACAACTCGTGCAGTTGGGGCCACGCATTGGATGGTGGTCATAAAACCAACTGATTAAGAGTTGGGTCTGAAACGTTCCAAGTCGAGGACCTCGAGACAGGGCATCGAGAGTCCTATTGAGACTTGCGTCAAGAGTCGTGTTCATTGGATGAGTGCCGTGTTTCATCGGCGACAGGCGTGGGACGCCTGCACGATCTTGATAGGTTGGTCGACTAGGGTCGAGCCGACTGGACTGACTCATGGGGATTATCATATGGAAGCCTTGGAGGCTTGGTCAATATGATTGGTTTTTTCGGGTTCTGATAGTACGGGAGTAATCCTCAGATTTGAGGGATCATGCCAGTCGCGGGCACATGACGACTGTATCTTGGATCTGGCGAGAGGTGATCATTCTGTAAGATGATTATCATAAGCCTTTTCCAGTGCTGTCGGATTGTGTAGCGAGGACGGTGGATTCCAAGAAGAGGATCCGTCCCCTGTTAGTATGTGAAAGAGGTATTTCCTATACACTCGGAGACACGTTCATGCTGTTTAAAGCTGTGGCCACAGTGGTTGGTCGAACAGGGAATGGTTTCCTGTGTCGACGCAATGAAGCATCCGTGGTCACGAGTATTAAAGCATAGATGCCTAGTCAAGGATGGGAACTGACGCCCAATTCCATACCCTAGACCAAGGCCGGGAGACGGTAGACGGAATGATCGTACCCGTATGGAATTGGCGCCTAAATGTTCACACCAATTCACCTAGTCTCTAGTGCCATGGACCGTTGCTAGACAGCCACCCATGGTAACGGGCCATTGTGGGACACGGACTCAAGTCTAGCTAAGGGTGAACCTAAAGGGTCACACACAAATCATCGAGGAGGTTGAGAGATCGACTTGGAGTCAATCTCGAAGGATAAAATAAGTAATTGAATTACTTAAGGGAAAGTCCATTGGATGGATGGGCTAATATTGTATCGGGCCTTCGTTTAATCGGTAAATTGGATTTTCGATTAAATATGGAAAGTTGAGACGTTGAGACGTTGGATCTTTTAATTGGATTAAAAGATCAACGGGAATAAGTTAAATGGACATTAAATTGGATTTAATGTTGGGTTCGTCGTAATTGGATTACGATAAAACCCGGTACGTTAAATTTTACCCGAGAGGAGAAATAATTCCTATTTTGGAATAGGAAGAAGTTGGACTTCTTCCTTAATTAAACATGGCCGAGATGCTCCCTTGGAGGAAGCAAAATCAGCCATGTTTCATGCTAGGTGGTGTGTTGACTTATCTCTTTTGGAAAGAGACAAATCAACTCCAACTAAGCTCTTCCCTTTTGGTATGATTTGATCATAACATAAATTTTGGTAGGCTTGATTGAAGAATTGATGGTGATTGATTGGAATGAATCTAGACATCCTTGGATGATCCTAGACACATTCCAATAATCCCATTAATTATGTATATATATTCGAATATACAACACCAAGCATAAGTGATTCATTATTTATCTTTTTTCTAGGAAAAAGAAGAAGGAATTTTCGGATATTCTCTCCCACTCTAACTCTCGATTTTCTCCTCCCCCCCTTTCACTTGTGTTCTTCACTTAGTTTTGAATCAAGAGAAGAACAAAGTAGGTTTAAGAGAACACTAATTCATAATGTTCTTCTCTTAAACCAATTCCTTCATTAATCCCATTTTCTTCTAGCAAGGAGAACGTGCGTTTCTTCCGGTGTGGTGTGGATCACCTTTGAATAATCCATACGTTTGGATTTCGTGAGCATTCCGGAGAAGGAACAACGCAAGTAGCCGGTAGGACACGCTAAACAATCAAAGGTAACATTTTTTATTACGCTTTGATTGATTTAATATATATATATATATATCTATGCCATATGTGTTTAATATACGTTTAGAATATTTACACATCCTACATCGAACGCCCGGTTGAGTACCCAAGGGTACACCCCTTGGGATTCGTTTATTTAAATTAGATTTAAATTTACGCACCATTTATCGCCTTTCTCGCTTCCGATCGCGCTCCCAGGCTAATCAGCTTGTCCTTCGGGTGCTTGGCATGATCTACTTGCTTTTATGGCTTTAATGGCATGTTAGATTACATAAATGTATTAATAATATGATGATTCAATTATTTGAATTTGATGGACTTTTTGGCATGCTTATTTTATTAGATTGGATCTAAAATTGCATGCTTATTTTCAAAATAATTGTTACTGTTTTTGTGCTGAAAAAGATGTTGAAAAACATGAAAAAAAAAATTGGGATCTGATGGTAGCGGCCGGGCGCAGGTGGGTGCCTGCGCGCGGATGCTGCGCACAGGTGCGCGCGCAATGCGCAGACAGCCGCTGCCGGCTGTGGCCTGTGTCACAACGGCTGGGCCGTTTTTCGACGTTTTCCGAAAAATTTGATTTTCTGTATTTTCTGCACAATATTCTGAATATATGTTAATTTTGCATATTTGATTTTGGAATAATTGGATTATTCCTTAGATTAAATTTGCTTAATTAATTTGGGATTGATACATGCATTGGGTGCAATGTTTAAAATGTCCATTAAATTTGAAATTTGAAATTTGAATTTTGCATATTATTTGTATGTTTATGCTTTTGTGATGTTGAAGATCACTTGGGTATTTGGAATATCCTTTGGTTTTTTATGCATGATTATTTGGAATAATTGTGTTATGTGAGTTGATGGAATCAACATGGGATGATCACAAGAGCCCTAGATCTTATGTATGGATCAATGTATGATCATTTATTTTCTGTTGGGTTGGGCCTGCGTGCCTCTTGTTTTAGGGACTATCATCTCCCATATTTTCAGCCTCATGATGTTAAGGCTTGCTTTTATTATTACCAATGTAGTACTTTCAGTTGTAATGAGAGTAGATATGATTAATGAGGTTTTAATTTTAAACAAGCAATTGGAGTCGGAGACCCCAAGAAGGAGCATCAAGCGTGAAACAAGAAGCACTACAAGGCCCATTGGAATGACAATGGGTATATTATTATTGTAATAATTTAGGACCACCCTAGACAGACCATAAACTCACTGCGGGCTCAGTGGGTCGCATAGGTTGGGCTTGTGATCATCCTAACAGGGGTATGCTATATTTTATGCATGCGGAGTATTTATTTATCACTTTAAATATTGGATATTTATGCATGCTAAAACACAATAATGTGATGAGGTCTCAGGCACACACAAACTCTCATTTGGTTGGACCAAATTAAATATTAGGCCCAGAACGGACTTGGATCAAAATGGTATTTTGATCTGTCCGAGCCTTCCATCCACAGCAATATGGTGAGGAAGCTACCACTACCCAAGTGTGGTCTCATGAGTCATGGCACACTTGGACTAGGGGAAAGTTGCTCCATTGTTGTGAACAAAAAGACTGCGCTCATTGTTTCCTTGTCTCACGAGTCGTGGGGGGCGACAGTTTGAGGCATGATTTGGTTGATGGGTCGGGCCCAACACTGAGTAACATGGTTTGCTTGGAGTCCTCGGAACCATGTGAATAGGTGAGATAAAATATCTTAGGAATCTCATTGGATGAGAATGATATTGGATATCTCCCACGAGGTCTTCTTCATGTGAATCGTAAAAGCGGGGCATGGAGATTACGCTTGTGGATCCCGAGCCCACTAGGAAATGGTTTCCCGAAACTCCGCTTGAGAGTGGCGGACTTTCGTATAAATAGTGGGAGGGTTAAACACTAAAAGACCAAGTCTTCAACTTGAACAATAATATTACCATCATCTGCTAATTTCTGCTTTACATTTTCATTGATATAGATATATCTAAGAACCCATTAACCATGATACTTGACACTAACAAATTCAACGGAACGAACTACTCAGACTGGCTAAGAAACCTAAGGATTGACGTCGTTTTCGATAACCAAGGCTACGTCTTGGACTAGCCGCCACCGAACGACTTACCGGAGGGGTCCACGCCTGAAGAACGTTTAGGTCCACGCCTGAAGAACGTTTGACGTTTGAGAAATGGCATGAGGACAACCGGAAAGTACGCAATATCATACTGTCTTTGATGTCTAATGACATCCAGAAGCAGTATGAGAGGCTGGACAACGTCTCCGCCATAATGCTCCGCATGAACGAGGTTTATGCGGTTCTGGATAGGCATATTAGATATGCCGCCACAAAAGCATTCTGTGGCACCAAGCTTGCTGAAGGAGCGTCTGTATAAAGTCATGGGGTCAAGATGCTCTCCCTAGTGGAGAAACTCGAGGACCTTAAAGCTGGGCTTAACAATGACACGTACATTGACGTGATCCTCTAGTCGCTTTCTCCATCCTATGACCCGTTTGTTGTAAACTACAACATGAACGGACTTGAGAAGTCTATTCATGAGTTGATCAACATGCTGGTCCAATACGAGGCAACAACCCACAAGTCGGCGCCGGCGGTATTGATAGGAGAGGCCTCGACCTCCAAGGCGAATGGCAAGAGGGTCGGACGCTGGAAGAGGAAGAAGGGCAATGCGAAGACGGTTGCGGTCCCTGCTCGCGCTCCGGGCATCCCTATTGCTCCAGTTAGACCGAGCAAAGGGAAAGGGAAGGCCCATGGTTCTCAGCGGTCCAAGGCAAATGATGTCTGCATCCATTGCCAAGGAAGGGGCATTGGAAGAGGGAGTGCCCACAACTCCTCTCCAACCCAGGTATGTTTCTGGTTGAAGTAAATATGATTACTAATTCTGCTTCATGGGTATTGGATACCGGGTGTGACGCTCACATCTGTTAGAATAGGTGACCATGTAAGGCAATTTTGGCAGGAATATGTAACCTATGTCTAGACAATTCTTTGGTATTTGATAAAATATTTATGAATAAAGAAGTGAAAATTCATATGGCAATACTTTGTTTACATTCACTTATCTGCATTTACATTTCTGTTCACTACGCAAACAAAGCCCACGGACTGAGTAACGTTTTCGGGGACTGGGACTACGCTTGGAGGTAGGTCCATGAAATCAGTCTCACCGAATCAGTCCGAAAATCTCCAAGTCAAGGAATCCCGAAAATGGGTACCGGGATTCCCTTTGAGACTTGCACTAAGCATCTGCTGTCGTATTTCATCGACGGGTGACGAAGGTCGTCTAAGCAGTGTTAGTGGGTCAGCGTGCTAGGAAGCAACTGACTGAGGTGACTCGCGGGAACCGTCTTACGGAGGGCCTTGAGTATGGTCAGCAAGGTATGACGTGTATTCCTGGTTCCAACGGTACAGGCCAAGTCCTTTGACTTGAGGAACTGCTGAGTTTACCTGTACATCAGGTTTGTATCTTAGATATGGTGAGAGATTGCCAAAATACTCTTGAGTAGTCATAAGCCATGTGTAGTGCAGCTCGGGTGTACAAAGTGACAGTAGTTTCCAAGAAAGGATCTGTCTCCTGTCAAAAGGTGTTGACAGTTGAGTCTCATATATGCTCTGTGTCTGGTCCCTGAAATCTGTGGCCACAGTGACTGAACAGAAGGGAAAAGGTTTCCCTTGCGGCGTTTGGTGAGGACAGACCGACACTTAGGTCCAAAATGGGTACTTGCATTTTCCGTGCCCTAGACCCTAAGTGATGAGACTGAAGACAGAAGGACAAGTGTACTGTTAGAGCCTAAATGTTCATCCCCGAAAATTTCACCTAGTCTCTAGTGCCATGGACCGTTGCTAGATGGCCACCCATGGTAACGGACGGATTCTAGGAATCCGACCAAGTCTAGCTGAATGGTGAACCTAAAGAGTCACACACTATCCACACACACACTTAGTATTTAATTTAGAATTAAATATTGGAGTAAAGGAATGATTAAATTAGATTTAATCGGGTCCTATATTTTCTTGGAGAAATTAATTCCTTCTATTTGATAAAGGGAATTAAATTAATAAATAGGATTTATTAAAAGGGTTGATTTAATGGGCTTAGAATAAATTATAATATTTAGTATATTATATTTATTCTTTTAGCCTTTTGGAATATTCAATAGGATTTAAATATTCCATTAAATTGAAATCAACGGTTGAGATGGAAAGGGGAGATGGAAGGCTAGGATTCGTTTGACTAGGTCAAAACACTAGTTTGACTAGGACTTTGACTAGATCAAAATCCTAGTCAAATTAGGTTACTTAGAGTTTGAGTTTAAAGAGGATTAAACTCTTCCTCTATATAAACCCCTAGCTTCCAACATTTAAGAGATTGATGATTCTTGAAAAACACACACTCTCTCCTCTCCTCTCTCGTCCGCCCCTCTCTCTCTCTCTCACCAA
Source organism: Sesamum alatum (assembly GCA_034509735.1). NCBI lineage: Eukaryota > Viridiplantae > Streptophyta > Magnoliopsida > Lamiales > Pedaliaceae > Sesamum > Sesamum alatum. The sequence goes on along the minus strand of JACGWO010000005.1, from coordinate 18,132,981 downwards.
GAAAGTATTTTCTTGTTCTTTTGTTCTTGGAACAATTTGAACAAAGGAAGATCGATCCCGTTAATTCATAACGCGTGGTTGATCTATCCTCTCCAAATAATACTTGTTCGTTGCTAGCACGACGTGCAAGATACGTGGGTGGATCGTGTGTCACGATTTGGAGGATCTCAAGAACGAGGTCTTGGTGCAAAACGGGGAACAACGCGAGTAGCAGTTGAAGACGAAAACGACAACGGGTAGGTCTCGTTTAAGATTTTCGTCTCTCTTTATTTTCAACTCTATGGCCTCCATGATTTATTTAATTATTTTTTATGATCATGAGATACACCAAACGCCCGGGAACCTCAAGGGCACACCCCTTGAGCGTGTTCTTTAAATTAAAAAGCATGCCTTTTATTTTGTAAAATTTAATATGTTTAATTTTACCGCGCTTCCGCATTCGCGCAATTCCCGGGACGATCCACCGGATTTTCTTTCAGTGGTATCAGAGCCCGGTTCGGTGTATAGGCCTAGGGTTTATGTGCGTTATAAGCATGATACGTGACATTGGCATGTTTTTTATTAAATCTTGATTGTTCTTGATTTTAAGCATGTCAATTTTATTGCTTTTGATTCGTGTGAATTTATGAATGTTGGACGATCCATCGGGAGGGCTGGCCGCGCGCAGCCGGCAGGGCAGACGCGCGCAGGCAAGGGAGGCCTGCGCGGGCCCGCCCAGCCGGCCGCGCGGGGGCAGCGCGCAGCCAGGAAGGCTGCGCGCGCGCGCGCGCAAGGCCGCGCGCCTGCGAGTCCGCGCGCGGACGGGCCCTGGGCGGCGCCGCCAGGCGCGCGCGCACGCAGACGAAGGAGTCTGCGCGCGCGCGCCCGGCAGGCGTGCCCAGTGCGCGTCTGCGCGCGCACTGCACACGGCACGACCGGCAGCCAGCAGGCCAGCGCACGCGCAAGGCAGGGGAGCCTGCGCGCGCGGCGGCCTGCCGGCTTGCCAGGCCGCGCAGCGCGCTGCCGGCCAGGCGCGCGCGCACGCAGGCAAGGGGCCTGCGCGCGCGCGCCGGCGAGCCGCCGGCGGTGGCGGCGGCGGCAGCTGCTGCTGCTAGGGTTTCAAAACCCTAGCAGTAATTTTCTTTTATTTTTTAATTATTTTCAGTTTTAATTTTGAATTAATTCTGAAAAAATCGTTTTTGGTTCAATTATGCCTATTTTTCTAAAGACATTATTTTAGGAGTAAAATAAATTGGATTCGGAATCCCGGGGTTATTTTACTTAAAATAATGAGGAAAGGTTTTCCTAAAACAAGAAAATATTATTGCCAATATTTGTGTTTTATTTTTCACACGTTGTGCACATATTCATTAATTATTTTTTATATTTATGATTGAAAATCATATGTTGTTGGTATTAAGTAATTATGTGATTGGATCATGTGATTATGTGTGTTGGATGGAAATGGATGATCGCGAGCCCTAAGACCGGATGTATGGTTTATTTTCTGTTGGGCCTGTGTGCCTCTTTTACTGCTTTCTCCTTCTCTCTTTCTAGTTGCCTTTGAATAATAAGGCATTCTACCTCCCTCCTTATGTACTCCCCCCGGGTTTTCGCTGGGGTTTCTATTTTTAATATGTAATGAGAGTAGACTAGGAGTGAGGTTTCTTTTTTGTAATTGGTGGAGAAGAAGGAAGGACCACATGGAGAGCCCAGACAGGAGGCCCCTTGGTGTTTTCCATGAAGTGAAGAAAGAGGAAAAGAGACCAAGGCCCATCAGCATGATGATTGGGTTACTATTAATGTAATAGTATAGGACCAACCCTAGATTGACCATAGCTCCACTGCGGGCTCAGTGGGTCGCATAGGATACGGGCTCGTGATCATCCAACAGGGGCGTGCTAGGCTTTAATTTTGCATGTGGTTATGATGATGGATGAATGGATTGTTTATTTATCATATAACTGCTATGAATGGTTTATTTACGCATTATGGATGTATGTGTAGATATTTATTTGAGATCTCGGTCATTACTTACTCTCACATTGGTTGGACCAATGTCAAAATATTAGACCCTAGACAAAGTGGACATGAACTCTAGGAGTTTGTCCATGCCTTCCAATCCATGGCATAGTGAGGAAGCTGCTTTAGGTCAATAGCGTGGTCTCACGAGTCGTGGCACGTTATTGTACTTAAAGGAAGCTGCATTATGTCATGAACGAAAAGCGGGCTGCTGCTACCTGTCTCACGAGTCGGGGGGGTACCAGTGGGTCCGTGGCTCGGTCGATTGGGTTGGGTCTAACGCCCAATTAACATGATTCGCTTGGAGTCCTCGGGATCATGTGAAAGGGTGAGGCAATAATCTTGGGAATCTCGTGGAACGAGAATGGTATGGAATACCTCCCACAGGATCTTTTCCATGCGAATCGTAAAAGCGGGGTATGGGAAAAATCGCTGTGGATCCCAAGCCCACTTGGAAAGGATTTCCCGAAAATCACGTTTGAGAGTATCGTGTTTTCGTATAAATAGTGGGAGGATTAAATGACTAAAGTCCATGCATTTAATTATTTTATCAAACCACCGTCCTTTATTTTCTGCTGATCGCGCGCTGTTTTCTAAAATGTAGATTTTAAAAAAATGTCTAAGAACCCACTTTCCACCATTCTTGAGACAAACAAATTCAATGGAACAAACTACAACGACTGGTTGCGAAATCTCAGGATAGTCCTAGATTACGAGAACCAAGGCTACGTCATGGACGAGCCTCTCCCTAGGACCTTACCGGAAGGATCCACGCCAGAAGAACGTGAGACGTTCGAGACTTGGCATAAGGATAACCGGAAGGTCCGTAGCATCATACTTGCTTCGATGACCAATGAGATTCAGAAGCAGTATGAAAGGCTAGACGATGTCCCTTCCATTATGGCTCGCCTAAAGGATTGCTATGCAGTCCCGGACCGGCATACTAGGTATGTCGCGACCAAGGCGTTCTTTGGAACTAAAATGACAGAAGGATCCTCTGTACAAGAGCACGGGGTTAAAATGCTTACCCTGGTGGAAAAGCTCGAGGACCTAAAGGCAGGTCTCGATAATGAAACGTACATAGATGTGATCCTTCAGTCACTCCCACCCTCCTTTGACCAATTTATTGTCAACTACAACATGAACGCACTTGAGAAGGGCATTCATGAGTTGATCAATATGTTGGTGCAATACGAGGCAACGACTAAGAAGTCCACGCCTTCGGTATTGTTTGGAGGTGCTTCGACTTCTAATACGAAAGGCAAGGGTGCCGGACGTTGGAAGAAGAAGAAAGGGAAGGGAAAGGCCGTCAAAGCAGCTACGAACACTAAGAGTGTTCCCATTGCCAAAGAGGGGAAAGGCAAAGGAAAGGGAAAGGTTGTCTCCAAGCAACAGTCAAAGGCATATGACATATGTATCAACTGCCGTGAGAAAGGGCATTGGAAGAGAGAGTGCCCCAAACTCTTCTCGAACCAAGGTATATATGTGATTGAGGTTAATATGGTCACTAGTTCTGCCTCTTGGGTATTAGATACCGGCTGTGGAGCTCACATTTGCAATGACTTGCAGGTGTTGAAAAGAAGCAGAAAACTGGGTAGCGGGGACATGATCCTGAAGCTTGGGAATGGCAAGGCCATCTCGGCAGAAGCAGTAGGATCAGCCACTCTGGTGATTAGTGATAATATTAGCATAGATTTAGAACAAGTTTATTTTGTACCCAGTATGATTAAAAACATCATTTCCATTCCATTGTTGGACAATAGTGGTTATGAGTTTAGAATCAATAAAAATTACTTTTATTTGATGAGGTGTGGAATTGCTCATCTACTTGGTACATTACATAACGGACTCTATATCTTGCAACAAACGAATTTCGTCCTCAATGCACAACACAAACGAAAATTAGATAATAACGGGAACACACGTCTGTGGCACGCTAGGCTAGGTCACATATCCCAAGATAGGATAAAAAGGTTGGTAGACTCAAAGAACCTAGAGGTTGGGGACTTGAGCCATCTACCAACTTGTGAGTCCTGTCTAAGAGGGAAAATGACCAAGAGGCCCTTTGTAGGACAAAGCAGGCTTGCCACAGGTCTATTGGACTTGGTCCATACAGATGTATGTGGACCACTAAGTACGCAGGCCCGAGGTGGGTTCTCCTACTTCATAACCTTCAACGATGATCATTCACGGTATGGTTATGTTTACCTGATGAGGTACAAGTCTGAAGCTCTTGAGAGGTTTAAAGAATTCAGACTTGAAGTGGAGAACCAAACCAACTACAAAATTAAAATCCTTCGGTCGGACCGAGGCGGTGAATACCTTAGTACGGAGTTCCTAAATTATCTAAAAGAACATGGTATAATATCAGAATGGACACCTCCAGGAACACCGCAGTTAAATGGTGTCTCTGAAAGGAGGAATCGAACCCTGTTGGACATGGTTCGGTCCATGATGAGTTTTACCAAATTGCCCTTATCGTTTTGGGGCTATGCACTAGAAACGGCAGCCAAATTATTGAATTTGGCGCCTACTAGCACATTGACCCAAACGCCATATGAGATATGGCACGGCAAGCCTGCATCCTACAACTACTTGAAAGTGTGGGGTAGCCCCGCATACGTCAAGAGGTTAGTGGGAGATAAGTTAGAATCTAGGTCTAGCTTATGCAGGTTCGTTGGATACCCTAAAGAAACTGCGGGTTATTACTTTTATGACCCCTTGGAACAAAAGGTGTTTGTTTCAAGAAATGCAGTATTCTTGGAGCAAGGCTTCCCGGAGGATATCCAACCTGATGAGCTGATCCTTGAGGAATCAAGTGATGGAATCCAGCCATCAGAAGAAGCCGCGGAACCCTCACTTAGAGGATTCAGGATTAACAGCCGAAGGGCTGACCAACCTCGAGAAGTCCAACGTGCTAGGCATGAAGGACAGCCTCAGGAACAGCCAGCCCCGGTTCCTGAACCACCGGCTCCGATACAGTCAGCGCCCACAGTCACCACTGACGTTCCCGTTCTCCGTAGGTCCACTAGAGAGTCCAGACCTCCAGTGAGATATGGCTTTCTAGGTGCGATCGATCTTTTGGATAACGATCCTAAGACTTATGGAGAAGCGATGTCTGACATCGACTCCGGGAAATGGCTTGAGGCCATGAAAGCCGAAATGGACTCCATGAGCGAGAACCAAAACCAGCCATGTTTCATGCTAGGTGGTATGTTGACTTATCTCTTTTTGAAAGAGACAAATCAACTCCAATCAAGCTCTTCCCTTTTGGTATGATTTGATCATACCATAAATTTTGGTAGGCTTGATTGAAGAATTGATGATGATTGATTGGAATGAATCTAGACACCCTTGGATGAACCTAGACACATTCCAATAATCACATTAATTATGTATATATATTCGAATATACAACACCAAGCATAAGTGATTCAGTATTCATCTTTTTTCTAGGAAAAAAGAAGAAGGAATTTTCGGATCTCCTCTCCCTCTCTAACTCTCGGTTTTCTCCTCCCCCCTTTTCACTTGTATTCTTCACTTGGTTTTGAATCAAAAGGAAGAACAAAGTAGGTTTAAGATAACACTAATTCATAGTGTTCTTCTCTTAAACCGATTCCTTCATTAAACCCATTTTCTTCTAGCAAGGAGAATGTGCATTTCTTCCGGTGTAGTGTGGATCACCTTTGGATAATCCATACGTTTGAATTTCGTGAGCATTCCGGAGAAGGAACAATGCAAGTAGCCGGGAGCACACGCTAAACAATCAAAGGTAACGTTTTTTATTACGCTTTAATTGATTTAATATATATATATATATCTATGCCCTATGTGTTTAATATACGTTTATAATATTTACACATCCTACATCGAACGCCCGGTTGAGTACCCAAGGGTACACCCCTTGGGATTCATTTATTTAAATTAGATTTAAATTTACATACCATTTCTCGCTTTCTCGCTTCCGCTCGCGCTCCCGGGCGGATCCGCTTGTCCTTCACTCGATACCCTGTCTCGAGGTCCTTGAGTTGGAACGTTTTAGACCAACCCACAGAAGTTGATTTCATAGCTACCATCCAATGCGCAACCCAACTACATGGGTTATCCAATTGGTTTGTGGGCATTTATTTTGAGGTTAAAGTATTTTTTAAACGTAATCAGTAAGCACAACAAAGACACAGTGCCATGGATGAATACTTAGTATATTCATCAAGTCAATGTTACTTTAATAAAGATCACTAAATAGTACCCAAAACTGCCAATTCAATTGGCTTTCTGGTCACCTTTTCTAACAAAGTCCCACCTCGCCAAAAATCTAGGAAGATATCGTTATACCCAAAAATACCCCTAGCTTCAACAGACTCTAACTGTCGAGGATCGTGGGTCTCCAACCGGCAAGAGATAACTGTTAGAATAGGTGACCAAAAAGCTAATTAGATTTACTATTTGGGAACTATTCACAAATCTTTATCACAGTAATATTATTATGATGAATAAAGTAAGTATTCGTCAATGACTCATGTGTTTGTTGTGCTTACTACTTACATTGAATGGCATTTCAATGTCACAACAAATGCCCACAGATTAAATGGTTAAACCGATGGAGTTGGATTGGGCATAGGATGGCAGCTCTAAACAAACTTCTAAAAGTCGGTCTGAAACGTTACAAGTCGAGGACCTCGAGACTGGGCATCGAGTGCCATATAGAGACTTGCACTAAGTATTGTTCACTAGGTGAGTGTTGCTTTCCATTGGTGACAGACGTAGATTGTCTATGAAATTTTAGTGGGTTAGTTGGCAAAGTAGTCGACTGACTGAACTGACTCGCGGGAACCGTCAAATGGAAGAGGTTTTGTAGGTATGATTGGAATTCCTTATTTCGATAGTACGGTATTAGTTCTCAAACTTAGGGAATCATGGCAGCCGCGTGCATACGAAGACTGTAGTTCTGATCTAGAGAGAGGTGACTGTATCATGCGGGCATTCCTGATTAATGGTTAATAAACAAAATAATTAGTTCAATTGGATTTGATTAATTAATTATGTTGAACACAACCCAAGCCTAGCTAAGGGTGAATCTGAAGAATCACACACAATCACTATGGATGTAGTGGCAATTAATTTGTAATTAATTATGGAAAAATGAATTAATTTAATCCAACTAAATGAATTCAGTGAGAATATAAATGATTGGATCTTTTTTGGGAAAGTTCATTTGATGGATGGCCCAAGATTTAATTAATTTGATTCATTGAATTTCGGCATAGCACCTTGAAATTAATTGGACTAATTTATCTGGTCTGGTAGTTAATTAGTTGGATTAATTAATTAGTGCTTGGGTTTATGTTTATTTAATTCGATTAAATAAACTTTTGGATTTCAATAAGGTTTAAAATAATTTGATTAATTTGAAATCCATGGATCTTGGTTGGACTTGCTTTAATTTGATTAAATCAAAACTGGTCCATGACTTGAAGTACAAGCCCAAGGGTTAATGCAAGTTGGAGACGAGTTGAAAATCCTCCATGTGAGAAATGAAGTGGTTGGCCATGATGGCTAGGTGGTGCACATATTGTGCTAACATGGTTGCAGGTTGAGTACATGTTGTGCATTAGTGTGTACATGATTTTGAAAACTACTTACAAATACACAATACACAAAACTACATCTCTCTCTTACTTGCTCTCATAACTCACGACCAGAACCTTCTTTGCAAGAGGAAAATCCTTCTCCATTCTCCTTTGTGTGTTCTATTTTGAACTAGGTTCAAGTATAGAACCAAAACAATCCAAATACACTTGTCAATAGTGTTTGTTCTGGATTTGTTTCTTCCCTTGTTTGATTCTATCTAGCACTAGAGTTAGACACTATTCCGTAGTGTGGTGTGGACAAATTAAAGGGCTTCTTGGATCCTAAAGTGAACGGGAAAGGAACAAAAAGGAAACAACGCTTGTTGTCGCTCTATGCAAGAAAACAAAAAGGTAATGTTTCGGTTTACATTTCTTCTATCTTTTTGGTTCCTCCTTATGTCACTTATGCAAGCATCTTTTTATTTATGTAATGATGCATTTTTAATCACTGAACGCCCTAGAATTCAAAGGGAACACCCCTTTAAAATCGATTTCAATCTTTTATAGTTTACATTTCCGCCGCATTTTCGGGATGTACCAATTCTTTCAGTGGTATTAGAACCTGGTTCGGTGTTTTGGCTTTAGGAACAACATGTCTTTATGTGATGAGCATGTTAAACATATTTAATTTGCTTTTGGAACGGATGTTTTATCATTTAGGCATGATTATCTATTTAGAAAAATATATGTCAATTTTGCTTTTAATTATGAATATCCATGCATTTTTTCAAATTAAATTTTCTGTAAATGCATGTTTTGATTTTAATTTTTTATTGCATAAATTAAAATAAATGAAGTTAGTTGGAAAAAATGTGCGCGCACAGTCATACGCGCATGGAACGCGCACAGCCGCCCGACATGCGCACAGGCGCGCGCACAGCCGTCGACAAGCGCACAAGCTCGCGCACAGTCGTACGCGCATGGAATGCGCGCCCTGCGCGTGGGGGCTGTTTGCCACGCATGGCCAGCAGTGAACTGCTAGGCGCCTGTTTTGAACCGTTGGGCCATTTTTGCCATTTTTGCTGGAGAATTTGACTTTTCAAATTTCTCCATATTTTATGACATTATGAATTTTGTCAAATTTAGTTTTAGTTAAATTGAACTTTTTTAAATTGAATTATGGCTTAGATGAATTTAGAAATGGTTTCCAAACAAAAATATTTTTTTGTATATTGGATGTATGATGCTTGATAATCATTTTTAACTCCATTATTAATATGTTTTTCTTTTTTGCATATAATTATGTTATTGTCTATGATACTGGATATCTTGTTAATAAATACATGTAGTGTATTTATCTGGAAAGCATGTTCATATTTGGTATAAATTGGTAATTATTGTATATTGGATAAACAATGGGGATGATCACAAAACCCATGGCCCATGTTGAATGGTTTTAATTTTTTGTTAGGTAAGGCTTGCGTGCCTCTTTGCTTTATTACTCTCTGTATCGTTTTTAGCCTTGAATTAAAAAGGCTTTCTATCTCCCTTTCTATGTACTTCACCCAACCACTGATTGGGGTTTTTTTTGTTTAAGTTGTAATAGTGAGGTTTTATTTATTTCCTGAAATTAATTGTAAGGAAGCACTTCCATGGAGATGGGCCCAAGAAGAGGCCCGTCGGACGGAGCCCATGATGGAGTGTCCGAAAGACCGAAGAGGTGTGTAACAAGGCCCATTAGAATGATAATGGATTATAATTTTATAATAGTGTAGGCTACCCTACATTGACCATTGATCCACTGCGGGCTCAATGGATCGCATAGAATTGGGTTTGTGATCATCCAACAGGGGTATGCTAGGTTTATTTTTGCATGTGGTGTTTGTTTTAATATTTGATGTATGATGTGTTTGGAATGCATGTCTTTATACTCAATTTTAAAACTTAAGCAATCAAAACTTATTAATTGCTGAGGTCTCGGTCTTTAACAAACTTAACTCTCTATTGGATGGTCTAAGTAAATAGTAACCCGATTAATCCATTAAAAATCTAATGGTTTGACTTAATTCAGGCCTTCCATCCGTAGTAATATAGTGAGGAATCTATTTTCGCTCATTCATGGTCTCACGAGTCGAGGCACATTTGGAAAGGAAGAAAACAGCGCTATTGTCATCAACAAAGGAATATACTCCTATTTTCCTATCTCACGAGCCGTGGGAGGCGATAGTGGACATATTCATTTGGTTGATGGATAGGGTCTAACCCTAAGTAATATGATTTACTTGGAGTCCTTGGGGTCATGTGAAGAAGCGAGGCAAAATATCTTGGGATTTTATTGAATCAGAATGGTATAGGTTACCCCCCCCCCCCCCACAAAGCCTTTTACCGTGTGAATCATAAAAAGGGGCATGGAGAATTGCGTTTGTAGACCCTAAGCCCACTAGGAACTCCATTCGAGAGTGATGGGCTAACGCAAAAATAGTGGAAGGGGTTAATGACAAAAGACCAAGTCTGAACTTGAACATAATATTACTATAATCTACTTAATGTGTTTTTCTTTTTAATTATAGATGTCTAAGATCCACTAACGCCAATACTAGAGGGTAATAAATAGGATGGAACTAACTGCAATGATTGGCTGCAAAATGTCAAGATATTCTTAGATTTTGATAACTAGACTTACATTCTGAATAAGGATCTTCCCCAAATCTCGCTGGAAGGGTCAACGTCTCAAGAACGCTTGGCGTTCGAGAAGTTGCATGCTGATCACTGACAAGTCCGCAACATCGTACTAGTCTCGATGGCTAATGAGATCCAAAAGCAGTACGAAAGGCTCGATTATGCTTCGAATGCAGCAAGTCTATGCGGCCCCAGATTGGCATGTATATATATTGCAATGAAGGCATTCTTTGGAGCAAAGATAACAAAAGGATCATCCGTACAAGAGCATTGAGTGATGATGCTATCCCTCGTGGAAAAGCTCAAAGAGCTCCAAGTGATCTTGAAAAAGAGACGTAAATCAATGTGTTCCTTCAGTCTCGTCCTCCCTCCTCCGACCCGTTCACTATCAACTATAGCATGAATGAGCTTGACAAAGCCTAGCCGCTTGGCCCCCTGACGGCGGGTAGTGCCCTGTATGTTAGAATAGGTGGCCATGTAGCCAATCTTGGTAGGCGAATTGTAACATATGTCTGAACGATTTCGAGGTTTTAATAAATCGTTAATGAATAAGAAGTGAAATTCATTTGGCATTTACTTTGTTTGCGTTCACTTTATCTGCTTTATATATATCTGTTCACTACGCAAACAAAGTCCACGGACTGAAAACATATTTCGCGGACTGGGACTACGCTTTGAGGTAGGTCCATGAAATCAGTTCCGCCGAATCAGTCCAAAAATCTCCGAGTCAAGGAATCTCAAAAATGGGTACCGAGATTCCCCTTGAGACTTGCACTAAGCATCTGCTGTCGTATTTCATCGACGGGTGACGAGGGTCATCTAAGCAGTGTTAGTGGGTAGGCCTGCTAGGTAGCAGCTGACTGAGGTGACTCGTGGGAACCGTCTTATGGAGGACCTTGAGTAGGGTCGGTTAGGTATAACGTATGTTCCCGGTTCCAACGGTACAGGTCAGGTCCTTTGACTTGAGGAACTGCTGAGTTTACCTGTACATCAGGGCTGTATCTTAGATATGGTGAGAGATTTCCAAGATGTGCTTGAGTAGTCGTAAGCCATATCTAGTCGAGCTCCAGTGTGCAGAGTGATAGTAGTTTCCAAGAAAGGATCTGTCTCCTGTCAAAAGATATTGACAGTTGTGTCTCACAAATGCTCTGTGTCTTTTCCCTAAAATCTGTGGCCACAGTAACTGAATAGAAGGGAAGGTATCCCCTGCGGCGTTTAGTAAATGACAGACCGACACTTAGGTCCAAAATGAGTACCTGCATTTTCCGTGAACTAGACCCTAAGTGGTGAGACCGTAGACGGAAGGATAGTTGTACTGTAGAGCCTAAATGTTCATCCCCGCATATTCACCTAGTCTCTAGTGCCATGGACCGTTGCTAGATGGCCACCCATGGTAACGGGGCGGATTCTAGGAATCCAACCAAATCTAGCTGAAGGTGAACCTAAAGAGTCACACACAATCCGCACACATTAAAGTATTTAATTTAGAATTAAATATTTGGAGAAATGGAATGATTAAATTGAATTTAATCGGGTCCTTATTTTCTTGGAGAGAATTAATTCCTTTTATTAGATAAAAGGGATTTATCTAATAGATTAGATTTATTAGAAAATTAATTTAATGGGCTTATAATAAATATTTATATTTAATATATTTATTTATTGCCCTTGGAATATTTAAATAGGATTTAAATATTCAACTAAATTAAAATGGATGGTTGAGATTAAATGGAGAGATGAATGGCTAGGATTTATTTGACTAGGTCAAAGAGCTACTTTTACTAGGACTTTTACTAGGTCAAAATCCTAGTCAAATTAATCTTCCAAAGAGTTGGAGTTTGAATAGGAAAGGATTCCTCCTCTATATATATTCCTAGCCCTTCACTTATGCAAAGATGATGATTCTTGACACACACACACACACACTAAAACTCGTGTGCTCTCTCTCTACATCTCGTCCGCCTCTCTCTCTTCCTCTCTCCAAGAAATTGTTTCTTGTTCTTTTGTTCTTCAACAATTGAACATAGGAGGATTGATCTCGTTAAATTAATAACGTGTGATCGATCCGTCCTCTCCAATAAAATACTTGTTCGTTCGCTAGCACGAAGTACAAGATACGTGGGCGGATTGCGTGTCACGAATTAGAGGGTCTCCCATACGAGACCTTGGAGCAAATCGGGAAACAACGCGAGTACCGGTTAGAAGAGGAAAACGATGAATCGGTAGGTTTCCGATTTATGTTTTCGTCTTCTTTATTTATGAATCCTATGGCCTCCATGATTGCTATGTATGTTCTTTTAATTCATGAGATACACCGAACACCTGGGAATTTCAAGCGCACACCCCTTGAACGTGTTTTATTTTAATACGTATTATGCATGTTTAAATTTTTGTAATTTAAATTATACCGCGCTTCCGCATTCGCGCTATTCCCGGGACGATCCACACGCCTACCCAAGGCTTTCAGTGGTATCAGAGCCCCGTTCGGTGTATAGGCCTAGGGTTTTTGTGTGTGTTTTAAGCATGAAAACGTGTTTGGCATGTTTTAATTATTTCTTGATATTTTTTATCGTAAAAGCATGTCGTTTTCTTGCTTTCGATTTTGTATGATATTGGTGTTGTTGGTATTTTCTGTTTTTCTTGGGAAATGGGGGGGCAAAATCGAACGAAATGGAGAAAACGCAGAAAGCGGCCAGCCGGTGGCTGACCGCGCGAGCTGTGTGCTCAGACGAGGCGGGCGCGCGCAGGCAGAGGAGCCTGCGTGCGGCCGCCTGCACCAGGCGCGTGGCCGGGCGACATGCGCAGGTGGGTGGCCGGGCTCGCGCGCATGCGGGCAGGGAAGCCTGCGCGTGCGCGCCAGGCCAACACGCTGGGGCGCCTGCGGCCAGGAAAGCCGCGCGCGAGCGCGCGCATGAGGCGCCGCCACCAGGCCCGCACGCACGCAGACAGCGGAGTATGCGCGCGCGCCCGGTAGGCCCAGCCGATGTGCGCGCACGCGCGACTTACGTGCTGGAAGGGCTGCGCGCGAGTGCACACCAGACGCGTGCGCGCACGGCCTACGCAGGGCAGGCGCACGCAGGCGGCCGGCAGGCTGGCGCGCACGGGCAAAGGTGCCTGCGCGCGCAGCAACATGTCGGAGCGCAACCGTGCGCACTGCTGCCGACCAGGCACGCGCACAAGCAGGCAGGGGCCTGCGCGCGCGCCGGTTTAGGCAGGGCCTGCGCGCCGGCTGACTGCTGCCGGTGGCGGCGGCCGGTTGACGTTGTTATTGTTTTCTCGTTATTTTTTAATTTTTTGGATCATTCTGAAAATTCATTTTGTTTAATTTTTCTTATTTTCTCTAAGAACATTATTTGGGAGGTTGAGTTTATTGGATTTAGAATCCCGGGAATAACTTACCTGCAAATAATAAGGAAGGGTCTTCCTAAACATGAAAAATTATTGCCAACGGTTGTACCATATTTTTTAGCGCATTTATTTATCATGGATTGATGTGATTGGTAATCATGGAATGTTAGCATGTATTTATGTGATTGGATCATGTGATTATGTGCGTTGAATGGAAATGGATGATCGCGAGCCCTAGACCGAATGTATGGTTTAATTTTATGTTGGGCCTGTGTGCCTCTTTCTGCTTTCTCCTTCTCCCCTTCTAGTTGCCTTGCAATAATAAGGCATTTTTTCTTCCTCCTTATGTACTCCCCCCGGGTTTTCGCTGGGATTTCTTTTTACAAATGTAATGAGAGTAGAATAGGAGTGAGGATTTATTTTTTATTTATTTATTTGGTGGAGAAGAAGGAAGGTCCACATGGAGAGCCCAGAATGGAGGATCCAAGGCGTTTCCATGAAGAGATGAAAGAGAAAAGAGACTAAGGCCCATCAGAATGATGATTGGGTTACTATTAATGTAATAGTGTAGGACCAACCCTAGATTGACCATAGATCCACTGCGGGCTCAGTGGATCGCATAGGATTCGGGCTCCTAATCATCCAACAGGGGTGTGCTAGGCTTTAATTTTGCATGTGGTTGTTATGATGAATGAATGGTTTTTGTTTATCGTATAACTGCTATGGGATGCAATTTATTTATTTATGCATTGTGGATGAATGTGTTTATATTTACATATGAGATCTCGGTCATTTACTACTCTCACATTGGTTGGACCAATGTCCAAATATTAGACCCTAGAAAAGTGGACATGGACTCAAGGAGTTTGTCCATGCCTTCCAATCCATGACATAGTGAGGAAGCTGATTTGGGTCAATAGCGTGGTCTCACGAGTCATGGCACGTCTATTGTAATTAAAAGAAGCTGCACTGTGTCATGAATGAAAAGTAGACCACTGTTACCTGACTCACGGTTCGTGGAGGTAGCAGGGGGTCTATGATTCGGTTGATTGGGTCGGGTCTAACACCTGATTAGCATGATTCGCTTGGAGTCCTCAAAATCATGTAAAAGGGTGAGGCAATAATCTTGGGAATCTCGTGGAATAAGAATGGTATGGCATACCTCCCATAGGATTCTTCCCATGCGAATTGTAAAAGCGGGCTATGGGGAAATTCGCTGTGGATCCCAAGCCCACTAGGAAAAGGTTTCCCGAAAAGAACGTTTGAGAGTATCGTGTTTTCGTATAAATAGTGGGAGCATTAAATAACTAAAGACCAAGCGTTTAATTATTTATCAAACCTCCGTCTTTAAAATTCTGCTGATCGCGAGTTCTATTTTTAAAATGTAGATTTAAAATGTCTAAGAACCCACTATCAACCATACTTGAGACCAACAAATTCAATGGAACAAATTACAACGACTGGTTGCGCAATCTAAGGATAGTCCTAGATTACTAGAACCAAGGTTACGTCATGGACGAGCCTCTCCCTAGGACCTTACCGGAAGGATCCACGCCAAAAGAACGTGAGATGTTCGAGACTTGGCATAAGGATAACCGGAAGGTCCGTAGCATCATACTTGCCTCTATGCTGAATGAGATTCAGAAGCAGTATGAAAGGCTAGACGATGTCCCTTCCATTATGGCTCGCCTTAAGGATTGGTATGCAGTCCCAGACCGGCATACTAGGTATGTCGCGACGAAGGCGTTCTTTGGAACCAAAATGACCAAAGGATCCTCTGTACAAGAGCACGGGGTTAAAATGCTTACCCTGGTGGAAAAGCTCGAGGACCTAAAGGTAGGCCTCGATAGTGAGACGTACATAGATGTGATCCTTCAGTCTCTCCCACCCTCCTTCGACCAATTTATTGTCAACTATAACATGAATACACTTGAGAAGGGTATTCATGAGTTAATCAATATGTTGGTGCAATACGAGGCAACGACCAAAAAAATCCACGCCTTCGGTATTGTTTGGAGGTGCTTCAACTTCCAAGACGAAAGGCAAGGGTGCCGGAAGTTGGAAAATGAAGAAGGGAAAGGGAAAAGCCGTCAAAGCAGCTACAAACACTAAGAATGTTCCCATTTCCAAAGAGGGGAAAGGCAAAGGAAAAGGGAAGGTTGTCTCCAACCAACAGTCGAGGGCATATGACATATGTATCAATTGCCGTCAGAAAGGGCATTAGAAGAGGGAGTGCCCCAAACTCCTCTCAAACCAAGGTATTTTTGTGATTGAGGTTAATATGGTCACTAACTCTGCCTCTTGAGTATTAGATACCGGCTGTGGAGCTCACATTTGCAATGATTTGCAGGTGCTGAAAAGAAGCAGAAAACTGGCTAACGGAGATATGATCCTTAAGCTTGGGAATGGCAATGCCATCTCGGCAAAAGCAGTAGGATCCGCCACTCTAGTAGTTAGTGATCGTATTAGTATAGAGTTAGAGCTAGTTTATTATATACCTAGTATGATTAAAAACATCATTTCCATTCCGTTGTTAGACAATAGTGGAGAGTTTATGATCAATAAAAATTACTTTTATTTCATGAGGTATGGAATTGCTCATCTGCTTGGTACACTTAATAATGGGCTCTATATCTTACAATAAATGAACTTCGTTCTTAACGCTCAACAGAAACGTAAAAATTAGATAACAATGGGAACGCACGACTGTGGCACGCTAGGCCAGGTCACATATCCCAAGACAGGATGAAGAAATTGGTAGACTCAAAGAACCTAGAGGTAGGGGACTTGAGTGAGCTACCAACTTGTGAATCCTGTCTAAGAGGGAAAATGACCAAGAAGCCCTTTGTAGGACAAAGCAGGCTTGCCACAGGTCTGTTGGACCTGGTCCATACAGACGTATATGGACCACTAAGGACGCAGGCCCGAGGTGGGTTCTCCTACTTCATAACCTTTACCGATGATCATTCACGGTATGGTTATGTATACCTAATGAGGTACAAGTGTGAAGCTCTTGAGAGGTTTAAAAAATTCAGACTTGAAGTTTAGAACCAAACCAACTGCAAAATTAAAGTCCTATGGTCAGACCGAGGCGGAGAATACCTTAGTACTGAGTTCCTTAATTATCTTAAAGAAAATGGTATAATATCTTAATGGACACCACAGTTGAATGGTGTCTCTGAACGGAGGAACCGAACCCTGTTAGACATGGTTCGATCCATGATAAGTTTTACTAAATTGCCCTTGTCCTTTTGGGGCTATGCATTGGAAACGTCGGCCAAGTTGTTAAATTTGGCGCTAACCAGTGTATTGACCCAAACGCCATATGAAATATGAAAGAATGTGGATCATCCCGGGAATTAGCGCGAATGCGGAAGCACGGTATAAAATTAAAATACAAAAATTAGAACATGTTTTACTTAAATAAAAGACCACGTTCAAGGGGTGTACCCTTGAAGTTTCCCGGGCGTTCGGTGTATCTCATGAATTAAAAGCATAAAAGAAATCATGGAGGCCATAGGATTAAAAAATAAAGAGGGACGAAAAATTAAATCGGAACCTACCGATTGTCGTTTTCATCTTCTAACCGGTACTCGCGTTGTTCCCCGTTTTGCACCAAATCTCGTACGTGAGATTCTCCAAATTGTAAAAACGTAATCCACCCACGTATCTTGCACGTCGTGCTAGCGAACGAACAAGTAATATTTGGAGAGGATGAATTAATAACACGTTATTGATTAACGGTATTAATTCTCCTAAGTTCAATTGTTCCAAGAACAAAAGAACAAGAAAAATATTTTCTTGTGAGAGAGAGAGAGAGAGAGAGTGGGCGGACGAGAGGGAGAGAGGAGAGAGCCAAGTGTGTGTGTGTGTGTGTATGTGTGTTGGAATTTCATCACTCTTCAAATAGTGAAAGGCTAGGACTATATATAGAGGAGGAGTTTAATCCTCTTTAAACTCCAACTCTAAAGAGGTCTATTTTGACTAGGATTTTGACCTAGTCAAAGTCCTAGTCAAAGTAGCATTTGGCCTAGTCAAATTAATCCTAGCCATCCATCTCTCCCTTTCCATCTCAACCATTAATTTAATTTAATGGAATATTTAAATCCTATTAAATATTCCAAAGGCCAAATAAATAAATATAAATATTTATTCTAAGGCCATTAAATTAATCCTCTAATAAATCTAATTTATTAGATTAATCCCTTTTATCAAATAAAAGGAATTAATTCTCCAAGAAAATAAAGGACCCGATTAAATCCAATTTAATCATTCCTTTTCTCCAATATTTAATTCTAAATTAAATAGTTAGTGTGTGTGGATTGTGTGTGACTCTTTAGGTTCACCTTTTCAGCTAGACTTGGTCGGATTCCTAGAAGCCGTTCGTTACCATGGGTGGCCATCTAGCAACGGTCCATGGCACTAGAGACTAGGTGAAATTTCAGGGATGAACATTTAGGCTCTAACAGTACACTTGTCCTTCTGTCCACGGTCTCACCACTTAGGGTCTAGGGCACGAAAAATACAGGTACCCATTTTGGACCTAAGTGTCGGTCTGTCCTTACTAAACGCCGCAAGGGAAACCTTCCCTTCTGTTCAGTTACTATAGCCACAGATTTTGGGGACAAGACACAGAGCATACGTGAGACTCAACTGTCAATGCCTTTGACAGGAGACAGATCCTTTCTTGGAAACTACTGTCACTCTGTACACCAGAGCTGCACTAGACATAGCTTATGACTACTCAAGTGCTTCTTGGCAATCTCTCACCATATCTAAGATACAGACCTGATATACAGGTAAACTCAGCAGTTCCTCAAGTCAAAGGACTTGGCCTGTACCGTTGGAACCGGGAATACATGTCATACCTTGCTGACCCTACTCAAGGTCCTCCGTAAGACGGTTCCCGCGAGTCACCTCAGTCAGCTGCTCCCTAGCAGGCTAACCCACTAACACTGTTTAGACGACCTTCGTCACCCGTCGATGAAATATGACAGCAGATGCTTAGTGCAAGTCTCAAGAGGAATCTCGGTACCCAATTTCGAGATTCCTTAACTTGGAGATTTCCAGACTAATTCGGCGAGATTGATTTCATGGACCTACCTCCAAGCGTAGTCCCAGTCCAGAAATAGGTTTTCAGTCCGTGGGCTTTGTTTGCGTAGTGAACAGATAGATATGAAGCAGTAAAGTGAACGCAAACAAAGTAATGCCAGAATGAATTTCACTTCTTTATTCATTAATAGTTTATCAAAACACTGAAATTGTATAGACATAGGTTACATTTTGCCCGCCAAGATTGGCTATATGGTCACCTATTTTAACAATGGGGAGGTTACAACCTTCAAAGTGAAGCTTGTGGCGAAAGGTTACACTCAACGACCGGGGGTCGATTTTGAGAAAACCTACTCGCCTGTGGAAATGGCTAAGTCTATCCGAAAACTTCTTGCCATAGCAGCATGGTATGACTATGAAATATGGCAGATGGATGTGAAAACCGCCTTCCTCAACAGTTTCGTAGAGGAAGAGATCTATATGGATCAACCAGAAGGTTTCAGATCTGTTGGAGAAGAGCAGAAGGTCTGTCGTCTCCAAACGTCCATCTATGGCCTCAAACAAGCTTTCCGAAACTGGAACATACATTTTGATAAAGTCATACGGGGATATGATTTCATGAAGAACGAGTCTGATCCTTGTGTATACAAGAAGATCAGTGGGAGCTCGATTGCGTTATTGGTGCTTTATGTGGATGACATCTTGTTCATTGGGAATGATGCTAAGATGTTGGGAACCACTAAAGCTTGGTTGTCAATGCAATTTTCCATGAAGGATATGGGCGAGGCATCCTACATCCTTGGCATCAAGATCTACAGGGATAGATCTAGAAAGATGTTAGGAATAGCCCAGTCCTCGTATATTGAGAAAGTCTTGAATAGATTCAAGATGGAGAACTCAAAATGAGGATTCCTTCCTATGAGGCATGGAATTAAGTTGTCCAAGAAGCAGTCTCCTCAGACTGATGAGGAGCTTAAACGAATGTTGGACATCCCCTATGCTTCAGTCGTAGGCATTATTCAGTACGTTGTCCAGTGCACTAGACCTGATGTGGCTTTTGCTTTGAGCGTAATTGGCTGTAATCAGGCGTGTGCCGAGGAGGCATACTGGAGTGCAGTCAAGACTATCCTGAAGTACCTGAAAAGGACGAAGGACATGTTCTTGATCTACGGTGGTGGAGAATTGATATTGGAAGGCTATAGCGACGCTAGCTTCTAGTCGGATGACGATGATGCCAAGTCTCAGTCTGGTTTTGTGTTCAGACTAAATGGTGGTGTGGTTGCTTGGAAGAGTTCCAAGCAGGCTACCACAGCGGACTCCACCACAGAGTCTAAATACATAGCAATTTCGGAAGCTGCTAAGGAGGCGGTTTGGATGAAGAGCTACATCCAAGAGTTGGGTGTAGTGCCTAACATTGCTCAGCCAGTTGTTATCTTCTGCGATAACAACGGGGCCATAGCACAAGCAACGGAATCCAGATCTCATCAGCGATCCAAGCATATTCTTAGACGCTACCATCTGCTTAGAGAGATTATTAGCAGGGGTGACGTTCGGATGGATCGTGTCAGCTCCGCAGATAACTTAGCAGATTCACTTACTAAGCCCGTGTCGCAAGTTGCCCATACTCAGCATCTGGATAAGATGGGTTTGAGGTCTATGGGTGATTGGCTTTAGGTCAAGTGGGAGATTGTTAAAATAGGTAACAAGAAAGCCAATAGGTTTGGCGTTTTGTAACCTATTTGACAACTTGATGTAATGTAATATTATGTAATGAATAAAATGAGTATTCATCACCTTTGGTACTTTCTTTGTTGCATTCATTTTCCATATGCTAAAATGGAATTTTACATATATCACAACAAAGCCCACAGACAATGATTACCAACTCATGCAGTTGGGCAACGCATTGGATGGTGGTCATGAAACCAACTGATAAAGAGTTGGGTCTGAAACGTTCCAAGTCGAGGACCTCGAGACAGGGCATCGAGAGTCCTATAGAGACTTGCACCAAGAGTCCTGTTCATTGGATGAGTGTCGTGTTTCATCGGCGACAGGCGTGGGATATGGCCATAGTGGTTGGTCGAACAGGAAATGGTTTCCTGTGTCGATGCAATGAGGCATGCTTAGTCTCGAGTATTAAGGATAGATGCCTAGTCGAGGATGGAAACCGACGCTCAATTCTATACCGTAGACTAAGGCCGGGAGACGGTATACAAAAGGACCGTACCCGTACGGAATCGTGCCTAAATATTCACGCCAACATTCACCTAGTCTCTAGTTCCATGGACCGTTGCTAGATGGCCACCCATGGTGACGGGCCCTTGTTGGACACGGGCCTAAGTCTAGTTGAGGGTGAACCTAAAAGGTCACACACAAATCACCGAGAAGGTGGAGAAATTGACTTGGAGTCAATTTTGGAGGATAGTTAAGTAATTTGATTACTTCATGGATTGTCCATTGGATGGATGGGCCAATATTGTATCGGGCCCTCGTTTAATCGGTAAATGGGATATATCGGTTAACATAGAGAATCGAGATATTGGATCTTTTAATTGGATTAAAAGATCAATGGGAATTATTTAAGTGGACCTTGGATTACATTGGATTTAATTTTGGATTCATTGTAATTGGATTATAGTGGAACCCGATCCGTTAAATTTTGACCCGAGAGGTGTGTTAATTCCATTCTTGGAATAGGAAGGAGTTGGACTTCTTCATTAAATGGGCATGGCCGAAAATGCCACCTTTGAGGGAGCAAAAATCGGCCATGCTAAAGCTTGATGTGGTTGACTTGTCTCTTTTGGTAAGAGACAAATCAATTCCAATCAAGCCTCTCTGTTTTGGTATGATTTAATCATACCTTAAGAGATGGTAGGCTTGATTGAAGAATTAGTGAAATTGATTGGGATATATCTAGACATCCTTATATGAACCTAGACACATTCCAATAATCACATTAATTTTTTTTTATATATGAGTATATAAAAACATCATTGCAAGAGAATCATAATTCATCTTTTTCTAAGAAAAAGAAGAAGAAAAATCACACTCCTCTCCTCTTAACTCTTGGCCACTCTCTCCCTCTATACTTGTATTCTTCATTTGATCTTGGATCAATTGGAAGAACAAAGTAAGTATAAGAAAAACACTAATTGATAGTGTTGCTCTTCTTAAACCGAATCCTCCTAGATCCATTTTCTTCTAGCAAGAAAAACGAGCATCTCTTCCGGTGTGGTGTGGATCACCTCTAGAGAATTTCATACACTTTGAACTTGGTGAACATTTTCGGAGAGGAACAAAGCTAGTAGCCGTATACGAGAAAACTACAAAAGTAACTTCGGCATTTACGCTTTCGTAGTTTATTTTCATTTATATGCCCTATGTATAATATGTGCTTTTAATATTTATACATCCTACATCGAACGCCCGGTTGAGCACCCAAGGGTACACCCCTTGGGATTTATGATTATACTTTTGATTATTTTTCAATATCCGCATTTTCACGCTTCCGCTCGCGCTCCTGGGCGGATCTGCTTGTCCTTCACAATCATCATATGCATGCGACTGCCATGTTCCTCAAGTCTGAAACTAATCTCGTACTATCGAAATTCCAGTCATAACCGACTAAGCCTCCAAGGCTTCCATATGACAATTCCCATGAGTGAGTTTAGTCAGTAAAATACCTTGCCAACCAACCAATCAAAATTGCATAGACGACCTACGTCTATTATCGAACATGCACTCACCCAATGAATGCAATACTTGATGCAAGTCTATCTAGGACACTCGATGCCCTGTCTCGAGATCCTGGACTTGGAGTGTTTCAGACCAACCTTAAAGAGTTGGTATCATAGCTGTCAACCTATGCACAGCTCAACTCCAAGGGTGAACATATTTGGTCTATGGACTTTGTTGCAATCTTAATATCAATATAACATAAATAAGTAAGCTCAACAAAGAATAATGCCATAAATGAATACTCACTTTTTATTCAATAAATAATATTACATCAAAATTATCAAATAGATTACACAAAAGCACAATCTAATTGGCTTTTTGGTCACATTCTAACAATCCCCCACTAGACCTAAAACCAATCGCCCATTTACCTCAAGCCCACCTTATCCAGATGTTAAGTATGAGTAATTTTCAACACTGGCTTGATCAGTGGATCTATTGTGGTTTCTATCGAGCTGACTTGGTCCATCCGAACATCATCTCTGCTAACCATCTCCTTGAGCAGATGGTAGCGCCTAAGAATATGCTTGAATCGGCTATGAGATCTCGGTTTCTTTGCCTATGCTATCACCCTATTTTTATCACAGAAGATAACCATCGAATCGACAATGCCAGGTACTACACCCAACTCTTGGATGTGGTTCTTCATCCAAATCGCCTCCTTAGCAACTCCCGAAGCCACTATGTTTTCAGCTTCCCTGATGGAATCTATTGGGGTAGCCTGCTGGAACTCTTCCAAGCAACCACACCATCTTGAATCTCTTCAAGACCTTCTCAATATACGAGTTTTGGGTTATTCCCAACATCCTTTAGATCAATCCCTAAAGATCTCGATGCCAAGGATGTAGGAAGCCTCAACCAAATCCTGCATGGAGAATTTAGTGGACAACCATGTTTTAGTGTTACCTAAGATCTTACCATCATCCCAATGAGCAGGAAGTCGTCCCCATAAAGCATGATGTATGCAACAGAGCTCCCACTGACTTTCTTGTATACATAAGGGTCAAAGTCATTCTTGCTGAATCATAACCTCATATGACTTCATCAAAATGTATATTCTAGCTTCGAGAAGCCTTTTTGAGGCCATAGATGGACTTTTAGAGACAGCAGACCTTCTGCTCCTCTCCAACAGATATGAACCCTTCTGGTTGATCCATATAGATCTTTTCCACAATGCAACCGTTAAGGAATGTTGTTTTCATGTCCATTTGTCGTATCTAATAGACATACCATGCTGCTCTGCCAAGAAGCATCCGAATGGACTTGGCCATTGCCATGGGCGAGTAGCTCTCCTTAAAGTCAACCCCGAGTCCCTGAGTGTAACCTTTCGCCACAAGCCTAGTCTTGAATGTTGTCACCTCCTCGTCAGCTCCAAGCTTATGTTTGTAGACCTATTTACACCCAATGGGTTTGACGCCTTTGGTGGGTCCACCAACGTCCAAACCTGGTTTGAACCCATGAAGTCCATTTTGGATCTCATGACCTTAAGCCACTTATCCAAATCGATGTATGACATCGCTTCTTCATATGTATTTGGATCATTATCTAATTCACCGGTCAGGCCCAGAAATCCATACCTATCAGGTGGTTGGGATACTTTGGCCGACCTACGAAGGACTGGAACATTATCAGTGGGAACTATACGTGCAGATGACTTCATTGTTATCTCATGAGGTACCTCACTTGGTTCCTCAAGGAGTATCTCATCGCGTCGACTATTCAGTGGAAAACCCTTTCCCCATAACACTGTGTTTCTCAAGATAAATACCTTTTGCTTAAAACGATAATAAAAATAATACCCCACATTTTTTTTTGAGATAAATCGATAAACCTACACAAACTAGACCGGGATTCCAGTTTGTCTCCCACTAGTCTCTTAACTTATGCAGGGCTACCACACACTCTCAATTACTTGTAGAAAATAGGTTTGTCGTGCCATATCTGATATGGTGTCAGGGCCACAGTCTTAGATGGCGCTAGGTTTAATAAATTAGTTGTCGTCTCAACTGCATAGCCCCAGAAAAATAAAGACAATTCGGTAAAAGTCATCATGGTCGGACCACGTCCAACAAAGTCCAATTCCTCTTTTCAGAGACGTCGTTAGAAGGAGGCGTATTGCATTGAAAGATAATACCATTTTTTTTTTAGATAATCCAAAAACTCATCACTCAAATTCTCACCTCCTCTGTCCGACCGAAGGCCCTAGTCTTGCGATCAGTTTGGTTTTCAACTTCAAGTCTGAATTCCTTAAATCTTTTAAAGGCTTTAGACTTGTACCTCATAAGGTAAACATAACCATACTGTGAATAATTATCAATACAGATTATGAAGTAAGAAAACCCACCCCTGGCCTTAGTATTCAGTAGCCCACGGATGTCTGAATGGATCAAATCCAATAGACCACTAACTGTTAGAATAGGTGACCATGTAGCCAATCTTGGTGGGTAAAATGTAACCTATGTCTATACAATTTCAGTGTTTTGGTAAACTATCAATGAATAAAGAAGTGAAATTCATTCTGGCATTACTTTGTTTGCATTCACTTTACTACTTTATATCTATCTGTTCACTACGCAAACAAAGCCCACGGACTGAAAGCCCATTTCGGGGACTGGGACTACACTTGGAGGTAGGTCCATGAATCAGTCCCGCCGAATCAGTCCGGAAAAAACTCCAAGTCAAGGAATCTCGAAAATGGGTACCGAGATTCCCTTTGAGACTTGCACTAAGCATCTGCTGGCGTATTTCATCGACGGGTGATGAAGGTCGTCTAAGAAGTGTTAGTGGGTTAGCCTGCTGGGGAGCAGCTGACTGAGGTGACTCGCGAGAACCGTCTTACGGAGGACCTTGAGTAGGGTCAGCAAGGTATGACGTGTATTCCCGGTTCCAACGGTACAGGCCAAGTCCTTTGACTTGAGGAACTGCTGAGTTTACTTGTATATCAGGTCTGTATCTTAGATATGGTGAGAGATTGCCAAAAAAGCACTTGAGTAGTCATAAGCCATGTCTAGTGCAGCTCTGGTGTACAAAGTGACAGTAGTTTCCAAGAAAGGATCTGTCTCCTGTCAAAAAGGCATTGACAGTTGAGTCTCACGTATGCTCTGTGTCTTGTCCCTAAAATCTGTGGCCACAGTAACTGAACAGAAGGGAAGGTTTCCCTTGCGGCGTTTAGTAAGGACAGACCGACACTTAGGTCCAAAATGGGTACCTGCATTTTTCGTGCCCTAGACCCTAAGTGGTGAGACCGTAGACAGAAGGACAAGTGTACTGTTAGAGTCTAAAAGTTCATCCCCGAATATTTCACCTAGCCTCTAGTGCCATGGACCGTTGCTAGATGGCCACCCATGGTAACGGACGGATTCTAGGAATCCGACCAAGTCTAGCTGAAAGGTGAACCTAAAGAGTCACACACTATCCACACACAAATTTAGTATTTAATTTAGAATTAAATATTGGAAAAAAGGAATGATTAAATTTGATTTAATCGGGCCCTCTATTTTCTTGGAGTATCAATTCCTTCTATTTAATAAAAAGAATTAAATTAATAAATTAGATTTATTAAGGGAATTAATTTAATGGGCTTAGAATAAATATTTATATTTATTTTGCCCTTTGAAATATTTAAATAGGTTTTAAATATTCCATTAAATTAAACGGTTGAGATGGAAAGGAGAGATGGTTGGCTAGGATTGATTTGACTAGGTCAAATACTACTTTGACTAGGACTTTGACTAGGTCAAAATCGTAGTCAAAATAGACCTCTTAGAGTTGGAGTTTAAAGAGGATTAAACTCCTCCTCTATATAAACCCTACCCTCCTACAATTCAAAGGATGATGAATCTTGAAATTTCACACACACACACTACTCGAGCTCTCTCCTCCCCATTCTCGTCCGCCCCTCTCTCTCTCTCACACAAGAAAATAGTCTTGTTCTTTTGTTCTTGGAACAATTGAACTTAGGAAGATCGATCCCGTTAATTCATAACGCGTGGTTGATCTATCCTCTCCAAAAATAATACTTGTTCGTTGCTAGCACGACGTGCAAGATACGTGGGTGGATCGTTGAAGGACAAGCGGATCCGCCCGGGAGCGCGAGCGGAAGCGAGAAAAGCGAGAAATTGCGTAAATTTAAATCAAATTCAAAATACGCGAATCCCAAAGGGTGTACCCTTGGGTGCTCAACCGGGCGTTCTATGTAGGATGTGTAAATATTAAAATATATATTTAAACACATAGGGCATAGATATACAAATGAAATCAATCAAAGCGTAATAAACCGTTACCTTTGATTGTTTAGCGTATGCTCCCGGCTACTAGCGTTGTTCCTTCTCCGGAATGCTCACGAAATCCAAACGTATGGATTCTCCAAAGGTGATCCACACCACACCGGAAGAAACACACGTTCTTCTTGCTAGAAAAATAACGGGTTTAGGAAGGAATCGGTTTAAGAGAAGAACACTATGAATTAGTGTTCTCTTAAACTTACTTTGTTCTTCTTCTTGATTCAAAATCAAGTGAAGAACACAAGTGTAAGAGAGGGAGGGAGCACGAAATTTTGAGAGAGAGGAGAGGATTTTTTTCTTCTCTTTTTCCTAGAAAAAGATGAATAATGAATCACTTATGCTAGGTGTTGTATATTCTAATATATATACATAATTTATGTGATTATTGGAATGTGTCTAGGTTCATCCAAGGATGTCTAGATTCATTCCAATCAATCACCATCAATTCTTCAATCAAGCCTACCAAAATTTATGGTATGATCAAATCATACCAAAAAGGAAGAGCTTGATTGGAGTTGATTTGTCTCTTTCCAAAAGAGATAAGTCAACATACCACCTAGCATGAAACATGGCTGATTTTGCTTCCTCCAAGGGAGCATGTCGGCCATGTTTGATTAAGGAAAGAAGTCCAACTTCTTCCCATTCCAAATTAGGAATTATTTCTCCTCTCGGGTATAATTTAACGGACCGGGTTTTATCGTAATCCAATTGCGACGAACCCAATATTAAATCCAATTTAATGTCCACTTAAATTATTCCCGTTGATCTTTTAATCTAATTAAAAGATCCAACGTCTCATCATCTCAACTTTCCATATTTAATCGAAAATTCAATTTACCGATTAAATGAAAGCCCGATACAATATCGGCCCGTCCATCTAATGGACTTTCTCTCAAGTAATCCAATTACTTATTTTATCCTTCGAGATTGACTCCAAGTCGATCTCTCAACCTCCTCGGTGATTTGTGTGTGACCCTTTAGGTTCACTCTCAGCTAGACTTGGGCCCGTGTCCCACAAGGGCCCGTTACCATGGGTGGCCGTCTAGCAACGGTCCATGGCACTAGAGACTAGGTGAATTGGCGTGAACATTTAGGCGCCGATTCCGCACGGGTACGATCCTTCCGTCTACCGTCTCCCGGCCTTAGTCTAGGGTATGGAATTGGGCGTCGGTTCCCATCCTTGACTAGGCATCTATGCTTAATACTCGAGACCACGTATGCTTCATTGCGTCGACACAGGGAACCATTCCCTGTTCGACCAACCACTGCGGCCACAGCTTCAAACAGCATGAACGTGTCTCCGAGTGCATAGGAGATACCTCTGTCACATATTGACAGGGGACGGATCCTCTTCTTGGAATCCACCGTCCTCGCTACACATTCTGACTGCACTGGACAAGGCTTATGATAATCATCTTACAGAATGATTACCTCTCGCCAGATCCAAGATACAGCCGTCCTGTGCACGCGACTGTCATGATCCCTCAAGTCTGAGGATTACTCCCGTACTATCGGAACCGGGGAAAACCAATCATACCGACCAAGCCTCCAAGGCTTCCATATGATGATCCCCGCGAGTCAGTCCAGTCGGCTCGACCCCAGTCGACCAACCCATCAAGATCGTGTAGGCGTCCCACGCCTGTCGCCGATGAAACACGACACTCATCCAATGAACACGACTCTTGACGCAAGTCTCAATAGGACTATCGATGCCCTGTCTTGAGGTCCTCGACTTGGAACGTTTCAGACCCAACTCTTAATCAGTTGGTTTCATGACCACCATCCAATGCGTGGCCCAACTGCACGAGTTGTTATCCATGGTCTGTGGGCTTTGTTGCGATATAAGTTAAACACCATTTTAACAAAATGTAAGATGAACGCAACAAAGAAGGTACCATTGGTGACGAATACTCATCTTATTCATCACATAATAATATTACATTCACATCAAGTTGTCGGATAGGTTACAAATTGCCAAAACCTATTGGCTTTCTGGTCACCTATTCCAACAATCTCCCACTTGACCTAAAGCCAATCACCCATTGGCCTCAAACCTCTTATTCAGATGGTGAGTATGGGCAACTTGCGACATGGGCTTAGCAAGTGGATCTGCTATGTTTTCTGCGGAGCTGACTCGGTCCAACCGAACGTCACTCCTGCTATCCATCTCTCTCTACGTAGATGGTAGCGTCTAAGAATATGCTTGGATCGTGATGAGATCTCGGTTCCTTTGCTAGTGCTATCGTCCCATTGTTATCATAAAAGATAATTACAGGCTTAGCAATGCTATGTACTACATCCAACCCTTGGATGTAGCTCATCAACCAAACCACTCCTTAGCAGCTTCCAAAGCCGCTATGTATTCAAAACTCTATGGTGGAGTCCGCTGTGGTAGCCTGCTTGGAACCCTTCCAAGTAACCACGCCACCATTTAGTCTAAATACAAAACCAGACTGAGACTTGGCATCATCGTCATCCGACTGGAAGCTAGCGTCGCTATAGCCTTCCAGTATCAACTCTCCACCGTCGTAGATCAAGAACATGTCCTTAGTCCTTTTCAGGTACTTTTGGATAGTCTTGATTGCACTCCAGTGATATCGGCTAGTTACGCTCAAAGCGAAAGCCACATCAGGTCTAGTGCACTGAACAGCATACTGTATGCTGCCTACTGCTGAAGCATAGGGGATGTCCAACATCCTTTTAAGCTCCTCATCAGTCTTAGGAGACTGCTTCTTGGATATCTTAATTCCATGCCTCATAGGAAGGAATCCTCGTTTTGAGTTCTCCATCTTGAATCTCTTCAAGACTTTCTCAATGTACGAGGACTGGGCCATCCCTAACATCCTTCTAGATCTTTCCCTGTAGATCTTGATGCCAAGGATGTAGGATGCCTCGCCCATATCCTTCATGGAGAATTGCATTGACAGCCAAGCTTTAGTGGTACCCAACATCTTAGCATCAATCCCAATGAGCAAGATGTCATCCACGTAAAGCACCAGAAACGCAATTGAGCTCCCACTGATCTTCTTGTATACACAAGGATAGGACTCGTTCTTGATGAAATCATATCCCCGTATGACTTCATCAAAACGTATGTTCCAGCTTTGGGTTTAACCCCCTTTGGTGGATCTGCTAGGGTCCAAACCTTGTTTGTACCCATCGAGTCCATCTCGGATTTCATGGCCTCAAGCCACTTCTCCGAATCGATGTCCGACATCGCTTCTCCGTACGTCTTTGGATCATTATCCAACTGACTAGTCAGGCCCAGAAATCCATACCTATCAGGTGCATGGGATACTCTGGCCGACCTACGGAGGACTGGAACAATATCAGTCGGAACTTCAGGCTCAGATGTCACTGCCGCCTCTTGGGGTTCCTCACTTGATTCCTCAAGGAGCACCTCATCGCGTCGACTATCCGATGGAAAACCTTTTTCCAAGAATACTGCGTTTCGCGAGACAAAAACCTTTTGCTCGGAGGGATCATAGAAATAATACCCCGCAGTTTCTTTCGGATAGCCGATGAACCTGCATAAACTAGACCTCGAGTCCAGTTTATCTCCCACTAATCTCTTGACACATGCGGGGCAACCCCACACTTTCAAGTATTTGTAGAAGGTAGGCTTGCCATGCCGTATCTCATATGCGTCTGGGATACCTTTTTAGATGGCACCAAGTTCAAAACTTTGGCCGCCGTCTCAAGAGCGTATCCCCAAAAGGAAAGGGGTAGTTCGGTAAAACTCATCATGGATCGGACCATGTCCAACAAGGTCCGATTCCTCCTTTCAGACACACCATTAAGCTGCGGTGTTCCAGGAGGGGTCCACTGAGAGAGAATCTCATTCTCTTTTAGATAATTAGTAAACTCACCACTCAAATACTCTCCACTTCGGTCCGACCGAAGGGCTTTGATCTTTCGACCGGTTTGGTTCTCTACTTCAAGTCTGTATTCTTTAAACCTTCCAAAGGCTTCAGACTTGTACCTCATCAGGTAAACATAACCATACCGTGAGTGATCATCGGTGAAGGTTATGAAGTACGAGTACCCACCTCTAGCCTGAGTATTTAGTGGACCACAGACATCTGTATGGATCAAATCCAACAGACCACTGGCTAGCGTACTTTGTCCAACAAAGGGTTTCTTGGTCATCTTTCCCTTTAGACAGGATTCGCAGGTTGGTAGGTTGTCCAAATCGTCTATTTCTAGACTCTTTGAGTCCACCAACCTTCTTATCCTATCTTTAGAGATATGACCTAACCTCGCATGCCATATCTATGCATTATTATGATCATCACGTTTTCGTTTGTGTTCTGCAGTCATAATCCAATTAGACTGTTGAAGTATGTACAGACCGTTGACCAATGTACCAAGCAAATGAGAAATACCATCTTTGATAATGAAAAAACCGTTTTTATTGATGGTAAATTCATATCCCTCCCTATCAAGGACCGGGATGGAAACAATGTTTTTAATCATGTTAGGTACATAGAAACAGTCGTTCTGTACAATCTTAACATGACTACTAATGGCTAACTCTAGTGATCCTACGGCCTCCGCAGCAACGGCCTTGCCATCGCCTAGCCTCAGAATCATCTCATCCTTGGTTACCCTTCTGCTTCTTTGCAGTGCCTGCAAATCATTGCAGATGTGAGCACCACATCCGATATCCAATACCCATGAAGCAGAATTACTAATCATATTAACTTCAACCACAAACACACCTGGGTTGGAGAGGAGTTGTGGGCACTCCCTCTTCCAATGCCCTTTCCCTTGGCAATGCATGCAGACATCATTTGCCTTGGACCGCTCAAAACCACGGGCCTTCCCTTTCCCTTTGCTCGGTCCAACCGGAGCAACAGGGACGCCCGGAGCGTGAGCAGGGGCCACAACCGTCTTCCCTTTGCCCTTCTTCCTCTTCCAGCGTCCGGCCCTCTTGCCATTCGCCTTGGAGGTCGAAGCCTCTCCTATCAATACCGCCGGCGCCGACTTGTGGGTCGTTGCCTCGTATTGGACCAGCATGTTGATTAACTCATGAATAGACTTCTCAAGTCCGTTCATGTTGTAGTTTACAACAAACGGGTGATAGGATGGAGGAAGCGACTGGAGGATCACGTCAATGTACGTGTCATTGTTAAGCCCAGCTTTAAGGTCCTCGAGTTTCTCCACTAGGGAGAGCGTCTTGACCCCACGACTCTGTACAGACGCTCCTTCAGCGAGCTTGGTGCCAAAGAATGCTTTTGTGGCGGCATATCTAATATGCCTATCCGGAACCGCATAAACCTCGTTCATGCGGAGCATTATGGCGGAGACGTTGTCCAGCCTCTCATACTGCTTCTGGATGTCGTTAGACATCGAAGCCAGTATGATACTGCGTACTTTCCGGTTGTCCTCATGCCATTTCTCGAACGTCAAACGTTCTTCAGGCGTGGACCCCTCTGGTAAGTCGCTCGGTGGCGGCTCGTCCAAGACGTAGCCTTGGTTCTCGAAACCGAGGACAATCCTCAGGTTTCTCAGCCAGTCCGAGTAGTTCGTTCCGTTGAATTTGTTAGTCTCAAGAATCATGGTTAACGGGTTCTTAGACATATCTACATTAATGAAAATGTAAAGCAGAAATTAGCAGATGATGGTAATATTATTGTTCAAGTTGAAGACTTGGTCTTTTTAGTCTTTAACCCTCCCACTATTTATACGAAAAACCGCCACTCTCAAGCGGAGTTTCGGGAAACCATTTTCTAGTGGGCTTGGGATCCACAAGCGTAATCTCCATGCCCCGCTTTTACGATTCACATGAAAAAGACCTTATGGGAGATATCCAATATCATTCTCATCCAATGAGATTCCCAAGATATTTTGCCTCACCTATTCACATGGTCCCGTGGACTCCAAGCGAACCATGTTACTCAGTGTTGGGCCCGACCCATCAACCAAATCATGCCTCAAACTGTCGCCCCCCACGACTCGTGAGACAGGGAAACAGCAAGCGCAGTCTTTTTGTTCACAACAATACTGCAGCTTTCCCCTATTCCAAGTGTGCCACGACTCGTGACACCACACTTGGGTAGTGGTAGCTTCCACACCACATTGCTGTGGATGGAAGGCTCGGACAGACCAAAATACCATTTTGATCCAAGTCCGTTCTGGGCCTAATATTTAATTTGGTCCAACCAAATGAGAGTTTGTGTGTGACCGAGACCTCATCACATTATTGTGTTTTTAGCATGCATAAATATCCAATATTTAAAGCGATAAATAAAAAAACGCCGCATGCATAAAACATAGCATACCCCTGTTAGGATGATCACAAGCCCAACCTATGCGACCCACTGAGCCCGCAGTGAGTTTATGGTCTGTTTAGGGTGGTCCTAAATTATTACAATAGTAATATACCCATTGTCATTCCAGTGGGCCTTGTAGTGCTCTTGTTTCACTCCTTGATGCTCCTCCTTGGGGTCTACGACACCAATTGCTTGTTAAAATTGAAACCTCACCAATCCTATCTACTCTCATTACAACTGAAAGTAATGAAAGAAAATCCGGTGGATCGTCCCGGGAATTGCGCGAATGCGGAAGCGCGGTAAAAATAAACATATTAAAATTACGAAATAAAAAGGCATGCTTTTAATTTAAAGAACACGCTCAAGGGGTGTGCCCTTGAGTTTCCCGGGCGTTCGGTGTATCTCATGATCATAAAATAAATAAATAAATCATGGAGGCCATAGAGTTAAAAATAAAGAGGGACGAAAATCTTAAACGAGACCTACCCGTTGTCGTTTTCGTCTTCAACTGCTACTCGCGTTGTTCCCCGTTTTGCACCAAGACCTCGTTCTTGAGATCCTCCAAATCGTGACACACGATCCACCCACGTATCTTGCACGTCGTGCTAGCAACGAACAAGTATTATTTTTGGAGTAGACGAATCAATAACTCGTTATCAATTAACGGTATTGGTTCGTCTAAGTTCTTGATGTTCCAAGAACAAAAAGAACTAAAGAAAAAAAATATTTTCTTGCTAGAGAAAGAGAGAGGGGCGGATGAGAGGTAGGAGAGGGGAGAGTGTGTGTTGTGTGTGTTTTTTCAAGAATCATCAATCTCTCAAATGTTGGAAGCTAGAGGTTTATATAGAGAAAGAGTTTAATCCTCTTTAAACTCAAACTCTAAGTAACCTAATTTGACTAGGATTTTGACCTAGTCAAAGTCCTAGTCAAACTAGTGTTTGACCTAGTCAAACGAATCCTAGCCTTCCATCTCCCCTTTCCATCTCAACCGTTGATTTTAATTTAATGGAATATTTTAAATCCTATAAAATATTCCAAAAGGCTAAAAGAATAAATATAATATAATAAATAAATATTATAATTTATTCTAAGCCCATTAAATCAACCCTTTTAATAAATCCTATTTATTAATTTAATTCCCTTTATCAAATAGAAGGAATTAATTTCTCCAAGAAAATATAGGACCCGATTAAATCTAATTTAATCATTCCTTTACTCCAATATTTAATTCTAAATTAAATACTAAGAGTGTGTGGACAGTGTGTGACTCTTTAGGTTCACCATTCAGCTAAACTTGGTCGGATTCCTAGAATCCGTCAGTTACCATGGGTGGCCATCTAGCAACGGTCCATGGCACTAGAGACTAGGTGAAATATTCGGGGATGAACATTTAGGCTCTAACAGTACACTTGTCCTTCTGTCTTCGGTCTCATCACTTAGGGTCTAGCGCACGGAAAATGCAGGTACCCATTTTGGACCTAAGTGTCGGTCTGTCCTCACTAAACGCCGCAAGGGAAACCTTTTCCCTTCTGTTAAGTCACTGTGGCCACAGATTTCAGGGACAAGACACAGAGCATATATGAGACTCAACTGTCAACACCTTTTGACAGGAGACAGATCCTTTCTTGGAAACTACTGTCACTTTGTGCACCCGAGCTGCACTAGACATGGCTTATGACTACTCAAGAGTATTTTGGCAATCTCTCACCATATCTAAGATACAGACCTGACGCACAGGTAAACTCAGCAGTTCCTCAAGTCAAAGGACTTGGCCTGTACCGTTGGAACCGGGAATACGCGTCATACCTTGCTGACCATACTCAAGGTCCTCCGTAAGACGGTTCCCGCGAGTCACCTCAGTCAGCTGCTTCCTAGCACGCTGACCCACTAACACTGCTTAGACGACCTTCGTCACCCGTCGATGAAATACGACAGCAGATGCTTAGTGCAAGTCTCAAAGGGAATCCCGGTACCCATTTTCGGATTCCTTGACTTGGAGATTTCCGGACTGATTCGGTGAGACTGATTTCATGGACCTACCTCCAAGCGTAGTCCCAGTCCCCGAAATCGTTTCTCAGTCCGTGGGCTTTGTTTGCGTAGTGAACAGAAACGTAAATGCAGATAAGTGAACGTAAACAAAGTATTGCCATATGAATTTTCACTTCTTTATGAAAGAAAATTCGGTGGATCGCCCCGGGAATTGCGTGAATGCGGAAGCGCGGTAAAAATAAACATATTAAAATAAAAGGCATGCTTTTAATTTAAAGAACACGCTCAAGGGGTGTGCCCTTGAGGTTCCCGGGCGTTCGGTGTATCTCATGATCATAAAACAATTAAATAAATCATGGAGGCCATAGAGTTGAAAAATAAAGAGGGACGAAAATCTTAAACGAGACCTACCCGTTGTCGTTTTCGTCTTCCACTGCTACTCGCGTTGTTCCCCGTTTTGCACCAAGACCTCGTTCTTGAGATCCTCCAAATAGTGACACACGATCCACCCACGTATCTTGCACGTCGTGCTAGCAACAAACAAGTATTATTTTTTGAGTGGACGAATCAATAACTCGTTATCAATTAACGGTATTGGTTCGTCTAAGTTCTTGATGTTCCAAGAACAAAAAGAACTAAGAAAAATATTTTCTTGCTAGAGAAAGAGAGAGGGGGCGGACGAGAGGTAGGAGAGGGAGAGTGTGTGTTGTGTGTGTTTTTCAAGAATCATCATCCTCTTAAATGTTGGAAGCTAGGGGTTTATATAGAGGAAGAGTTTAATCCTCTTTAAACTCAAACTCTAAGTAACCTAATTTGACTAGGATTTTGACCTAGTCAAAGTCCTAGTCAAACTAGTGTTTGACCTAGTCAAACGAATCCTAGCCTTCCATCTCCCCTTTCCATCTCGACCGTTGATTTTAATTTAACGGAATATTTAAATCCTATTAAATATTCCAAAAGGCTAAAAGAATAAATATAATATAATAAATTAATATTATAATTTATTCTTAAGCCTATTAAATCAACCCTTTTAATAAATCCTATTTATTAATTTAATTCCTTTTATCAAATAGAAGGAATTAATTTCTCCAAGAAAATATCGGACCCGATTAAATCTAATTTAATCATTCATTTACTCCAATATTTAATTCCAAATTAAATACTAAGTGTGTGACTCTTTAGGTTCACCATTCAGCTAGACTTAGTCGGATTCCTAGAATCCGTCCGTTACCATGGGTGGCCATCTAGCAACGGTCCATGGCACTAGAGACTAGGTGAAATATTCGGGGATGAACATTTAGGTTCTAACACTACACTTGTCCTTCTGTCTTCGGTCTCATCACTTAGGGTCTAGGGCACGGAAGATGCAGGTACCCATTTTGGACCTATGTGTCAGTCTGTCCTCACTAAACGCCGCAAGGGAAATCTTTTCCCTTCTGTTCAGTCACTGTGGCCACAGATTTCAGGGACAAGACACAGAGCATATATGAGACTCAACTGTCAACACCTTTTGACAGGAGACAGATCCTTTCTTGGAAACTACTGTCACTTTGTACACCCGAGCTGCACTAGACATGGCTTATGACTACTCAAGAGTATTTTGGCAATCTCTCACCATATCTAAGATACAGACCTGATGCACAGGTAAACTCAGCAGTTCCTCAAGTCAAAGGACTTGGCCTGTACCGTTGGAACCGGGAATACACGTCATACCTTGCTGACCATACTCAAGGTCCTCCGTAAGACGGTTCCCGCGAGTCACCTCAGTCAGCTGCTTCCTAGCATGCTGACCCACTAACACTGCTTAGACGACCTTCGTCACCCGTCGATGAAATACGATAGCAGATGCTTAGTGCAAGTCTCAAAGGGAATCCCGGTACCCATTTTCGGGATTCCTTGACTTGGAGATTTCCGGACTGATTCGGTAAGACTGATTTCATGGACCTACCTCCAAGCGTAGTCCCAGTCCCCGAAATCGTTTCTCAGTCCGTGGGCTTTGTTTGCGTAGTGAACAGAAATGTAAATGCAGATAAGTGAACGTAAACAAAGTATTGCCATATGAATTTTCACTTCTTTATTCATAAATATTTTATCAAATACCAAAGAATTGTCTAGAGATAGGTTACATATTCCTGCCAAAATTGGCTTACATGGTCACCTATTCTAACAATCTCCCACTTGACCTTTAAAGCCAATTGCCCATATGCTTAATCCCCATCTTCTCAAGATGTTGCGTATGAGCGCTCTGCGACATAGGCTTTGTCAGCGGGTCTGCTGTGTTGTCTGCCGAGTTGACTCGGTCCATCCGGACGTCACCTCTTCCTACCATTTCTCTAAGAAGATGGTAGCGTCTAAGAATATGTTTGGAACGGTGATGAGATCTCGGTTCCTTTGCTTGCGCTATAGCGCCGTTGTTATCACAGAAGATGACAACGGGCTCGGCGATGCTAGGCACCACACCCAACTCTTGGATGTAGTTTCTCATCCAAACCGCTTCCTTAGCAGCTTCTGAAGCTGCTATGTATTCAGCCTCTGTGGTGGATTCAGCAATGGTTGCTTGCTTGGAACTTTTCCAAGCTACTACTCCTCCATTGAGTTTGAATACGTACCCCAATTGAGACTTGGCATCATCGTCATCAGACTGGAAGCTAGCGTCGCTAAAGCCTTCCAGAATTAGTTCTCCATTGCCATAGACTAGGAACATTTCCTTAGTCCTTCTTAGGTACTTAAGGATGCCCTTAACAGCATTCCAATGTGCCTCTCCTGCGCAGGACTGATATCTGCTTGTTACGCTCAAAGCGTATGCAATGTCAGGCCTAGTGCAGTGGACCGCATATTGTATGCTACCTACGACGGAGGCATAGGGGATGACCTTCATCCTTTCAAGTTCCTCATCAGTCTGTGGGGACTGTTTCTTGGATAACTTGATCCCATGCCTCATTGGAAGGAATCCTCGTTTGGAGTTGTCCATTCGATATCTCTTTAGGACCTTCTCCATATACGAGTTTTGGGTGAGTCCTAACATCCTTTTAGATCTGTCCCTGACAATCTGGATGCCTAGGATGTAGGAGGCTTCACCCAAGTCCTTCATGGAAAACTGGGTTGACAACCATGCTTTTGTGTTTCCTAACATTCTGACGTCATTACCAATGAGCAGAATGTCATCCACATAAAGCACTAGGAACACTATTGAGCTCCCACTGACCTTCTTGTATACACAAGGGTCGGATTCGTTTTTGATGAAGTCATATCCCCGTATTACTTCATCAAATCGAATGTTCCAACTTCGGGAGGCTTGTTTGAGGCCATAGATGGACTTCTGGAGGCGACAGACTTTCTGTTCTTCTCCAGTGACCGTGAAACCCTGCGGCTGATCCATATAGGTCTCTCTTCAACGAAACCGTTGAGGAAGGCCGTTTTCATGTCCATCTGCCATATCTCATAGTCATACCATGCTGCTATGGCGAGCAGAATCGGAATGGACTTAGCCATGGCTACAGGCGAGTAGGTATCCTCAAAATCGACCCCGGGTCGTTGAGTGTATCCCTTAGCTACAAGCCTAGTCTTAAAGGTTGTGACTTCTCCATCAACGCCAAGTTTGCGCTTGTAGAACCACTTACAGCCCACTGGCTTAACACCTTTCGGTGGATCTACGAGACTCCAAAACTTGGTTCTCGCTCATGGAGTCCATTTCGGCTTTCATGGCCTCAAGCCATTTCCCGGAGTTGATGTCAGACATCGCTTCTCCATAAGTCTTAGGATCGTTATCCAAAAGATCGGTCGCACCTAGAAAGCCATATCTCATTGGAGGTCTGGACTCTCTAGTGGACCTACGGAGAACGGGAACGTCAGTGGTGACTGTGGGCGCTGACTGTATCGGAGCCAGTGGTTCAGGAACCGGGGCTGGCTGTTTCCTGAGGCTGTCCTTCATGCCTAGCATGTTGGACTTCTCGAGGTTGGTCAGCCCTTCGGCTGTCTATCCTGAATCCTCTAAGTGAGGGTTCCGCGGCTTCTTCTGATGGCTGGATTCCATCACTTGATTCCTCAAGGATCAGCTCATCAGGTTGGATATCCTCCGGGAAGCCTTGCTCCAAGAATACTGCATTTCTTGAAACAAACACCTTTTGTTCCAAGGGGTCATAAAAGTAATAACCCGCAGTTTATTTAGGGTATCCAACGAACCTGCATAAGCTAGACCTAGGTTCTAACTTATCTCCCACTAACCTCTTGACGTATGCGGGGCTACCCCACACTTTCAAGTAGTTGTAGGATGCAGGCTTGCCGTGCCATATCTCATATGGCGTGTAGGTCAATGTGCTAGTAGGCGCCAAATTCAATAATTTGGCCGCCGTTTCTAGTGCATAGCCCCAAAACGATAAGGGCAATTTGGTAAAACTCATCATGGACCGAACCATGTCCAACAGGGTTCGATTCCTCCTTTCAGAGACACCATTTAACTGCGGTGTTCCTGGAGGTGTCCATTCTGATATTATACCATGTTCTTTTAGATAGTCTAGGAACTCCGTACTAAGGTATTCACCGCCTCGGTACGACCGAAGGATTTTAATTTTGCAGTTGGTTTGGTTCTCCACTTCAAGTCTGAATTCTTTAAACCTCTCAAGAGCTTCAGACTTGTACCTCATCAGGTAAACATAACCATACCGTGAATGATCATTGGTGAAGGTTATGAAGTAGGAGAACCCACCTCGGGCCTACGTCCTTAGTGGTCCACATACGTCTGTATGGACCAAGTCCAACAGACCTGTGGCTGAAAGAATCGGGGTACGGCCCGGGAACGCAACGGAAGCGTAAAAACGTTAATTTAAAGCATAAATTTAAACGGGTTCAAAGGGGTGTTCCCTTTGAAGTTCCCGGGCGTTCGGTGTTTGTCAAAGCATAAAATAAAGAGGAGAAGAATGCTGGACATATGGCTAAAGGAAGTAAACAAAAGATACATGAAAACATAAAGAAAACCAACCTTATGTTCGTTGCACGTAGAACCGGATTGTTTCTAGCGTTGTTCCCTTTCCGTTTCTCCTTCCGTTCACTTGAGGATCCAAATTAGAATCCCTCTAATTTGTCCACACCACACTATGGAATGTATATCTCTAATCTATTGCTAGATAGAAGTAGAGAAAAGAAGAAGAAAAAACAATCCAAAACAACACTATTGATTAGTGTTTTTTGGAATGTTTTAGTTCAAACCTTTCCAAAAGGTATGAACACAAAAAGGAGAAATTTTCAGAGGTTTTTGGAGAGTTTCTTGATGGAAATTTCGTGCAAGACATAGCATACAAGTTATGTGAATGGTTTTGTGTAAGTAGAGTTGTTGAATTCAAAATTCAACTTCTCTTGTCAACTTCCAAAGTAACTTACATACACACACCATTATCTACATAACCATGCACCATTATAGCAAATAAAACCACCCACAAAATCATACAAAGGCTGGTCACATGTGCCTCACATGTGGAAGATTTTAATTCTTCCTTCATTTGCTATAAATTGAATTTTTCCATGGACTAGGACTACTAGTCTTAGACTTTTATTTAATCTAATTAAATTAAGTCCAAACAAAGTCCATTGGGCATTAATTAATCCAATTAATCTCAATCTAATTGATGCCCATAAGTTTATTTAATCCAATTAAATAAACATAAGTCCGAACTCTAATTAATTGATCCAATCAATTAATTAATCGAAAAACCCGATAAATTAATCCAATTAATTTAAAGGTTCTAAGTCCAAAAATTAACTAATCCAATTAATTAATTCTTGGACCATCCATCAAATGGATTTCCCAATAAATGATCCAATCATTTATTTTTCTCCTTGAATTAATTTAATCCAATTAAATTAATTCGCTTCTTCTAGAATTAATTCCAAATTAATTCTACCAATTCCATAGTGATTTGTGTGTGACTCTTTAGGTTCACCCTCAGCTAGACTTGGGCTTGTGTCCAACACAATTGGTTAAATCCAATTTAATTAACTATTTTCCAATTAACCATTAATCGGAAAACGCCCGTCACCATGGGTGGCCGTCTAGCAACGGTCCATGGCACTAGAGACTAGGTGAATGTTGGCGTGAACATTTAGGCTCTCGATTACCATACGAGTACGGTCCTTCCATCATCCGTCTCCCGGTCTAAGTCTAGGGCATGGAATTTGGCGTCGGTTCCCATCCTGGACTAGACAACTATGCTCAATAACTCGAGACGCGTTTGCTCTATTGATCGACGTAGGAAACCATTCCCTACTCGACCAATCGCTGTGGCCACAGACTTAAAGAGCTTAAACCGTCTCAGAGCGCATAGGAGACTCGACTGTCATATACTGACAGGTGACGGATCCTATCTTGGAATCCACCGTCCTCAATACATATTCCGACTGCACTGGATGAGGCTTATGATGAACGTATCCCAGATACGGGCATCTCTTGCCAGACCCTAGATACAACCTTCATATGCATGTGACTGCCATGATTCCTCAAGTCCGAGGACTAATCTCGTACTATCGGAGCCGAGAATTCCAGTCATACCGACTAAGCCTCCAAGGCTTCCATATGACGATTCCCGCGAGTCAGTTCAGTCAGCTAACACCCACGTCAACTAACCCACTAATATTGCATAGACGTCCAACGTCTGTTGCCGATGAAACACGGCACTCATCAATGAATGCAATCCTTAGTGCAAGTCTCTGTAGGACCCTCGATGCCCTGTCTCGAGGTCCTCGACTTGGAACATTCCAGACCAACCCTCAGAAGTTGGTTTCATAGCTGCCATCCAATGCGCAGCCCAACTACATGGGTTATACAATTGGTCTGTGGGCATTTGTTGTGACGTTTAAAACATCGTTTAACGTAATCAGTAAGCACAACAAACACATAGTGCCACGGATGAATACTTACTATATTCATCAAGTCAATAAAGATTGCTAAATAGTACCCAAAACCGCCAATCCAATTGGCTTTCTGGTCACCTATTCTAACAATCTCCCACTTGACCTAAAGCCAATCACCCATGTTGCTCAGACTTATCTGAGCATGAGTAATCTGCGATATCCGGCTCGGTCTCACGGGTCTACCTTATTTCTGCCAAGATGATGCGGTCCAACCGCACGTCACCTCTTCATACCATTGCTCCAAGCAGATGGTACTGTCTAAGAATTTTCCTGGATCCATGATGAGATCTCGGTCCTATAGCTTGCGCTACAGCCATGTTG
Source organism: Sesamum alatum (assembly GCA_034509735.1). Taxonomy (NCBI): domain Eukaryota; kingdom Viridiplantae; phylum Streptophyta; class Magnoliopsida; order Lamiales; family Pedaliaceae; genus Sesamum; species Sesamum alatum. The sequence goes on along the minus strand of JACGWO010000005.1, from coordinate 18,090,822 downwards.
TTATCCTCCAAGGTAACTACTGGCTAGCACGTGCTAGGCACCACACCCAACCATTGGATGTAGTTTTTCATCCAAACCACTCTCCGGAGCAACTTCTAAAGTTGCCATACATTCAACTTTCATGGTCCGTCGTGGTGTCCCGCTTGAAACCTTTCCAAGCCACCACCTTACCATTAAGCCTGAATATATGTTCATAATGAGACTAGATATTATTCACATGATCCTGGAAGCTAGTATCGCTATAGCCTTCCAGAATCAACTCTTCATTGAACTTGCATCAAGAACACTTCTTTAATCCTTATTCAGGTATAAAAGACTGTTCTCAACAGCAGTCTACTGCCTCCTCGGTACACACACGATTTCTGTCGTTATGCCGAAAGCATACACAACATCAGGTCCAATGCACCATACAACATACCCATGTTGCCTACGGCAAAGACGTAGGGGATGTCAAACATCTAAGCTTCCTCATCAGTCAACCTGACTGAGTCTTGGACAGCTTAACCCTATATATAGGAATCCAATTCCTTTCATGGAGAATTGCGTGAACAACATCTGTGTTTCAGTGTTTCCTAACATCTTAAATTCATTCCAAAGGAATAAGACGTTACACACTTAAACACTAGGAACACAACTAAACTCCCACTGACCCTCAAAGCTCGTTACTGATCGAGTCATACCCCACATGAACTCATCAAAACGAATATTCCAGTTACATAGAGTTTCAAACCTAGTTTGAATTCCATGTCGAATTCCATGGCTCCAAGCTATTGATTCAATCCAATGTCCAACATTGCTTCTCCTTATGTCTTTTGGATTATAATCCAATTGACAGGACTGACCCAGAAACCTGTACCTCTCAGGTATCTAGGATATTCTGGTCATCCTTAGGAGGATTGGTAATATAGTCAGTAGGAAAACTTGATTACAAATGATGTTTGCTATATCATACTGAGGTGTCGCTCTACTTGATTCCTCAAGGAGCTACTCCTTACACCGGTTATCCTTTGAAATCCAATTTCCCTTAGGACAACACATGAACCTGCGCAGACCTAGTTTGCCTCCCACTAGTCCCTTGACGTATGCAAGACCATCCTACATACTCAAGTACTTTGTAAGATACAGGCTTGCCATGCCATATCCAATATGGCGTCTGGGCCACGATCTTTAGAAAGTTCCATGTTTTACAACTTGGCCACTGTCTTAAGAACACGCCCAGATGGGCCAAGGTAGTTCAGTGAAAACACCGATCGAACCATGTCCAACAAGGTTCGATTCCTCCTTTATCAGAGACGCCGTTCCATTGTGGCGTTCCAGGAAGAATTCCACTGAGTGAGAATTCCATTCCCATTTAGATACATCAAGAGCTCACACTAAATACACACCACTCGATCCAATCGAAGGTTAATTTTGCAACCAGTTTGATTCCCACTTCAAATCTAATTCCCTGAGCCTTCCAAAGGCCCTTAGACTTGTGAACCCTCTACTGGTCTTGTGTACTCAGTGACCCACAGATGTCTGACTGGATCCAATCCAACAGACCACTAGCAAGCATACTTTGTCCTACAAAGAGCTTCTTGGCCATCTTCCTGCTCAGGAAGGACTTGCAAGCTAGCAGGCTCAAATTGTCTATTTCTAGACTCCTTGAATCTACTAACCTCCTTATCCTATCTAGAGGAATGTGACCTAGCTTTGCATGCCAAATCTGTGAGTTTATCTTGATTATCCATTTCATCATTTGTTTTGAGCATTCATAATCTAATTATGGGATAGTATTGAAACAATTATGCAAACAACCTAGCAGACAAGAATATTCATTCTTTGTCAAATAAAAGAAGCTTTCATTGATCAAAAACATGTAATCCTTATTGTCCAACAATAGAAAAACATAATTTGATCATGCTAGGTTATATAATTGTGACCTATCAACTCTATCCTAACATGATCACTGGCTAAGCCTAATTGGTCCCATAGCAATTGCAGCAACAACCCAGCCATTGCCTAGCTTTAGAACCATCTCCGTCTTAGCCTTCTACTCCTTCCCATTTCCTGCAAACCATTTGCAGATATGAGCTCTACAACTGGTATCCAATACCCAAGAAGTAGAATAGTAATCATGTTAAAGCTCAAATCAAATGTACCTTGGTTGGAGAGGAGTTTAGGACACTCCCTCTTCCAATGCCCTTTTTTCACGACAATATATGCAAACATCTTTTGCAATCCTTGACTGCCGAACCGCCTTCCTCTTTCCTTTGCCCATGCCCAGCATGGCAACAGGAGCGCTCTGTGCGCTTGCAGCGGCTGATTCTGTCTTACCCTTCTTCCTCCTCCAGCGTCCGGCCCCTTTGCCTTTCGCTCTTGAGGTCGAAGCCTCCCCAACCAATACCGACGGCGCAGACTTTTCAATCGTTGCCTCGTACTGGACCAACATGTTTATCAACTCATGAAGGTCTTTTTCAAGCCCATTCATGTTATAGTTCACGATAAACGGGTCAAAAGAGGGAGGAAGAGACTGAAGGATCACGTCGATGTACGTTTCTTTTTCAAGATCAGCTCGGAGGCCTTTGAGCTTCTCCACTAGGGATAGCATCATCACTCCATGCTGGTGTACAGAAAACCCTTCTGTCATCTTAGCTCCGAAAAATGCCTTCGTCGCAGCATATCTAATATGCTGGTCCGGTACCGCATAAACGTCTTTCATGCGGAGCATTATCGAGCTGACATCATCCAGCCGATCATACTGTTTCTGGATCTCATTAGTCATGGATTCCAGTATGATGCTGCGGACCTTGCGGTTGTCCTCCTGCCATTCATTGAACGTCAAACGCTCTTCTGACGAGGACCCCTCCGGCAAGACCCGAGGAAGTGGCTTATCCAGAACGTAAGCCTAGTTTTCAAAATCTAGGACAATCCTCAGATTTCGCAGCCAATCGTTATAGTTTGTTCCGTCAAATTTATTAGTCTCAAAAAAAAAAAAAATTACAGCGAGCGGATTCTTAGACATCTACATTCAAAAATGTAAAGCCGAAAATTAGTAGATTATTATAATATAGAATTCAAGTTAAGACTTGGTCTTTAGTCATTAACCCCTCCCACTATTTCTTCAAAAAGCCCACCACTCTCAAGTAGGGTTTTCGGGAAACCATTTCCTAGTGGGCTCGGAGTCCACAAACGCAATTCTCCATGCCCCGCTTTTACGATTCACATGGGAAAGGCTTTGTGGGAGGTATCCAATACCATTCTCATCCAATGAGATCCCCAAGATATTTTGCCTCGCCTCTTCACATGATCCCAAGGACTCCAAGCGAATCATGTTACTTAACGTTAGGCCCGACCCATCAACCAAATGAATATCTCAACTATCGCCCCCCACGACTCGTGAGACAGGGAAATAGGAGTATATTCCATTCGTTCATAACAACAGTGCAGCTTTCTTTCATTCCAAACGTGCCACGACTCGTGAGACCACGAATGGGTGAAAGTAGCTTCCTCACTACATTGCTATGGATGGAAGGCTTGGAATAATCAAACCATTTGATTTTAATTCCATTTTGGGCCTAATATTTACTTGGACCATCCAAGTGAGAGTTATAGTTTATTAAGACCGAGACCTCATCATTATTAGTACTTTGCATGCTCAAGTTTTAAACATTTAATGTAAATAATGCATTCCAAACACATCATACATCAAAGCATTAAAACATTAAACACATGCAAAACAAGCCTAGCACGCCCCTGTTAGGATAATCACAAGCCGTTCCTAAGTGATCCACTGAGCCCGCAGTGGATCTATGGTCAATCTAGGGTAAGCCTACACTATTACAACTTTTACATCCCATTATCATTCTAATGGGGCCTTGTAAATCCTTCTTTGTTCTTCTTGACCTTCCACCGTGGGCTCCGTCCACCGGACCTTCATCTCCTTGGAAGCTTACATTTAATAAAATAAAGCCTCACAGTCTAATCTACTCTCATTACAACTTAAAAGAAACCCCAATCATAAGTCGGGGGGAGTACATTAATAGAGAGAAAGAAAGCCTTATTATTCCAAGGCTAAAAACGATAGAGAGAAGAAAAACAAAGAGGCACGCAGGCCTCACCCAACAATAAATTAAACCATACATAGGCTAAAAAGGGCTAGTGATCATCCTTATTGTTTATCAAATAAACAACAACCACAAAGCACATTTACATCAAATATAAATATGCCAACACATAAATACATACCATGTATTTATAACAAGATATCCAATATCTAACCATAAACATAATTAAGTGCAGAAAATAATATATTAATAATGCAATTGAAAAAATGGATATCACCCATACATCCAATGTATAAACCATTTTTAGTTTGGAAACCATTTCCAAAATAATCTAAGGCATCAAAAATAATTTTAGAAAAATCCAATTTAACTAAAATTAAAATATGCCAAAATTACTAACATTCAGAAAACAGCAGAAATCAGAAAATTGAAATTTTCACGAAAAACGATGCAAAACGGCCTAGACGTCCCAGACCTGCCGACTGCCGGACGCACGCGCGCGCGCGCAGGCACCTCTGCCTGCGCTGCGCGCGCGCACGAGCGGAAGCCCGCGCGCGCTGGGCGCGCGCATGCGCGCAGGCCGCCTGCCTGCGCTGCCCGCCAGCACGCACGGCCAGCGGGCGCGCGCGCCAGGCAGCGCGCGCAGGCCACTGCCCGCGCGCGCGCCCGGCCTGCGCGCCTGCTGGCCCAGTGACCGGCCGGCAGGCAGCAGCAAGCAGACGGCTGCTGAACTTTTCCAAATTTTTTTTTTTTTCTTTTAAATTTCTGCTGTAAAACTGAACTAAAAACATGCATTTACAGAAAATCAAATTCTCATAAAATGCATAGATATCCATAATTTCAAAACCAAAATTAACATATATTTTCATACATTTAATCATGCTAGAAAAACCATAAAACATGCTTTCCAAAAGCATTTAAAACACGTTCAACATGCTTTACACATAATAACATGTAAATCCTTAAAAGCCACAACACCGAACCGGGCTCTGATACCACTGAAAGAATCGGGTACGGCCCGGGAACGCAACGGAAGCGTAAAAACGTTAATTTAAAGCATAAATTTAAACGGGTTCAAAGGGGTGTTCCCTTTGAAGTTCCCGGGCGTTCGGTGTTTGTCAAAGCATAAAATAAAAGAGGAGAAGAATGCTGGACATATGGCTAAAGGAAGTAAACAAAAAGATACATGAAAACATAAAGAAAACCAACCTTATGTTCGTTGCACGTAGAACCGGATTGTTTCTAGCGTTGTTCCCTTTCCGTTTCTCCTTCCGTTCACTTGAGGATCCAAATTAGAATCCCTCTAATTTGTCCACACCACACTATGGAATGTATATCTCTAATCTATTGCTAGATAGAAGTAGAGAAAAGAAGAAGAAAAAACAATCCAAAACAACACTATTGATTAGTGTTTTTTGGAATGTTTTAGTTCAAACCTTTCCAAAAGGTATGAACACAAAAAAGGAGAAATTTTCAGAGGTTTTTGGAGAGTTTCTTGATGGAAATTTCGTGCAAGACATAGCATACAAGTTATGTGAATGGTTTTGTGTAAGTAGAGTTGTTGAATTCAAAATTCAACTTCTCTTGTCAACTTCCAAAAGTAACTTACATACACACACCATTATCTACATAACCATGCACCATTATAGCAAATAAAACCACCCACAAAATCATACAAAGGCTGGTCACATGTGCCTCACATGTGGAAGATTTTAATTCTTCCTTCATTTGCTATAAATTGAATTTTTCCATGGACTAGGACTACTAGTCTTAGACTTTTATTTAATCTAATTAAATTAAGTCCAAACAAAGTCCATTGGGCATTAATTAATCCAATTAATCTCAATCTAATTGATGCCCATAAGTTTATTTAATCCAATTAAATAAACATAAGTCCGAACTCTAATTAATTGATCCAATCAATTAATTAATCGAAACCCGATAAATTAATCCAATTAATTTAAAGGTTCTAAGTCCAAAAATTAACTAATCCAATTAATTAATTCTTGGACCATCCATCAAATGGATTTCCCAATAAATGATCCAATCATTTATTTTTCTCCTTGAATTAATTTAATCCAATTAAAATTAATTCGCTTCTTCTAGAATTAATTCCAAATTAATTCTACCAATTCCATAGTGATTTGTGTGTGACTCTTTAGGTTCACCCTCAGCTAGACTTGGGCTTGTGTCCAACACAATTGGTTAAATCCAATTTAATTAACTATTTTCCAATTAACCATTAATCGGAAAACGCCCGTCACCATGGGTGGCCGTCTAGCAACGGTCCATGGCACTAGAGACTAGGTGAATGTTGGCGTGAACATTTAGGCTCTCGATTACCATACGAGTACGGTCCTTCCATCATCCGTCTCCCGGTCTAAGTCTAGGGCATGGAATTTGGCGTCGGTTCCCATCCTGGACTAGACAACTATGCTCAATAACTCGAGACGCGTTTGCTCTATTGATCGACGTAGGAAACCATTCCCTACTCGACCAATCGCTGTGGCCACAGACTTAAAGAGCTTAAATCGTCTCAGAGCGCATAGGAGACTCGACTGTCATATACTGACAGGTGACGGATCCTATCTTGGAATCCACCGTCCTCAATACATATTCCGACTGCACTGGATGAGGCTTTATGATGAACGTATCCTAGATACGGGCATCTCTTGCCAGACCCTAGATACAACCTTCATATGCATGTGACTGCCATGATTCCTCAAGTCGAGGACTAATCTCGTACTATCGGAGCCGAGAATTCCAGTCATACCGACTAAGCCTCCAAGGCTTCCATATGACGATTCCCGCGAGTCAGTTCAGTCAGCTAACACCCACGTCAACTAACCCACTAATATTGCATAGACGTCCAACGTCTGTTGCCGATGAAACACGGCACTCATCCAATGAATGCAATCCTTAGTGCAAGTCTCTGTAGGACCCTCGATGCCCTGTCTCGAGGTCCTCGACTTGGAACATTCCAGACCAACCCTCAGAAGTTGGTTTCATAGCTGCCATCCAATGCGCAGCCCAACTACATGGGTTATACAATTGGTCTGTGGACATTTGTTGTGACGTTTAAAACATCGTTTAACGTAATCAGTAAGCACAACAAACACATAGTGCCACGGATGAATACTTACTATATTCATCAAGTCAATAAAGATTGCTAAATAGTACCCAAAACCGCCAATCCAATTGGCTTTCTGGTCACCTATTCTAACAGTGGCAAGCCTGCTTTGTCCTACAAAGGGCCTCTTGGTCATTTTCCCTCTTAGACAGGACTCACAAGTTGGTAGATCGTTCAAGTCCCATCCTCTAGGTTCTTTGAGTCTACCAACCTTTTCATCCTATCTTGGGATATGTGACCTAGCCTAGCGTGCCACAGACGTGCGTTCCCGTTATTATCTAATTTTCGTTTGTGTTGTGTATTGAGGACGAAATTCGTTTGTTGCAAGATATAGAGTCCGTTATGTAATGTACCAAGTAGATGAGCAATTCCACACCTCATCAAATAAAAGCAATTTTTATTGATTCTAAACTCATAACCACTATTGTCCAACAATGGAATGGAAATGATGTTTTTAATCATACTGGGTACAAAATAAACTTGTTCTAAATCTATGCTAATATTATCACTAATCACTAGAGTGGCGGATCCTACTGCTTCTGCCGAGATGGCCTTGCCATTCCCAAGCTTCAGGATCATGTCCCGCTACCCAGTTTTCTGCTTCTTTTCAACACCTGCAAGTCATTGCAAATGTGAGCTCCACAGCCGGTATCTAATACCCAAGAGGCAGAACTAGTGACCATATTAACCTCAATCACATATATACCTTGGTTCGAGAAGAGTTTGGGGGCACTCTCTCTTCAATGCCCTTTCTCACGGCAGTTGATACATATGTCATATGCCTTTGACTGTTGCTTGGAGACAACCTTTCCCTTTCCTTTTGCCTTTCCCCTCTTTGGCAATGAGAACACTCTTAGTGTTTGTAGCTGCTTTGACGGCCTTTCCCTTCCCTTTCTTCTTCTTCCAACGTCCGGCACCCTTGCCTTTCGTATTAGAAGTTGAAGCACCTCCAAACAATACCGAAGGCGTGGACTTCTTAGTCGTTTGCCTCGTATTGCCACCAACATATTGATCAACTCATGAATGCCCTTCTCAAGTGCGTTCATGTTGTAGTTGACGATAAATTGGTCAAAGGAGGGTGGGAGTGACTGAAGGATCACATCTATGTACGTTTCATTATCGAGACCTGCCTTTAGGTCCTCGAGCTTTTCCACCAGGGTAAGCATTTTAACCCCGTGCTCTTGTACAGAGGATCCTTCTGTCATTTTAGTTCCAAAGAACGCCTTGGTCGCGACATACCTAGTATGCCGGTCCGGGACTGCATAGCAATCCTTTAGGCGAGCCATAATGGAAGGGACATCGTCTAGCCTTTCATACTGCTTCTGAATCTCATTGGTCATCGAAGCAAGTATGATGCTACGGACCTTCCGGTTATCCTTATGCCAAGTCTCGAACGTCTCACGTTCTTCTGGCGTGGATCCTTCCGGTAAGGTCCTAGGGAGAGGCTCGTCCATGACGTAGCCTTGGTTCTCGTAATCTTGGACTATCCTGAGATTTCGCAACCAGTCGTTGTAGTTTGTTCCATTGAATTTGTTTGTCTCAAGAATGGTGGAAAGTGGGTTCTTAGACATTTTAAAATCTACATTTTAGAAAACAGCGCGCGATCAGCAGAAAATAAAAGACGGTGGTTTGATAAAATAATTAAATGCATGGACTTTAGTCATTTAATCCTCCCACTATTTATACGAAAACACGGTACTCTCAAACGTGATTTTCGGGAAATCCTTTCCAAGTGGGCTTGGGATCCACAGCGATTTTTCCCATACCCCGCTTTTAGATTCGCATGGAAAAGATCCTGTGGGAGGTATTCCATACCATTCTCGTTCCACGAGATTCCAAGATTATTGCCTCACCCTTTCACATGATCCCGAGGACTCCAAGCGAATCATGTTAATTGGGCGTTAGACCCAACCCAATCAACCGAGCCACGGACCCACTGGTACCCCACGACTCGTGAGACAGGTAGCAGCAGCCCGCTTTTCGTTCATGACATAATGCAGCTTCCTTTAAGTACAATAACGTGCCACGACTCGTGAGACCACGCTATTGACCTAAAGCAGCTTCCTCACTATGCCATGGATTGGAAGGCATGGACAAACTCCTAGAGTTCATGTCCACTTTGTCTAGGGTCTAATATTTTGACATTGGTCCAACCAATGTGAGAGTAAGTAATGACCGAGATCTCAAATAAATATCTACACATACATCCATAATGCGTAAATAAACCATTCATAGCAGTTATACGATAAATAAATAATCCATTCATCCATCATCATAACCACATGCAAAATTAAAGCCTAGCACGCCCCTGTTGGATGATCACGAGCCCGAATCCTATGCGATCCACTGAGCCCGCAGTGGATTATGGTCAATCTAGGGTTGGTCCTATACTATTACATTAATAGTAACCCAATCATCATGCTGATGGGCTTGGTCTCTTTTTCTCTTTCTTCACTTCATGGAAAACACCAAGGGGCCTCCCGTCTGGGCTCTCCATGTGGTCCTTCCTTCTTCTCCACCAATTACAAAAAAAAGGAAACCTCACTCCTAGTCTACTCTCATTACATATTGAAAAATAGAAACCCCAGCGAAAACCCGGGGGGAGTACATAAGGAGGGAGGTAGAATGCCTTATTATTCCAAGGCAACTAGAAAGAGAGAAGGAGAAAGCAGTAAAAGAGGCACACAGGCCCAACAGAAAATAAAACCATACATCCGGTCTTAGGGCTCGCGATCATCCATTTCCATCCAACACACATAATCACATGATCCAATCACATAATTACATAATACCACCAACATATGATTTCCAATCATAAATATCCAAAATAATTAATGAATATGTGCACAACGTGTGAAAAATAAAACACAAATATTGGTAATAATATTTTCTCGTTTTAGGAAAACCTTTCCTCATTATTTTAAGTAAAATAACCCCGGGATTCCGAATCCAATTTATTTTACTCCTAAAATAATGTCTTTAGAAAAATAGGCATAATTGAACCAAAAAACGATTTTTCAGAATTAATTCAAAATTAAAACTGAAAATAATTAAAAAATAAAAGAAAATTACTACTAGGGTTTTGAAACCCTAGCAGCAGCAGCTGCCGCCGCCGCCGCCGCCGCCGGCACGCGCGCAGGGCGGCAGGCCCTGCGCGCGCAGGCCCCTTGCCTGCGTGCGCGCGCGCCTGGCCGGCAGCGCGCTGCGCGGCCCGGCATGCCGGCAGGCCGCCGCGCACGTGGGCTCCCCTGCCTTGCGCGCGCGCTGGCCTGCTGGCTGTCGGCCGTGCTGTGCGCAGTGCGTGCGCAGACGCGCACTGGGCACGCCTGCCGGGCGCGCGCGCACAGACTCCTTCGTCTGCGTGCGCGCGCGCCTGGCGGCGCCGCCCAAGGCCCGTCCGCGCGCGGACTCGCAGGCGCGCGGCCTGGCGCGCGCGCGCAGACACCCTTGTCTGCGTGCGCGCGCGCCTGGAGGCGCTGCCCTGCGCGCAGCCTTCCTGGCTGCGCGCTGCCCCCGCGCGGCCGGCTGGGCGGGCGCGCGCAGGCCTCCCTTGCCTGCGCGCGTCTGCCCTGCCGGCAGCGTGCGGCTGCGCGCGACTAGCCCTCCCAGCTGGCCGGCTGCGTCGTTTCTCGTTTTCCGTTCAATTTTTTCCACCCCGTTTCCCAAGAAAAACAGAAAATCACCAACATTCATAAATTCACACGAATCAAAAATAAAATCGACATGCTTAAAATCAAGAACAATCAAGATTTAATAAAAAACATGCCAATTTCACGTTTCATGCTTATAACGCACATAAACCCTAGGCCTATACACCGAACCGGGCTCTAATACCACTGAAAGAAAATCCGGTGGATCATCCCGGGAATTGCGCGAATGCGGAAGCGCGGTAAAAATAAACATATTAAAATAAAATGCATGTTTTTAATTTAAAGAACACGCTCAAGGGGTGTGCCCTTGAGGTTCCCGGGCGTTCGGTGTATCTCATGATCATAAAACAATTAAATAAATCATGGAGGCCATAGAGTTGAAAAATAAAGAGGGACGAAAATCTTAAACAAGACCTACCCGTTGTCGTTTTCGTCTTCAACTGCTACTCGCGTTGTTCCCCATTTTGCACCAAGACCTCGTTCTTGAGATCCTCCAAATAGTGACACACGATCCACCCACGTATCTTGCACGTCGTGCTAGCAACAAACAAGTATTATTTTTGGAGTGGACGAATCAATTGAAAGGAATTGTGGATCGTCCCGGGAAAAGCGCGAATGCGGAAGCGCGGTATAATTAAAATTAAAACGGAATTTAAACATGCTTTTAAATTAAAGAACACGTTTCAAAGGGTGTGCCTTTGAAATTCCCGGGTGTTCGGTGTATCTCATGAATAATAAAACATAAAAGAATCATGGAGGCCATAGGGTAGAAAATTAAAAGGGACGAAAATCATAAACGAGACCTACCCGTTGTCGTTTTCGTCTTCAACGGCTACACGCGTTGTTCCCCGTTTTGCACCAAGATCTCGTTCTTGAGACCCTCCAAATCGTGACACACGATCCACCCACGTATCTTGGACGTCGTGCTAGCAACGAACAAGTTTATATTTTGGAGTGGATGAATCAACAACACGTTATGAATTAACGTATTGATTCATCAAGTTCTAATGTTCCAAGAACAAGAGAACAAAGAAAATTAATTTTCTTGGAGTGTGTGAGAGAGAGAGGGCGGACGAGATAGAGGGAGAGAGAGCCGAGTTGTGTGTGTGTGTTGTGTGTGTTGGAATTTCATCATCCTTCAACTTGTAGGATGCTAGGGGTTTATATAGAAGAGGAGTTTAATCCTCTTTAAACTCCTCTTTCAAGAACTCTATTTTGACTAGGATTTTGACCTAGTCAAAGTCCTAGTCAAAGTAGTGTTTTGACCTAGTCAAAACAATCCTAGCCATCCATCTCTCCCATTGATCTCAACCGTTGATTTAATTTAATTTAATGGAATATTTAAAACCTATTTAAATATTTCCAAGAGGCTAAAATAAATATAAATATTATTTAAGCCCATTAAATAAATCCCTTTGATAAATCTAATTTATCAATTTAATTCCTTATATCTAATAGAAGGAATTATTTTCTCCAAGAAAAATAAAGGACCCGATTAAATCCAATTTAATCATTCCTTCACTCCAATATTTAATTCCTAATTAAATATCTAAATGTGTGTGGATAGTGTGTGACTCTTTAGGTTCACCTTTCAGCTAGACTTGGTCGGATTCCTAGAATCCTTCCGTTACCATGGGTGGCCATTTAGCAACGGTCCATGGCACTAGAGACTAGGTGAAATATTCAGGGATGAACATTTAGGCTCTAACAGTACACTTGTCCTTCTGTCTTCGGTCTCATCACTTAGAGTCTAGGGCAGGGAAAATGCAGGTACCCATTTTGGACCTAAGTGTCGGTCTGTCCTCACTAAACGCCGCAAGGGAATCCTTCCCTTCTGTTCAGTCACTGTGGCCACAGTTTTAGGGACAAGACCTAGAGTATACATGAGACTCAACTGCCAAAACCTATTGACAGGAGACAGATCCTTTCTTGGAAACTACTGTCACTTTGCACACCAGAACTGCACTAGACATGGCTTATGACTACCAAAGAGAATTCTGGCAATCTCTCACCATATCTAAGATACAGCCCTGATGTACAGGTAAACTCAGCAATTCCTCAAGTCAAAGGACTTGGCCTGTACCGTTGGAACCGGGAATACACGTCATACCTTGCTGACCATACTCAAGGTCCTCCGTAAGACGGTTCCCGCGAGTCACCTCAGTCAGCTGCGTCCTAGCATGCTAACCCACTAACACTGCTTAGACGACCCTCGTCACCCGTCGATGAAACACGACAGCAGGTGCTTAGTGCAAGTCTCAAATGGAATCCCGGTACCCATTTTCGGGATTCCTTGACTTGGAGATTTCCGGACTGATTCGGGAAGACTGATTCCATGGACCTACCTCCAAGCGTAGTCCCAGTCCCCGAAATTGATTCTCAGTCCGTGGGCTTTGTTTGCGTAGTGAACAGATATGGAAAACAAATATAAGTGAACACAAACAAAGTGATGCCAAATGAAATTCACTTCTTTATTCATTAATGATTTATCAAACACCTATAATTGTCTAGACATAGGTTACATATACCCGCCAAAATTGGCTTACATGGTCACCTATTCTAACAATCTCCCACTTGACCTTTAAAGCCAATCACCCATATGCCTAATCCCCATCTTCTCAAGATGTTGCGTATGAGCACTCTGCGACATAGGCTTTGTCAGCGGGTCTGCTGTGTTGTCTGCTGAGTTGACTCGGTCCATCCGAACGTCACCTCTTCCTACCATTTCTCTAAGAAGATGGTAGCGTCTAAGAATGTGTTTGGAACGGTGATGAGATCTCGGTTCCTTTGCTTGCGCTATTGCACCGTTGTTATCACAGAAGATGACAACAGGCTCGGCGATGCTAGGCACCACACCCAACTCTTGGATGTAGTTTCTCATCCAAACCGCTTCCTTAGAAGCTTCTGAAGCTGCTATGTATTCAGCCTCAGTGGTGGAGTCAGCAGTGGTTGCTTACTTGGAACTTTTCTAAGCCACTACTCCTCCGTTGAGTTTGAATACATACCCCGATTGAGACTTGGCATCATCGTCATCAGACTGGAAGCTAGCGTCGCTAAAGCCTTCCAGAATTAATTCTCCATTGCCATAGACCAAGAACATTTCCTTAGTCCTTCTTAGGTACTTAAGGATGCCCTTAACGGCATTCCAATGTGCCTCTCCTGCACAGGACTGATATCTGCTTGTCACGCTCAAAGCGTATGCAATGTCAGGCCTGGTGCAATGGACCGCATATTGGATGCTACCTACGGCAGAAGCATAGGGGATGACTTTCATCTTTTCAAGTTCCTCATCAGTCTGCGGGGACTGCTTCTTGGACAACTTGATCCCATGCCTCAATGGAAGGAATCCTCGTTTGGAGTTGTCCATTCGATATCTCTTTAGAACTTTCTCCAATCTGGATGCCTAGGATGTAGGAGGCTTCACCCAAGTCCTTCATGGAAAACTTGGTTGACAACCATGCTTTTGTGTTTCCTAACATTCTGACGTTATTACCAATGAGCAGAATGTCATCCACGTAAAGCACTAGGAACACTATAGAGCTCCTACTGACCTTCTTGTATACACAAGGGTCGGATTCGTTTTTGATGAAGTCATATCCCCGTATTACTTCATCAAATCGAATGTTCCAACTTCGGGATGCTTGTTTGAGGCCATAGATGGACTTCTGGAGACGACAGACCTTCTGTTCTTCTCCAGTGACCGTGAAACCCTCCGGCTGATCCATATAGATCTCTTCTTCAACGAAACCGTTGAGGAAGGCCGTTTTCACGTCCATCTCCCATATTTCATAGTCATACCATGCTGCTATGGCAAGCAGGATCCGAATGGACTTAGCCATGGCTACTGGCGAGTAGGTATCCTCAAAATCGACCCCGGGTCGTTGAGTGTATCCCTTAGCTACAAGCCTAGCCTTAAAGGTTGTGACTTCTCCATCAACGCCGAGTTTGCGCTTGTAGACCCACTTACAGCCCACTGGCTTAACACTTTTCGGTGGATCTACAAGTCTCCAAACTTGGTTCTCGCTCATGGAGTCCATTTCGGTCTTCATGGCCTCAAAGCCATTTCCCGGAGTCGATGTCAGACATCGCTTCCCCGTATGTCTTAGGATCGTTATCCAGAAGATCGGTCGCACCTAGAAACCCATATCTCACTGGAGGTCTGGATTCTCTAGTGGACCTACGGAGGACGGGAACGTCAGTGGTGACTGTGGGCGCTGACTGTATCGGAGTCGGCGGTTCAGGGGCCAGGACTGGCCTTTCTTGAGGTTGTCCTTCATGCCTAGCATGTTGGACTTCTCTAGGTTGGTCAGCCCTCCGTGCGTTAATCCTAAATCCTCTAAGTGAGGATTCCGCGGCTCTTTCTGATGGCTGAGTTCCATCACTTGATTCCTCAAGGATCAGCTCATCAAGTTGGATATCCTCCGGGAAGCCTTGCTCCAAGAATACTGCATTCCTTGAAAGTAATACCTTTTGTTCCAAAGGGTCATAAAAGTAATAACCCGCAGTTTCTCTAGGGTATCCAACGAACCTGCATAGGCTAGACCTGGATTCTAGCTTATCTCCCACTAACCTCTTGACGTATGCGGGGCTACCCCACACTTTCAAGTAGTTGTAGGTCGCAGGCTTGCCGTGCCATATCTCATATGGCGTTTGGGTCAATGCACTGGTAGGCGCCAAATTCAACAACTTGGCTGCCGTTTCTAATGCATAACCCCAAAACGATAAGGGCAATTTGGTAAAATTCATCATGGACCGAACCATGTCCAACAGGGTTCGGTTCCTCCTTTCAGAGACGCCATTTAATTGCGGTGTTCCGGGAGGTGTCCATTCCGATATTATACCATTTTCTTTTAGATAATCTAGGAATTCGGCACTAAGGTATTCACCGCCTCGGTCTGACCGTAGGACTTTAATTTTGCAGTTGGTCTGGTTCTCCACTTCAAGCCTGAATTCTTTAAACCTCTCAAGAGCTTCAGACTTGTACCTCATTAGGTAAACATAACCATACCGTGAATGGTCATCGGTGAAGGTTATGAAGTAGGAGAACCCACCTCGGGCCTGCTTCCTTAGTGGTCCACATACGTCTATATGGACCAAGTCCAACAGACCTGTGGCAAGCCTGCTTTGTCCTACAAAGGGCTTCTTGGTCATTTTCCCTCTTAGACAAGACTCACAAATTGGTAGATCACTCAAGTCCCCAACCTCTAGGTTCTTTGAGTCTACCAACCTTTTTATCCTATCTTGGGATATGTGACCTAGCCTAGCGTGCCACAGACGTGCGTTCCCATTATTATCTAATTTCCGTTTGTGTTGAGCGTTAAGAACGAAATTTGTTTGTTGCAAGATATAGAGCCCGTTATGCAATGTACCGAGTAGATGAGCAATACCACACCTCATCAAATAAAAGCAATTTTTATTGATTCTGAACTCATAACCACTATTGTCCAACAATGGAATGGAAATGATGTTCTTAATCATACTAGGTACAAAATAAATCTGCTCTAATTCTATGCTAATGGTATCACTAATTACTAAAGTGGCGGATCCTACTGCTTCTGCCGAGATGGCCTTGCCATTTCCGAGCTTCAGGATCATGTCCCCGCTACTTAGTTTTCTGCTTCTTTTCAGCACCTGCAAATTATTGCAAATGTGAGCTCCACAGCCGGTATCCAATACCCAAGAGGCAGAATTAGTGACCATGTTAACCTCAATCACAAATATACCTTGGTTTGAGAAGAGTTTGGGGCACTCTCTCTTCCAATGCCCTTTCTCACGGCAGTTGATACATATGTCATATGCCTTTGACTGTTGCTTGGAGACAACCTTTCCCTTTTCTTTGCCTTTCCCCTCTTTGGCAATGGGAACACTCTGAGTGTTCGTAGCTGCTATGACGGCTTTTCCCTTCCCTTTCTTCTTTTTCCAACGTCCGGCACCCTTGCCTTTCGTCTTGGAAGTTGAAGCACCTCCAAACAATACCGAAGGCGTGGACTTCTTAGTCGTTGCCTCGTATTGCACCAACATATTGATCAACTCATGAATGCCCTTCTCAAGTGTATTCATGTTATAGTTGACGATAAATTGGTCGAAGGAGGGTGGGAGTGACTGAAGGATCACATCTATGTACGTTTCGTTATCGAGACCTGCCTTTAGGTCCTCGAGCTTTTCCACTAGGGTAAGCATTTTAACCCCATGCTCTTGTACAGAGGATCCTTCTGTCATTTTAGTTCCAAAGAACGCCTTGGTCGCGACATACCTAGTATGCCGGTCCGGGACTGCATAGCAATCCTTAAGGCCAGCCATAATGGAAGGGACATCGTCTAGCCTTTCATATTGCTTCTGAATCTCATTGGTCATCAAAGCAAGTATGACGCTACGGACCTTCCGGTTATCCTTATGCCAAGTCTCGAACGTCTCACGTTCTTCTGCGTGGATCCTTCCGGTAAGGTCCTAAGGAGAGGCTCGTCCATGACGTAGCCTTGGTTCTCGTAATCTAGGACTATCCTGAGATTGCGCAACCAGTCGTTGTAATTTGTTCCATTGAATTTGTTTGTCTCAAGAATGGTTGATAGTGGGTTTCTTAGACATTTTAAATCTACATTTAGAAAACAACGCGCGATCAGCAGAAAATAAAGACGGTGGTTTGATGAAATAATTAAATGCTTGGTCTTTAGTCATTTAATCCTCCCACTATTTATACGAAAACACGGTACTCTCAAACGTGATTTTCGGGAAATCCTTTCCTAGTGGGCTTGGGATCCACAGCGATTTTTCCCATACCCCGCTTTTACGATTCGCATGGCAAGATCCTGTGGGAGGTATTCCATACCATTCTCGTTCCACGAGATTCCCAAGATTATTGCCTCACCCGTTTCGCATGATCCCGAGGACTCCAAGCGAATCATGCTAATTGGGCGTTAGACCCGACCCAATCGACCGAGCCACAGACCCACTGGTACCCCCACGACTCGTGAGACAGGTAACAGCAGCCCATTTTTCGTTCATGACACAGTGCAGCTTCTTTTAAGTACAATAACGTGCCACGACTCGAGAGACCACGCCATTGACCTAAAACAGCTTCCTCACTATGCCACGGATTGGAAGGCATGGACGAACTCCTAGAGTTCATGTCCACTTTATCTAGGGTCTAATATTTCAACATTGGTCCAACCAATGTGAGAGTAGTGAATGACCGAGATCTCATAATATATCCATACATTCATCCATAATGCATAAATAAAATCCATCCATAGCAGTTATATGATAAATAAAAGCCATTCATCCATCATAATAACCACATGCAAAATTAAAGCCTAGCACGCCCCTGTTGGATGATCACGAGCCCGAATCCTATGCGATCCACTGAGCCCGCAGTGTATCTATGGTCAATCTAGGGTTGGTCCTATACTATTACAATAATAGTAACCCAATCATCATGCTGATAGGCCTTGGTCTCTTTTCTCTTTCTTCACTTCATGGAAAACTCCAAGGGACCTCCGGTCTGGGCTCTCCATGTGGTCCTTCCTTCTACTCCACCAATTACAAAAATGGAAACCTCACTCCTAGTCTACTCTCATTACATTATAAAAATAGAAACCCCAGCGAAAACCCGGGGGGAGTACATAAGGAGGGAGGTAGAAAGCCTTATTATTCCAAGGCACTAGAAAGAGAGAAGGAGAAAGCAGTTAAAGAGGCACACAGGCCCAACAGAAAGTTAAACCATACATCCGGTCTAGGGCTCGTGATCATCCATTTCCATCCAACACACATAATCACATGATCCAATCACATAATTACAATATACCAATAATTCATGATTTCCAATCATAATAATCCAAAACAGAAATAAATGATCATGTGCGCAACGTGTGAAAAAATAAAATACAAATATTGGTAATAATATTTTTCTCGTTTTAGGAAAACCTTTCCTCATTATTTTAAGTAAAATAACCCCGGGATTCCAAATCCAATTTATTTTACTCCTAAAATAATGTCTTTAGGAATTTAGGCAAAATTGAACCCAAAAACGAATTTTCAGAATTAATTCAAAATTAAAACTGAAAAGTAAATAAAAAATAAAATAATACTACGGTTTCAAAAACCCTAGCTGCAGCAGCCACCGGCCGCCGCCACCGGCAGCAGCCGGCCGGCCGTGCGCGCAGGGGCAGCAGGCCCAGCCTGCCGCTCCTGCGCGCGCGCAAGCACTGCCTGGCCGGGCGCGCGCGCGCAGGCCCCTTGCCTGCGTGCGCGCGCGCCTGGCCGGCAGCGCGCTGCGGGGCCTGGTGTTCCGGCAGGCCGTCGCGCGCGCAGGCTCCTCTGCCTAGGATGTAGGAGGCTTCACCCAAGTCCTTCATGGAAAACTTGGTTGACAACCATGCTTTTGTGTTTCCTAACATTCTGACGTCATTACCCATGAGCAGAATGTCATCCACGTAAAGCACTAGGAACACTATAGAGCTCCCACTGACCTTCTTGTATACACACAAGGGTCGGATTCGTTTTTGATGAAGTCATATCCCCGTATTACTTCATCAAATCGAATGTTCCAACTTCGGGATGCTTGTTTGAGGCCATAGATGGACTTCTGGAGACGACAGACCTTCTGTTCTTCTCCAGTGACCGTGAAACCCTCCGGCTGATCCATATAGATCTCTTCTTCAACGAAACCGTTGAGGAAGGCCGTTTTCACGTCCATCTCCCATATTTCATAGTCATACCATGCTGCTATGGCAAGCAGGATCCGAATGGACTTAGCCATGGCTACTGGCGAGTAGGTATCCTCAAAATCGACCCCGAGTCGTTGAGTGTATCCCTTAGCTACAAGCCTAGCCTTAAAGGTTGTGACTTCTCCATCAACGCCGAGTTTTGCGCTTGTAGACCCACTTACAGCCCACTGGCTTAACACTTTTCGGTGGATCTACAAGTCTCCAAACTTGGTTCTCGCTCATGGAGTCCATTTCGGTCTTCATGGCCTCAAGCCATTTCCCGGAGTCGATGTCAGACATCGCTTCCCCGTATGTCTTAGGATCGTTATCCAGAAGATCGGTCGCACCTAGAAACCCATATCTCACTGAAGGTCTGGATTCTCTAGTGGATCTACGGAGGATGGGAACGTCAGTGGTAACTGTGGGCGCTGACTGAATCGGAGCCGGCGGTTCAGGGGCCAGGACTGGCCTTTCTTGAGGTTGTCCTTCATGCCTAGCATGTTGGACTTCTCTAGGTTGGTCAGCCCTCCGTGCGTTAATCCTAAATCCTCTAGGTGAGGATTCCGCGGCTCTTTCTGATGGCTGAGTTCCATCACTTGATTCCTCAAGGATCAGCTCATCAGGTTGGATATCCTCCGGGAAGCCTTGCTCCAAGAATACTGCATTCCTTGAAACAAATACCTTTTGTTCCAAAGGGTCATAAAAGTAATAACCCGCAGTTTCTCTAGGGTATCCAACGAACCTGCATAGGCTAGATCTGGATTCTAGCTTATCTCCCACTAACCTCTTGACGTATGCGGGGCTACCCCACACTTTCAAGTAGTTGTAGGACGCAGGCTTGCCGTGCCATATCTCATATGGCGTTTGGGTCAATGCACTGGTAGGCGCCAAATTCAACAACTTGGCTGCCGTTTCTAATGCATAACCCCAAAACGATAAGGGCAATTTGGTAAAAACTCATCATGGACCGAACCATGTCCAACAGGGTTCGGTTCCTCCTTTCAGAGACGCCATTTAATTGCGGTGTTCCGGGAGGTGTCCATTCCGATATTATACCATTTTCTTTTAGATAATCTAAGAATTCGGCACTAAGGTATTCACCACCTCGGTCTGACCGTAGGACTTTAATTTTGCAGTTGGTCTGGTTCTCCACTTCAAGCCTGAATTCTTTAAACCTCTCAAGAGCTTCAGACTTGTACCTCATCAGGTAAACATAACCGTACCGTGAATGGTCATCGGTGAAGGTTATGAAGTAGGAGAACCCACCTCGGGCCTGCGTCCTTAGTGGTCCACATACGTCTGTATGGACCAAGTCCAACAGACCTGTGGCAAGCCTGCTTTGTCCTACAAAGGGCTTCTTGGTCATTTTCCCTCTTAGACAAGACTCACAAGTTGGTAGATCACTCAAGTCCCCAACCTCTAGGTTCTTTGAGTCTACCAACCTTTTCATCCTATCTTGGGATATGTGACCTAGCCTAGCGTGCCACAGATGTGCGTTCCCGTTATTATCTAATTTCCGTTTGTGTTGAGCGTTAAGAACGAAATTCGTTTGTTGCAAGATATAGAGCCCGTTGTGCAATGTACCAAGTAGATGAGCAATTCCACACCTCATCAAATAAAAGCAATTTTTATTGATTCTGAACTCATAACCACTATTGTCCAACAATGGAATGGAGATGATGTTTTTAATCATACTAGGTACAAAATAAACCTGCTCTAATTCTATGCTAATGGTATCACTAATTACTAAAGTGGCGGATCCTACTGCTTCTGCCGAGATGGCCTTGCCATTTCCGAGCTTCAGGATCATGTCCCTGCTACTTAGTTTTCTGTTTCTTTTCAGCACCTGCAAATTATTGCAAATGTGAGCTCCACAGCCGGTATCCAATACCCAAGAGGCAGAATCAGTGACCATGTTAACCTCAATCACAAATATACCTTGGTTTGAGAAGAGTTTGGGGCACTCTCTCTTCCAATGCCCTTTCTCACGGCAGTTGATACATATGTCCTATGCCTTTGACTGTTGCTTGGAGACAACCTTTCCCTTTCCTTTGCCTTTCCCCTCTTTGGCAATGGGAACACTCTGAGTGTTCGTAGCTGCTATGACGGCTTTTCCCTTCCCTTTCTTCTTTTTCCAACGTCCGGCACCCTTGCCTTTCGTCTTGGAAGTTGAAGCACCTCCAAACAATACCGAAGGCGTGGACTTCTTAGTCGTTGCCTCGTATTGCACCAACATATTGATCAACTCATGAATGCCCTTCTCAAGTGTATTCATGTTATAGTTGACAATAAATTGGTCGAAGGAGGGTGGGAGTGACTGAAGGATCACATCTATGTACGTTTCGTTATCGAGACCTGCCTTTAGGTCCTCGAGCTTTTCCACTAGGGTAAGCATTTTAACCCCATGCTCTTGTACAGAGGATCCTTCTGTCATTTTAGTTCCAAAGAACGCCTTGGTCGCGACATACCTAGTATGCCGGTCCGGGACTGCATAGTAATCCTTAAGGCCAGCCATAATGGAAGGGACATCGTCTAGCCTTTCATATTGCTTCTGAATCTCATTGGTCATCGAAGCAAGTATGACGCTACGGACCTTCCGGTTATCCTTATGCCAAGTCTCGAACGTCTCACGTTCTTCTGTCGTGGATCCTTCCGGTAAGGTCCTAGGGAGAGGCTCGTCCATGACGTAGCCTTGGTTCTCGTAATCTAGGACTATCCTGAGATTGCGCAACCAGTCGTTGTAATTTGTTCCATTGAATTTGTTTGTCTCAAGAATGGTTGATAGTGGGTTCTTAGACATTTTAAATCTACATTTAGAAAACAACGCGCAATCAGCAGAAAATAAAGACGGTGGTTTGATGAAATAATTAAATGCTTGGTCTTTAGTCATTTAATCCTCCCACTATTTATACGAAAACACGGTACTTCTCAAACGTGATTTTCGGGAAATCCTTTCCTAGTGGGCTTGGGATCCACAGCGATTTTTCCCATACCCCGCTTTTACGATTCACATGGAAAAGATCCTGTGGGAGGTATTCCATACCATTCTCGTTCCACGAGATTCCCAAGATTATTGCCTCACCCTTTCGCATGATCCCGAGGACTCCAAGCGAATCATGCTAATTGGGCGTTAGACCCGACCCAATCGACCGAGCCACAGACCCACTGGTACCCCCACGACTCGTGAGACAGGTAACAGCAGCCCATTTTTCGTTCATGACACAGTGCAGCTTCTTTTAAGTACAATAACGTGCCACGACTCGTGAGACCACGCCATTGACCTAAAACAGCTTCCTCACTATGCCACGGATTGGAAGGCATGGACGAACTCCTAGAGTTCATGTCCACTTTATCTAGGGTCTAATATTTCAACATTGGTCCAACCAATGTGAGAGTAGTGAATGACCGAGATCTCATAATATATCCATACATTCATCCATAATGCATAAATAAAATCCATCCATAGCAGTTATATGATAAATAAAAGCCATTCATCCATCATAATAACCACATGCAAAATTAAAGCCTAGCACGCCCCTGTTGGATGATCACGAGCCCGAATCCTATGCGATCCACTGAGCCCGCAGTGGATCTATGGTCAATCTAAGGTTGGTCCTATACTATTACAATAATAGTAACCCAATCATTCATGCTGATGGGCCTTGGTCTCTTTTCTCTTTCTTCACTTCATGGAAAACTCCAAGGGACCTCCGGTCTGGGCTCTCCATGTGGTCCTTCCTTCTACTCCACCAATTACAAAAATGGAAACCTCACTCCTAGTCTACTCTCATTACATTATAAAAATAGAAACCCCAGCGAAAACCCGGGGGGAGTACATAAGGAGGGACGTAGAAAGCCTTATTATTCCAAGGCACTAGAAAGAGAGAAGGAGAAAGCAGTTAAAGAGGCACACAGGCCCAACAGAAAATTAAACCATACATCCGGTCTAGGGCTCGTGATCATCTATTTCCATCCAACACACATAATCACATGATCCAATCACATAATTACAATATACCAATAATTCATGATTTCCAATCATAATAATCCAAAACAGAAATAAATGATCATGTGCGCAACGTGGGAAAAAAATAAAATACAAATATTGGTAATAATATTTTTCTCGTTTTAGGAAAACCTTTCCTCATTATTTTAAGTAAAATAACCCCGGGATTCCAAATCCAATTTATTTTACTCCTAAAATAATGTCTTTAGGAATTTAGGCAAAATCGAACCCAAAAACGAATTTTCAGAATTAAATCAAAATTAAAACTGAAAAGTAAATAAAAAAAAAAATAATACTAGGGTTTCAAAAACCCTAGCTGCAGGAGCAGCGGCCGCCGCCACCGGCAGCAGCCGGCCGGCCGTGCGCGCAGGGCAGCAGGCCCAGCCTGCCGCTCCTGCGCGCGCGCAGGCACTGCCTGGCTGGGCGCGCGCGTGCAGGCCCCTTGCCTGCGTGCGCGCGCGCCTGGCCGGCAGCGCGCTGCGCGGCCTGGTGTTCCGGCAGGCCGTCGCGCGCGCAGGCTCCTCTGCCTCGCGCGCGCCGGCCTGCTGGTCGCCAGCCGCGTGACTGCGCTGTGCGCAGTGCGCGCGCGCAGACGCGCACTGGGCACGCCCGCCGGGCGCGCGCGCGCAGACGCCTCCGTCTACGTGCGCGCGCGCCTGGCAGCGCGCCTGGTGCCGTCCGCGCGCGGGCTCTCCGCCCGACAGCCTTGCGCGCGCGCAGACACCCTCGTCTGCCCGCGCGCGCGGCTGGAGGCGCCCCCTTGCGCGCGCGCTGCCCCTGCGCGACCGGCTGGCGGGCGCGCGCGCAGGCCACCCTTGCCTGCGCGCGTCTGCCCTGCCGGGAGCGCTCGGCTGCGCGCAGCCAGCCTTCCCGGCTGGCCGGCTGTGGCGTTTCTCGTTTTCAGTTCAATTTTCCCCCCCGTTTCCCAAGAAAAACAGAAAAATACCAACATTCAGAATTTCACACGAATTAAAAGCAATAAAACAACATGCTTTAATAATCAAGAAAATCAAGATTCAATTAAAACATGCTAAATCACGTTTCATGCTTAAAACGCACATAAACCCTAGGCCTATACACCGAACCGGGCTCTGATACCACTGAAAGGAATTTTGGATCGTCCGGGAAAAGCGCGAATGCGGAAGCGCGGTATAATTAAAAAATTAAAACGGAATTTAAACATGCTTTTAAATTAAAACACGTTTCAAAGGGTGTGCCTTTGAAATTTCCCGGGTGTTCGGTGTATCTCATGAATAAATCACATATAACATATCATGGAGGCCATAGGGTTGAAAATAAAAGAGGACGAAAATCTAAAACGAGACCTACCCGTTGTCGTTTTCGTCTTCAACGGCTACACGCGTTGTTCCCCGTTTTGCACCAAGATCTCGTTCTTGAGACCCTCCAAATCGTGACACACGATCCACCCACGTATCTTGCACGTCGTGCTAGCAACGAACAAGTGTATATTTTGGAGTGGATGAATCAACAACACGTTATGAATTAACGGTATTGATTCATCAAGTTCTAATGTTCCAAGAACAAGAGAACAAAGAAAAATAATTTTCTTGGAGTGTGTGAGAGAGAGAGGGCGGACGAGATAGAGGGAGAGAGAGCCGAGTTGTGTGTGTGTGTTGTGTGTGTTGGAATTTCATCATCCTTCAACTTGTAGGATGCTAGGGGTTTATATAGAAGAGGAGTTTAATCCTCTTTAAACTCCTCTTTCAAGAACTCTATTTTGACTAGGATTTTGACCTAGTCAAAGTCCTAGTCAAAGTAGTGTTTTGACCTAGTCAAAACAATCCTAGCCATCCATCTCTCCCATTGATCTCAACCGTTGATTTAATTTAATTTAATGGAATATTTAAAACCTATTTAAATATTTCCAAGAGGCTAAAATAAATATAAATATTATTTAAGCCCATTAAATAAATCCCTTTGATAAATCTAATTTATCAATTTAATTCCTTATATCTAATAGAAGGAATTATTTCTCCAAGAAAAATAAAGGACCCGATTAAATCCAATTTAATCATTCCTTCACTCCAATATTTAATTCCTAATTAAATATCTAAATGTGTGTGGATAGTGTGTGACTCTTTAGGTTCACCTTTCAGCTAGACTTGGTCGGATTCCTAGAATCCTTCCGTTACCATGGGTGGCCATTTAGCAACGGTCCATGGCACTAGAGACTAGGTGAAATATTCAGGGATGAACATTTAGGCTCTAACAGTACACTTGTCCTTCTGTCTTCGGTCTCATCACTTAGAGTCTAGGGCACGAAAAATGCAGGTACCCATTTTGGACCTAAGTGTCGGTCTGTCCTCACTAAATGCCGCAAGGGAATCCTTCCCTTCTGTTCAGTCACTGTGGCCACAGTTTTAGGGACAAGACCTAGAGTATACATGAGACTCAACTGCCAAGACCTATTGACAGGAGACAGATCCTTTCTTGGAAACTACTGTCACTTTGCACACCAGAACTGCACTAGACATGGCTTATGACTACCAAAGAGAATTTTGGCAATCTCTCACCATATCTAAGATACAGCCCTGATGTACAGGTAAACTCAGCAATTCCTCAAGTCAAAGGACTTGGCCTGTACCGTTGGAACCGGGAATACACGTCATACCTTGCTGACCATACTCAAGGTCCTCCGTAAGACGGTTCCCGCGAGTCACCTCAGTCAGCTGCGTCCTAGCATGCTAACCCACTAACACTGCTTAGATGACCCTCGTCACCCGTCGATGAAACCCGACAGCAGGTGCTTAGTGCAAGTCTCAAATGGAATCCCGGTACCCATTATCGGTTCCGGACTGATTCGGGAAGACTGATTCCATGGACCTACCTCCAAGCGTAGTCCCAGTCCCCGAAATTAATTCTCAGTCCGTGGGCTTTGTTTGCGTAGTGAACAGATATGGAAAACAAATATAAGTGAACACAAACAAAGTGATGCCAAATGAAATTCACTTCTTTATTCATTAATGATTTATCAAACACCTATAATTGTCTAGACATAGGTTACATATACCCGCCAAAATTGGCTTACATGGTCACCTATTCTAACATAATGGCCTTTATGGCATATTTTAAATCCTATTTAAAATAGTCCATTGTGCTTCTACTAAATATTTGAGCCCATTCCCAACTCCATAAGTCCTATTTATGGGTCAAGTATATTTAATCTAATTAAAGACTTGACACTCCAAGAAGAGAACCAATTTAATCTAATTAAATTATTCGATCTCGCAGAATTAATCCCAAATTAAGTCCTCCGCTACCGGTGAATTGTGTGTGACTCTTTAGGTTCACCCTCAGCTAGACTTGGCCAAATTTCCACTCATCATATGACGAAAACTTGTCCATCACTATGGGTGGTCGTCTAGCAATGGTCCATGGCACTAGAAACTAGGTGAATATCATGGCATGAACATTTCGGTTCTTCAGCACGTATGTCCTTTCATCTTCTACCTCATGGACTTAGTCTTGGGTATGGACTTTAGATGTAGGTACCCATTCTTAACCTAGCCCTAGGCTCGTCCACACTAAACGTCATTGGGATCCCATCCCACTGTTCAGTCACTGTGGCCACAAATTTATGGAGGACGTTATGTGAGATACTACCGCCAATCGTTTGAAAGGAGACAGATTCTATCTTGGGCCCATCCAGTCCATACTACACATCTTGGTTGTACTAGATAGGAATTATAGCAACCATGTCTCTCGACTTGATAGCCCCTTGCCAAACCTAAGATACAGGCATGGTGTGTATGTGACTATAGTAGTCCCTCAAGTCCGAGGACCAATCTCGTACTGTTGGAACCGATAATTTAAGTTATACCGACCAACCTACTCAAGGTTTCCCATATGATGATTCCCGCGAGTCACCTCAGTCAGCCGGCACCAAGCTGGCCAACCCACTAATATTGCATGGACGACTTTCGTCACTTGTCGATGAAATGTGACTGCAATCACTTAGTGCAAGTTTCGAATGGACCTTCGATACCGAATCTCGAGGTCCTTCAACTTGGAGTATTTCAGACCGATCCACAGAAACTGATTTCATGACTTACCAACCTATCCGCAGTTCAGTTTCTTGGATTAACCTTTCGGTCAGTGGGCTTTGGTTGTGCATTGAACAGTCACACATAAATAAAGTAATAAGTGAACACAATCAAAATATTAATGTCGTAATTGAACATCACTTTTATTCAGAATGAACTTTATTTAAACACCCATTGTCAGAAATAAGTTACATAAGCCTATCAAAATTGGTTTCACGGTCACCTATTCTAACATGTTCTTCATACTCCAGTTCATCTTTCGCCACCATCTTCGCCAACTAGCTCATTCCAGCGATAGCGAGACTTTCGAAGTTGACCCCCTGCTATTCTCCCCAGCCTCTCCATTTCCCGCACACCTATTTCTTCTTTCACCTTTTTCTCCCATCGCTGACCAACTTGCAACATCTTTACTTTCCCCACCCAAACCTCCAAACCCAACCACAACCTTGTCTCAGCCTCCCCAAACTCTAGCTATCCCACAACCTAAGAGACCATATGCTAACATTGTTCGAAACACCTCAAACTCACATTTCCAGCATGATCCACAACGACCTGCAAAAAAATCTTTCCAAAGCTGAGAGCTGTTGGGCACTGTCACCACCTATAAAGGAGAATCAGGTATGAGATTCTCTAAAGAGGAAACAGAAATGCTTGCTAAACGACTAAAGTTTGCAGTGAATGGTAAGTTTTCACATGGTCAGCCTAGTTTAAATTTCTTGAAAAATAGATTGATTAAGCTTGCTTTAAGAGGTTCTATTTCTGTTGGTGTCATTAACTTGAAGCATGTTTTCATTCAATTATCACATGAGGAAGATTTTTCTAGACTATGGCTTAGGGGTGAATGGCATTTGATAGCTACCACATGAGAGTTTTCAAATGGACACCTAAATTCAACACTCAAATTGAATCTCCCATAGCCCGAATTTGGAACAAATTTCCAGAACTTCCATGTCATCATTGAAAAAAGTGCTCTTTTGGGTTAGCTAATCTTATTGGCAAATCTTTGACAATGGATTAGACCACAGCAGATTTATCTAGACCAAGCTTACCTAGAGTTTTTGTTGAATTGGACCTCACTGTGCCTAAAATTCCTGCTCTTTTTATTGAGGTGGATGATTTAACTTTGAGACAAACTGTTATTTATGAGAATTGTCCTCAGTAATGTGTTACTTGCAAGCATTTGGGACATGACTAGAGTTCATGCCTTAATAAAAACAAAAGTGACAGTAATAGACCAAGTGTGGTGGCTAAAAATCCTCAAAGCAAATCTGTTGAAGGGGGGGGGGGGGAAGCTATAATTAATCAAGGCAAGAATAAAAAGGTAGCCTTTAAGAAAAAGCGGAATCAGGGTGCTGAAACTTTTACTGGTGGTGATACTAATATTGGGAAAATAAGTAAGGATGAACAAGAATTACCCCAAGTTGAGGTTGTGGCAGACACTGAAGATTCCTTATCAGAAGGAGAATACCTTGAAACATATAATGACATCCCAACCACCAAGAATCCAGAGGATTTCAACTATGAGGATCCAATCATTGCAGATCTATTGGATAAAGACTGGGATGCTGAGAAGGCTAGGGACAGTTGTAGAAGGACTAGTTTGTTTGAGAACTCAAAGGTTGTTAACCAAGCAGAAGTCAAAAACAGCAAATCTAAAGTGAGTCCAAAAGGAAAACATCAGGAGTCAAGAACATGAAGAAAGTTGTTGATCAAAACCAAGGAACAATGCAGGAAGAGAGAGACCTTTTAATTCCAAAGTTATTGTCAGAGGGGAAAGCAGTCAGAGCAGAAAAAATGGAGTTCCATATTCTAAAGTTGATATTATGAAGGAGCAAGAAACTGATCACAATAGTGAATCAAAGGAGGAGTCAAACCCATACTTTTAATAGATTCCAGAGCTTGAAATATGAAGATATAGGAGATCAATCTGAGGAACAGGAGCCACCCCTAATGCAACCCTCTCTGGAAGAGCAAAGTGACCCATAGGTAGAAACACTTTTACAAGTTGAACATCAGCCTAAACCCCCTGTTAACAAAGATATCACTCTATAGGACTACCGGCCAGCTACAAGACCAAATGTTAACAGATTATGCTCAGTCCCATAAGCACAAAAGAAACTGTTCAATGGAGACATGACCTCAACCCCAAAAGCAACCAAAACAGGTGGTAAGGGGTGGTAAGGGTAAGAGTAATAAAGGTAAGAACTCCCCCAAAATCTTCATTAAGAGGCATACAAGATCTTTCTCCTCTTCTTCCCTCCAATTTTAATGTTTGACATACTGATTTGGAATGTGAGAGGGATAGGTAAAGCTGAAAAATAAAATATCCTTTTTGATATGCTAGTGAATCACAAACCTTTTATTTTGGTTCTTTTGGAACCATTTATCAACCTGGATATGGCTTTTTTTGTTCCTAGATTTGGTTTTCATTTTATGGTGGCTAACTCTACTAATAATATTTGGTGTCTATCTAATTTTGGTGTTGAGATCCAGGTTTTACAGGACAACCCTCAATTCTTACATGTGAATGCCTCATCTTGAATTCTTCCTAACGATATTACTTGTACATTCGTGTATGCTAAGTGCTGTAGGACACCAGAAGACTTATGTGGGATTCATTGAAAGCCATCTCTATGCAAAAGAAACCATGGCTGGTGGGAGGGATTTTAACATCATTCTTAATTCAAATGAGAATCAAGAAGGAGTCATTAGTAGACTTGGACCCATGCAGGATTTCAATGATATATTTATGGGTAAATTACAGTCATTTTCCTTGAGGTTTGACATAATTACAAATACCCCCTTGTTGTTTGAAAAATTACAAATACCCTCCTGAGATTTGTAATTTTTAACCAAAGACTTGAAATTGACCATTTTGTCCTTGAACTTTTTATTATAATTGTGAAAACATCAACCGAGCCAAATTGCATTATTGCTCCTTTGTGTAAAAAATATAAGAAACTTCTCCCTACGCATTGTAGTTCAAAAAAAATTAAGAATAAAATAAAAAATAATTTAGTGCATAAGAGAATTTTGGTCAGTTTACCCATAAAAATTGATGGAAATGGATTATTTGTTAGACGGTTACAAACCTTATGGAGGGTATTTGTAATTTTTCAAACAACAAGGGGGTATTTGTAATTATGCCAAACCTCAAGGGAGGTAGCTGTAATTTACCCTGTATTTATTGAAACTAAACTCTTTGATATTGGCTTTGAAGGAGAGCCATACAGCGGATTTGGAAAAGACTTGACAAAGTCCTCTGTTAGAATAGGTGACCAGAAAGCCAATTAATTTGGCATTTGTAATCTATTTGACAACTCGATGTACTGTAATATTATGTAATGAATAAAATGGGTATTCATTACCATTGGTGTTGTTTTTGTTATGCTCATTATTATATGTTAAATGTCTTTTTACATATATCACAACAAAGCCCACAGACCACGTTAACAATTCATGCAGTTGGGCCACGCATTGGATGATGGTTATGAAACCAACTGATAAAGGATTGGGTCTGAAACGTTCCAAGTCGAGGACCTCGAGACATGGAATCGAGATTTCTATTGAGACGTGCACCAATAGTTGTATTCATTGGATGAGTGTCGTGTTGCATCGGCGACCGACGTGGGACGCCTATACGATCTTGGTGGGTTGGTCGACTAGGGTCGAGCCAACTGAGCTGACTCGCGGGAATCCTCATATTGAAGCCTTGGAGGCTTGGTCGGTATGATTGGATTTCCCCGATTCCGATAGTACGGGAGTAGTCCTCGGATTTGAGGAACCACGATAGTCACGTGCACACGATGGCTGTATCTTGGATTTGACGAGAGGTGATCACATCGCAGACATGTTCATTATAAGCCTTGTCCAATACAATTAGAATGTGTAGCGAGGAAGATGGGTTTCAAGAAGAGGATTCGTCCCCTGTCAGTTTGTGATAGACATATCTCCTATGTACTCGGAGACACGTTCATGTTGCTTAAATCTATGGCCACAGTGGTTGATCGAGCAGAAAATAGTTTCCTGATCGACGCAATTAGGCATGCGTAGTCTCGAGTATCAAGCATAGATGCCTAGTCAAGGATGGGAACCGACGCCCAATTCTATACCCTAAACTAAGGCCGGGAGACGGTAGATGGAAGGACCATACCCGTACGGAATCGGTGCCTAAATGTTCACGCCAATATTCACCTAGTTTCTAGTGCCATGGACCGTTGCTAGATGGCCACCCATGGTGACGGGCTTCTGTTGGACACAAGCCCAAGTCTAGATGAGGGTGAACCTAAAGGGTCACACACAAATCATCGAGGAGCTGAAGGAATTGACTTGGTGTCAATTTTAGAGGATTATAAGTAATTGGATTACTTATGGGATCGTCCATTGGATGGACGAGTCGATATTGTATCGGGCCCTCGATTTATCGATAAATGATATGTATCGATGAAGTAGAGATTTAAAGCTTGAATCTTTTAATTAGATTAAAAGATTAATGGAAATTATTTAATCGGATTACAATAATATCCGGTCCATTAAATCTTGGCCCAAGAGAGGTGTTAATTCCACTTTAACTTCTTCTAAAATGAAGAGGCCGATTTTTGCTTCTTGTTGAAGCACAAAAATCGGTCCCTTTAGGCCTTGATGATAAGTTGACTTGTCTCATTTGGAAAGAGACAAATCAATTTCAATCAATTCTCTTTCACTTGGTATGATTAAATCATACCTTATGAAATAATAGGCTTGATTGAAGATTAATGGGGATTGATTGGAATGTATCTAGGGGTGGCAAAAAGACCCGAACCCGGCAAGACCCGCCCCGGAGGGGCGGGTTCGGGTCCAAATATTTGGAGACGGGGCAGGTAATATTACAATAGTAATATACCCATTGTCATTCCAATGGGCCTTGTAGTGCTCTTGTTTCACACCTTGATGCTCCTCCTTGGGGTCTCCGACTCCAATTGCTTGTTAAAATTGAAACCTCACCAATCCTATCTACTCTCATTACAACTGAAAGTAATACATCGGTAATAAAGAAAACAAGCCTTAACATCATGAGGCTGAAAATACGGGAGATGATAGTCCCAAAAACAAGAGGCACGCAGGCCCCACCCAACAGAAAATAAATAAACATTCATTCATCCATACACAAGGTCTAGGGCTTTGTGATCATCCCATGTTGATTCCATCAACTCACATAACATAATTATTCCAAATAATCATGCATAAATAACCAATGGATATTCCAAATACCCAAGTGATGTCCAACATCACAAAAGCATAAATATACAAATAATATGCAAAATTCAAATTTGAAATTTAATGGACATTTTAAACAATGCATCCAATGCATGTATTAATCCCAAATTAATTAAGCAAATTTAATTCAAGGAATAATCCAATTATCCCAAAATCAAAAATGCAAAATTAACATATTTTCATAATATTGTGCAGAAAATACAGAAAATTGAATTTTCCGGAAAAAGTCGAAAAACGGCACAAAACGGCCCAGCCGTTGTGCTGGCCGGCCGCCCGCGCGCGCGCGCGCTGGCCCTCGGCCAGAACCCCTGCGCGCACGCCTGTGCGCAGCGTCCGCGCGCGCTGGCCGAAGCTCAGCGCGCGCAGGCGCCCGCCTGCCCGCGGCCACTGCCGGCCCGACCAAAATTTTTTTTTTTTTTTTGTTTTTTTTTTTGTGTTTTTCAAAACTGTTTCAGCACAATAACATTAATATTATTCTGAAAATAAGCATGCAATTTTAGATCCAATCTAACAAAATTAAGCATGCCAAAAGTCCATTAAATCCAAACAATTGAATCATCATATTATTCATATATTTATGTAATCTAACATGCCAACAAAGCCATTTAAAAGCAAGTAGATCATGCCAAACACATAGATCTATGCCCCTTACATCGAACCGGGCTCTGATACCACTTGAAGGACAAGCGGATCCGCCCGGGAGCGCGAGCGGAAGCGAAAAAAGTGCGTAAATTTAAATCAAATTCAAAATACGCGAATCCCCAGGGGTGTACCCTTTGGTTCTCAACCGGGCGTTCGATGTAGGATGTGTAAATATTAAAACATATATTTAAACACATAGGGCATAGATATACAAATGAAATCAATCAAAGCGTAATAAACCGTTACCTTTGATTGTTTAGCGTATGCTCCCGGCTACTAGCGTTGTTCCTTCTCCAGAATGCTCACGAAATCCAAACGTATGGATTCTCCAAAGGTGATCCACACCACACCGGAAGAAACACACGTTCTTCTTGCTAGAAAAGAACGGGTCTAGGAAAGAATCGGTTTAAGAGAAGAACACTATGAATTAGTGTTCTCTTAAACTTACTTTGTTCTTCTTCTTTATTCAAAATCAAGTGAAGAACACAAGTGTAAGAGAGGGAGGGAGCACGAAATTTTGAGAGAGAGGAGAGGATTTTTGTCTTCTCTTTTTCCTAGAAAAAGATGAATAATGAATCACTTATGCTAGGTGTTGTATATTCTAATATATATACATAATTAATGTGATTATTGGAATGTGTCTAGGTTCATCCAAGGATGTCTAGATTCATTCCAATCAATCACCATCAATTCTTCAATCAAGCCTACCAAAATTTATGGTATGATCAAATCATACCAAAAGGGAATAGCTTGATTGGAGTTGATTTGTCTCTTACCAAAAGAGACCAGTAAACATACCACCTACCATGCAACATGGCTGATTTTGCTTCCTCCAAGGGAGCATGTCGGCTATGTTTAATTAAGGGAAGAAGTCCAACTTCTTCCTATTCCAAATTAGGAATTATTTCTCCTCTCGGGTATAATTTAACGGACCGGGTTTTATCGTAATCCAATTACGACGAACCCAATATTAAATCCAATTTAATGTCCACTTAAATTATTCCCGTTGATCTTTTAATCCAATTAAAAGATCCAACGTCCCAACATCTCAACTTTCCATATTTAATCGAAAATCGAATTTACCGATTAAATGAAAGCCCGATACAATATCGGGCCGTCCATCCAATGGACTTTCCCTTAAGTAATCCAATTACTTATTTTATCCTTCGAGATTGACTCCAAGTCGATCTCTCACCTCCTCGGTGATTTGTGTGTGACCCTTTAGATTCACCCTCAGCTAGACTTGGGCCCGTGTCCCACAAGGGCCCGTTACCATGGGTGGCCGTCTAGCAACGGTCCATGGCACTAGAGACTAGGTGAATTGGCATGAACATTTAGGCACCGATTTCGTACGGGTACGATCCTTCCGTCTACCGTCTCCCGGCCTTAGTCTAGGGTATGGAATTGGGTGTCGGCTCCCATCCTTGACTAGGCATCTATGCTTAATACTCGAGACCACGTATGCTTCATTGCGTCGACACAGGAAACCATTCCCTGTTCGACCAACCACTGTGGCCATAGCTTCAAACAGCATGAACGTGTCTCCGAGTGCATAGGAGACACCTCTGTCACATACTGACAGGGGACGGATCCTCTTCTTGGAATCCACCGTCCTCGCTACACATTCTGACTGCACTGGACAAGGCTTATAATAATCATCTTACAGAATGATTACCTCTCGCCAGATCCAAGATACAGCCGTCCTGTGCACGCGACTGCCATGATCCCTCAAGTCTGAGGATCACTCCCGTACTATCGGAACCGGGGAAATCCAATCATACTGACCAAGCCTCCAAGGCTTCCATATGATGATCCCCGCGAGTCAGTCCAGTCGGCTCGACCCCAGTCGACCAACCCATCAAGATCGTGTAGGCGTCCCACGCCTGTCGCCGATGAAACACGACACTCATCCAATGAACACGACTCTTGACGCAAGTCTCAATAGGACTCTCGATGCCCTGTCTCGAGGTCCTCGACTTGGAACGTTTCAGACCCAACTCTTAATCAGTTGGTTTCATGACCACCATCCAATGCGTGGCCCAACTGCACGAGTTGTTATCCATGGTCTGTGGGCTTTGTTGCGATATAAGTTAAACACCGTTTTAACAAATGTAAGATGAGCGCAACAAAGAAGGTACCATTGGTGACGAACACTCATCTTATTCATCACATAATAATATTACATTCACATCAAGTTGTCGGATAGGTTACAAATTGCCAAACCTATTGGCTTTCTGGTCACCTATTCCAACATATACATAATATAATTAATGTAATATATACATACTAAAGTATATACAGTAGTTTGGTGCTTTCTTCTTGTTTAATGTTTTTAAATCTGGTAGTTTGTTGTTTTTAGTATATGTACATAATATAGTTATTTTGTGTAGAAATTACATAAGTATATGTGCATAATAATTAATAAAGTATATATACAGTAATAAATTAGTTGATGTAAACCAAAGTATATTTTTTCAAAAATTATATTTCATCTATGACAAGTTTCTTTATTTTTTGAATATATTAGATGGAATTTGAAGAAGGTGATAATATCCAATCCCAACATTCTGTTTCTGTGG
The DNA here is from genome assembly GCA_034509735.1 of Sesamum alatum. NCBI lineage: Eukaryota > Viridiplantae > Streptophyta > Magnoliopsida > Lamiales > Pedaliaceae > Sesamum > Sesamum alatum. The sequence continues at coordinate 18,054,747 of JACGWO010000005.1, read as the reverse complement.
ATATTCAAGAAAGCAATAATGTAATTGAGACGACTCCAGACGAAAATGTGAATGCTATGTATGATAGCATTGGGGTTGTTCCTGAAGAAAGTGGAAAGAGGAAACGAACATCTGGAGCTTGAAAACACTTTAAAGTATTGAAGATTGACAACATTCAATACGCGGAATGTAATTATTGTAAAGCCCATTGAAAGCTCCAAGTGATTATAGAACAACACATTTGATGAAGCATTATGATAGAGCTTGCAAAAAGCGACCAAGAAAAATGAATATTCGACAAAGCTTTATCATGGCAAATAAGCAACTTAGTGGAAATCAAGAGGTTACATCACATGTTTTCAAGCAAGAAGAGTCAAGGCGTGACATTGCTACGATGATTATACTTCATGATTATCCTCTTTTAATGGTTGAGCACATTGGTTTTAGAAGATTTATTGCTAGACTCCAGCCTTCTTTTAACTTGGTATCAAGAAACACCGTATCTAAACATCCTTGGATGAACCTATACACATTCCAATGATCACATTAATAATATATATATATATATGTGTGTATATACAATTATAAAAAAAAAAGACTCATAATTCATCTTTTTCTAGGAAAAAGTAGAATACTCTCTACACTCTCTCTAGCATTTTTCAGCCCCTCTCTCTACTCTCATATCCTCTTTGTTGAGTCATTGGTCTAGGATTAATTGAAGAGCAAAGAAAGAGTAAGAAGGAACACTAATTCGATAGTGTGATCCCTTCTTCAATCTCATCTTCTAGGTCCATTTTTCTCTAGCAAGAAAAATATGACTTCTCCCGGTGTGATGTGTACTATGTTAGAGGGTTCATAGATTTGAACCTTGGTGAACGTTTCCGGCCATAGAACAACGCTTGTAGTCGTGCACTAGAAAAAACTAAGGTAACATTTAGTTTATTGTTTTGTATCTTTCTTGTTTTCTCTATGTGCTCTATGTGATGTATTCATGTTAATTATCATGTTTTACATGAAAGAAAATCCGGTGGATCGTCCCGGGAATTGCGCGAATGCTGGAAGCGCGGTAAAAATACACATATTAAATTTACAAAATAAAAAAAGGCATGCTTTTAATTTAAAGAACACGCTCAATGGGTGTGCCCTTGAGGTTCCCGGGCGTTCGGTGTATCTCATGATCATAAAATAAATAAATAAATCATGGAGGCCATAGAGTTAAAATAAAGAGGGACGAAAATCTTAAACGAGACCTACCCGTTGTCGTTTTCGTCTTCAACTGCTACTCGCATTGTTCCCCGTTTTGCACCAAGACCTCGTTCTTTAGATCCTCCAAATCGTGACACACGATCCACCCACGTATCTTGCACGTCGTGCTAGCAACGAACAAGTATTATTTTTGGAGTGGACGAATCAATAACTCGTTATCAATTAACGGTATTGGTTCGTCTAAGTTCTTGATGTTCCAAGAACAAAAAGAACTAAAGAAAAAAATATTTTCTTGCTAGAGAAAGAGAGAGGGGCGGACGAGAGGTAGGAGAGGGGAGAGTGTGTGTTGTGTGTGTTTCTCAAGAATCATCAATCTCTCAAATGTTGGAAGCTAGAGGTTTATATAGAGGAAGAGTTTAATCCTCTTTAAACTCAAACTCTAAGTAACCTAATTTGACTAGGATTTTGACCTAGTCAAAGTCCTAGTCAAACTAGTGTTTGACCTAGTCAAACGAATCCTAGCCTTCCATCTCCCCTTTCCATCTCAACCGTTGATTTTAATTTAATGGAATATTTAAATCCTATTAAATATTCCAAAAGGCTAAAAGAATAAATATAATATAATAAATAAATATTATTTATTCTAAGCCCATTAAATCAACCCTTTTAATAAATCCTATTTATTAATTTAATTCCCTTTATCAAATAGAAGGAATTAATTTCTCCAAGAAAATATAGGACCCGATTAAATCTAATTTAATCATTCCTTTACTCCAATATTTAATTCTAAATTAAATACTAAGTGTGTGTGGATAGTGTGTGACTCTTTAGGTTCACCATTCAGCTAGACTTGGTCGGATTCCTAGAATCCGTCCGTTACCATGGGTGGCCATCTAGCAACGGTCCATGGCACTAGAGACTAGGTGAAATATTCGGGGATGAACATTTAGGCTCTAACAGTACACTTGTCCTTCTGTCTTCGGTCTCATCACTTAGGGTCTAGGGCACGGAAAATGCAGGTACCCATTTTGGACCTAAGTGTCGGTCTGTCCTCACTAAACGCCGCAAGGGAAACCTTTTCCCTTTTGTTCAGTCACTGTGGCCACAGATTTCAGGGACAAGACACAGAGCATATATGAGACTCAACTGTCAACACCTTTTGACAGGAGACAGATCCTTTCTTGGAAACTACTGTCACTTTGTGCACCCGAGCTGCACTAGACATGGCTTATAACTACTCAAGAGTATTTTGGCAATCTCTCACCATATCTAAGATACAGACCTGACGCACAGGTAAACTCAGCAGTTCCTCAAGTCAAAGGACTTGGCCTGTACCGTTGGAACCGGGAATACGCGTCATACCTTGCTGACCATACTCAAGGTCCTCCGTAAGACGGTTCCCGCGAGTCACCTCAGTCAGCTGCTTCCTAGCACGCTGACCCACTAACACTGCTTAGACGACCTTCGTCACCCGTCGATGAAATACGACAGCAAATGCTTAGTGCAAGTCTCAAAGGGAATCCCGGTACCCATTTTCGGGATTCCTTGACTTGGAGATTTTCGGACTGATTCGGTGAGACTGATTTCATGGACCTACCTCCAAGCGTAGTCCCAGTCCCCGAAATCGTTTCTCAGTCCGTGGGCTTTGTTTGCGTAGTGAACAGAAACGTAAATGCAGATAAGTGAACGTAAACAAAGTATTGCCATATGAATTTTCACTTCTTTATTCATAAATGTTTTTATCAAATACCAAAGAATTGTCTAGACATAGGTTACATATTCCTGCCAAAATTGGCTTACATGGTCACCTATTCTAACAATCTCCCACTTGACCTTTAAAGCCAATTGCCCATATGCTTAATCCCAATCTTCTCAAGATGTTGCGAATGAGCGCTCTGCGACATAGGCTTTGTCAGCGGGTCTGCTGTGTTGTCTGCCGAGTTGACTCGGTCCATCCGGACGTCACCTCTTCCTACCATTTCTCTAAGAAGATGGTAGCGTCTAAGAATGTGTTTGGAACGGTGATGAGATCTCGGTTCCTTTGCTTGCGCTATAGTGCCGTTGTTATCACAGAAGATGACAACGGGCTCGGCGATGCTAGGCACCACACCCAACTCTTGGATGTAGTTTCTCATCCAAACCGCTTCCTTAGCAGCTTCTGAAGCTGCTATGTATTCAGCCTCTGTGGTGGAGTCAGCAATGGTTGCTTTCTTGGAACTTTTCCAAGCTACTACTCCTCCATTGAGTTTGAATACGTACCCCGATTGAGACTTGGCATCATCGTCATCAGACTGGAAGCTAGCGTCGCTAAAGCCTTCCAGAATTAGTTCTCCATTACCATAGACTAGGAACATTTCCTTATTCCTTCTTAGGTACTTAAGGATGCCCTTAACAGCATTCCAATGTGCCTCTCCTGCGCAGGATTGATATCTGCTTGTTACGCTCAAAGCGTATGCAATGTCAGGCCTAGTGCAGTGGACCGCATATTGTATGCTACCTACGGCGGAGGCATAGGGGATGACCTTCATCCTTTCAAGTTCCTCATCAGTCTGTGGGGACTGTTTCTTGGATAACTTGATCCCATGCCTCATGGGAAGGAATCCTCGTTTGGAGTTGTCCATTCGATATCTCTTTAGGACTTTCTCCATATATGAGTTTTGGGTGAGTCCTAACATCCTTTTAGATCTGTCCCTGACAATCTGGATGCCTAGGATGTAGGAGGCTTCACCCAAGTCCTTCATGGAAAACTGGGTTGACAACCATGCTTTTGTGTTTCCTAACATTCTGACGTCATTACCAATGAGCAGAATGTCATCCACATAAAGCACTAGGAACACTATTGAGCTCCCACTGACCTTCTTGTATACACAAGGATCGGATTCGTTTTTTATGAAGTCATAACCCCGTATTACTTCATCAAATCGAATGTTCCAACTTCGGGAGGCTTGTTTGAGGCCATAGATGGACTTCTGGAGGCGACAGACTTTCTGTTCTTCTCCAGTGACCGTGAAACCCTACGGCTGATCCATATAGATCTCTTCTTCAACGAAACCGTTGAGGAAGGCCGTTTTCACATCCATCTGCCATATCTCATAGTCATACCATGCTGCTATGGCGAGCAGAATCCGAATGGATTTAGCCATGGCTACTGGCGAGTAGGTATCCTCAAAATCGACCCCGGGTCGTTGAGTGTATCCCTTAGCTACAAGCCTAGCCTTAAAGGTTGTGACTTCTCCATCAACGCCAAGTTTGCGCTTGTAGACCCACTTACAGCCCACTGGCTTAACACCTTTCGGTGGATCTACAAGACTCCAAACTTGGTTCTCGCTCATGGAGTCCATTTCGGCTTTCATGGCCTCAAGCCATTTCCCGGAGTCGATGTCAGACATCGCTTCTCCATAAGTCTTAGGATCGTTATCCAAAAGATCGGTCGCACCTAGAAAGCCATATCTCATTGGAGGTCTGGACTCTCTAGTGGACCTACGGAGAACGGGAACGTCAGTGGTGACTGTGGGCGCTGACTGTATCGGAGCCGGTGGTTTAGGAACCGGGGCTGGTTGTTCCTGACGCTGTCCTTCATGCCTAGCATGTTGGACTTCTCGAGGTTGGTCAGCCCTTCGGCTGTCTATCCTGAATCCTCTAAGTGAGGGTTCCGCGGCTTCTTCTGATGGCTGGATTCCATCACTTGATTCCTCAAGGATCAGCTCATCAGGTTGGATATCCTCCGGGAAGCCTTGCTCCAAGAATACTGCATTTCTTGAAACAAACACCTTTTGTTCCAAGGGGTCATAAAAGTAATAACCCGCAGTTTCTTTAGGGTATCCAACGAACCTGCATAAGCTAGACCTAAATTCTAACTTATCTCCCACTAACCTCTTGACGTATGCGGGGCTACCCCACACTTTCAAGTAGTTGTAGGATGCAGGCTTGCCGTGCCATATCTCATATGGCGTTTGGGTCAATGTGCTAGTAGGCGCCAAATTCAATAATTTGGCCGCCGTTTCTAGTGCATAGCCCCAAAACGATAAGGGCAATTTGGTAAAACTCATCATGGACCGAACCATGTCCAACAGGGTTCGATTCCTCCTTTCAGAGACACCATTTAACTGCGGTGTTCCTGGAGGTGTCCATTCTGATATTATACCATGTTCTTTTAGATAATCTAGGAACTCCGTACTAAGGTATTCACCGCCTCGGTCCGACCGAAGGATTTTAATTTTGCAGTTGGTTTGGTTCTCCACTTCAAGTCTGAATTCTTTAAACCTCTCAAGAGCTTCAGACTTGTACCTCATCAGGTAAACATAACCATACCGTGAATGATCATCGGTGAAGGTTATGAAGTAGGAGAACCCACCTCGGGCCTGCGTCCTTAGTGGTCCACATACGTCTGTATGGACCAAGTCCAACAGACTTGTGGCAAGCCTGCTTTGTCCTACAAAGGGCCTCTTGGTCATTTTCCCTCTTAGACAGGATTCACAAGTTGATAGATCGCTCAAGTCCCCAACCTCTAGGTTCTTTGAGTCTACCAACCTTTTCATCCTATCCTGGGATACGTGACCTAGTAGACTTGTGGCAAGCCTGTTTTGTCCTACAAGGGGCTTCTGGGTCATTTTCCTTCTTAGACAAGATTCACAATTTGGTAGCTCCCTCAAGTCCCCTACCTCTAGGTTTCTTGAATCTACCAATCTTTCCATCCTGTCTTGGGATATGTGACCTAGCCTTGCGTGCCACAGTCGTGCGTTCCCGTTTATTATCTATTTTACGTTTGGAGAGGAGTTTTGGGGTTACTCCCTCTTCTAATGCCCTTTCTCACGGCAATTGATACATATATCATATGCCCTCAACTGTTGCTTGGAGACAACCTTTCCCTTTCCTTTGCCTTTCCCCTCTTTGGCAATGGGAACACTCTTAGTGTTCGTAGCTGCTTTGACGGCCTTTCCCTTCCCTTTCTTCTTCTTCCAATGTCCGGCACCCTTGCCTTTCGTATTAGAAGTCGAAGCACCTCCAAACAATACCGAAGGCGTGGACTTCTTAGTCGTTGCCTCGTATTGCACCAACATATTGATCAACTCATGAATGCCCTTCTCAAGTGCGTTCATGTTGTAGTTGACGATAAATTGGTCAAAGGAGGGTGGGAGTGACTGAAGGATCACATCTATGTACGTTTCATTATCGAGACCTGCCTTTAGGTCCTCGAGCTTTTCCACCAGGGTAAGCATTTTAACCCCGTGCTCTTGTACAGAGGATCCTTCTGTCATTTTAGTTCCAAAGAACGCCTTGGTCGCGACATACCTAGTATGCCGGTCCGGGACTGCATAGCAATCCTTAAGGCGAGCCATAATGGAAGGGACATCGTCTAGCCTTTCATACTGCTTCTGAATCTCATTGGTCATCGAAGCAAGTATGATGCTACGGACCTTCCGGTTATCCTTATGCCAAGTCTCGAACGTCTCACGTTCTTCTGGCGTGGATCCTTCCGGTAAGGTCCTAGGGAGAGGCTCGTCCATGACGTAGCCTTGGTTCTCGTAATCTAGGACTATCCTGAGATTGCGCAACCAGTCGTTGTAGTTTGTTCCATTGAATTTGTTTGTCTCAAGAATGGTGGAAAGTGGGTTCTTAGACATTTTTAAAATCTACATTTTAGAAAACAGCGCGCGATCAGCAGAAAATAAAAGACGGTGGTTTGATAAAATAATTAAATGCATGGACTTTAGTCATTTAATCCTCCCACTATTTATACGAAAACACGGTACTCTCAAACGTGATTTTCGGGAAATTCTTTCCAAGTGGGCTTGGGATCCACAGCGATTTTTCCCATACCCCGCTTTTACGATTCGCATGGAAAAGATCCTGTGGGAGGTATTCCATACCATTCTCGTACCACGAGATTCCCAAGATTATTGCCTCACCCTTTCACATGATCCCGAGGACTCCAAGCGAATCATGTTAATTGGGCGTTAGACCCAACCCAATCGACCGAGCCACGGACCCACTGGTACCCCCACGACTCGTGAGACAGGTAGCAGCAGCCCGCTTTTCGTTCATGACATAATGCAGCTTCCTTTAAGTACAATAACGTGCCACGACTCTTGAGACCACGCTATTGACCTAAAGCAGCTTCCTCACTATGCCATGGATTGGAAGGCATAGACAAACTCCTAGAGTTCATGTCCACTTTGTCTAGGGTCTAATATTTTGACATTGGTCCAACCAATGTGAGAGTAAGTAATGACCGAGATCTCAAATAAATATCTACACATACATCCATAATGCGTAAATAAACCATTCATAGCAGTTATATGATAAATAAACAATCCATTCATCCATCATCATAACCACATGCAAAATTAAAGCCTAGCACGCCCCTGTTGGATGATCACGAGCCCGTATCCTATGCGACCCACTGAGCCCGCAGTGGATCTATGGTCAATCTAGGGTTGGTCCTATACTATTACATTAATAGTAACCCAATCATCATGCTGATGGGCCTTGGTCTCTTTTCCTCTTTCTTCACTTCATGGAAAACACCAAGGGGCCTCCCGTCTGGGCTCTCCATGTGGTCCTTCCTTCTTCTCCACCAATTACAAAAAGGAAACCTCACTCCTAGTCTACTCTCATTACATATTAAAAATAGAAACCCCAACGAAAACCCGGGGGGAGTACATAAGGAGGGAGGTAGAATGCCTTATTATTCCAAGGCAACTAGAAAGAGAGAAGGAGAAAGCAGTAAAAGAGGCACACAGGCCCAACAGAAAATAAACCATACATTCGGTCCCAGGAATTGCGCGAATGCGGAAGCGCGGTAAAAATACACATATTAAATTTACAAAATAAAAAAAGGCATGTTTTTAATTTAAAGAACACGCTCAAGGGGTGTGCCCTTGAGGTTCCCGGGCGTTCGGTGTATCTCATGATCATAAAATAAATAAATAAATCATGGAGGCCATAGAGTTAAAAATAAAGAGGGACGAAAATCTTAAACGAGACCTACCCGTTGTCGTTTTCGTCTTCAACTGCTACTCGCGTTGTTCCCCGTTTTGCACCAAGACCTCGTTCTTGAGATCCTCCAAATCATGATACACGATCCACCCACGTATCTTGCACGTCGTGCTAGCAACGAACAAGTATTATTTTTGGAGTGGACGAATCAATAACTCGTTATCAATTAACGGTATTGGTTCGTCTAAGTTCTAGATGTTCCAAGAACAAAAAGAACTAAAGAAAAAAAATATTTTCTTGCTAGAGAAAGAGAGAGGGGCGGACGAGACGTAGGAGAGGGGAGAGTGTGTGTTGTGTGTGTTTTTCAAGAATCATCAATCTCTCAAATGTTGGAAGCTAGAGGTTTATATAGAGGAAGAGTTTAATCCTCTTTAAACTCAAACTCTAAGTAACCTAATTTGACTAGGATTTTGACCTAGTCAAAGTCCTAGTCAAACTAGTGTTTGACCTAGTCAAACGAATCCTAGCCTTCCATCTCCCCTTTCCATCTCAACCGTTGATTTTAATTTAATGGAATATTTAAATCCTATTAAATATTCCAAAAGGCTAAAAGAATAAATATAATATAATAAATAAATATTATTTATTCTAAGCCCATTAAATCAACCCTTTTAATAAATCCTATTTATTAATTTAATTCCCTTTATCAAATAGAAGGAATTAATTTCTCCAAGAAAATATAGGACCCGATTAAATCTAATTTAATCATTCCTTTACTCCAATATTTAATTCTAAATTAAATACTAAGTGTGTGTGGATAGTGTGTGACTCTTTAGGTTCACCATTCAGCTAGACTTGGTCGGATTCCTAGAATCCGTCCGTTACCATGGGTGGCCATCTAGCAACGGTCCATGGCACTAGAGACTAGGTGAAATATTCGGGGATGAACATTTAGGCTCTAACAGTACACTTGTCCTTCTGTCTTCGGTCTCATCACTTAGGGTCTAGGGCACGGAAAATGCAGGTACCCATTTTGGACCTAAGTGTCGGTCTGTCCTCACTAAACGCCGCAAGGGAAACCTTTTCCCTTTTGTTCAGTCACTGTGGCCACAGATTTCAGGGACAAGACACAGAGCATATATGAGACTCAACTGTCAACACCTTTTGACAGGAGACAGATCCTTTCTTGGAAACTACTGTCACTTTGTGCACCCGAGCTGCACTAGACATGGCTTATGACTACTCAAGAGTATTTTGGCAATCTCTCACCATATCTAAGATACAGACCTGACGCACAGGTAAACTCAGCAGTTCCTCAAGTCAAAGGACTTGGCCTGTACCGTTGGAACCGGGAATACGCATCATACCTTGCTGACCATACTCAAGGTCCTCCGTAAGACGGTTCCCGCGAGTCACCCCAGTCAGCTGCTTCCTAGCACGCTGACCCACTAACACTGCTTAGACGACCTTCATCACCCATCGATGAAATACGACAGCAGATGCTTAGTGCAAGTCTCAAAGGGAATCCCGGTACCCATTTTCGGGATTCCTTGACTTGGAGATTTCCGGACTGATTCGGTGAGACTGATTTCATGGACCTACCTCCAAGCGTAGTCCCAGTCCCCGAAATCGTTTCTCAGTCCGTGGGCTTTGTTTGCGTCGTGAACAGAAACGTAAATACAGATAAGTGAACGTAAACAAAGTATTGCCATATGAATTTTCACTTCTTTATTCATAAATGTTTTTATCAAATACCAAAGAATTGTCTAGACATAGGTTACATATTCATGCCAAAATTGGCTTACATGGTCACCTATTCTAACATTACATCGGACACCCAGTTGAGCACCCCAGGGTACACCCCTTGGGGATCGTTTTTTATTATGTATGTTTTAAATATCACATTATCTCGCTTTCTCGCTTCCACTCGCGCTCCCGGGCGGATCCGCTTGTCTCTTCAAGTGGTATCAGAACCCAGTTCAATGTAAAGAGCCATAGATCTATGTGCCTCGCATGTTCTATTTGCGTTGACGACTTTTTCAGCATGTTTGTATGTGTAAACATATAGATTGATGGACTTGTTTAAATATTTAAATTTGATAGACATCGAGTACGTGATTTTATAGATTGGATCTTTAAAATTGTGTATTTATTTTTCAGTTTAATGTGTGCTAAAATGAAAAATGGAAAATCAAATTTTGAATAAAATTGGAATTGCAACGACAGCAGCTGGATGTCGCCCCTGTTGGCCAGCCACTGGCTGGCGGGCGCGCGGTCGGGCCCATGCGGACAGACGTCTACGCGCAGCCTGGCCAGCGTGCGTGCTGGTAGGGCGACCGTGCATACTGCACTATGTGCAGGCTCGCCTACGTGCGTTGTGCGCTGGGGCGCACGCAGGCTGCTAGCAGGGGCCGGCGAAGGATGGGCGCGCCCACGCTCGGCGTGCAGGAAGGCTGCTTGCGTGAGCAGATGCAAACCTGTGTGTGCGGCCGGCAGGTCTGGCACGATGGTTGGGTCGTTCTATGTCGGTTTTTGACGTTTTTTTGAAAATTTGATTTTCGGGTATTTTCTGCATATTTTTTGAAAGTGGGTTAATTTTTTATACTTGATTTTGGATTGATTGGATTTTTCTGATAATCAAAATTGCTTAATTAATTTGGGGTTTCTACATGCATTGGATGCATTGTATGTACGATGTCTATTGGATTTAAAATTTGAGCTTGTACATTGTTTATATGTGTACGGCATATGATGTTGGACATTACTTAGATATTTTGAATGTCCATTGTTGACATTATTTGGTATAATTGAGCGTTGTGTGTTGATGGGATCAACATGGGATGATCACAAGAGCCCTAGACCTTGTGTATGTATGTATGGCTTTTACATTATGGTCGGGTAGGGCTTACGTGCCTCTTGTTTTGGGACTTTCATCTCCCGGTTTTCGCCTCATGATGTTAAGGCTTGTTTATTTTCCTCCATTTCATTTAGTCCACTTTCTAGGTAATGAGAGTAGTTAGGATCTTGGTGAGGTTTTATTTTTTTAATAATGACAAGCCCACGGAGTTGGAGTCCCATGTTGGATGGAGGCCCAAGGTGAAACATCAAAGCGAAACAAGAAGAACCACAAAGCCCATTGGAATGATAATGGGTTAATTATTTTTGTAATAATGTAGGACCACCCTAGATAGACCATAGACTCACGGCTCAATGAGTCGCATAGGTTGGGCTTGTGATCATCCTGAACAGGGGTTATGCTATGTTTATTGTTGGACTATGTGGATCGTCCCGAGAGAGGGCGCGTGCGGAAGCGCGATGTATTAAAACGTAAACGTAAATAAAAAATGCATTAACGAAAATGTAAAAGGCGTTCAAGGGGTGTTCCCTTGAATCTTCCCGGTGTTTGGTGTATCTCATGATTAAAGAAAGCATGCAAACTATCATGGAGGCCATAGGGTTGGAACAAAAAGAATACTGCGAATACGAGGCAGCGACCTACAAGTCTGCGTCGTCGGTATTGATGGGAGAGGCTTCGACCTCTAAGGCAAATGGCAAGAGGGTCGGATGCTGGAAGATGAAGAAGGGAAAGGGGAAGGCAGTTGCAGCTACTACTCGCGCTCCTAGCGCCCCTGTTGCCCCGGTGGGAATGGGCAAAGGGAAAGGGAAGGCACGGGGTTCTCAGCGGTTTAAGAAAATGATGTATGCATGCATTGCCAAGGAAAGGGGCATTGGAAGAGGGAGTGCCCACAACTCCTCTCTAAGCAAGGTATGTTTGTGATTGAAGTAAACATGATAACTAATTCTGCTTCATGGATATTGAATATTGGAGATGATGCTCACATCTGCAATGATTTGCAGGTGTTGCAAAGAAGCAAAAGGCTGACCAAGGATGAGATGATCCTGACGCTAGGCGATGGCAAGGTCGTTGCTCCGAAAGCCATAGGATCAGTAGGTTAGCCATTATTCATCATGTTAGGATTGTACTAAACGATTATTTCTACGTACCCAACATGATTAAGAATATTATTTCTATACTCGTCTTGGATAAGGAGGGTTATTCTTTTACCATCAATGAAAGTGACTTTTATATTATCAATGATAGTATGTCTCATCTGCTTGGTACATTGGTAAACGGTCTGTACATATTTCAATAGTCTAATTGGATTATGACTGTCGAATACAAACATAAACACGATAATCAAGATAATGCACAGATATGGCATGCAAGGTTAGGTCATGTCTTGAAAGATAAGATAAGGAGGTTGGTGGACTCAAAGAGTCTAGAGACAGACGATTTGGAAAACCTACCAACTTGCGAGTCCTCTCTGAAGGGAAAGATGACCAAGAAACCCTTTGTTAGACAAAGCACGCTAGCCAACGGTCGTTTGGATTTGATCCATACAGACGTCTGTGGACCATTAAAAGCTCAAGCAAGAGGTGGGTACTCGTACTTCATAGTCTTTACCGATGATCACTCACGGTATGTTTATGTTTACCTGATGAGGTACAAGTCTGTAGCCTCTGGAAGGTTTAAAGAATACAAACTTGAAGTTGAGAACCAAACCGGTCACAAGATCAAAGCCCTTCGGTCAGGGCGTGGTATTTAAATGGTGAGTTCATTGATTACCTAAAAGAGAATGGAATTATCTCTCAGTGGACTACTCCTGGAACACCACAGTTGAACGGTGTGTCTGAAAGGAGGAATCGGACTCTGTTGGACATGGTTCGATCCATGATGAGTTTCACTGAACTCCCTTGTCCTTCTATTGATACGCTCTTGAGACGGCGGCCAAACTTTTGATCATGGCACCATCTAAGAAGATATCCCAGATGCCATATGAGATATGGCATGGCAAGCCTGCCTCCTATTTATATATGAGAGTGGGAAAGCCCCGCATACGTCAAGAGATTAGTGGGAGATAAACTATATTCCAAGTCTAGTTTATGCAGGTTCGTCGAATATCCTAAAGAAACTGTGGGGTATTATTTCTATGATCCCTCCAAGCGAAAGATCTTTGTCTCACAGAACGCAGTATTATTGGAAAAGAGTTTTTCATCGGATAGTTGACACGATGAGGTACTCCTTGAGGAATCAAGTGAGGTGCCTCATGAGACAGCAGCAACAACATCTAAGCCTGTAGTTTCCACTGATGATGTTCCAGTCTTCTGTAGGTCGACCAGAGTATCCCAACCACCTGACAAGTATGTGTTTCTGGGGATGACCAGTCAATTGGATAAAGATCCAAAGACGTACGGAGAAGCAATGTCGGACATCAATTTGGATAAGTGGCTTAAGGCCATGAAGTCCGAAATGGACTCAATAGGTACAAACCAGGTTTGGAGCCTAGTGGGCCCACCTAAAGGAGTAAAACCCATAGGGTGTAAATGGGTCTACAAACGTAAGCTTGGAGCTGACAGGGATGTTACAACCTTCAAAGCCAGGCTCGTGGCGAAGGGTTACACTTAATGACCCGGGGTCGACTTTGAGGAAACCTATTCGCCTGTAGCAATGGCTAAGTCCATTCGGATACTGCTTGTCATAGCAGCATAGTATGAATATGAGATATGACAGATCGACGTGAAAACTGCCTTCCTCAATGGTTCCGTAGAGGAAGAGATCTATATGGATCAACTGGAGCGTTTCACATCTGTTGGAGAAGAGCATAAGGTTTGTCGTCTCCAAAGGTCCATCTATAGCCTCAAACAAGCTTTCTGAAGTTGGAATATACATTTTGATGAAGTCATACGGGGATCGGGAATATGATTTCATCAAGAATAAGTTCGATACTTGTATATACAATAAGATTAGTGGGAGCTTAATTGTGTTCCTAGTGCTTTACGTGAACGACATCTTGCTCATTGGGAATGATGCTAAGATGTTAGGTACCACTAAAGCGTGGTTATCAACTCAATTTTTCATGAATGATATGGGCGAAGCATCCTACATCCTTGGCATCAAAATCTACAGGGATAGATCTAGAAGGATGTTAGGCATAGCCTAGTCCTCGTATATTGAGAAGGTCTTGAAAAGATTTAAGATGGAGAACTCAAAACGAGGATTCCTTCCCGTGAGGCATGGAATTAAGTTGTCCAAGAAACAGTCTCCTAAGACTGATGAGGAGGTTAAGAGGATGTCGGGCATCCCCTATACATCAGCCGTAGGCAGCATTCAGTACGTTGTCCAGTGCACTAGAGCTGATGTAGCTTTCCCTTTGAGCGTGACAAGTCGATATCAGGTGTATGTCGGGGAGGCACACTGGACTGCGGTCAAGACCATCCTCAAGTACCTGAAAAGGACTAAGGACATATTCTTGATTTACGGTGATGGAGAATTGATACTGGAAGGCTACAACGACGCTAGAATGGATGATGTCCAACTAGCCACTTTGTTCGCACCACCAACAGAAAAATCCATGATTGGGTAACAATATAAAGCGACTTCCCTAAATTTTCAATAGTTTCTAACACCATTATAGTGGTGTTCATGCCGCATTGTCAATTTCATTTTTCCTTTTGATATGCAAAGAGCAAGAAGATTTAATACAATTTACCTCCTTATAATATTATAATTGAATAAATTATCCCTTATAAAAAAAATAGCAATTTACCTTGTGTTTTTGAAATGAAGTAATTTACTTCCCTAGACAGGGGTGTAAATTGCTCAATTTCAAAAATACGGACGATAAATTAATTTATATTAAAATACAAAAAATAAACTATTATTTTGTTTTTATACAAGAATAATTTGTATATTTATAATATCACAAGAGGTTGCTCGGTTTTTTTCCTAGAACAAGAAGTAGATGAGGATGTCGACATTTTTATGATGCGTAGCATTCAACACTGCATACCATAGAGTTTATAAAAAAAGGAGAGAAAGCAACGGTCATATTTTGATAGTCACAGATGTCTGCATTCCTGAACCGAAAACACTAAGAATGGGTGGTTGGCAGGTTTAAGGTAGTTCGATGTAATTATCAATAGTAGAGAGGTAGTTTGTCGTATCTTGACTATTCTCCGAAAGATATTAGCGTAATGATCCCAAAATATGTCTATATGCATATACTAGAAATTGTGGTACGCAGTATTTGTGCGTATAATTTTTAGTAATATTTTTATGGGATGTAATATATGTGCGCATAATTTTCAGTAATTCTTTTATTTATTGAAGCCCTTAATTTATTTTTGTATCTTAAAATTTATCATTGCTTTATAATTTCACATATAAAACCTGTCTAATAATTTAGTCTAATGCATTAATTATCAATACGATATTTTACTCAAATTAAATTAAAAATTAAAATTTTATGGAATATTTATTATATTGATAATAACGATTATATATTCATGCAACACAAACACTAATATGCTTTTCTATTTCAATTAACATTAAACTTAAACCAAATGGGAGTAAATTTAATTTTTGAGTACATGTAATTTCTTGGAATTAATTTTCTGAAGGAATTTAATAGAATAATTAATTCAATTGTATGAGTTGGGAAGTTGAAGGGCATTTTGGTATTATAATAATTTGGTATAATGGTATAAAAACTACCACTTTGTATTTATAAAGCCCCTTCTCTTTATAATAGTATAGATATTTCACCATGTCCCGACATAATCGAAAATTTGTCCAAACAACACGTTGCAGCCGTTCAAATTAATCTTCCGAATTCTTACGCGAAAAGATTAAAAATACATAGGGTTAATTACACTTAGATTCGCTATAAAAATACGAATTATATTTTTTTCCAAAAAGTTTTGAAATAAACCTATACTCTCTTCCAAAATTCTTTATTTACACCTGATTTACTTCCGTTAAGATTTGAGAAAAATGCTAATGTCAGTAAAATAATTACATAAATTTTTAATTTTTTCTTATTTAATATTTTTATCTATATTTTTGTATTTATAAGGAAGTAAATGTAATTTGTATTCATAGGGTGATGTTAATATCATTATAATTTTTTCGTTTATAAGTACATAATTATTACATGATAATGATATTTGAAGGGTAAAATTAAAAATTTATGTAATATTTTTTGCTAATATTAGTATTTTTTGTCAAAATCCTAACAAAATGAAATTTAAGTGTAAACGGTAAATTTTTGGAGCCGTATATGTATAATTTTTTTTAAAAAAAAAATAAGAGAGTGTAATTCACGTTGTGGGGTGGGGGGATCGTTAAGTGTAATTAAATCGGAAAAAATATAAATCATGTGATGAGTGTACAATTTAAAAAAAGTGATCAATCACATTACATGTATATCACACTCACAGTGCGATTAGTTTGGTTCGCCCAATCTTATTTTGGTAAGAATTTTTCTGATCGTAGCAGTAGTAGCAGCAGCATTTGTGCAATTTAGTGACCAAAACCACAGCAGAACCCCAATTACAATTATGGATATCTTGAGTAATTACACGTTAATCTACATTTTTCTTGAGCCTGTTAGCTCAGCTGCACTTTGGTTTTCCTCCCACGCCCAATGCTCACATACATACCCAAATTTGAATATAAAACCTCCCATAAAAGAAATCAGGCCCAAATCATTGAGTTGTGCTCTTTGTCGACGGTGCTTAGCACTAAACCTACAAGAAATTAGTAAGAGACATAGACGAAAGAGGAAGACATATCCGACCACACAGAAAGCAACAAGTGGTCATAAAGCTAAACCCGTTGTTGGGTAGCTGCATAACTTGTCATATTTGAAAGAAAGTGATGAAACAGACCAACAGAAAAAGGTGCTCCTAGCAAGATGGTATATATATATATATATATGGAGGCAGTCTGAACGAAGGCAGAAAAAAAGCAAAATCTAACCAACAAACATAGAATTAACTCATTTTCACTCCATCTATGTATGTAAGATCCGTCAAACCATAAAGAGAAAAAAACAGCTGAAAAGAAAAGAATTTCTCATGAGCCATAGCTATCAGTCACAGTACCACTATCACCATCAAATGGGATTTTTGGCCTTCAGTTTTCTCTAATATTTGGATTACTTTTTTTTTTTTTTTTTTGGGCTGAGTTTGTGGGGATTAGTTCTGATGGAGGGTTTATCTTGTGAAGTCATGAACAAGGCTCGGCCTGTCCGTCACGTTGAAACGCCAAGAAAGGAATGGGATTCCGCCGCTGCCGGTTTCTGAGTCGCGGTGGTGATCGGCGACGTCGTCTTCTATGAACCGGAATTCGTTCCCGTAGGCCGAAGAATAGCACGGCGTTTTATGGGGCTGAGCCCAAGAGGCGCCATTCATCATGTGTTGCGCGTCGACGAGATGATGAGCTCCGTGGGCGGCGGCGCCACTGCTGGTGGCAGCTGCCGCCGTCGCCCTCCTCTCTTCCTTCTTGAAACGAATCCCACAAGCATTGCATAGCGACTGCAACAATCAATCCTCACCACCATTAGTATCCATGCACACATACTCAAAAAAACAAAAGAATCAAATCAATCAATCACCTTGGGGCCTCTAGGTCCATTCCTCCAGAGGGGAGTAGAAGTAGTGTCACAATTAGCACATCGGCGAGCCAGAAGCGGGTCGCCGCCGGAACCAGCGTTGGCATTGCTTCCTCCACGGTGGCCCTTGGACGCAGCGGAGGGCGGCGGCGTGTGCTTGGACGGCAGTATGTTCCAGCCGAAGTTAGACATGCAAGACGACCTCTTCTTCTCCTGATGATGGGCGCTGCCCTCACTGGTAAGACGAGTTGAAGGCGTGCCTAAGGAAAGAGTACAATCCACAGAAGCAGACGGAGAGGTCGTGAAAGAGTACATCTCCCCCTCATCAAAACCTCTGTGCCCATTAGCCATGGAGAAGAGCATCGAGAATGAATTGCTCTGAGTGTGGTACATGACGAGGATGAATATCAAGAATGGAGTTTTCAGCTCAGCACAAAAAAGGGTTTTTATACAAGAAGAGTGAGATGAAAAGGAGGTAAGAATAGTAAGATGTTTGAACAACAACAACTTAGGAAAGAGAGCTGGTTTTACGAGGGTCGTACGTACATAACATAATAAGCAGAGAGATGAAGAGGTGTGTGAGTGTCTGAATGTTAAGCTTTATAAAGGTAATAAAAATGGGAGTCAGCAGGTGGGAGCAGTAGTCCACGTTTGTCGTCAATTGATTGTCATGGAACCAAAAAACTCAGAGTAAAATTAGATAAAAATGGATGTGCACAGAGAGGGCACAGGTTACACCTCGCAGAGGGTGTAATTTAGTGTAAGAGGGAGAATAAGAATGAGGCAGGAGGTGTGTGGACTGTGGAGTCTGCGTATATACACATTTCCGTTCATTCATTCACATATATATAGACCTCATCTGTCCATACATACACATATAGATACAAATATGTGGAGTGGGGTGCACTTACTTCTACTTTTGTGACCAAAATAAATAGTAGAGAAAATTGTAAATTTTAAACAACAATAAAAATTTAGGATATTTGAAAAAATTGTTTAATACTTATGATTTTGTCATCAAGCTCTAAAAGTTGGTGGAAAATTATTTATGACTTTTATCTTAAATTAATTTGATAGCAGAAGTTGTAAATTAAATATAGGGTAAATTATAGCCATATTTTTTTAAATTTGGCATAATTATAAATACTCCCTTGAATTGAAAATAATTATGTAGCTTTTAAACGGGTATGTGAAAAGTACTATTTTACTCTAACTGATTTTTTTATTTTTTAAAAAAATATTTGAAAAAATAAAAAAAATCTTAGAGTGGATAAAATAAATAATCCATAGAAAATATTAATCCATAAAATATTTTAGAAAATTCTAAAAAATTATATAAAATTATAACTTATAATCCAAAATGGCAATTCATTACAAAAATTGGATAAAAGCCTAATAAAATGGATTCGTTGTTCAGCGAACATTAAAATCGGAGAAGTAGTCGTAATTTTTCGAACAACAGAAAGGTCTTTATAATCATATCAAATTTTAGGAGAGGTGATTGTAATTTACCAGCAAAATATTGTTTTCATCTTTAGTTTTGAATGGTTTTAAGTTTTACAATTTTTATTTAAATTTAGACAATTTTAAGATAAAAATGTGCAATAAGAAACACTATTTTTATTTTATTTTATGAATGAATTGACAAATATATATTTTAAACGATTAGAGAAATACAAATAAAACTGATATTGGAGTTGGTCATGGGGCAGTCAAAAGAGGCCACGTGACTAGCGGGAACAGTCTTCCATGGATCTGCCTTCTCCGATCACGAGGCAACAGTGGCCGAAACCCAATACATCAACCTTGTGTCTGTATCCGTATCTCTGCCTGCCACCCTCCCCAAGGAAAATGGAATTGCCCCCACCACCACCACCACCGCCACCCACCACCACCAACGCCACCGCCAACCGCCACCATCAGACTCACGGGAATTAACACCTTGATTTGGTTACCTTCTTCATTAATTAATTCTTCTTAGTGAATAAATTAATGTGAGCTCTGGACATGTTGGGAATATGCGTTTTTTTGTATTGTATTGTACGACTTCAGAGCTGCTGTGTTGGTCTTCAATTAAAGTAATTCTCTAGATTTGCAAGATTTATTAATTACTATTATTAAGGTGGAAATGAGATATTTGCAGCTGCAATTAGTTAATAAAAATTAGAGTAAATTATATTGACATTTTCTAAAATTAAGTCCAAACACAAAAATATTGTCATTCATTTCAAAGTTACAAATATACCATTTGAAATTGTAATTACAAGTAATTTTTAATTTAATGACAAAATTTTATACAAACACCCGTAAAATATATAACATTTAAACCCCTAAGAAGATGTACTTGTAATTTTGAACAGAATATGACAGATATTTATGTACTTAGGTCTAAACTAAAGGTTTATCAACGTAATTTACTCTAAAAACTATTATAAATTATCCTCAACTACGTCATTAAAATATTTTATATGTTTTAACTGAGGTGAAAATAGTTTTAACTTTAAATATATTGAAATAATCACATTCGTGCATTTTCAAATAAATAAATTTTCAAAAACTGAGAAAGAATACCAAAAGATATTAGGGTGAAATATCTTTTATTCTAGTTTTGTATTTGCACATTAGTGTTATACTTATGCATATATTGTAATTCCATTTTAAAATTAAAGTTTAATTTAAGTATATATTTTTTTATAATTTTAAAAAAATGATCAATTACACATGAATTGTGATACGAAAATGTTATAAAAGATACTAACGAGCAACATAGTGCATGAATAAGTGAAAGAAATTTTATACCATAGATAACATATATTGACCTTCATTCGTAAAACCACTTGAAAATCTCATTAAGCACGTCGTTGTATTTGAAAACCTCAATAACACTTTAAAAAGATCATGTAATTCACCTTGTAAAAACATTGATAAAATGTGCCTTTTATTTGAATAAAACGGGTATTATTACAATAATATTTAATGGGGTTCCATCAAACAATAAAATCTCAACAAGTATGGAGAGAGAAATTTTAGTGTAGCTAGTTGGGTAAACTTCAACAATGTAATGACCAACTTCTAAAGCTTCATTAGTTGTTGTAGACCATCTAATCCAACTACAAATAGATATGATGGATATCTACTAATACAAAGGGGCACAAATAATAGCTGAAAATAATTATTTAAATTAAATTAATAGTTAATCACATTAATTATAAATATTATCACACTAGAAAAAAACTCACTATTAGCTACATTTTTAATGATTATAACTAAAAATTGGGGTAAATAACTATTATTAGCTACGGTTAAATAAAAATCAATACAAAAATTAGCTTTTCCACCATGAAAATTTTATTTGTCACGGTTAAGAGCCGTGGTAAAAACATTCGTCATGATTTTTAGCCATGAGAAATCCTTTAGCCACCCTCGCAAAAACTATTATCGACAATCATTGTGTGATCGTGGTCAATAACTATTTATTTTGATTATTTTCTATTAACCATGGCAAATTGCTATGATTAAATGTAGTGTCATTCAGCTTCTAATATGAAGTGTATTTTAGGTCCAATGTATTTGCAAAGGCTCAAAAACTTACGGTGGGCTGGAAATTCAATAGTGTGTCTTACAAGGAAGGATCACATAAGAACAATACTAGGAAAGTTTCGATTATATAACCCTTCGATACTTAAAATAGAAAGGTTGTATGAGGAGGAACCGTATAAAGGTTGTAAGAATCTTTGAATAACAAATATTGTACCGTAGACATAGAGGACTAGCTAGTATTATACTATTGATTACAATTTTAATGGTTATAACTAAAATCATAGTAAATAACTATATTAATCACGATAAGTAAAATCCATATAAAAGTCAGTTTTTCTATCATGAAAAAATTATTTGGCACAACTAAGAGCCATAGTAAAAATATTTGTCATGGCAAATATTTTAGTCACTCTCGCAAAATTTACGGTCAAAAACCATTGTGTGGTTGTGGTTAATGACAACTATTTGCTACGACTATTTATTATTTATCATGACAATTAGTTATGATTAATATTATATTTTTTATAGAACTAATAATACGATTGCACGTGAATATTGATTCAAAATTGATCATGTGGTCATTATGCATCCGTACATACTCAGGGCCAAGTAGAGTTTGGAGTCGGGCTGGTACGACCCCAATTAAGATAGGTGCATATATTTTTTTTTACCTTTTTTATGTTAATGAGAAATTTTGGGCATTTATGTGATTCCAAGGTTTCATTATATAGGCCCTACATCAAGCATTATATTTATTATTAATAATAATTATAATTAGATTATATATAAATCATATTATATGCATAATATACTCACGATAAATTTATATTTGGTTCCAAATTGAATTTTGGTGAGATAGACATAAAAGTATGAAGAAAACAAGCAGTTTCAGGCTAATGTTAGAATCAGTGGCCGTACCCTGTCCTGGAATCACGTGAATAACCAATTCAGTTGGTCATCGTCTCAATCATACCAACCTCGTGCTCAAATCCACAATTCATATTTTCTATCATACATTTATATTATATATTAATATCATATTTTGCATGTATTTTTATGATGAAAATAAATTAGGAAGAAAATTGTAAGTTTGATCTAGTGAAAATTGAGAGTGTTTAATTACAAAAATAAAAAGAAAAATTAGGAGTGTTCGACAATAAAAATGAAAAATAGAAAAAAAACTAAAATTAGAGTATTTGGATGGAAAAATAATCACATACGATTTTATTGATAAGCTGCAAAAAATTAGTGGGAGAAACTTATAACTTTCGGCTTAAATTAATTTGATTTAAATAGATAAAAAAAAGTAGAAACAAAAAATAAAAAATATTTTTTAGACTTTTTTTCAACAAAAACAAATTGAGAAGAATTTAAATTAAAATATTTCAAATTAACACGAAATAATCAAGGAAAGTTGATTTCAATTTGGAAAAGATAATTATACTCCCATCTCCTGATATTTGGTGTAATTACACGTAGATTTTATATGATTTGAAAAATTATATCTAGTACCCCTAAGGTTTGCTCATGTCTAATAAATAGGTCCCCCCGTTAGTTAAAATTCACCAAAATTTGTTGATATTAATAAAAGAACTGAATTTGTTGATATTAACTAATGCATGCCAAACAAATCTTTTATGACTAAATTATCATTAAAACAGTGAAGATATAACTCATTTTATACATTAACGTGTGACGATATATATGGATAGTTTGGACATAAAAGGATTTGTTTGACCTACAACAAGTCAATAATAAGTCAGTCGATGACAAATATCACATTTAATTCTTTTTTTTTTTGCGTATATCAAAAAATTCGATAAAATTTTAACTAACGGAGGGACCTATTTATTAGATAGAAAGAAACTTCAAGAATAATAAATATAATTTTTTAAATTATAAAAAAATTACATTTAATTACACTAAACTTTATAAGAGCGTGGAATAAGTGTACTTTTGGAAAATGGAAAAAAAAAAAAAAAGAAGTAAATTGAATATAGTTAGCTATATGGTAGGCCCGGTAGGGGCAGTGTACTTGATCTTTACATGAAATAAGAGAGAAATTATCTTACGCACAATGTGTACATTTTGCTAGCTAGATATACAGTTGGATTTGTCCTACTCTGCCAGTTACTTCATCATTCTTGATTCCATAAAAAGCTTTCCTATCTCTATCACTCTACTCACACTAGTGTAATTACAAGTTGGTACAAAAGAGATGTTCATATTCTATATATACTAGTGATGATGCACGTTCGATACGTATGTAACTTAATTGAATGAAAATAGAAGAAAATTTTAAATGAATAGTTGTTTGATAAAATAGATTATAATTCAATTTTTTATTATATTTGTTTAAATGGATGAAAAATAAAAAAGACAAAACTAATAACTGATCAGAATTAATAAAATAAAATAACTTTAAATGTGTATAAATAAAAAAAAACTATTAATTAAACCAATTACTCAAAGAATAAAATTATTTGTGGAAGAAAAAAGTATTTGTTAAAGGCATTTTAGGGGGAAAATAGCATTTTTGGTCCCATAACTTAGGGTCTTTTCACTTTTGGTATCATCCGTTACAGGATTAGCACTTTTGGTCCCGTAACTTAAAAAAATTAGCAGTTTTCGTCCTCCCCCGTTTTTTCGTTAGTTTTTAACGGAAATGGCCATTTGGCTGTTAACTTTTTCAAATTGAAAAAAAAAATTGGCGCCCTTTGTGCTTAGTATCATTTTTTGCGGGAATATAACTACTATTGAGAGTTAAAATAAAAAATTGAAAAAAATTAGAGCAAATAAAGGTGATTTCTATCATCTCTTACAAAAAATAATCTTTCTTTTAATTTTACTTGTGTTGCAATTTATCATTTTCTAGAGACTCTGTAAATATTAGAACAAGTGTTGATCCACAAAAAATTCAAGTAACCCAATGTAAGCATATAAAGTACATAAATTGCATAAATTACAAAAAATTAATTACATAAATTGCATAAATTACAAAAATTCAATTACATAAATTGCATAAATATTTACTTGAATATTTACAGAAATCAAGTACATATTCAATTTCAAGAGCTTGAATCTTTGTAACTTATGCAATTTAATATAATTTATGTGGTTACATTGGGTTACTTGAATTTTTTATGGGTCAACACTTATTCTAATATTTACAGAGTTCGTAGAAAATGATAAATTGCAACACAAATAAAATTAAAGAAGAAAATATTGTTCTTTGCGAAAGAGGATAGAAATCACCTTTATTTGCCCTAATCTCCTTCAATTTTTCATTTTAGCTGTCAATATTAGTTATATTCCCGCCAAATATGATACCGAGCACAAAGGGCGCCTATTTTTCCTTCAATTTGAAAAAATTAACGGCCAAATGGCCATTTTCGTTAAAAAACTAACGGAAAAACAGGGGAGGACGAAAACTAATAATTTTTGTAAGTTATGGGACCAAACGTGCTAATCTCGTAATGGATGGTACCAAAAGTGAAAAGGGCCTAAATTATGGGACTAAAAATGCTATTTCGCCGCATGTTAGGCGATTCATATTTTTCCAACGATGGTAGTTATTATAAGGATTTTCCTCTTAATACATAGTAAATTTATATATATATATATATATATATATATATAAAAGAGGTTTGGGTGGTTTCAACTTCAATCACCAGAAAGGAGCTAACCATGTTTTTGGACTATAATCAATTATAAGTATACTTTTTTTTTTTTTTTGGATAAATGCAATTTACCCTCTTGTGATATAAAAAATGAGTAAAATCCCTCTGTAAAAAAAATAATTAGCAAATTATCTCCCTGTGTTTTGATATATGAAGCAAATTTACCCCCTATCGACGGAAAATACAGGGGGGTAATTTGCTTCATTTTAAGATCACAGGGGGTAATTTGCTAATTATTTTTTCACAGGGGGGTTTTTGCTCGTTTCTTATATCACAGGGGTGTAAATTGCATTTATTCCCCCTTTTTTTAGTGAAGCAATGAACTATTATTTATTTCAAATAAATCGATTATAATCATTCATATGAAATATATTATATCTAATAACTTACCAACAATTATAATAATTTATGCTAATCACCTACTATGAAGTAGATTATATTTACTATTAAATATAACAACATTTCACGTTGACGGTGTTCGAACCAATGACCTTAAAGTCATGCTAATTTCACTAATTGACCTAGGCGACATTGATAGATTATAAGTGTCCTTATAAATTATCCACAAACACAGTATCTATATCATCAAGAGATTCAAACATAATTGATAGTAGTCTATTCTTATTAGTTGAGCCAACAAATGTTTGGATCCTTTGTAAAAATAAAAGAGAAAAATGGGGAGAAGTGGAAAAAGTGAAAGAGGGTACTCCGCAATCATCAAAGCAACACATTGTTCCTCTGTCCTTAGAGAAAATCTTTGACCCAAAGATGGAAACTTGGAAAAAGAAAAGCTACTACTACCCCATACCTACGCCACCCCATGTTTCAAACTATTTTTTAAATTTCTTTTTAAAATATAATACATATGAAATATTTTATTGCAATTTAACCCCCTTAAAAATATAAAATATCCAAGAAATCCCTAGTGAAAAAAAAAAGCAAAATACCTCATCAATCAGAAGTATTATATTTAATTTTTTCCATAGGGTAAACTGTATTAAATCGACTTCGAAATGACACGACAAAAAAGTATGATATTTAATCATGGCGAATTGTCATGGTTAATATTAAATAATCGTAGCGAATAGTCATTGACCACAACCACGCAACGGTTATCGGCCGTGGTTTTTGCGAGGGTGGCTAAAACATTTTTCATGACTAAAAGCCATGACAAATGTTTTTACCACGACTAAAAGTCGTGGCAAATAAGTTTTTCATGATGAAAAAATTAATTTTTGTAATAGTTTTTATTTAATCGTAATTAATAATAATTATTTACTATAATTTTTTGTCATGATTATTAAAAATATAGTTAATATTAATTTTTTTTTAGCGTGATGACATGAGTTTAATATTTGCAGAAAAAAAATAAACAAATAAATGAAAAAGAGAATAGGATTGGTGAGGGACAAAAAGAAAACAGGGAAAATTGACCCCACAATGATAATGGGGCCCAAGACCGGACAAAACAAAGTCCTCTGGAGTATCGATCGATTCGATTCGATCAAAAGATTAAAAAAAAAAAAAAAGCAAAAACAATTAAAAACGAGAGAGAGAGAGAGAGAATGGGGGGAGCGATTGTCTTGAGATTGGAGTGGGGGGTTGGCAGAGGCAGAGGCAGAGGCAGTTCGACAAACGGGAAAACCACCGCTTTCCAAAAGATGCTCTCTACTCTCAATTCTTGTAAACTGCGATTACCCCAATCTTATGTTATATTTTGTTATCTATCATCTTCACCTTCCCCACTTGTGCGTCTTCCCTACGCCCCACTCCTCATATGTTCTCAAAGTCTATCATTACTCTATTTTTATTATTAATATTATTATTATTATTATTACCTATACTTTAATATTAATGGAAACATTCTTTAGGTGTCTTTTTTTATCTATTTTTTTAAAAAATTTTTAACTATTTTTACTTTCACTAACTTTAATTCTTATAATTTCCTCATTTTTTAAAATATTTTTAACTTCTCAAATTAAAATATAATATTAAGAATAAAAATTATTTTTAAATTTTTATTTAAAATGCATGCAAGAAAGTTATTATTATTGAAGATGGGTCTGTTGGTGTTATGTAATTTTGGTCCATCATTTCATTTTATATATTTTTTTTTATCTATATTATATATCAAGGGATATCGATTTAATTTAACTTTTTACTTATTCGTCTAGCTTTTCATTCCCCCACCATCTTTTGATAATTATTTCTGTTATTATCAAACATCTTTTTTTTTGTCACCATTTTCTTATAAATTTAATACTAACTTATTATTTTTATATTTTATTAAATAATAAATATTTTATAAATATTTTATTTTAAATAGTATTATAGAATTTACATGCAGATAGAGTGTGCCACAAATTACTAATTTTTAATGTTACGTCACCATTTTTTTTTACCATTTTTTTCTTTTATTAACTTCTGATTTTCTCTCCACTTTCACGTACATTTAACTTATTATAACTTCTTTCTTTCTTTCTTTTTTGAATTTTTCTGTTTATTCAATTAAAATACACTTTAAAAAATAACATCAATTTTTGAAAACTTTAATTAATTTCCCGCACTTATTTGAATGTGCACACACACTAAAATATATGATTATTACGAGAAGATTTATCACTTGGCCAAACTTTTAAGTGAAAGAATATTTTGTTAAAATAATAATAATAACTAGTAAGTGTGATACATTCTATGTATGTGCATAAATTTTAAAAAATATTTTAAATAAATATATTGATAAATTATATTATTTATTTTTTGTAGAGTAAAAAATTACCTAATATATATTTATAAAATAATATGTATAAGATAAGAATGCATGAGAAAGAAAAAACTACCAAAAGGTAGTTATGGAATGAGTGAAAAAGTTAAAAATAATTAATTAATTTAATTTTTTAAAAAAAATGGCAAACCAATTAATTTAGACACCAAATTGACCCTCTCCAATAATATATAGTATAAATGATGATAATGATAATAATAATATATCTTGGTAATACCTGGTTTTAGGATGTTTGAGACTATTGGAAAAAAAACTTATACACATAAATATAAAAGTTATATTAGATGGAGATATTAAATTATACTAACAGTGATTTTTCTGTTACAACGATGTGATATAATTAATATAACCATAATAGTTTTACACCTGGCATGTATTAAAATTTCCTATTGTTAGAATTTGGCAAGAAAGTTATTCTTTTTTTTTTTTTTTCTTTTACTTCGATAGTAGTTTAATGACAAAACTTTATGCAAACACTCCCTAAAATATATAAGACATGGTGAGTGTATATAATACATCCATTGTATGTATGGGGTGAATGGAGAAGACCCTCATATTCAAAGTTGTGGGTGGATTGATGAGGTTTAATGACCTCATTGTGATGTTATAAATGCGTAAATTATCCTCTGATAATAGAAAAATAGCAGTTTATTTTCCTTAAAAAGGAACAATTTAAAATAAGAGAAGGTAAATTAAGTCATTTTAAAAATTACAGAGAAATAAATTATTATTTTATTTTTTTATAAAAAATAATTTATTTTTTTGTAATATTACAGAAATTGCTTGCACTTTTTTATGGATTGATGTGAAGGAGTGTAGTTTGGCATGCAATCTCTTGGGGGGTGAGAGTGGGATTGGGAGTGGGAGAGTATTGGCGTCACAAATGTCTATAAAGAATATAAGAATATTGGTTATTAATAGCGGATCATGTGTGTGTTAGTTTAATGAAAACTGTGGGATTTGGTTAATCATTCAATTTGCATGCAAACCCCCACGAACGCCATTACTTCTCACTCACAGTCACAGTCATCGTCACAGTCACAGTCACGGTCACTTCCTTTGAGGGCAAAATCAAATCTCTGCCCCACCAAACCCATCATCATCTTATGTGCCTCTTTGGATTTAGTGGGACCCGCTCCTTTTTCTCTTTCAAAGGATTTTACATAGGAGTTGAAAATAAATTGCTCAATTTTTTTAAAATTTTTGAATTTGATTCTTTAAATATAAATAATCAAATTAACTCTTTTTTGTTTTATTTTGCAAATTACCAGAGTTATCGTTAGTTATATGTACTAGTAAGTATGTCATCCTATATATGTGCATAATTTTTAAAAAATATTTAAAATAAATTATATTATTTATTTTCTGTAGAGTTAAAGTTATCCAATAAGATAATAAAATACATTAGAAAAAACTATTAAAAAATAGTTATGAAAGATCATGATGAGTTGGATTGTTGAACATAATTTATTAATTTAAAATTTAAAAAAAAATGAAGGCCAGACGAAAATTAATTTGGACACCAAAAGGGCCATTTTCAATAATATATAGTATAGCCAATGACGTCTATCTCAGTTAGCGAAGCTGAGGCCCCGTGACCTCGAGGTCATCCATCGAATGCGTTGGATGTTTTTCTACTGTATAGTAGGTGAAGGTATTTCTACTGTAATCAGTAGGTGTTGTTTGGATGTTGATGTAATTATTTAGACTGTTGATCAGGATATAGTTATTGGAATTGTCTTTATTCAAATATTGATATTTGATAGGAATGATTGTAACAGATTTATTCAATATTTAATAATATTTCATCGCTTTCACTTCAAAAAAAATAATATATAGTATAGATAGATTAAGTAATAAGACTTTTATTTTTGTTATTGTGATGATTTGCACAGTTAATAGTGATAATTATTAAGAAAAAGTTATCACTAATAATTATTAATTGTCAAAAATTACATATAAAGTAATTATTATAAAAAAAATATAGTATCCTTTGAAATAATATAAGATAAATCCGCATAATTAATTGTATGGGGGACCAAAAATCTCAACAACTTGTAAGACTAATAAACACTTCCACCATGATGCATGCATGCGTCCCAAATGTGATCACAAATAAAGAGATTGAGTGGTCTATATAAGTTCTTTTTTTTTTTTAATCGAATGTATTTTTAAAATAAAAATATGAAGATAATTTATACTAATTATAAAACAAACTTCTTTTTTGTTTAATATATAAGTTATTATGTGCTTTTTACATAATTTGCCCTCTACATTTACATAATATACTCATTATTTTTCTTGCAAAACGAATTTACCAATTTATATAGGACAAAATAAAAATTTTATATATCAAGATAGTTTTCATATCAATTCATTAAACTACCAAAATACCCTTCCTTGAAACTACTCCCTCCCTCTCTCCAATTTTAGTTACAAATATAGTAAATTCTTTGATAGTGAGAAAAGAATTATTTGGACGAAAGGGTTAGATTTTACAAAGATAAAGATTTTTAATAATTTTGATTAATATCTCATAAAATATTATAATATTATATACTTAATATATTTAAGTTTTCTTTCAATGTAGATAAAAGAAAAATTTTGTATAATTTTATTAATAATGTGTAATTTGTATTTTTATGAATATTTAAATTTATGAATTTCAAATTACATATATTTAGATGATATATGTATAAATATTTGATCAGTTCTATTTTATTTTATTTTATTTTATTTTATTTTGTATCACTTGATCCTACCTATTAAAATTTACCAAAGTAATATTTCGCATAACAGTGACATCAATTGCATAGCATGCTGCATAACACCCCTTGTCACATCATATCTTCTCATGAACTAACCCAAAAAAGGGCTAATCATTGACACTAATCCACGTGCCACGTGGCCTCAATGAACTCGCCCCCATGCATGCATGCATGCAAATGCGTTGCACAATTAATGCATTATATATATATTAATGCTAATATACATGTATATATATTATTGCCAGTACAATTCACGAAAATAAGAGTGTTTGAACTTCCAAAGAAAAGAAAACATTCCTCAAAAGCAACGAGATACAACTGGAATGACTGAATCCCAGTCTCCCACTTCTCTGTCTCTCTCTCCTGAACTTTCTCTCTCTCTATATATATATGTATGTATAGAAAGAGATGTAGAGATCTTATTCTTGGGGTTGGTCTATAGCTATAGAAATGTCGTTGTTTGACAGGATTTACTTTTGCCAGGTAATGTTAAAGAATTGATGTCTTTGAGGGGGTTGGGGGTGGGGGTGGAGAATGGAGTAAAGTAAAAGAAAGTTAATTGTAACAAAAAATAATACAATAATATTATGTGGTGAATAATTTCACTTTGCCCCCTCATATTATATATATATTATTTTGCTCACTTGAAGTATAAAAATATATCTTTGCCTCGACATCATGACCTTTTTTTTTTTTTTTTTTTTTTTTTTTTAATTCTATCATTTTTGTAAAATATTTAAAATACAATAACTTTAAAATTATTGTTTTCAATTTATTAGATCTTCTTTTGTTTTTTTTTTTTAAAGAACACTGTCAATATCGGGACGGGTGTTTGGCAGATCCCTACCTATTTATTAAGAATCTATGGAGTTCATGTACACTGAAAAATCGTAAATAATGAGTACTTACTCCGTATACAAAGCTCCTGCACTATCAAAATTAATGAAAGCGGAAGTTGGGAAATCGAAAATCGCCTAGCTTAGTCCCGCCGCAGTCCCTTGGAGCTTATTGAGCAGGCCAGTGAGTTGTCAGGCCAAGTTCGTGCGAGAATCACAGTTGTTTCACATATTAAGGACCACCAACACATTAGTTTCCACCCAAATCCGCGAGAAGGCATCAACCTTTGGCAAGTTCCAAGCTTTTCACAATTGCAAACATCTAAGCAAAGATATTAGTTTTCGTCTCCAGGAACTTGTAGTAGGCAAACACCACGTTGTCGTCGTGGTCACGCAGCAGGGCCCCTTAAGCAATCTTTCGATCCTCAAGATGATCGACTTGGGTGGCTTCAAGACATATAATAAATGAATTGGCATCAAGAGGAGGACTAACTAAATAAGCTGGAGATGCCCGCCGTATGATAGGACCTTAATTTCCCAACCCGAGACCTTGCTTGCCATTACATCAATGAGGGGTTGAAAAAAGTTCAGCCTTCTGCCGTCCGCAATAAATCAAGCTCCCAAGTAGACGAAAGGAAAGGGTTTTGAACAAAACCAGTCAGGCACTTAACCCGTCGTATCACTAAACCTGGCGCTTTTTGAGCAACACGGAACGAGCTCTTCGCCACGTTGAGGGCTTGACCAGACATCTCAGAGAATTCTGCTAGGAACGCGATGATCTTCAATAGGCTCCGCTCCCTTGAGTTCGTAAAAAAATAAGACAGCCGTCTGCATAGGCCAAGTGGCTAATACCTTGGCCGCCGATGAATTCCAAGGATGGGTCCCTCGCGAACAGACTGTTCAACCGTCTTGACAGAAACACCGAGGCTAGCACGAAGAGAGTGAGGGACAGAGGATTCCCTTGTCGAAGGCCCCTAGTCGAGGGAAAAAAGCCTCACATAGCCCTATTGACGATGACAGAAAACTAGTAGTTCTCCGTACAGTTTCGAATAAGTCATAGTCAAAGTGCCAGGAAACCCAGTTATGAAAACATACATTGGAGAAAAGGCTAACTAACCCGATCATAGGCCTTCGCCATGTCCAGCTTCAATGCAACATCCAATTGTTCTTGTTGGCACCAATCGACTGCATAATCTCTTGGGTCAACAGGATATTGTCCCCAATGAGACGGCTGGGGACAAAGCCACTCTGATTAGGTGAGACCACAGAGGGGAGCCAAGTTTTGAGCCTGTCATAAGTAGTTTCGTCAAGATCTTATTGATCGTATTACATAAAATGATCAGGTGAAATTCACCCCAGTTAGTGGGGCTCTGGACTTCAGGAATAAGAATAATGGAAGCAGCCGTAAAACTCTTCGGCAATGGGGTTCTAGCAAAAATATCCATCACAACGAGTAAACATCATCCTGGACAATCTCCCAACACCGCTGATATAAAACCACATTAAACCATGGGACCTGCCACGCTACTTGTGTC
Source organism: Sesamum alatum (assembly GCA_034509735.1). Taxonomy (NCBI): domain Eukaryota; kingdom Viridiplantae; phylum Streptophyta; class Magnoliopsida; order Lamiales; family Pedaliaceae; genus Sesamum; species Sesamum alatum. Next base: position 18,022,024 of record JACGWO010000005.1, on the reverse strand, counting down.
CATCTCAAACACGACTCGACAGACCTCCTCCCTCGTCGTTGGTGCGCAAAGAGTCTCGTGGTGAGTCGTCGTTAGGAGGGTGGGGATATCCTCCAAATTGGGCGCTGTGTCTGGCCTCAGAGCCACCAATAGCAGCTGATGAAAGTAGCTCTCGGCCGATCGACGGATATCATTCGGAGCCATGAACCGCTGCCCCTCATCCTCGATGGTTGAGATACTTGTTCGTGCCCGCTTCTTCCTAGCAAGAGAGTGAAAATACTTGGTGTTCCTCTCCCATCGGCGACCCATTTACAATCAGACTTTTAGTGCCAGAAGTCCTCTTCAATTGAGAGGGCACGTCGGTAAACAACCTTTACCCGGTTCATTTCCGCTAGGTTGTCTTTAGTAGGGTGTTGATCATAAGCACTCTTGGCCAGTTGGACAACCGTCTTCGCCTCCTCTAAATGCTAAAATAAGTTTTTGAGGACTGTCTTATTACAGTGGCGTAGCCTTTGCTTCATGCATATCAGTTTCTCTTTTAGTCGGAGCATGCCCGCAAAAGGCACTGGAAGAGCCCAACACTCCTCCACCATGAAGCCCGGGTGGCGACACCACATGTTTTGGAATCGGAACGAGGATGGGGACGAACCCTGTGGCGACTCGACACAGACCAACAACGGACAGTGGTCCGAGCCGAAGCAAGGTAAGTGATGCACTGTGGTGTGAGGCATCCCGTCCACCCACTCGCTAAAGAATAAAACACGGTCAAGCTGTTGCCACAGTTGGTGGTCTGTCCATGTGAATTGGCTACCGTGAAACCCCAGGTCGACCAGACCGCAATAAAAAAATTACCTCTGATAACTCCTCAATAGAGTGACGCATCAGATAGTCCCTCGAAGATTGCTAAGAAACGGAAACCACCGAATTAAAATCCCCACCGATAAACCACGTAATTCAGTACTCAACGATAGAACGCATGAACGCCCAAATCAGCCTCCTAGCCACCTTATCACACTTGCCGTAAAGCATGGTGCAAAAGAACGACCCAAGAAAGGTTGGAGAGTGCAGCGTCAGGTGCATGAACTGCTCCTCGTCCACTAATAGCTCAAAGTCCATCGGACCGCTGAGGAGACACCAGATCTTATTGTTGCAATTCTTGACGATTGGGAGAATCTAAGGCGCTGAAAAGTTAAATAGACCTCCCAGTTCACTCTCGGATCGACAAGGCCCACGAAATCCACCTTATGCTCCGTATTTAATATCTTTATTACTCTATGTTTATTTCTAATGCAGCGAGCACTCCATATAACACAATTCATTTGGGGGAGGGAGAGAGGGGAGGAGGTAGGACGGACAGGGGAGTGGCTTCGGGTCATAACTCTATCAGGGCGGGATAAAGACCGCAACTGCCGATCTTTGGCTTTGACTACGACAAAGTCGTCGTCGTCCTCCATGGACGGCTGCTGTGGTGTAGCACGACTATCTGACGACCCCTCATGTTCATGTTCGTCGTCACGTAAAGCAAAACTCCAACACCAACCAAGTTGGGACTGAGGATCGAAAACACAAATCATACGAAAGGGTTAGTGTCCGGCTCCTCACTCACTGCTACGTGTAGGTCCTTGGCCATATCACCGTCAGCCGAGGCGGCCAGCAGATGCTCCTTGCCCCCCTCCTGTTTGCCTGTTTTGGCACCATCCGAGTTCCGGCATACTATCTGAATCTCCCCCCTCCTCCATCAAGTTTTTCATGCCGGGTAGGGTTTAGTGGTACCTCCTCGTCCAATTCATTCTCAGAAGGCCTACGTTCCCCTTGAACAGCAGCTGCGGGTGACCTCGTAGCCGAGCCACGGGCGTGGACACTCTCAATGGCGCCAAGGGGAGGGGCGGGCTTAGGAATATTCACCTGCTCCACAGAATCTTGCGGTTGTGGCTGCTTCTCACGGCGCTTGATAATCAACGTACGCAATCCTCTGCGGGTGCTTCACCAGAAGCTTGCTCAGTCGCCTTGCTATCCCGACAACAATGTTTTTAAAACCGGACCGGGGATTGAACTGGTCAAGTTACTGGGTCACTGGTCCGACCGGTCGGACCAGATTAAAAAAACCGGTTGACCCGGACTTTATTATATACATATATATATTGCATATCAATATATTATATATCATAGATTAAATAAATATAATTTATAACAATACTTTTATAAAATGGTACAATTTATTAATGAATACAAACTATATTTTCATTAGAGATTACAATCCGGAGCAAAAAAAAATCAAAAATTACGATATTAGAGAGTTGTCAAAAAAAGGGAAAGAGATCTAAAAGATCTTTTTCCTAAAATTCTCTTTTCGTCCACTTACTATCTTTCCTCGACGAATATTCACTTTCTATTATATTGGTCAGCCAATCTTCTTATTCAAATTATGATTTGAATAACATATGTGTTTACGAAAATCTATAATAATTTAAATTAAAAAACCAACAAACTTATTGGATGAAGCAAAGTAAATTAAAATTCAAACTAACAAATATTTAAAATTGAAAACCTCCAAAATACATTATATATAATTGATTAAATAATACAATTTATAACAATATTTTAACAACCATTGCCTTCATATAAATAAAAGTTCTATTGACTATTAGAAGTGTTCGTTATCCCATATTGAAAAAATATAAATCAAATGTAATTTAAATATTTTCTCATTATCCCACATTGGAAAAGTATAACTTAAAATTGAATACTTTCTTATCTATCCCATATTGGAAAAACATAAGGAAGCTTAAGCCATTTACACTATAAATATGCTCATTGTACAATATTGGAATAGTGTAAACCAAGATTGAACAATTTTCTCATTTGTCCCATATTGGAAAAATATAGGAAGCTTAAATTACTTACACTATAAGTGTGCTCATTATCCCACATTAGAAAATTATAAACCAAGATTGAATACTTTCTCATTTGTCCCACATTGAAAAAATACAAGAAAAATTTAGCTATTTACACTATAAATATGTTCATTGTCCCACATTGAAAAGGTATAAACAAAGATTGAACACTTACTCATTTGTCTCAGATCGAAAAAACATAAAGAAGTTTAAACTATTTACACTATAAATATGCTCATCGTCTCACATTGAAAAAGTGTAAATAAAGATTGAACACTTCCTCATTTGTCCCACATCGGAAAAACATAAAGAAGTTTAAACTATTTACACTATAAATATGTTCATAGTTGCTTTGAAAGCAATTGTTTATTTATTTTCTTTGGCATTTGTTTTCTCTTTGTATATTTCACTATTTTATTTTTTCAGTGGAATAATATTATTAGTTTTAATTTTTTTTAAAAATTAAAACCGGGTCAACCGGATCCTGGGTGTACCGGTTTTGACCGATTTTGACCAGTTCACACCGGTCCGTTTGACACCGGTTTTATACCGGTGACCCGGACCGGACCCTTGGCCAATTCTCGGTCGGACCGGCCGGTCCGGTCCGAGTTTAATAACATTGCCCGACAGTCCTTAATCCTATGACCGAGATGCAGGCATCACGAGGAATATTTAGGGCATCATTTGTAGATCACCGACTGTGGGATGAATTTACCCTCACAGCCAATCCAAATTGATTATGGTTGGGCTTCATCAAGTCCAATTCCACGCAAACCCGTGCAACACTCGGGCGGTGTCCCTCTGTAGTCGCCTCATCTAACTTCAATGGGGTACCGATCAGGCTAGCGATACCATATAGGGCCTTCTTGTGGAACAGGTGAACCGGAAGCTCGAGCAGGCGGATCTAGACCGGGGCAATGGACTACTCGACTCTCGGATTAAAATTTGGGGACCACTTGAACGTGTGCATTATGATCCACCAATAAAAGTAATCTGCTTCAACCACAAACAGGATAAATCCTCCTCATTGCTCAAATTTATCAATATATGTTTGAAGTTAACGACGCCTATCGAGTAGCCACTCCAAAGTCCTAGTTTAGCGAGATACACGCGGATAGCTTGCATGCTCGGATATCCGTGCAAAAAATTTCCAATCATGATGAATTTGAGATGAGCCGTGAGCGTCTCGGTCTCCTTGGAGGAGAAATTGATTGCTCGACCACCTCGGTGCAAAACACACTTTGCCAAAGTACTCCATCTCGCCGGCAAATATTTTCTTAGTCACACGCGGTGATAAGATCTTTCCCTCTCCATCGTTTGGTTAGGGTAGCAAGAAAGGACCGCCGGTTTGGGGGGGGGGGGGGAGTGGCAACCGCAGGTCGGGATTAAGGTTTAGGTCACTAGAAAGAGTTGGGAAGGGCATGCCTCTTCTTTCCAAGTGTGAATTATTAGATCAATAATGAATTATTGGAATAAAATTTTATACTTACATTATATTTATACTGATTGTTTATTGATGGAGACAAGATCAAGCAAAGGACAACTAAGAATGGAAGTCAAAATCTCCTATATCGAGATTATGTAATTACTAGATTATCCTTAGATATCGAATTGTATCACCAATTAGTGGTTGATAAGGGGGTAAAATTGACTTTATACACCCGCACTTTATGATTAGCCTAGTATAAATACCCCCAGTTTATTGTAATAAGGGCATTTTGAAGAGCAACTGAAGAGATGCTTGAAGTTTCTGACTTGCGACCTGAGAAGTGTGCTTTGATCATAAGCCCCCCCGATTATTTTCCCATTATTCATATGTCCATATTTATCAAAAGTATTGTGGTTGAATCTATGTTGTCATCGGTTAATAAGATGGATAGTGACTAAGTTTTCTTATCATCAGACATTACACTACAAAAAATATATTATTCCCTACATTGTAAATGACCATAACTTAAGAACTAGGGTAAATCAATACTATACACCATCGTAAAAAAAGAGAACGAAGCAAAAATGAAGTGACTGCACCATGGTTAATTAAGTATTTGTCATGACTTTAACTATGACTAAAATATTTGCTATGTTTTTAGCTGTGACTAATGTCTTGATATTGCTTGCAGAAATATGACTAATAACTGTTGCGTAACCATAATTAATTAGTACTTGTCACGATGTTTTACTTTTAATCATGGTAATTCGTCATGATGAAAAGTCATATTTCTTCTAGTGTTAGTTAGTTAATAAGATGGATATAGTCCAATCAGAGAGTTTGAAATGACTTACAAGTCTTTGTAACTTTATTATGAATAAGGAACCTACTAACTTAGTGAACACATCAATTGATACGTTTTCTCAAAACACACAAACTATCTTACATTACAAAATACAAAAGCTATCAAGTGAAGAACCACCAAAGAACTCTAGGAGTGTAGGTGTTGAAGTTATACTGTTGTCCTCTCTTGACAGACGAAAGATCTAATTGAACTTAAGATCGATGAGGTTAAATCTACTTGTGGTACCACTGCAAAAAAAACTACGAAAATTGGAGCGGTTTTAGAAACGTTTTTATTTTGGGGGACAAAAAATTAATAGTGGAATAGCATTGGTCCGGATCTTGAAACGGTCCTGGAAATGGTACCCTATCCTCGTAATAGATGCTGTGCCAAATTATTTGGAACGGTTGCCACAGATCGTTCTGATATTTCATCGGTATTTGTACCACTTGTTCAAATACCATTTCTAAATACGTCTTATTGTCTAAAAATGTAATACTTTCTCTTTTGGAACACTTTTTTTTTTTCTATTTGCAACATTCTTTTTTTCAATTTCTTTTGCACGTGTTAACACTATCTATATAAATTTGAATGTAAGAAAGACGCATATTCCGACTCATTTGGAAATACATTTTGGCATGGTTTTGATTGTAGCAGTTATATATGTAGGATTTGTCATCGTCACCGAGCCCGTAGATGAGACTGGAGAATCCTGCCCATCTATCGTGCCCTGGGTTCTGTGATCCTCCAGCAACTTTTGGAATGTCTTTTGCAAAACAAACAAAAACGTTAGTACTGAAAAAAAAATTAAACAAACAAAATATTTCAAATGATTATTACTTACCGCTACCTGCGCTGCCATCGGGTAGCTCCAGCTAGCGTCAGCCTTCATCTTGTAGCATCTAGAAAATAACTTTATCTGCTTTACAGGCTGACCGAGCCCTGACTCCTGTACAAGAAAAGAACAACCTCATTTGGATCTAGTGTGACAGTTGAGGGGCCAGCCGTGTTAGGTGGTGGGGGTGGTCGTAATGTTGCTTCCGCAACCTAAGAAGCAGAACCCGCGGGTCACGATCGCAGCCTGCCTGGAGGAGGCAGAACACTACTAGACATGATATATAAAATTATAGCAAATATTAGTTTTTGAATTTTTATAATTAATGTAATTAATCATTTTTTTAATTATTATAAATTTCTCAAATTTCATAATTATTCTAATTATCTAAATATCCTAATAATTACATATTATTCTAATAATTATGTAATTAGTTTAATTATTGAAAATTTTAAATTATCCTAATTAATGTAATTTTTCCATATTTTTTTTCTAAATCCTTATATCCTATATTTTCCTATATCCTTATAGTACGTATAAATATAAATATATGTTACAATAATTTTTTTTTGTTATAAAGTATATTACGTTAATTGTAGTTTATTATAACTTATATTATAATTAAGTGGTTTAAATGTCAATATTTTTTTCTAAAATTATATTTGTTTATCCTATTATTTGGCTAAAATCCAACAATTTTCCTAAAATGAGACTAAAACCCAATAATTTTTCTAAAATTTTTACTAAATCCAAATAAGTTTTCTAATTCTCTTAGCTTACTAAAATTTCCTAATTTTTTAAAAATGACATAAAAATACAGTAAATTGCAGTAAAATGCCAAAAAAAGAAAAAACATTGAAATTTTTTAGAAAATTACAGAAAAATTTAAATAAAACCATTAAAACAGTTTGTAATATTTTCCGAAAAAATAGAGAACATAATTTTCCCAATTTTATGAAAATATGCCTATTTTTAGAAATTTCAAAATTTACAATTTTTTTCTTAAATTACAGAAAATGAAGAAAAATTATAAAAAAAATAAGCAAATCAATTGAAAATAATTTTCAACCATCATCATCATAACTAAAGCAATTACACACTATATATTCAAAAATTACATAACAAACACACTATATATTCAGAAAGTATAAAATTTTCACACAGTAAAATTACTGTAAAATCCCAATAATTATGTACAACATATATTATAACATATTACAACATTTTATAGTATTCTTTACTATATTGTATATTATAAATTATTATAGTTTATTATACTGTTGTATAGTGTATCACAAAATATTGTTACAGTAATATGTGGCCAAAAAGTTGAATTCCCAATGTGATATAATATCCTAAAACTTTACAGAAAATGCCCAATTAATTTTCACAAATTTCATCATGTAAAACAATTCCATAATACAATTTCACAAAATTCATACTGCCCCCTAATTTCACGAATTTCATCATATATACAAAATATAAAAATTTCACAAATTCATCATACAGAATATAACAATGATTTCAACAATTCACAATAAAATTCATAAAATTCACAATAGTTGCAGCAAAATTCACTTAGCAAATTTCAGCAAAATTTAAAATTATTTAACAAAAATAAAATAATAATAATAATAACATGCAGATGGAGGGGTGGGCAAACGATAGCAACAATGGTGGCGGTGGCGAATGGAGGCGGGCGAGGGGATTTGAAGGGAAATGGGGCAACGACAGAGTGCGGCGACGAAAGGGCGAGCAGTTGATGGTAGACGCGAACGAAGAAGGAGGACGAGGCGGCATACACAGACGGAGGAGGAGGCGAATGCAAATGGAGGAAGAGGAGGACATGGAACGGCGGTGGGAGCAGGGACGGCAGCGGAGTAGGGGCAAATGATGGAGGGCAGGCGGCGGACCACGATAGTGGTGGAGGGGCACGTGGGGAGGAGCGGGGGCAATTTGAGAGAGAGAGAGAGGTGAAGAGTGAGGAAAAAAATTGCGAAATGTCAAATTTAAAATAAAACTTTTGGAACGGTACTTATTAGGAAAATTGTTTCCACGATCTTTCCAATGATAGCAAAACGACATCATTTTTACAACAAAACGCCGATGTTTTACTATGTTTGTAACGGCCATAGGAACAATTTTAATAAATAAAAATTATTCCTGAGCCCGTTCCAGCAGAGTTTTAATACTTAGACGAGATCGTTTAAACTTCAGCAAATAAATAGTCGCATATAAACGACGTCGTATAAAGATTCGTATGCAAAACCTATTTCTATTTGTTAACAAAACCGTTCCTAAAAACGTTTCAAATAATTATTCATTTTTCAAGAAAAAAAATAAAAATTAAGAAAAATACCAGACACGTTAATGAACTAAGAAAAAGTGTACAATGTGTGGATTAAGACAATTGAAAATATAAAATAATTTCATGAGATTGATATATGTTCACAATATGAAGTATATATGTATATTCAAATTTGTTAGTATTACACAGATGTAACTAACATCTTATATTGTTGTACTATATCGCTTAATCAGACCGTCAAAATTTTGATCAAACTGTTAGATATGATTAAATAGACAAAAGAATACCATTCAATAAAGTTTTGGACTATTTTGATACATGGATATCAATATATTGTATCAGGTTCGTGATGAGCGAGATTCAAAATGGTGCAACCTTCAATCAGGTCACGTGATTTTAAGTCAGATCGTTAGATATATTCAAATAGACATAATCTTATACATGTTTAAGTTTGGTATTAATCCGGCTTACGAATGTTGAGATATCGTATCCGAAACATACACCAGACATATTTTATACACATTTACGGATGAGTAACATTTGGAACAATTTCAGATAATTTAAACATTAGAACGGATGATGAATAAAATTAAGAACGGTTACTTAAAAATAAAATTCCTCCTGAATTGAATTTTTTTGGAATATACTTTGGAACAGTCAAATTAATTAAACATTCCAAATTTTAAATTTTTCACATATTTTTCAGAACGAGCCATTCTAGATTATTCTGAAATTGGTTTTGGCCACGGGCATGTTGAGAATAACATTCCAATATTTGAATTTCCCACTTTTTTTTTGTTCCGAATGCATCATATCTAATTTACTGTGCGACAGGTTCCAAAACGGTTAAATTCAAAAAACTGCTCCAAATTCAAAATTTATACCTATTATTAATTAGGGTTAATTACACTTACACCCCCTTTGAGAATGTATAATTACACTTTCGCCCCAAAAAGTTTTGAAATTATACTTACACCCCCTCCGAAAATTCTTTGTTTACACCTGACCCCCATCCGTTAGAGTTTGGACGAAAAAAGTTCACGTCAACAAAAATAATTACACAAATTTTTAATTTTTCCCATCATTTAACATTCTCATGTATATTTTTGTACTTATAAGAGGATAAATGTAACGTATATGTACGGAGTGAGGCCAATATTATTATATTTTTTCCTTATAAGTACAAAATTATTGGACGAGAATGTTAAATGAGAGGTAAATTGAAAATTTATGTAATTATTTTTGTTGAAATGAACATTTTCCGCCCAAACTCTAACGGATGGGGTCAGGTGTAAACAGAGAATTTTTGGAGGGGGTGTAAGTGTAATTTCAAAATTTTTTTGGAGAAAAGTGAAATTATACATTCTCAGAGGGGGTCTAAATGTAATTAACCCTATTAATTAAAGTGTTATGGTTTCAGGAACGATGAGTAAAGCTATTCCTTTGTTCAAATTTAAAGAAAAAAAAAAGAAAACCATTCAGTGGGTTTAGAAACGATAGGTATTATATTAAACTGTTCATATTTGCAAATTTCATAAAAATATCATTTATAATCATATTTTTATATTCATAATTGTTCCAAAATTTGTATAGGAACTCCTGCTAAAGAGAATCACACCGTTCCAAATCTCCCCCTTTTTTTTTAATAGTGTACGAGATATATCAGATAAATTTCCATTTGTTCATTCATAAACTACAAGCTTCATGGTATTACTATTTCGATGTTCACGTCACTCTATTAAAGTGACTTTTATTATAATTTTCCTTCACTCTAAATGCTAGTGTTAATTGAAAAAAAAAAATAATCATGAAGACCTACTGTTCATGTGAATCAAACTATTGTGAAAAGAGTAATTTTCAAATCTAGAGAACACAAATATTGAAATACGTCACCAATTTCCTAAATCATCCGGCACTGAAAATGTTTAACATTTTCCTCAAATATTTTATAGACCAAATGCATATACATATAGGATAAACTAATTGTGGGAGATTGTACCTGTATATAATAAATAATTTTTTACGTTTTAAAATATATTATAAATAAAAATAAAAATTAATAAATTGCATTTCAAGAAAAAAAAAGCGAACTTAGGAATATTGTCGACACAACAAAAAAAAGTTTGTACTACAGTGTCAAAAATCGCCATTTCGTAAGTGAAAAAGGCCTTTTTGTTTTTATATTAGTATAGATTATATTTACACATCCTAAGGTAGGTCGAATTACAAAGCGTATCCTACTTTTTTGTAAAATTACAAGTATATTCCCTAAATTGTTGGTGTAATCTAACTAATCAGGCGGTGTTTGTCTAAATTTTTTTTCTTAGGTTTAATTATACAAACATCTCTCGTATTTTGTAAAACTATAAGTACACCGTTTGAGGGGGTGACGATATAATGTAACTGGGGGATGTTTGTATAAGTATTTTTTTCTTTTTACTAAGGATGTATCAATATAAATTACAATTACAATTTTAGAGGATTTATTTATAATTTTATAAAAAATAAAAGATATTTATCTAATCAAACCTTACTTCAAAAGGTGTCAATTCAATTTACATATACATAGGAAAAAAATGCAAACAATCCCCTCGTGATATTTCAAATAAGAAAGTTAACCCCTTTATGGAAAAAAAAATAGCAATTTATCTTCCTGTGTTTTTTAGAACGAAACAGTTTACCTCTTTGTATTTTTTAAAACAAAGTAATTTACCTCCTCAGATAGGTACATAAATTGCTTTATTCTAAAAAGACACAAAAAGATAAATTGTTATTATTTTTAAAACAGGATAATTACTCATTTACAATATCACAAGAAGTAAATCGTATTAAACCATATATATATATATATACACACTTTATAATTCAAGTGTTACATATGCATAGAATTGAAGGGGCAAAGTAAAAGTCACCTATAACAATAAGACTAAGGCCTATGGAAAGAGAAAGGGGGAGTCAAATATGTTATATAAAAAAGATACAAGTCTAAACCTCCAATTGTCTCCTACAAGGAGGTCTATTCTTCTGCCCAAAGGAAACTCCTCCTTCTTTCCTCTTCCCCTTTATCTTTTCTCGATGCCTTATAAGGTGCTTCATAGTTTTTTTCTTTCTTTCTTTTCTTTTTTTTCCCCCTTCTATTAATATGTTTAAAGTTGGCATGCATGCTGCAAGACTTGTAGAATGAGCTTTGCTTTTTCAACCTATATTATTGAGATTTTCAGTTAATAAAAAAATTATAAAAATCAATAGAAAAAAGAAACAATTAATTCAAAAAGAAAAAAGAAGGTAGGTTGAGTCTTTTAGAACATCTACTATGCTTTGTATAAAAAGTTCTACCTCTTGTATATATTATATAGGGTAAATTACATCTATCTCTCCTGAAGTTTGACATAATTACAAATACCCCCTCGTTGTTTGAAAAATTATAATACCCTCTTGAGGTTTATAACCGTCTAACAATAACCCATTTCTATTCATTTTTATGGATAAACTGACCAAAATACCCTTATGTACTAAATTATTTTTTAGTTAATTCATAAAATTTTTTGGACTACAATGCGTTGGGAGAGGTTTTTTAAGTTTTTACACAGAAGAGGAATATGCAAGTTGGCTCGAGTGATTTTTCTACAATTTTAATAAAAAAATTAAAGGGCAAAATGGTCAATTTCAGGCCTTTGGTAAAAAATTACAAACCTCAGGGGGGTATTTGTAATTTTTCAAATAACAAGGGAGTATTTGTAATTATGCCAAACCTCAGGGGAGGTAGATGTAATTTACCCTATTATATATATGTATATTTATATAAGCATGTTTAAATTATTGCACGAATTAAAAATATATATTTATGTATATCTTCTAAGCATACGTACTTATAAGATTAATTTGACATCACTGACTTAAATATTTTTGAAAACTATCGAAATTAATTAAATCAAAATATAGAGTAGCGTGCTTCTCTGCAAAAAAAGAGAAGATTAGCGGAAAAAAATAATAAAATCAAGTGTTAATTTTAATATTATCACTAATTATCTATAATAATAATTGTGCATATAAGTTTTATCACTAATAAGTATATAATGGAAATAGTAATTAAATTGAATTCTCACAATCTGAATAATCTTGGATCTATATATCTTGCTTCAGGTGTTTCTAAAAGTTAACTATATGGATCGCATAGGGATTCCGAATATAACCCACAAGATTCATGTGTAGTGGGCCAAGTGGATTCTACAAACAAGCTTTTGGTCCAATTTGAATGGAGCCAAAAATTTGAAGTTGTAGTGATTCAAACTTCTTTTTTTCTTTTTTTCTTTTTTTCACGTGAATCAGCAGTTATATTATATCATAATTTTTTATTATTAATAATTAATATACTACTTATCAATATCAAATAATTATAATTAGTAAATAACTATTATTACAATACAACAATAACTATTATTAAAAACAGACCAATACTCGTAAATTGGTGGGAATTGAACCAATATATAATTTTCATCATAATCATCAATATGAAAAAAAAAGAGAATATTATAGCAACAAAAAAATTAAGTGACGATATTTAAATTATAAGTAATTATATGTACTAAGTGATTTTTTTATTTTATTTTTTCACTATAATCATTTTCATAATTTTTATAGTAACAATATGTAAATAAATGTTTCATTTGAATAATTAGTGACAAAAAATTATGCATAAAGTCTCACTATAAGTAATAATAAGTTAAACATGCATAGTGGCAATGTAGGGATGGCAAATATAATTGTTAGTGTTATCACTAAATTGTTATTATAAATGGATCAATAATTATCTATAATGATAATTTAATGTTCATTTTGATCAATAGTTATATTATGACAAGATTAAAGGTATTGTTACTTGAATATCTTTACTCAGAACTTCAACAGTATCACTTAATTATATTAATATTATTTTTTGTTGTCATGTATAATCCATATTTACTATTAATCGTCGGATTGTACGATTTAATGTGATATTGATTCAGAACTAATCAGACGATCGTTAAGATTGATGATGTCAAAGGGTTAGGTTTGGGTTGAATCATTCCGAGTGAAAATTGTGCAAATCCGTTGAGTGCTTGGTTATTTTCCCATGCCGGGAGGCATTTTACTCATTTCATGAGTCTATTGTGTGGTCCCCACATCAATATAATGTGATTAATGATTCTGCGTCATGAGGTATTGTTTGTTTGACTTTCAAGCCTCAAGGTTTAGGACTTAATTATAAGCCATCGAGCTTCTTATTTGCAATTGATGTGGGACACCTAATATGCGTGACATAATCAAACATCGTAGCATGGGGTGTTATTTGTTATGACTTTTTTTGTCTTGCTTAATGGCTCAATTTAGTCAACCTATCATATATATGGATGGTCATTTTTGTCTTTAGACCTTTACACTCACATTTACTTTACTTAGGGAGGTAGTGAGCTTCATTCTGAAGATCAGAGGGGCCTAAGTTGCTATTTCTTTTCTTTGTTTTTTTTTTGTAGGAAAGTTTTTTTTTGGACATTTTCTAAATCACAGCAACGTAAATTGCATGATTTAACATAAATTTTTAGTGGTTGGACTTCCGTGGAGGATACGAATAGGCATTGAACTATTGGCTTTATAGCATTGATGCGTACTAGGGTCTATATGCACCACAAGGATCGAAGGATCTTCAAGAAAATTATAAGATCTAGGGAGGACTAACTTGCAAAAAAGGGTTTACACTCTGATGCTTAAGAGAGTAACTGCTCTACTGAATTAATAATTGAGAAAATTGAAATAACGTAAGAGTAACGATGTGATAATTAAACTTAAATAGTGAAATGTCAAGATATAAGTGAAAATATGCGTGTGGAGTACAAAAAGTGAGCAGGTAACTTGCTGAAAACTGAGAGAAAAAAAATGTGTAAGAGTGAGCGATACAAGCTACCTTTATGGTAGTACAATCACCTCTATTTATAGGGCGATTGAGAGTTAAATCCAAAAGTAGTTGCAACATATGATATACCATTTGGAACCCGCGTGAGTTGGCTTACTTAAAAAAATGGATTGAGATTTGAGTTTATTTAGATGAAGATATGACTGTTTGAATGAGTCATGCCCAGTCAACCCGAGTTATGCGGAATTTGTTTTATCTGTTGTTGACAAGTCAGTTGTCGTGGACCCGGAAGGAGTTTGTTGGAGATTTTCTAGTATGATATGTGCCAACATGCTAAGAATATGTATGATGTTGAATATATGTCGTTTGATGAGTCAGCCTGCTGCTTCAGACTTGTTTTTGGGCCTGCTAGGTTAGTCTAAATGTATGAATAATAAGCTTGATATCTTGCTCATCGACCGGCAGGGTCAAGCTTGCTAGGCTGCTCAGTGGGGCCCACTTCCTTTGCTTTTGGGCTTTAGAAAAAAATGTTGATAGGGTATCACCACTCCAGCAGTCTAGGAGTGCAAGACTAGTGTTTGACTATTGGAGTAGCAGAAACTAGTCTTGCTATGCAAAAGATCCACCGGAAGATTCTCCCCGTCATCCTGGTTCAACAGGGAAGATTTTGCTGAGCTTCCTGGGTATGTCATGTTATACTGCCGCAAGAAAGTCGTACTAGGCTGTACGGATATATCCAACTATGCTAGGTGTAATCGCCTTTCCCCTACACGTGTATTTAGGGGGATTTTCACAGATATGCAAAAAGCAAGTGATAATTACTGAATATAAAGGGATAAGACAGACCTGGCAGTGCCTAGGAGGTGCACGCTTTTTGATTGGTGAGTTAGTGACAAGTAGGAGAGAGAAGGCCTGAGCCTTGCACGGACAGGACTCCTCCGACGCTCTTGCTTTTAAGGCTGAACGGTTTGTTTTGTGACGCGTTTTAGAAACTTTTGGTGAGTCTCTCCATCTTCTTCTTCTTCATTTTCCTTCACATATTTTCCTTACCGATTCAAATAGGTTTCCATTTTCTCCCCCTAGGGCTTTTCGATTCCCTTGCTTCTATTATCTCATCCATTAGATACGGTTTTCCTTTTCCTGTCGAATTTTTCTTTTATTTAAATATGTTGACCAATAATATATACGAGAGGGCAATATGTGAGGTTATGGTGGATGTGGTGGGTTCTTATTGGGAGGATAAGGATGCCCCCTCCCCATTTGACTCGATCTCCCATCATGGAGGTGAGAGTGAGGAAGAGGGGAATAGCAGGGAGGAGAAAGAGAGGGGAAAAAATCGAAGATAGGCTGATGGCAGACAATGTAGATTCCTCGAGAGATTATCGGTCCTATTTTTCTGCTGTTGATGTGATGGGAATTAGGAAAAGTACGGAATCCCTGAGGAATATGTGATTCAGGTTCCCGTTGTTGATGCCCGTCCAAACTTTTCGCCTGACGGCTTTTTGTGCCTCTACGAGGCCCAATTGGAAGTTGGACTGCGTTTCCCCATCCCTAAGTTTTTTGTCGATGTTGCTGCTCTACTTAATGTTCCCTTGAATCAGTTGGTTCCCAAGTCTTTCAGCCTCGACCTCATAGTTTGACTCCTTTTTCATGTGTAAGCAAACAGGTTCTGGTCGATTATATTTTACTTCCCTAGGGGAAGCTCAATTTTTACAAACTGATTCTTTTGTGAAGGATTGGAAACACCATTATTCTTTTTCTCTTCCAATTTGCCATGGAGGTTTCCACATGTCAGGATCACAAATGTTCCAGGGCATCTTAAGTACTTCGCTCAAAATCGCTCTACTGCTTTTCAAAATCTGATGGTTTGTTTTGAATGCCTACACTTATGATCCTTGAAAACTATGTTGGAATAGGTGACCAGAAAGCCAATAGGTTTGGCAATTTGTAACCTATCCGACAACTTGATGTGAATGTAATATTATTATGTGATGAATAAGATGAGTATTCATCACCAATGGTACCTTCTTTGTTGCGCTCATCTTACATTTGTTAAAATGGTGTTTAACTTATATCGCAACAAAGCCCACAGACCATGGATAACAACTCGTGCAGTTGGGCCACGCATTGGATGGTGGCATGAAACCAACTGATTAAGAGTTGGGTCTGAAACGTTCCAAGTCGAGGACCTAGAGACAGGGCATCGAGAGTCCTATTGAGACTTGCGTCAAGAGTCGTGTTCATTAGATGAGTGCCGTGTTTCATCGGCGACAGGCGTGGGACGCCTACACGATCTTGATGGGTTGGTCGACTGGGGTCGAGCCGACTGGACTGACTTGCGGGGATCATCATATGGAAGCCTTGGAGGCTTGGTCGGTATGATTGGATTCCCCGGTTCCGATAGTACGGGAGTAATCCTCAGACTTGAGGAATCATGGGAGTCACGTGCACAGGACGGCTGTATCTTGGATCTGGCGAGAGGTGATCATTCTGTAAGATGATCATTATAAGCCTTGTCCAGTGCAGTCAGAATGTGTAGCGAGGACGGTGGATTCCAAGAAGAGGATCCGTCCCCTGTCAGTATGTGACAGAGGTATTTCCTATGCACTCGGAGACACGTTCATGCTGTTTGAAGCTGTGGCCACAGTGGTTGGTCGAACAGGGAATGGTTTCCTGTGTCGACGCAATGAAGCATACGTGGTCTCGAGTATTAAGCATAGATGCCTAGTCAAGGATGGGAACCGACGCCCAATTCCATACCCTAGACTAAGGCCGGGAGACGGTAGACGGAAGGATCGTACCCGTACGGAATCGGCGCCTAAATGTTCACGCCAATTCACCTAGTCTCTAGTGCCATGGACCGTTGCTAGACGGCCACCCATGGTAACGGGCCCTTGTGGGACACGGGCCCAAGTCTAGCTGAGGGTGAACCTAAAGGGTCACACACAAATCACCGAGGAGGTTGAGAGATCGACTTGGAGTCAATCTCGAAGGATAAAATAAGTAATTGGATTACTTAAGGGAAAGTCCATTGGATGGACGGGCCGATATTGTATCGGGCTTTCATTTAATCGGTAAAATTGGATTTTCGATTAAATATGGAAAGTTGAGATGTTGATACGTTGGATCTTTTAATTGGATTAAAAGATCAACGGGAATAATTTAAGTGGATATTAAATTGGATTTAATATTGGGTTCGTCGTAATTGAATTACGATAAAACCCGGTCCGTTAAATTATACCCGAGAGGAGAAATAATTCCTAATTTGGAATAGGAAGAAGTTGGACTTCTTCCCTTAATTAAACATGGCCGACACGTTCCCTTGGAGGAAGCAAAATCAGCCATGTTTCATGCTAGGTGGTATGTTGACTTATCTCTTTTGGAAAGAGACAAATCAACTCCAATCAAGCTCTTCCCTTTTGGTATGATTTGATCATACCATAAATTTTGGTAGGCTTGATTGAAGAATTGATGGTAATTGATTGGAATGAATCTAGACATCCTTGGATGAACCTAGACACATTTCAATAATCACATTAATTATGTATATATATGAGAATATACAACACCAAGCACAAGTGATTCATTATTCATCTTTTTCTAGGAAAAAGAGAAGACAAAAATCCTCTCCTCTCTCTCAAAATTTCGTGCTCCCTCCCTCTCTTACACTTGTGTTCTTCACTTGATTTTGAATCAAGAAGAAGAACAAAGTAAGTTTAAGAGAACACTAATTCATAGTGTTCTTCTCTTAAACCGATTCCTTCCTAAACCCGTTCTTTTCTAGCAAGAAGAACATGTGTTTCTTCCGGTGTGGTGTGGATCACCTTTGGAGAATCCATATGTTTGGATTTCGTGAGCATTCCGGAGAAGGAACAACGCTAGTAGCCGGGAGCATACGCTAAACAATCAAAGGTAACGGTTTATTTCGCTTTGATTGATTTCATTTGTATATCTATGCCCTATGTGTTTAAATATATGTTTTAATATTTATACATCCTACATCGAACGCCCGGTTGAGCACCCAAGGGTACACCCATTGGGATTCGCGTATTTTGAATTTGATTTAAATTTACGCAATTTCTCGCTTTTCTCACTTCCGCTCGCGCTCCCGGGCGGATCCGCTTGTCCTTCAAACTAGCCTATCCCGTAGCTGAGGGTGAACCTAAAGAGTCACACACAATTCACCGGTAATGGAGGAATTAATTTGGGAATAATTCCGGGAGATCGGACAATTTAATTAGATTAAGTTGGTTCTCTTCTTGGAGTGTCAAATCTTTAATTAGATTAAAAGTAGGCTTGACTCATAAATCGGATTTATGGAATTGGGGAATGAGCTCTTTCCACCTTTAACTAGATGGAAATAATATTTGTTGGGCTCAAATATTTATTTGATACTTATTACAAGCCTAATGGACTATTTTAAATCGGATTTAAAATATTCCATAAAGCCTATCAAAGGATGGACAGATGAGATTGATTCTAGAGAGCTTGATGAGATGAAGGACTATAATTAAGTTTGACTTAATCATAGCCTAGGTTGACTAGGTCCAAAACCTAGTCAAAGTGTGCCTCTCTTAAGAGAGTTTGTGTAGGAATAGGAAGACCATTTTCCTATAAATACTCAAAACACACACACACACACACATACTAATCTCTACACTCATCTCTCATCGACACACACACACACACGGCCGACCACCCTCTCTCAATCTCGTCCCCTCTCCTCTCTTCACTCCAAGAAAGCCTTTTTTGTTTCCTTGTCTTTGATACAAGGGAACACTAGACGAATTGATCATGTTAATTCATAATGCTAGGTTGATTTGTCCTCCCTTATTCTTCTTGATCTCTTGCTAGCACGGAAAATCAAGATCCTATGAATTGCGTGGACGATTTAGAGGGTTCCTACTTTGGAATCTCGATGGAAAAATGTGGAACAATGCGTATAGCGGTACGAAGAAAGACTATAATGGGTAAGTCTCGTTTCTTTTGTTCTCTTTGTTACAACTCTATGGCCTCCATGAATACTACATGCTTTTTCTTTAATTCATGAGATACACCAAACACCCAGGAGGTTCAAGGGAACACCCCTTGAATAACTTGTTTAAATTCTGTAATTTATGCATGATTTACGTTTTTTGTTTTAATTCTCGCGCTTTTGCATTCGCGCAACCTCCCGGGAGGATCTACACATTGTTACACAACTTGATAGGTATGGTTTCTGGGTTTGACCAGTCAGTTGGACAATAATCCAAAGACCTACGGAGAAGCGATGTCGGACATCGATTCGGGAAAATGGATTGGGGCCATGAAATCCGAAATGGACTCTATGAGTTCAAACAAGGTTTGGACCTTAATAGATCCACTCAAGGGTGTCAAGCATGTTGGATGTAAATGGGTCTACAAACGTAAGCTTGGAGCTGACGTGGAGGTGACTACCTTCAAGGTGAAGCTTGTGGCAGAAGGTTATACTCAGTGGCCTGGGGTCGATTTTGAGGAAACCTATTCGCCCGTAGCCATGGCCAAGTCCCTTCGGATTATGCTTGCTATAGCTGCATGGTATGACTATGAAATAGGGCAGATGCACATGAAAATGGTTTTCCTTAACGGATTCATTGAGGAAGAGATCTATATGGATCAGTCGGAGGGTTTCACATCTGTTGGAGAAGAGCAGAAGGTCTGCCATCTCCAAAGGCCCATCTATGGTCTCAAACAAGCTTCCTGAAGTTGGAATATCCATTTTGATGAAGTCATACGGGGTTATGATTTCATCAAGAACGAGTTTGACCCTTGTGTATGTTAGAATAGGTGACCATGTAAGCCAATTTTGGCACGAATATGTAACCTATGTCTAGACAATTCTTTGGTATTTGATAAAAAATTATGATCATGAGAATATGTAACCTCTGTGGCCTCCATGATTTCTTTATTTGTTTTATGATCATGAGATACACCAAACACCCGGGAACCTCAAGGGCACACCCCTTGAGCGTGTTCTTTTCAATTAAAAGCATGCCTTTTATTTTTGTAAATTTATTTTTATCGCGCTTCCGCATTCGCGCAATTCCCGGGACGATCCACCGATTTCTTTCAGTGGTATCAGAGCCCGGTTCAGTGTATAGGCCTAGGGTTTATGTGCGTTATAAGCATGAAACGTGATATTGGCATGTTTTATATTAAATCTTGATTGTTCTTGATTTTAAGCATGTCGATTTTATTGCTTTTAATTCGTGTGGATTTCTGAATGTTGGTATTTTTTTCTGTTTTTCTTGGGAAACGGGGTGGAAATTTGAACGGAAAACGAGAAATGACGCAGCCGGCCAGCCGGGAGGGCTGGCCGTGCGCGGCCGACAGGGCAGACGCGCGCAGGCAAGGGAGGCCTGCGCGCGCCCGCCAAGCCGGTCGCGCGGAGGCAGCGCCTCCAGGCGCGCGCGCACGCAGACAAGGGTGTCTGCGCGCGCGCGCGCCCCGCAGGCGCGCTCATGCGTGCGGGCGCGCAAGGCTGCGCGCCTGCGAGTCCGCGCGCGGATGGGCTCTGGGCAGCGCCGCCAGGCGCGCGCGCACGCAGACGGAGGAGTCTGCGTGCGCGTGCCCGGCAGGCGTGCCCAGTGCGCGTCTGCGCGCGCACTGCGCACGGCACGGCCGGCAGCCAGCAGGCCAGCGCGCGCGCAAGGCAAGGGAGCCTGCGCGCGCGGCGGCCTGCCGGCATGCCAGGCCGCGCAGCGTGCTGCCGGCCAGGCGCGCGCGCGCTGCTGCTAGGGTTTCAAAACCCTAGCAGTATTTTTCCTTTTTTTTTTTTAATTATTTTCAGTTTTAATTTTGAATTAATTCTGAAAAATCGTTTTTGGTTCAATTATGCCTATTTTCTAAAAGACATTATTTTAGGAGTAAAATAAATTGGATTTGGAATCCCGGGGTTATTTTACTTAAAATAATGAGGAAAGGTTTTCCTAAAACGAGAAAATAATATTACCAATATTTGTGTTTTATTTTTTCACACGTTGTGCATATATTAATTTATTATTTTGAATATTTATGATTGGAAATCATATGTTGTTGGTATTGTGTAATTATATGATTGGATCATGTGATTATGTGTGTTGGATGGAAATGGATGATCGCGAGCCCTAAGACCGGATGTATGGTTTATTTTCTGTTGGGCCTGTGTGCCTCTTTTACTGCTTTCTCCTTCTCTCTTTCTAGTTGCCTTGGAATAATAAGGCATTCTACCTCCCTCCTTATGTACTCCCCCCGGGTTTTCGCTGGGGTTTCTTTTTTTTTAATATGTAATGAGAGTAGACTAGGAGTGAGGTTTCTATTTTTGTAATTGGTGGAGAAGAAGGAAGGACCACATGGAGAGCCCAGACGGGAGGTCCCTTGGAGTTTTCCATGAAGTGAAGAAAGAGAAAAAAGAGACCAAGGCCCATCAGCATGATGATTGGGTTACTATTAATGTAATAGTATAGGACCAACCCTAGATTGACCATAGATCCACTGCGGGCTCAGTGGGTCGCATAGGATTCGGGCTCGTGATCATCCAACAGGGGCGTGCTAGGCTTTAATTTTGCATGTGGTTATGATGATGGATGAATGGGTTGTTTATTTATCATATAACTGCTATGAATGGTTTATTTACGCATTATGGATGTATGTGTAGATATTTATTTATTTGAGATCTTGGTCGTTACTTACTCTCACATTGGTTGGACCAATGTCAAAATATTAGACCCTAGACAAAGTGGACATGAACTCTAGGAGTTTGTCCATGCCTTCCAATCCATGGCATAGTGAGGAAGCTGCTTTAGATCAATAGCGTGGTCTCACGAGTCGTGGCACGTCATTGTACTTAAAGGAAGCTGCATTATGTCATGAACGAAAAGCGGGTTGCTGCTACCTATCTCACGAGTCGTGGGGGTACCAGTGGGTCCGTGGCTCGGTCGATTGGGTTGGGTCTAACGCCCAATTAACATGATTCGCTTGGAGTCCTCGGGATCATGTGAAAGGGTGAGGCAATAATATTGGGAATCTCGTGGAACGAGAATGGTATGGAATACCTCCCACAGGATCTTTTCCATGCGAATCGTAAAAGCGGGGTATGGGAAAAATCACTGTGGATCCCAAGCCCACTTGGAAAGGATTTCCCGAAAACCACGTTTGAGAGTACCGTGTTTTCGTATAAATAGTGGGAGGATTAAATGACTAAAGTCCATGCATTTAATTATTTTATCAAACCACCGTATTTTATTTTCTGCTGATCGCGCACTGTTTTCTAAAATGTAGATTTTAAAATGTCTAAGAACCCACTTTCCACCATTCTTGAGACAAACAAATTCAATGGAACAAACTACAACAACTGGTTGCGCAATCTCAGGATAGTCCTAGATTACGAGAACCAAGGCTACGTCATGGACGAGCCTCTCCCTAGGACCTTAGCGGAAGGATCCACGCCAGAAGAACGTGAGACGTTCGAGACTTGGCATAAGGATAACCCGAAGGTCCGTAGCATCATACTTGCTTCGATGACCAATGAGATTCAGAAACAATATGAAAGGCTAGACGATGTCCCTTCCATCATGGCTCGCTTTAAGGATTGCTATGCAGTCCCGGACCGGCATACTAGGTATGTCGCGACCAAGGCGTTCTTTGGAACGAAAATGACAGAAGGATCCTCTGTACAAGAGCACGGGGTTAAAATGCTTACCCTGGTGGAAAAGCTCGAGGACCTAAAGGCAGGTCTCGATAATGAAATGTACATAGATGTGGTCCTTCAGTCACTCCCACCCTCCTTTGACCAATTTATCGTCAACTACAACATGAACGCACTTGAGAAGGGCATTCATGAGTTGATCAATATGTTGGTGCAATACGAGGCAACGACTAAGAAGTCCACGCCTTCGGTGTTGTTTGGAGGTGCTTCGACTTCTAATACGAAAGGCAAGGGTGCCGGACGTTGGAAGAAGAAGAAAGGGAAGGGAAAGGTCGTCAAAGCAGCTACGAACACTAAGAGTGTTCCCATTGCCAAAGAGGGGAAAGGCAAAGGAAAGGGAAAGGTTGTCTCCAAGCAACAGTCAAAGGCATATGACGTATGTATCAACTGCCGTGAGAAAGGGCATTGGAAGAGAGAGTGCCCCAAACTCTTCTCGAGCCAAGGTATATATGTGATTGAGGTTAATATGGTCACTAGTTCTGCCTCTTGGGTATTAGATACCGGCTGTGGAGCTCACATTTGCAATGACTTGCAGGTGTTGAAAAGAAGCAGAAAACTGGGTAGCGGGGACATGATCCTGAAGCTTGGGAATGGCAAGGCCATCTCGGCAGAAGCAGTAGGATCCGCCACTCTAGTGATTAGTGATAATATTAGCATAGATTTAGAGCAAGTTTATTTTGTACCCAGTATGATTAAAAACATCATTTCCATTCCATTGTTGGACAATAGTGGTTATGAGTTTAGAATCAATAAAAATTGCTTTTATTTGATGAGGTGTGGAATTGCTCATCTACTTGGTACATTGCATAACGGACTCTATATCTTGCAACAAACGAATTTCATCCTCAATGCACAACACAAACAAAAATTAGATAATAACGGGAACGCACGTCTGTGGCACGCTAGGCTAGGTCATATATCCCAAGATAGGATGAAAAGGTTGGTAGACTCAAAGAACCTAGAGGTTGGGGACTTGAGCAATCTACCAACTTGTGAGTCCTGTCTAAGAGGGAAAATGACCAAGAAGCCCTTTGTAGGACAAAGCAGGCTTGCCACAGGTCTGTTGGACTTGGTCCATACAGACGTATGTGGACCACTAAGGACGCAGGCCCGAGGTGGGTTCTCCTACTTCATAACCTTCACCGATGATCATTCACGGTATGGTTATGTTTACCTGATGAGGTACAAGTCTGAAGCTCTTGAGAGGTTTAAAGAATTCAGACTTGAAGTGGAGAATCAAACCAACTGCAAAATTAAAATCCTACGGTTGGACTGAGGCGGTGAATACCTTAGTACGGAGTTCCTAGATTATCTAAAAGAACATGGTATAATATCAGAATGGACACCTCCAGGAACACCACAGTTAAATGGTGTCTCTGAAAGGAGGAATCGAACCCTGTTGGACATGGTTCGGTCCATGATGAGTTTTACCAAATTGCCCTTATCGTTTTGGGGCTATGCACTAGAGACAGCGGCCAAATTATTGAATTTAGCGCCTACTAGTACATTGACCCAAACGCCATATGAGATATGGCACGGCAAGCCTGCATCCTACAACTACTTGAAAGTGTGGGGTAGCCCCGCATACGTCAAGAGGTTAGTGGGAGATAAGTTAGAATCTAGATCTAGCTTATGCAGGTTCGTTGGATACCCTAAAGAAACTGCGGGTTATTACTTTTATGACCCCTTGGAACAAAAGGTGTTTGTTTCAAGAAATGCAGTTTTCTTGGAGCAAGGCTTCCCGGAGGATATCCAACCTGATGAGCTGATCCTTGAGGAATCAAGTGATGGAATCCAGCCATCAAAGGAGGCCATGGAACCCTCACTTAGAGGATTCAGGATAGATAGCCGAAGGGCTGACCAACCTCGAGAAGTCCAACATGCTAGGCATGAAAGACAGCCTCAGGAACAGCCAGCCCCGGTTCCTGAACTACCGGCTCCGATACAGTCAACGCCCACAGTCACCACTGACGTTCCCGTTCTCCGTAGGTCAACTAGAGAGTCCAGACCTCCAGTGAGATATGGCTTTCTAGGTGCGACCGATCTTTTGGATAACGATCCTAAGACGTATGGAGAAGCGATGTCTGACATCGACTCTGGAAAATGGCTTGAGGCCATGAAAGCCGAAATGGACTCCATGAGTGAGAACCAAGTTTGGAGTCTCGTAGATCCACCAAAAGGTGTTAAGCCAGTGGGCTGTAAGTGGGTCTACAAGCGCAAACTTGGCGTTGATGGAGAAGTCACAACCTTTAAGGCTAGGCTTGTAGCTAAGGGATACACTCAACGACCCGGGGTCGATTTTGAGGATACCTACTCGCCAGTAGCCATGGCTAAGTCCATTCGGATTCTGCTCGCCATAGCAGCATGGTATGACTATGAGATATGGCAGATGGACGTGAAAACGGCCTTCCTCAACGGTTTCGTTGAAGAAGAGATCTATATGGATCAGCCGCAGGGTTTCACGGTCACTGGAGAAGAACAGAAAGTCTGTCGTCTCCAGAAGTCCATCTATGGCCTCAAACAAGCCTCCCGAAGTTGGAACATTCGCTTTGATGAAGTAATACGGGGTTATGACTTCATCAAAAGCGAATCCGACCCTTGTGTATACAAGAAGGTCAGTGGGAGCTCAATAGTGTTCCTAGTGCTTTATGTGGATGACATTCTGCTCATTGGTAATGACGTTAGACTGTTAGGAAACACAAAAGCATGGTTGTCAACCCAGTTTTCCATGAAGGACTTGGGTGAAGCCTCCTACATCCTAGGCATCCAGATCGTCAGGGACAGATCTAAAGGGATGTTAGGACTCACCCAAAACTCGTATATGGAGAAAGTCCTAAAGAGATATCGAATGGACAACTCCAAACGAGGATTCCTTCCAATGAGGCATGGGATCAAGTTATCCAAGAAACAGTCCCCACAGACTGATGAGGAACTTGAAAGGATGAAAATCATCCCCTATGCTTCTGCCGTAGGTAGCATCTAATATGCGGTCCACTGCACTAGGCCTGACATTGCATACGCTTTGAGCGTGACAAGCAGATATCAGTCCTGCGCAGGAGAAGCACATTGGAATGCTGTTAAGGGCATCCTTAAGTACCTAAGGAGGACTAAGGAGATGTTCTTAGTCTATGGCAATGGAGAACTGATTCTGGAAGGCTTTAGCGACGCTAGCTTCCAGTCTGATGACGATGATGCCAAGTCTCAATCGGGGTATGTATTCAAACTCAATGGAGGAGTAGTAGCTTGGAAAAAGTTCCAAGCAAGCAACCATTGCTGACTCCACCACAGAGGCTGAATACATAGCAGCTTCAGAAGCTGCTAAGGAAGCGGTTTGGATGAGAAACTACATCCAAGAGTTGGGTGTGGTGCCTAGCATCGCCGAGCCCGTTGTCATCTTCTGTGATAACAATGGCGCTATAGCGCAAGCAAAGGAACCGAGATCTCATCACCGTTCCAAACATATTCTTAGACGCTACCATCCTCTTAGAGAAATGGTAGGAAGAGGTGACGTCCGGATGGACCGAGTCAACTCGACAGACAACACAGCAGACCCGCTGACAAAGCCTATGTCGCAGAGCGCTCATACGCAACATCTTGAGATGATGGGGATTAAGCATATGGGCAATTGGCTTTAAAGGTCAAGTGGGAGATTGTTAGAATAGATGACCATGTGAGCCAATTTTGGCAGGAATATGTAACCTATGTCTAGACAATTCTTTGGTATTTGATAAAAAATTTATGAATAAAGAAGTGAAAATTCATATGGCAATACTTTGTTTACGTTCACTTATATCTGCATTTACATTTCTGTTCACTATGCAAACAAAGCCCACGGACTGAGTATCGATTTCGGGGACTGGGACTACGCTTGGAGGTAGGTCCATGATATCACTCTCACCGAATCAGTCCGGAAATCTCCAAGTCAAGGAATCCCGAAAATGGGTACCGGGATTCCCTTTGAGACTTGCACTAAGCATCTGCTGTCGTGTTTCATCGATGGGTGACGAAGGTCGTCTAAGCAGTGTTAGTGGGTCAGCATGCTAGGAAGCAGCTGACTGAGGTGACTCGCGGGAACCGTCTTACGGAGGACCTTGAGTATGGTCAGCAAGGTATGACGTGTATTCCCGGTTCCAACGGTATAGGCCAAGTCCTTTGACTTGAGGAACTGCTGAGTTTACCTGTGCGTCAGGTCTGTATCTTAGATATGGTGAGAGATTGCCAAAATACTCTTGAGTAGTCATAAGCCATGTCTAGTGCAGCTCGGGTGCACAAAGTGACAGTAGTTTCCAAGAAAGGATCTGTCTCCTGTCAAAAGGTATTGACAGTTGAGTCTCATGTATGCTCTGTGTCTTGTCCCTGAAATCTGTGGCCACAGTGACTGAACAGAAGGGAGAGGTTTCCCTTGCGACGTTTAGTAAGGACAGACCGACACTTAGGTCCAAAATGGGTACCTGCTTTTTCCGTGCCCTAGACTCTAAGTGATGAGACCGAAGACAGAAGGACAAGTGTACTGTTAGAGCCTAAATGTTCATCCCCGAATATTTCACCTAGTCTCTAGTGCCATGGACCGTTGCTAGATGGCCACCCATGGTAACGGACGGATTCTAGGAATCCGACCAAGTCTAGCTGAATGGTGAACCTAAAGAGTCACACACTATCCACACACACTTAGTATTTAATTTGGAATTAAATATTGGAGTAAAGGAATGATTAAATTAGATTTAATCGGGTCCTATATTTTCTTGGAGAAATTAATTCCTTCTATTTGATAAAGGGAATTAAATTAATAAATACGATTTATTAAAAGGGTTGATTTAATGGGCTTAGAATAAATAATAATATTTATTTATTATATTATATTTATTCTTTTAGCCTTTTGGAATATTTAATAGGATTTAAATATTCCATTAAATTAAAATCAACGGTTGAGATGGAAAGGGGAGATGGAAGGCTAGGATTCGTTTGACTAGGTCAAACACTAGTTTGACTAGGACTTTGACTAGGTCAAAATCCTAGTCAAATTAGATTACTTAGAGTTTGAGTTTAAAGAGGATTAAACTCTTCCTCTATATAAACCTCTAGCTTCCAACATTTGTAGGATGATGATTCTTGAAAACACACACACAACACACACTCTCTCCTCTCCTCTCTCGTCCGCCCCTCTCTCTCTCTCACCAAGAAAATATTATTTTTCTTGTTCTTTTATTCTTGGAACAATTGAACTAAGGAAGATCGATCCCGTTAATTCATAACGCGTGGTTAATCTATCCTCTCAAAAATAATACTTGTTCGTTGCTAGCACGACGTGCAAGAATACGTGGGTGGATCGTGTGTGACGATTTGGAGGATCTCAAGAACGAGGTCTTGGTGCAAAACGGGGAACAACGTGAGTAGCCGTTGAAGACGAAAACGACAACGGGTAGGTCTCGTTTTAAGATTTTCGTCCCTCTTTAATTTTCAACTCTGTGGCCTCCATGATTTCTTTATTTGTTTTATGATCATGAGATACACCGAACGCCCAGGAACCTCAAGGGCACACCCCTTGAGCGTGTTCTTTTCAATTAAAAGCATGCCTTTTATTTTTGTAAATTTATTTTTATCGCGCTTCCGCATTCGCGCAATTCCCGGGACGATCCACCGATTTCTTTCAGTGTATACAAGAAGGTCAGTGGAAGGTCGGTTGCGTTCCTAGTGCTTTATGTGGACGACATCTTGCTCATTGGGAATGATGTCAAGATGTTAGGTGACACCAAAACATGATTGTCCACACAATTCTCCATGAAGGATTTGGGTGATGCTTCCTACATCCTAGGCGTCAAGATTATCCAGGATAGATCTAAAAAGATCTTAGGAATGACCCAAACCTCGTATGTTGAGAAAGTCTTGATGAGATTCAAGATGGAAAACTCCAAATGGGGACTCCTTCCAATGAGGCAAGGGTTAAACTGTCCAAGAAGCAGTCTCCTAAGACTGATGAGGAGTTTAGAAGGATGTTGGACATCCCCTATGGTTCAGCCATAGGCAGCATACAGTATGCTGTGCAGTACACAAGGCTCGATGTCGCTTTCACTTTGAGCGTAACGAGCAGATATCAGGCTTGTGTCGGTGAGGGTTACTGGACTGCAGTCAAGACCATTCTTAAGTACCTGAGAAGGACTAAAGATATATTCTTGGTTTACGGTGGTGGAGAGTTAATTTTGGAAGGCTATAGCGGCGCTAGCTTCCAGTCTGACGAGGACGATGCCAAGTCTCAATCTGGATTTGTATTCAGGTTGAATGGTAGTGTGGTGGCTTGGAAAAGTTCCAAGCAGGATACCACAACTGATTCCACCATGGAAGTTGAGTACATAGTGGCTTTGGAAGCAGCTAAGGAGGCAGTTTGGATGAAAAACTACATCAAAGAGTTGGGTGTAGTGCCTAGCATTGTCGAACCAGTGGTTATTTTCTGTGATAACAACGGGGCTATAGTGCAAGTGAAGGAATTGGGATCTCATCACCGATCTAAACACATTTTTAGATGCTACCATATGCTTAGAGTGATGGTGGGAAGAGGTGACGTTCAGATGGACCGAGTCACGTTGGCAGAAAATACGACAGATCCGCTCACCAAGCCAGTGTCGCAGGTTGGCAGAAAATACGACATACTCAGCATATTGGGAAGATGGGTTTGAGGATTATGAGTGATTGGCTTTAGGGTCAAGTGGGAGGTTGTTAGAATAGGTAACTGGAAAGCCAATTAGATTGGCCTTGATGTAATCTATTTATGACAATTTCATTGTAATTGTAATATTGTTAGATGGATAAAGTGAATATTCATGTTTGGCAATTCTATTTATTGTGCTTACTATTTATGTTTATTCTACTAACATCACAACAAAGCCCACAGACCATACGTACAACCCATGTAGTTGGGCTAAGTATTGGATGACAGTAAGGAACCCAACTTCTAAGGGTTGGGTCTGAAACGTTCTAAGTCGAGGACTCGGAGACAGGGCATCAGGAGTCCTATAAAGACTTGCACTAAGAATTGCATTCATTGGTTGAGTGCCGTGTTTCATCGGCGACAAACGTTGGACATTTATGCGATATTAGTGGGTTAGTTGACAGGGGAGTCAACTGAATGAACTGGCTCGCGGGAATCGTCATATGGAAGCCTTGGAGGCTTGGTCGGTAAGACTGGAATTCCCGCCTCCGATAGTATGAGATTAGTCCTCGGACTTGAGGAATCATGGCAGTCACATTCATATGATGGCTGTATCTAGCATCTGGCAAGAGATGTTTGTATTTGGGATACGTTCATCATAAACCTTATATAGTGCAATTGGAATATGTATCGAGGACGGTGGATTCCAAGATAGGATCCGTCACCTGTCAGTATATGACAGTTGAGTCTCCTATGCACTCTGAGATAATTTAAGCTCTTGAAGTCTGTGGCCACAACAATTGCTCGAGTAGGGAATAATTTTCTACGTCGATCGATAGAGCAAACGTGTCTCCAGTTATTGAGCATAGTTGTCTGGTCTAGGATGGGGACCGATGCCCAATTCCATGTCCTAGATTGGACCGGGAGATGGATAATGGAAGGACCGTACTCATACGGAACTCGGGAGCCTAAATGTTCACGCCAACATTCACCTAGTCTCTAGTGCCATGGACCGTTTCTAGATGGCCACCCATGGTGACAGGCATTTTTTCGATTAATGGTTAATCAGAAAATAGTTAATTAAATTGGATTTAATTGACCAATTGTGTTGGAAACAGGCTCAAGTCTAGCTGAGGGTG
Source organism: Sesamum alatum (assembly GCA_034509735.1). Taxonomy (NCBI): domain Eukaryota; kingdom Viridiplantae; phylum Streptophyta; class Magnoliopsida; order Lamiales; family Pedaliaceae; genus Sesamum; species Sesamum alatum. Next base: position 17,991,359 of record JACGWO010000005.1, on the reverse strand, counting down.
AACTTAATGAGTCACACACAAATCACTTTGGATTTGGTGGAATTAATTCTAGAAGAAACGAATAAATTTAATTGGATTAAATTTATTCAAGAGAGAAATAAATGATTGAGTCATTTATTGGAAATCCATTTAATGGATGGTCCAAGATTAATTAATTGGATTAGTTAATTTTGGACTAAGAATCTTTAATTAATTGAATTAATTTATTGGGTTTTGGCTAGAATAATTGATTGGATCAATTATTCTTAATTTGGACTTATGTTTATTTAATTGGATTAAATAAATTATTGGGCTTTAATTGGATTAAAATTAATTAGATTAACTATCGCCCAATGGATACATTTTTGGACTTTATTTAATTTGATTAAATACAAATTCAAAAAACTTAAAGATCCCAATCCATTTTTCATGCAAGTTGAAGCAAGTTAAGGAGGACTTGAAACTCCTCCATTTGTGAGGTGATATGGCCGGCCATATGCATGGTTGTGGGATGTTTTCCTTGCAATCATGTGTAGTGGTTATGCTATTAGTGTGGATGTATGTGAAAGTTGCTTTGGAAGTTGATTTTGGAATTCTACTTTCAATATACACAAAACTACATCCTATACTACTTCACTTACTAACTTGCTTCATTTTTTCTAGAGATTTAGGCCAAAAAAGTACTTTGAAAAACTCTCTCTTTAGTGTTCATACTTCTTAGAGAAGATTGAACAAAAGCATTCCTAGGTTCACTATTCCATAGTGCTTTCTTTGGAAGTGTTTCTTCTTCCTTTCTACTTTCTATCTAGAAATAGAGTAGAATCATATCCTTAGTGGGGTGTGAACGATATTGGAGGAGTTCTAGGCTGAGCTCTCAAGTGGACCAACGAAGGAAGAAAGAAAGGAACAATGCTAGAAGCCGTTCTACGAAAGATTGAACAAAGGTTGGTTTTCCTTTTACATTTTATGTACCTTTGTTCTTATTCTTTTAAGCCACATGTCCAACATGTTTTCTTTTGTTATTTATGCTTTGAAAAATACCATACCCCTAGGAACTTCAAAGGGAACACCCATTTGAATCCGGTTTAAATTATGCCTTATATTTACGTTTTTACGCTTCCGTCGCATTCCCAGGCCGTACCCAATTCTTTCAAGAACATCAAAAACTTTGAAGTGGAGAGAGAGAGAGGTCGGACGAGAGAGAGAGAGAGAGAGAGAGAGAGAGAGAGAGAGAGAGAGAGAGAGAGAGAGAGGTGGCCGTGTGTGTGGGTGAGATGAGAGTAGTAGATAATTAGCGTGTGTGTGTGTGTGCTATGAGTATTTATAAGGAAGTCCTCTTCCTAATCCTACTCAAACTCTTCAAATAAGGCAACACAACTAGGACTTTGACCTAGTCAAATCCTAGTCAACATAGGGTTTGATTAAGTCAAACTTAATCCTAGCCCTTCATCTCAACTAGCCCCAGATTCGATCTCGTTCGTCCATCCCTTGATGGGCTTTTGTGGAATGGACTCTTAAATCCTATTTAATAGTCCAACAATTCCTAATGGGCTTGTAGGACAAAGCAGGCTTGCCACAAGTGTGTTGGACTTGGTCCATACAGACGTACGTGGACCACTAAGGACACATGCCCGAGGTGGGTTCTCCTACTTCATAACTTTCACCGATGATCACTCACGGTATGGTTATGTATACTTAATGAGGTACAAGTCTGAAGCTCTTGAGAGGTTTAAAGAATTCAGACTTGAAGTTGAGAACCAAACCGATTGCAAAATTAAAGTCCTACGATCAGACCGATGTGGAGAGTACTTTAGTACTGAGTTCCTGAATTATCTTAAGGAAAATGGTATCATCTCTGAATGAACACCTCCCGGGACACCGCAGTTAAATAGGGTCTCTGAAAGGAGGAATCGAACCCTGTTGGACATGGTACGATCCATGATGAGTTTTACCAAATTGCCCTTGTCCTTTTGGGGCTACGCATTGGAAACTGCAGCCAAGTTATTAAATTTGGCGCCAACCAGTGTATTGACCCAAACGCCATATGAAATATGGCACGGCAAGCCTGCGTCCTACAACTACTTGAAAGTGTGGGGTAGCCCCGCATACGTCAACAGGCTAGTGGGAGACAAGCTAGAATCAAGGTCTAGCTTATGCAGGTTTGTTGGATACCCTAAGGAAACTGCAGGTTATTATTTCTATGACCCCTTGGTGAAGGACAAGCGGATCCGCCCGGGAGCGCGAGCGGAAGCGAGATAGCAAGAAAAGTGCGTAAATTTAAATCAAATTCAAAATACGCGAATCCCAAGGGGTGTACCCTTGGGTGCTCAACCGGGCGTTCGATGTAGGATTTGTAAATATTAAAACATATATTTAAACACATAGGGCATAGATATACAAATGAAATCAATCAAAGCGTAATAAATCGTTACCTTTGACTGTTTCGCGTATGCTCCCGGCTACTAGCGTTGTTCCTTCTCCGGAATGCTCACGAAATCCAAACGTATGGATTCTCCAAAGGTGATCCACACCACACCGGAAGAAACACACGTTCTTCTTGCTAGAAAAGAACGGGTTTAGGAAGGAATCGGTTTAAGAGAAGAACACTATGAATTAGTGTTCTCTTAAACTTACTTTGTTCTTCTTCTTGATTCAAAATCAAGTGAATAACACAAGTGTAAGAGAGGGAGAGAGCACGAAAATTGAGAGAGAGGAGAGGATTTTTGTCTTCTCTTTTTCCTAGAAAAAGATGAATAATGAATCACTTATGCTTGGTGTTGTATATTCTAATATATATACATAATTAATGTGATTATTGGAATGTGTCTAGGTTCATCCAATAATGTCTAGATTCATTCCAATCAATCACCATTAATTCTTCAATCAAGTCTACCAAAATTTATGGTATGATCAAATCATACCAAAAGGGAAGAGCTTGATTGGAGTTGATTTGTCTCTTTCCAAAAGAGATAAGTCAACATACCACCTAGCATGAAATATGGCTGATTTTTCTTCCTCCAAGGGAGCATGTCGGCCATGTTTAATTAAGGGAAGAAGTCCAACTTCTTCCTATTCCAAATTAGGAATTATTTCTCCTCTCGGGTATAATTTAACGGACCGGGTTTTATCGTAATCCAATTACGACGATCCCAATATTAAATTCAATTTAATCTCCACTTAAATTATTCCCGTTGATCTTTTAATCCAATTAAAAGATCCAACGTCTCAACGTCTCAACTTTCCATATTTAATCGAAAATCCCATTTACCGATTAAATGAAAGCCCGATACAATATCGGCCCGTCCATCCAATGGACTTTCCCTTAAGTAATCCAATTACTTATTTTATCCTTCGAGATTGACTCCAAGTCGATCTCTCAACCTCCTCGGTGATTTGTGTGTGACCCTTTAGGTTCACCCTCAGCTAGACTTGGGCCTGTGTCCCACAAGGGCCCGTTACCATGGGTGGCCGTCTAGCAATGGTCCATGGCACTAGAGACTAGGTGAATTGGCGTGAACATTTAGGCGCCGATTTCGTACGGGTACGATCCTTCCGTCTACCGTCTCCCGGCCTTAGTCTAGGGTATAGAATTGGGCGTTGGTTCCCATCCTTGAATAGGCATCTATGCTTAATACTCGAGACCACGTATGCTTCATTGCGTCGACACAGGAAACCATTCCCTGTTCGACCAACCACTGTGGCCACAGCTTCAAATAGCATGAACGTGTCTCCGAGTGCATAGGAGATACCTCTGTCACATACTGACAGGGGACGGATCCTCTTCTTGGAATCCACTGTCCTCGCTACACATTCCGACTGCACTGGACAAGGCTTATGATAATCATCTTACAGAATGATTACCTCTCGCCAGATCCAAGATACAGCCGTCCTGTGCACGCGACTGCCATGATTCCTCAAGTCTGAGGATTACTCCCGTACTATCGGAACCGGAAAAAACCAATCATACTGACCAAGCCTCCAAGGCTTCCATATGATGATCCCCGCGAGTCAATCTAGTCGGCTCGACCCCAGTCAACCAACCCATCAAGATCGTGTAGGCGTCCCACGCCTGTCGCCGATGAAACACGGCACTCATCCAATGAACACGACTCTTGACGCAAATCTCAATAGGACTCTCGATGCCCTGTCTCGAGGTCCTCGACTTGGAACGTTTCAGACACAACTCTTAATCAGTTGGTTTCATGACCATCATCCAATGCGTGGCCCAACTGCACAAGTTGTTATCCATGGTCTGTGGGCTTTGTTGCGATATAAGTTAAACACCGTTTTAACAAATGTAAGATGAGCGCAACAAAGAAGGTACCATTGGTGACGAACACTCATCTTATTCATCACATAATAATATTACATTCACATCAAGTTGTCGGATAGCTTACAAATTGCCAAACCTATTGGCTTTCTGGTTACCTATTCTAACAATTGGAACAAAAGGTATTTGTTTCAAGGAACGCAGTGTTCTTGGAACAAGGTTTTCCAGAGGATATCTAACCTGATGAACTGGTCCTTGAGGAGTCAAGTTATGGAAACCAGTCATCAGTGGAAGCCGCGGATTCCTCACTTAGAGGATTCAGGATAGATCCCCAAATGGCTGACCAACCTCGAGAAGTCCAGTATGATAGGCATGAAGGACGACCTCGGGAAGGGCCAACCTCGGTACCTGAACCGCTGGCTCCAATACAGTCAGCGCCCACAGTTACCACTGATGTTCCCGTTCTCCGTAGGTCAACTAGAGAGTCACGACCTCCGATAAGATACGACTTTCTAAACACGACCAGTCTATTGGATAAGGATCCTAAGACATACGGGGAGCCGATGTCTGACATCGACTCCGGGAGATGGCTTGAGGCCATGAAAATCAAAATAAACTCCATGAATGAGAACCAAGTCTGGACACTTGTAGACCCGCCCACAGGGGTTAAGCCAGTTGGCTGTAAATGGGTCTATAAGCACAAACTTGGCATTGATGGAGAGGTCACAATCTTCAAGGCTAGGCTAGTAGCAAAAGGGTACACTCAAAGACGCGGGATCGATTTTGAGGAGACGTACTCGCCAGTAGCCATGGCTAAGTCCATTCGGATCCTGCTTGCCATAGCAGCATGGTATGACTGTGAGATATGGCAGATAGAAGTGAAAACGGCCTTCCTTAATGGTTTCGTTGAGGAAGAGATCTATATGGATCAGCCGAAGGGTTTCACGGTTACTGGAGAAGAACAGAAGGTCTGTCGTCTCCAAAAGTCCATCTATGGCCTCAAACAAGCATCCCGAAGTTGGAATATTCGCTTTGACAAAGTCGTACGGGGTTATGATTTCATCAAAAATGAATCCGACCCTTGTGTATACAAGAAGGTCAGTGGGAGCTCTATAGTGTTCCTAGTGCTTTATGTGGATGACATTCTACTCATAGGCAATGACGTGAGAATGTTGGGTGACACAAAAGCATGGTTATCAACTCAGTTTTTTATGAAGGATTTGAAAGTAATCGGTGGATCGTCCCGGAAATTGCGCGAATGCGGAAGCGCGATAAAAATAATCATACAAAAATTAAAGCATGCTTTAAATTTAAAAGTACACGCTCAAGGGGTGTGCCCTTGAGGTTCCCGGGCGTTCGGTGTATCTCATGATCATATAACGCGTAAAGAAATCATGGAGGCCATAGAGTTGAAAAAATTAAAGAGGGACGAAAAAGTAAAACGAGACCTACCCGTTGTCGTTTTCGTCTTCAACGGCTACTCGCGTTGTTCTCCGTTTTGCACCGAGATCTCGTTCTTGAGACCCTCCAAATCGTGACACACGATCCACCCACGTATCTTGCACGTCGTGCTAGCAACGAACAAGTGTATGATTTTTGGAGTGGACGAATCAATAACACGTTATCAATTATTGGTTCGTCTAAGTTCTAATGTTCCAAGAACAAAAAGAACTAAGAAAAATATATTTTCTTGTTGGAGAAAGAGAGAGGGGCGGACGAGAGGTAGGAGAGGGGAGAGTGTGTGTTGTGTGTGTTTTCAAGAATCATCATCCTACAATGGTTGGAAGCTAGAGGTTTATATAGAGGAGGAGTTTAATCCTCTTTAAACTCCAACTCTAAGTACTCTAATTTGACTAGGACTTTGACTAAGACCTAGTCAAAGTCCTAGTCAAACTAGTGTTTGACCTAGTCAAACGAATCCTAGCCTTCCATCTCCCCTTTCCATCTCAACCGTTGATTTTAATTTAATGGAATATTTAAATCCTATTAAATATTCCAAAAGGCTAAAAGAATAAATATAATATAATAAATAAATATTATTATTTATTCTAAGCCCATTAAATCAACCCTTTTAACAAATCCTATTTATTAATTTAATTCCCTTTATCAAATAGAAGGAATTAATTTCTCCAAGAAAATATAGGACCCGATTAAATCTAATTTAATCATTCCTTTACTCCAATATTTAATTCTAAATTAAATACTAAGTGTGTGTGTGGATAGTGTGTGACTCTTTAGGTTCACCATTCAGCTAGACTTGGTCGGATTCCTAGAATCCGCCCGTTACCATGGGTGGCCATCTAGCAACGGTCCATGGCACTAGAGACTAGGTGAAATATTCGGGGATGAACATTTAGGCTCTAACAGTACACTTGTCCTTCTATCTTCGGTCTCATCACTTAGGGTCTAGGGCACGGAAAATGCAGGTACCCATTTTGGATCTAAGTGTCGGTCTGTCCTTACTAAACGCCGCAATGGAAACCTTTCCCTTCTGTTCAGTTACTGTGGCCACAGATTTCAGGGACAAGACACAGAGCATACATGAGACTCAACTGTCAATACCTTTTGACAGGAGACAGATCCTTTCTTGGAAACTACTGTCACTTTGTACACCCGAGCTGCACTAGACATGGCTTATGACTACTCAAGTGTATTTTGGCAATCTCTCACCATATCTAAGATACAGACCTGATGCACAGGTAAACTCAGCAGTTCCTCAAGTCAAAGGACTTGGCCTGTACCGTTGGAACCGGGAATACACGTCATACCTTGCTGACCATACTCAAGGTCCTCCGTAAGACGGTTCCCGCGAGTCACCTCAGTCAACTGCTTCCTAGCATGCTGACCCACTAACACTGCTTAGACGACCTTCGTCCCCCGTCGATGAAATACGACAACAGATGCTTAGTGCAAGTCTCAAAGGGAATCCCGGTACCCATTTTCGGGATTCCTTGACTTGGAGATTTTCGGACTGATTCGGTGAGACTGATTTCATGGACCTACCTCCAAGCGTAGTCCCAGTCCCGAAATCATTACTCAGTCCATGGGCTTTGTTTGCGTAGTGAACAGAAATGTAAATGCAGATATAAGTGAACATAAACAAAGTATTGCCATATGAATTTTCACTTCTTTATTCATAAATGTTTTATCAAATACCAAAGAATTGTCTAGACATAGGTTACATATTCCTGCCAAAATTGGCTTACATGGTCACCTATTCTAACAGGATTTGGGTGAAACCTCCTACATTCTAGGCATCCAGATCGTCAGGGACAGATCTAAGAGAATGTTATGACTGACCCAAAACTCGTATATGGAGAAAGTCCGGAAAAGGTTTCGGATGGACAACTCCAAACGAGGATTTCTTCCCATTAGGCATGGGATCAAGTTGTCCAAGAAAATGTCTCCGTAGACTGATAAGGAACTTGAAAAGATGAAAGTCGTTCCCTATGCTTCTGCCGTAGGAAGCATCCAATATGCGGTCCACTGCACTAGACCTGACATCGCTTACCTTTGAGTGTAACGAGCAGATATCAGTCCTGTGCAGGAGAGGCACATCGGAATGCGGTTAAGGGAATCCTTAAGTACCTAAGGAGGACTAAGGAAATGTTCCTAGTCTATGGCAATGGAGAATTGATCTTGGAAGGCTTTAGCGATGCTATCTTCCAGGCGGATGACGATGATGCGAAGTCTCAATCGTGTTATGTATTCAGGCTCAATGGAGGAGTGGTAACATGCAAAAGTTCCAAGCAAGCAACCACTGCTGATTCCACCACCGAGGCCGAATACATAGCAACTTTAGAAGCTGCTAAAGAAGCGGTTTGGATGAGAAAATACATCCAAGAGTTAGGTCTGGTGCCTACCATCGCCGAGCCCGTTGTCATCTTCTGTGATAACAATGGAGCCATTGCGCACACGAAGGAACTGAGATCTCATCACAGATCCAAACACATTCTTAGACGCTACCACCTTCTAAGAGAAATGGTAGGAAGAGGTGACGTTCGGATGGACCGAGTCAACTCAGCAGACAACACAGTAGATCCGCTGACAAAGCCTATGTCGCAGAGCGCTCATACGCAACATCTTCAGAAGATGGGGATTAGGCATACGGGCGATTGGCTTTTAAAGGTCAAGTGGGAGATTGTTAGAATAGGTGACCATGTAGCCAATCTTGGTAGGCGAATTGTAACCTATGTCTGAACAATTTCGAAGTTTTGATAAAACATTAATGAATAAGAAAGTGAAATTCATATGGCGCATACTTTGTTTGTGGTCACTTTATATGCTTTATAACTGTTCGCTACACAAACAAAGCCCACAGACTGAAATCGCATTTCGGGGATTGGGACTACACTTGGAGGTAGGTCCATGAAATCAGTTCCGCTGACTCAGTCTGGAAATCTCCAAGTCAAGGAATTTCAAAAAAATGGGTACCGAGATTCCCCTTGAGACTTGTACTAAGCATCTGCTGTCGTGTTTCATCGACGGGTGACGAGGATCGTCTAAGTAGTGTTAGTGGGTCGCCCTGCTGGGGAGCAGCTGACTGAGGTGACTCACGGGAACCGTCTTACGGAGGACCTTGAGTAGGGTCGGCTAGGTATGACGTGAGTTCCCGGTTACAACAGTACAGGTCAAATCCTTTGACTTGAGGAATCGCTGAGTTTACCTGTACATCGGGACTGTATCTTAGGTATGGCGAGAGATTGTCAAGATTCACTTGAGTAGTCATAAGCCATATCTAATGCAGCCACAATGTACAACGTGACAATAGTTTTCAAGAAAGGATCTGTCTCCTGTCAAAAGGTGTTGACAGTTGTGTCTCACGATACTCTGTGTGTTGTCCCTAAAATCTGTGGCCACAATAATTGAACAGAAGGGAAGGATTCCCTTGCGGCGTTTGGTAAAAGGACAGACCAACACTTAGGTCCAAAATGGGTACCTGCATAGTCCGTGCCTTAGACCCTAAGTGGTGAGACCGTAGACGGAAGGATAAATGTACTGTAGAGCCTAAATGTTCATCCCCGTATATTCACCTAGTCTCCAGTGCCATGGACCGTTGCTAGACGACCACCCATGGTGACGGGCAGGTTCTAGGAATCCAACCAAGTTTAGCTGAAGGTGAACCTAAAGAGTCACACACAATCCGTACACATAACGTATTTAATTTGGAATTAAATATTTGGAGAAATGGAGCGATTAAATTGGATTTAATCGGGTCCTTATTTTCTTGGGAAGAAATTAATTCCTTTAATTAGATATAAGGAATTTATCTAAAAAATTGGATTTATTAGAAATTAATTTAATGGGCTTGGAATAAATATTTATATTTGATATATTTATTTATTGCCTTTAGGATTATTTAAATGAGATTTAAATATTCCATTAAATTAATCAACAGTTGAGATTAAAGAGAGGAATTGATGGCTAGGATTGGTTTGATCAAAAAGCTAGCAATTGACTAGGATTTGACTAGGTCAAATCCCATTCAATAAGGAGTCTTCAATGTGTAGGAATTAGAAGAGGAATAGGATTCCTCCTCTATAAATATTCCTAAGTGTCCTCATTAGAAAAGATGATGAAATCTTGAAGCACACACACTACACACACTCGGCCCTCTCCCCCTCTCTCTCTCGGCCGACTCTCTCTCCCTATATTCCAAGAAATCTTTTTCTTGTTATTTTGTTCTATAATTGAACATCAAGGAGGATTGATCTCGTTAATCAATAACGTTTGATCGATCCGTCCTCTCCAAATATAATATACACTTTGTTCTATCGCTAGCACGAGGAGCAAGGTACGTGGACGGATTGCGTGTACGAATTAGAGGGTCTCCCGTTCGAGATCTTGGAGCAAAACGGGGAACAACGCAAGTAGCGGTTTTGAAGACGAAAACGACAATCGGTAGGTTCTGATTTACAATTTTCGTCCCTCTTTACTTTAAACCCTATGGCCTCCATGATTATTTCATATGTCGTATTATTCATGAGATACACCAAACGCCCGGGAGTTTCAAGGGAATACCCCTTGAACGTATTTATTTTATATTATAGATGCATGTTTAAGTTCTTGCAAATTTTAATTATACCGTGCTTCCGCATTCGCGCTTCTCCCGGGACGATCCACACGCCTATCCCAGGCTTTCACTTTTGTGGAATAGACTCTTAAATCCTATTTAATAGTCCAACAATTTCTAATGGGCTTGTAGTAGATATCAAATAAATACTTTAATCCGAAAAATTAATATTTCCATCTTCATTCTATTTAAAGACGGAAATAGCCCTTCCTTTTAATTCATAAATCTAATTCATGAACCAAGCCTAATTAATTCAATTAATATTTAAAGCCTTGACACTCCAAAAGAGAACCAATTTAATCTAATTAATTTGTTTGACCTCCTGGAATTAATTCCTAATTAATTCCTCCATTTCCAGTGAATTGAGTGTGACTCTTTAGGTTCACCTTCAGCTAGACTTGGCGAATATCCATTCATCTCATGATAGGAGTTCGTTCGTTACAAGGGGTAGCCGTCTAGCAATGGTCCATGTCACTAGAGACTAGGTGAGATCATGACGTGAACTATCTCATAGCTATAAGTCCACGGTACGGATGTTTTGGACGTCAGTACCCATCCTTAACTTAAGCCAATACTCGTTTACCCACTGAAATGTTACTGGGATCTTATCCCATTGTTCAGTCACTGTGGCCACAGATTTTATAGGGAACGAGTCTCAGAGTATATGTGAGATATTACTGTCAATTGTTTGACAGGAGACGGATTCTGTGTTGGGACCTACTGTCAACACTACACATCTTGACTGCACTAGATAAGGCTTATAACATCCAAGTCTCTCGACTTGGTAGCCTCTTGCGAAACCTAAGATACAAGCATGGTGTGCATGTGACAACAGTAGTCCCTCAAGTCCAAGGACCAATCTCGTAATTTCGGAACCGGGAATGCAAGTCATACCGACCAACCTACTCAAGGTTTCTTATATGATGATTCCCGTGAGTCACCTCAGTCAGCCGGCACCGAGCTGGCTAACCTACTAATATTGCATGGAAGATCCTCGTCACTTGTTGATGAAACGCGACTGCAATCATTTAATGCAAGTCTTAAATGGACCCTCGATACCCAATCTCGAGGTCCTTTGACTTGGAGTATTTTGGACCGATCCACAGAAACTGATTTCATGACTGCCGTCCTATGCGCAGTGCAGTTTCTTGGATCAACCTTTCTGGTGTGTGGGCTTTGGTTTTGCATTGAAAAGTTATAGATATCAAGCAGTAAGTGAACACAATCAAAGTATTAATGCCGTAACTGAACATCAATTTTATTCAGAATAAACTTATTTACACTATGAATGTCAGAAATAGGTTACATAAGCCTAACAAGATTGACTTCACGGTCACCTATTCTAACAATCTCTCACTTGACCTAAAGCCAATCACACATATGCCTCAACCCCATCTTCTCAAGATGCTGCGCATGAGCGATCTGTGACATGGGCTATGTCAAAGGATCTGCTGTATTGTCTGCTAAGCTGGCTCGCTCTATCCGAACGTCACCTCTTCCTACCATCTCACTGAATAGGTGGTAGCGTCTAAGTATGTGCTTGGATTGGTGATGAGATATCGGTTCCTTTGCTTGCAATATAGCCCCGTTGTTATCACAGAAGATAACTATTGGCTCGACAATGCTAGGCACCACACCCAACTCTTGGATGTAGTTTCTCATCCAAACCGCTTCCTTGGCTGAAAGAATCGGGTACGGCCCGGGAACTCAACGGAAGCGTAAAAACGTTAATTTAAAGCATAATATAAAACGGGTTCAAAGGGGTGGTCCCTTTGAAGTTCCCGGGTGTTCGGTGTTTCGTCAAAGCATAAAATAAAAGAGGAGAAGATGCTGGACATGTGGCTAAAGGAACTAAACAAAAAGATACATATAATGTAAATGAAAATCAACCTTTTTGTTTACTACATGTAGAACCGATACGTGCGTTGTTCCTCTTTTCGTTTCTCCTTCCGTTCACTTGAGGATCCAAATTAGAATCCCTCTAATTTTTCCACACCACACCAGAGAAGAGTGTATCCCTAAATCTATTGGTAGATAGAAGTAGAGAAGAAGAAGAAGAAACAATCCAAAACAACACTATTGTTTAGTGCCTTTTAGAATGTTTTTTTTAGTTCAACCTTTCCAAAAGGTATGAACACAAAAAGGAGAAAATTTGCAGAGATTTTGGAGAGTTTTTTGATGAAAAAAATTCGTGCAAAAGTAGTACCATACAAGTTTTGTGAATTGTTTTGTGTATGTAGAGTTGTTGAATTCAAAATTCAACTTCTCTTGTCAACTTCTAAAGTAACCTACATACGCACACCATTATCTACATAACCATGCACCATTATAGCAAATAAAACCACCCACCAAACCATATAAAGGCTGGTCATGTGCCTCACATGTGGAGGATTTTAATTCCTCCTTTACTTGCTATAAATTGAATTTTTTCCATGGACTAGGACTACTAGTCTTGGACTTTTATTTAATCTAATTAAATTAAGTCCAAACAAAGTCCATTGGGCATTAATTAATCCAATTAATCTCAATCCAATTGAATCCCATAAGTTTATTTAATCCAAGTAAATAAACAAAAGTCCAAACTCTAATTAATTGATCCAATCAATTAATTAATCCAAACCCGATAAATTAATCCAATTAATTTAAAGGTTCTAAGTCCAAAAATTAACTAACCCAATTAATTAATTCTTGGACCATCCATCAAATGGATTTCCCAATAAATGATCCAATCATTTATTTTTCTCCTTGAATTAATTTAATCCAATTAAATTAATTTGCTTCTTCTAGAATTAATTCTACCAATTCCATAATCATTTGTGTGTGACTCTTTAGGTTTCACCCTCAGCTAGGCTTGGGCTTGTGTCAAACACAATTGGTCAATTAAATCCAATTTAATTAACTATTTTTTCAATTAACCATTAATCGGAAAATGCCCGTCACCATAGGTGGCCGTTTAGCAACGGTCCATGGCACTAGAGTGTTAGAATAGGTGACCATGTAAGCCAATTTTGGCAGGAATATGTAATCTATGTCTAGAAAATTCTTTGGTATTTTGATAAAATGTGTATGAATAAAGAAGTGAAAATTTCATATGGCAGTACTTTGTTTACGTTCACTTATCTGCATTTACATTTCTGTTCACTACGCAAACAAAGCCCACGGACTGAGTAACATTTTCGGGGACTGGGACTACGCTTGGAGGTAGGTCCATGAAATCAGTCTCACCGAATCAGTCCGGAAATCTCCAAGTCAAGGAATCCCGAAAATGGGTACCGGGATTCCCTTTGAGACTTGCACTAAGCATCTGCTGTCGTGTTTCATCGACGGTGACGAAGGTCGTCTAAGCAGTGTTAGTGGGTCAGCATGCTAGGAAGCAGCTGACTGAGGTGACTCGCGGGAACCGTCTTACGGAGGGCCTTGAGTATGGTCAGCAAGGTATGACGTGTATTCCCGGTTCCAACGGTACAGGCCAAGTCCTTTGACTTGAGGAACTGCTGAGTTTACCTGTGCATCAGGTCTGTATCTTAGATATGGTGAGAGATTGCCAAAATACTCTTGAGTAGTCATAAGCCATGTCTAGTGCAGCTCGGGTGTACAAAGTGACAGTAATTTTCCAAGAAAGGATCTGTCTCCTGTCAAAAGGTGTTGACAGTTGAGTCTCATATATGCTCTGTGTCTTGTCCCTAAAATCTGTGGCCACAGTGACTGAACAGAAGGGAAAAGGTTTCCCTTGCGGCGTTTAGTGAGGACAGACCGACACTTAGGTCCAAAATGGGTACCTGCATCTTCCGTGCCCTAGACCCTAAGTGATGAGACCGAAGACAGAAGGACAAGTGTACTGTTAGAACCTAAATGTTCATCCCCGAATATTTCACCTAGTCTCTAGTGCCATGGACCGTTGCTAGATGGCCACCCATGGTAACGGACGGGTTCTAGGAATCCGACCAAGTCTAGCTGAATGGTGAACCTAAAGAGTCACACACTATCCACACACACTTAGTATTTAATTTGGAATTAAATATTGGAGTAAAGGAATGACTAAATTAGATTTAATCGGGTCCTATATTTTCTTGGAGAAATTAATTCCTTCTATTTGATAAAAGGAATTAAATTAATAAATAGGATTTTATTAAAAGGGTTGATTTAATGGGCTTAGAATAAATAATAATATTTATTTATAATATTATATTTATTCTTTTAGCCTTTTGGAATATTTAATAGGATTTAAATATTCCATTAAATTAAAATCAACGGTCGAGATGGAAAGGGGAGATGGAAGGCTAGGATTCGTTTGACTAGGTCAAACACTAGTTTGACTAGGACTTTGACTAGGTCAAAATCCTAGTCAAATTAGGTTACTTAGAGTTTGAGTTTAAAGAGGATTAAACTCTTCCTCTATATAAACCCCTAGCTTCCAACATTTAAGGGATGATGATTCTTGAAAAACACACACAACACACACTCTCCCTCTCCTACCTCTCGTCCGCCACCTCTCTCTTTCTCTAGCAAGAAAAATATTTTTCTTAGTTCTTTTTGTTCTTGGAACATCAAGAACTTAGACGAACTAATACCGTTAATTGATAACGAGTTATTGATTCGTCCACTCCAAAAATAATACTTGTTCGTTGCTAGCACGACGTGCAAGATACGTGGGTGGATCGTGTGTCACGATTTGGAGGATCTCAAGAACGAGGTCTTGGTGCAAAACGGGGAACAACGCGAGTAGCAGTTGAAGACGAAAACGACAACGGGTAGGTCTCGTTTAAGATTTTCGTCCCTCTTTATTTTTTTTTTAACTCTATGGCCTCCATGATTTATTTAATTGTTTTATGATCATGAGATACACCGAACGCCCGGGAACCTCAAGGGCACACCCCTTGAGCGTGTTCTTTAAATAAAAGCATGCGTTTTATTTTAATATGTTTATTTTTACCGCGCTTCCGCATTCGCGCAATTCCCGGGACGATCCACCGGATTTTCTTTTCATAGAGACTAGGTGAATGTTGGCGTGAACATTTAGGCTCCCGATTACCAGACAAGTACGGTCCTTCCATCACCCGTCTCCCGATCTAAGTCTAGAGCATGGAATTGGCGTCGGTTCCCATCCTGGACTAAACAACTATGCTCAATAACTTAAGACACGTTTGCTATATTGATCGACGTAGGAAACCATTCCCTAGTCGACCAATGGCTGTGGCCACAGACTTAAAGAGTTTAAACCGTCTCAGAGCGCATAGGAGACTCGACTGTCATATACTGACAGATGACGGATCCTATCTTGGAACCCACCGTCCTCAATACGTATTCTGACTGCACTGGATAAAGCTTATAATGAACATATCCCAGATACGGACATCTCTTGCCAGATCCTAGATACAACCTTCATATGCATGTGATTGCTATGATTTCTCAAGTTCGAGGACTAACCTCGTACTATTGGAGCTGGGAATTCCAGTCATACCGACCAAGCCTCCAAGGCTTCCATATGATGATTCCCCGCGAGTCAGTTCAGTCAGCTGACACACTTGTCAACTAACCCACTAATATTGCATAGACATCCAACGTCTGTCACCGATAAAACACGACACTCATTCAATGAATGCAATCCTCAGTGCAAGTCTCTATAGGACCCTCGATGCCCTGTCTCGAGGTCCTCGACTTGGAACATTCCAGACCAACCCTCAGAAGTTGGTTTCATAGCTGCCATCCAATGTCCAACCCAACTACATGGGTTATCCAATTGGTCTGCGGGCATTTGTTGTGACGTTAAAAACGCCGTTTAACGTAATTAGTAAGCACAACAAACACATACTGCCAAGGATGAATGCTTACTATATTCATCAAGTCAATATTACTTTAATAAAGATTGCTAAATAGAACGCAAAACCGCCAATCCAATTGGCTTTCTGGTCACATATTCTAACATTAGCAGCTTCTGAAGTTGCTATGTATTCAACCTCAGTGGTGGAATCGGGTATGATGTATTGCTTGGAACTTTTCCAAGCCACCACCCACCATTAAGTCTTAATACATAGCCCGATTGAGACTTGACATCATCATCATCCGATTGGAAGCTAGCGTCGCTAAAACCTTCCAGTATCAACTCTCCACCACCATGGACCAAGAATCCTTCTTAGGTACATAAGGATACTTTTGACCTCATTCTAATGTGCCTCGCCTGCAAAGGACTGATATGTGCTAGTTACACTCAAAGCGTAAGCGATGTCAGGCCTAGTGTAGTGGACGACATATTGAATGCTACCTACGGCGAAGGCATAAGGGGATGGCCTTCATCCTCTCACACTCCTCATCAGTCTTATGAGACTGTTTTTTGGATAATTTGATCCCAAGTCTCATGGGAACAAAACCTCATTTTGGTTTATCCATGTTGAATCTTTCAGGATTTTCTCAATATACGAGTTTTGGGTCATTCCTAACATTCTCTTAGATTTGTCCCTGACGATTTGGATGCCTAGAATGTAGGAAGCTTCACCCAAATCCTTCACGGAGAATTGAGTGGACAACCATGCTTTTGTGTCACCTAACATTCTAATGTCATTACCAATGAGCAGAATGTCATCCACATAAAGCACTAGGAACACTACTGAGCTCCCACTAACCTTCTTGTATACACAAGGGTCACACTCATTCTTGATGAAATTGTATCCTTGTATGACTTTATAAAAAATAATGTTCCAATTATGGGATGCTTTCTTGAGGCCATAGATGGGTTTTTAGAGACATCAGACTTTCTACTCTTCTCCAACAACAGTGAATCCCTCCGGCTGATCCATATAGATCTCTTTCTCAATGAAACCGTTAAGAAACGCTGTTTTCATGTCCATCTGCCATATTTCATAGTCATACCATGTAGCTATGTCAAGCATAATCCAAATGGACTTACCCATGTCTATTGGCAAATAGGTATCCTCAAAGTCGACCTCGATTCGTTGAGTGTAGCCTTTCACCACTAGCCTAGCTTTGAAGGTAGTTACTTCTCCATCAGCGCCAAGTTTATGCTTATAGACCCATTTACACCCGGCGGGTTTAATACCTTTGGGAGGGTCCACAAACGTCCATACTTGGTTTGTGCTCATGGAGTCCATTTCGATTTTCAAGGCCTCAAGCCGCTTCCCTGAGTCGATGTTAGACATCACATCCCCGTATGTCTGAGGATCATTATCAATTGACTGGTTATGCCTAGGAAGCCATACCTCTCGGGATGACGTTGCATTCTACCTGACCTAGAAGGACTGGAACATTAGCGGGAACTCGGGGTGCAGACACAACAGGAGCTGGCGGTTCTGGTACCACGGTTGGCTTCTCGTGAGGTTGTTCGACATGCTGAGCCTAGAGAGGCTGTTCAACAAGTTGAGCCTCGCGAGGGCGCCCAATCCGTTGGGTACTTAACCTAAAACCTCTTAACGAAGTTTCTGTAGCTCCTGATGCTGATGACTGATGTGTCTCACTTGATTCCTCAAGGAGCAGTTCATCACGTTGGGGACCCTTTGGAAAACCTTTTTCCAAGAACACTGCATTCCTCGAAACAAATATCCTTTGTTTTGAGGGGTCATCAAAGTAATAACCTACAGTTTCCTTCGGATAGCCAATGAACCTACACAAGCTAGATCTTGATTCTCACTTGTCTCCCACTAAATTCTTGACATATTCAGGGCTACCCCAACACTCTCAAGTATTTGTAGGTGGCAGGCTTGCCATGCCATATCTCATATGGTGTCTGGGTTGTTAGAATAGGTGACCAGAAAGTCAATTGGATTGGCTGTTTTGGGTACTATTTAGCAATCTTTATTAGAGAAATATTGACTTGATGAATATAGGAAGTATTCATCCGTGGCACTATGTGTTTGTTGTGTTTACTGATTACGTTAAACGACGTTTTAATGTCACAACAAATGCCCACAGACCAATTATATAACCCATGTAGTTGGGTAGCGCATTGGATGGCAACTGCGAGACCAACTTCTGAGGGTTGGTCTGAAATGTTCCAAGTCGAGGACCTCGAGACAGGACATTAAGGCTCCTATAGAGACTTGCACTAAAGATTGCATTCATTGGATGAGTGTCGTGTTTCATCGGCGACAAACGTTGGGCGTCTATGTAATATTAGTGGGTTAGTTGGCAAGGGTGTCAGTTGACTGAACTAACTCATAGGAATCGTCATATGGAAGCCTTGGAGGCTTGGTCGGTATTGACTGGAATTCCCGGCTCCGATAGTACGAGATTAGTCCTCGGACTTGAGGAATCATGGCAGTCACATGTATATGATGGCTGTATCTAGGATCTGGTAAGAGATGTTCGTATTCGGGATACATTCATTATAAGCCTTATACAGTGCAGTCGGAGTATGTATTGAGGACGGTGGATTCCAAGATAGGATCCGTTCACCTGTCAGTATATGACAATCGAGTCTCCTATGAGCTTTGAGACAGTTTAAGCTCTTTGAATCTGTGGCCACAACGATTGATCGAGTTGGGAATGGTTTCCTACGTTGATTAATAGAGCAAACGTGTCTCGAGTTGTTGAGCATAGTTGTCTAGTCCAGGATGGGAATCGACGCTCAATTCGATGCCCTAGACTTAGACCAGGAGATGGATGATGGAAGGACCGTACTCGTATGGAACTCGGGAGCCTAAACGTTCACGCCAACATTCACCTAGTCTCTAGTACCATGGACCGTTGCTTGACGGCCACCCATGGTGAGGGGCGTTTTTTCAATTAATGGTTAATTGGAAAATAGTGAATTAAATTTAATATAATTGACCAATTGTGTTGGACACAAGCCCAAGTTTAGTTAAGGGTGAACCTAATGAGTCACACATAAATCACTATGAGGTTGGTAGAGATCCAATCATTTATTTTCTCCTTAAATTGATTTAATCCAATTAAATTAATTCTAGAAGAAGTAAATTAATTTAATTGGATTAAATTAATTTAAGGAGAAAATAAATGATTGGATCATTATTGAGAAATCCATTTGATGGATGGTCCAATAATTAATTAATTGGATTAGTTAATTGTTAGATTAAGAACCTTTAACTTAATTGGATTAATTTATTTGTTTTGGTTTAATTAATTGATTGAATCAATTAATTAGTGTTTGAGCTTATGTTTATTTAATTGGATTAAATAAAATTTTGGATTTCAATAAGGTTTAAAATTAATTGGATTAATTTAGAACCTATGGATCTTGGTTGGTCTTGATTTAATTTGATTAAATCAAAATCGATCAAAATTGGTCCATGGCTTGAAGTCCAAGATCTAGAGGTTGGAGCAAATAGAGGAGGAGTTTCAACTCCTTCACATATGAAGGCCATGATGGTTCATGGAGAGAATAGTGTGCATGTGTGTCTAGAGGTTACCTTGGAGGTAACTTTTGTTTTGAATTGCGAATACATGAAAAAATATACAACACACAAACACACATATACTTGCATGGTTTTTTTAGCTAAATACACTCAAAAATCTCTGCAATTTTTTTTTTCTTTTTGTGTTCATACCTTTTGGAAAAGATTAAACTAAAAACATTCAAAAGGCACTAAACAATAGTGTTATTTTGGAAGTGTTTCTTCTTCATTTCTCTACTATCTAGCAATAGATTAGAGTATTTCTCCATAGTATGGTGTTGACTATACTTATAGGAGTTCTACATTGAATTCTCAAGTGAACGGAAGGAGAAACGGAAAGGAAACAACACACGTAACAGTTTAACGTGTTATGATCAACGGTTGGTTTTCTTTATGTTTTCATGTATCTTTGTTCATATCTATACAACCATATGTCCAACATCAACTCCTTCTTTATTTATGCTTTAACAAACACTGAATGCCCGGGAACTTTAAAGGGAACACCCCTTTGAATCCCATTTAAATTATGCCTTAAATTGATATTTTTACGCTTCTGTTGCGTTCTCGGGCCGTACCCGATTTTTTCATGGGTCACAACACTAGATGGCGCCATGTTTAATAACTTGGCCGCTGTTTCAAGTGCATATCCCCAGAAAGACAATGGTAGTTCGGTAAAACTCATCATGGATCGAACCATGTCTAACAAGGTTCAATTCCTCCTTTAAGAGACTCCGTTCAACTGCGGTGTCTCGGGAGGTGTCCATTCAGAGACTATACCATTTTTATTTAGATAATTGAGAAATTTGCCACTTAAGTACTCGCCACCTCGGTCTGATCGTAAGACTTTATTTTGCAGTCGGTGTGGTTCTCAAATTCAAGTCTAAAATCTTTAAACCTCACAAGAGCTTTAGACTTGTACCTCAAAAGGTAAACATAACCATACTGTGAGTGATCATCGGTGAAGATTATGAAGTAAGAGAAACCACCTCTAGCTTGAGTACTTAGTGGTCCACACACGTCCGTATGGACCAAGTCCAATAGACCTGCGACACGCCTACTTTTCCCAACAAAGGGCCTCTTGGTCATTTTCCCTTTTAGACAGGATTCACAGGTGGTAGATTACTCAAGTCGCCCACCTCTAGGTTCTTTGAGTCTATCAATATTTTGATCCTTTCTTGAGAGATGTGACCTATCTCATGATTATCTAATTTGCATTTGTATTGAGCAGTCATGATTAATTTAGACTTTTGGAGAATATAAAGGCCATTGTTAAGTGTGCCTAGCAGATGAGTAAATCCATCATTCATCAAATAAAAGCAATTTTTATTGATCAAAAATTCAAAACCACTATTGTCTAATAACAGAATGGAAATGATATTTTTGATGATGTTAGGTACATAATAACAATCCTATAATTCTATCCTAACATGATCACTAACTACTAAGCTAACGACTCCTACTGCTTCAGCAGTAACAACCTCGCCATCGTCAAGCCTTAGGACTACCTCGCCTTTACTTAGTTTTCTTATTCTTATCAGCACTTGCAAGTTATTGAAAATGTAAGCTCCACAGCCGGTATCTAATAACCAAGAAGCAGAGTTAGTGACTATATTAACCTCAATACATACATACCTTGCTCGAAGAGGAATTTTGGGCAATCCCTCTTCCAATGCCCTTTGTCACGGCAATGACTGCATATGTCATTTGCCCTCGACTGTTGCTTTGAGTCACCCTTCCTCTTTCCCTTGTCTTTCTCCACTTTGGCAATGGGAACACTCTTAGCCTTTGAAGCGGTTGCGGCGGCCGTTCCTTTTCCAACGTCCGGCACCCCTGCCTTTCGCTTTGGAAGTTGAAGCCTCTCCAACCAATACCGATGGCATAAACTTTTTGGTCGTTGCCTCATAATAGACCAATATACTAATTAACTCATGCATGCCCTTCTCAAGTGCATTCATGTTGTTGTTAATAAAAATTGGTCGAAGGAGGGTGGGAGTGACTGAAAAATCACATTAATGTACGTCTCGAGCCCTGCTTTGAGGTCTTCGAGCTTTTCCATTAAGGTAAGCATCTTGACCCCATGCTCATGTACAAAGGATCCTTCGGTCAACTTCATTCCAAAGAACGCCTTCATAGCGACATACCTAGTATGCTGGTCCGGGACTGCATAACAATCCTTCAGCGAGCCATTATGGAAGGAACATCGTCTAGCCTCTCATACGGTTTCTGCATCTCGTTGGTCATAGACGCAAGTATGACACTATGGACTTTTCGGTTATCCTGTTGCCATATTTCGAACGTCTCATGTTCTTCCAGCCTGAATTCTTCTAGCAAAGTCCGAGGAAACGGCTTGTCCATGACATAGCCTTGGTTCTCATAATCGAGGACTATCCTCAGATTGCCCAACCAATCATTATAGTTTGTTCCATTGAATTTGTTTGTCTCAAGTATGCAGGAAATGAAATCTTAGACATGTTTGAATTTGCATTTAAAATAAAAGCAAGCAATCAACAGAAACAAAGGTGGTGCTAAATAACAAATTAAAGACTTTGACTTCAGTCATTTAATGCTCCCATTATTTCTACGTAAAACACGCCACTCTCAAACGTTGTTTTCGGGAAACCTTTTTCTAGTGAGCTTGGGATCCGCAACCAAAATTCTCCATACACCGCTTTTACGATTCACATGGAAAATAGCTCTGTAGGAGGTATTCCATACCATTGTCATCCAATGAGATTCCCAAGATGTTTCGCCTCACTCTTTTGCGCGATCCTGAGCACTCCAAGCAAATCACGTTATTCAGGCGTTAGACCCAACCCATCAACCGAATCATAGCACTCACTGCTACCTCCACGACTCGTGAGACAGAAAACAGGAGTGTAATCACTTTGTTCACAACAAATGTGCAGCTTATTTTTAGGACAAAAGACGTGCCACGACTCGTGAGACCACGCAATTGACTAAAACTACCTTCCTCACTTTGTCATGGATGGAAGGCTTGGACCAACAACTTAGGTTCTAGTCCATTTATTAGGGGTCTAATATTCTAGCTTGGTCCAACCAAGTGAAAGTTTTGATAGACCGAGACCTTATCACACAATATATATACATATATAATTTGCATGCTTCAACAAGAACATGATAAATAAACCATTCATCCATCATACATTCCACAGGCAAAATAAAAGCCTAGCACGCCCCTGTTGGATGATCACAAGCCCAAGTCCAACCCACTGAGCCCGCAGTGGATCTATGGTCAATCTAGGGTGTTAGAATAGGAGACCATGTAAGCCAATTTTGGCAGGAATATGTAACCTATGTCTAGACAATTCTTTGGTATTTGATAAAATGTGTATGAATAAAGAAGTGAAAATTCATATGGCAATACTTTGTTTACGTTCACTTATCTGCATTTACATTTCTGTTCACTACGCAAACAAAGCCCACGGACTGAGAAACGATTTCGGGGACTGGGACTACGCTTGGAGGTAGGTCCATGAAATCAGTCTTACCGAATCAGTCCGGAAATCTCCAAGTCAAGGAATCCCGAAAATGGGTACCGGGATTCCCTTTGAGACTTGCACTAAGCATCTGCTGTCGTATTTCATCGACGGGTGACGAAGGTCGTCTAAGCAGTGTTAGTGGGTCAGCATGCTAGGAAGCAGCTGACTGAGGTGACTCGCGGGAACCGTCTTACGGAGGACCTTGAGTATGGTCAGCAAGGTATGACGTGTATTCCCGGTTCCAACGGTACAGGCCAAGTCCTTTGACTTGAGGAACTGCTGAGTTTACCTGTGCATCAGGTCTGTATCTTAGATATGGTGAGAGATTGCCAAAATACTCTTGAGTAGTCATAAGCCATGTCTAGTGCAGCTCGGGTGTACAAAGTGACAGTAGTTTCCAAGACAGGATCTGTCTCCTGTCAAAAGGTGTTGACAGTTGAGTCTCATATATGCTCTGTGTCTTGTCCCTAAAATCTGTGGCCACAGTGACTGAACAGAAGGGAAAAGGTTTCCCTTGCGGCGTTTAGTGAGGACAGACCGACACTTAGGTCCAAAATGGGTACCTGCATCTTCCGTGCCCTAGACCCTAAGTGATGAGACCGAAGATAGAAGGACAAGTGTACTGTTAGAACCTAAATGTTCATCCCCGAATATTTCACCTAGTCTCTAGTGCCATGGACCATTGCTAGATGGCCACCCATGGTAACGGACGGGTTCTAGGAATCCGACCAAGTCTAGCTGAATGGTGAACCTAAAGAGTCACACACCATCCACACACACTTAGTATTTAATTTGGAATTAAATATTGGAGTAAAGGAATGATTAAATTAGATTTAATCGGGTCCTATATTTTCTTGGAGAAATTAATTCCTTCTATTTGATAAAAAGGAATTAAATTAATAAATAGGATTTATTAAAAAGGGTTGATTTAATGGGCTTAGAATAAATAATAATATTTATTTATGATATTATATTTATTCTTTTAGCCTTTTGGAATATTTAATAGGATTTAAATATTCCATTAAATTAAAATCAACGGTCGAGATGGAAAAGGGGAGATGGAAGGCTAGGATTCGTTTGACTAGGTCAAACACTAGTTTGACTAGGACTTTGACTAGGTCAAAATCCTAGTCAAATTAGGTTACTTAGAGTTTGAGTTTAAAGAGGATTAAACTCTTCCTCTATATAAACCCCTAGCTTCCAACATTTAAATGATGATGATTCTTGAAAAAACACACACAACACACACTCTCCCTCCCTACCTCTCGTCCGCCCCCTCTCTCTTTCTCTAGCAAGAAAATATTTTTGTTAGTTCTTTTTGTTCTTGGAACATCAAGAACTTAGACGAACCAATACCGTTAATTGATAACGAGTTATTGATTCGTCCACTCCAAAAAATAATACTTGTTCGTTGCTAGCACGACGTGCAAGATACGTGGGTGGATCGTGTGTCACGATTTGGAGGATCTCAAGAACGAGGTCTTGGTGCAAAACGGGGAACAACGCGAGTAGCAGTTGAAGACGAAAACGACAACGGGTAGGTCTTGTTTAAGATTTTCGTCCCTCTTTATTTTTTTAACTCTATGGCCTCCATGATTTATTTAATTGTTTTATGATCATGAGATACACCGAACGCCCGGGAACCTCAAGGGCACACCCCTTGAGCGTGTTCTTTAAATTAAAAGCATGCCTTTTATTTTAATATGTTTATTTTTACCGCGCTTCCGCATTCGCGCAATTCCCGGGACGATCCATCGGATTTTCTTTCATAGGGTTGGTCCTACACTATTACATTTAATAGTAGAAACCCATCAACACACTGATGGGCCTTCCCTCTTCGTCCATCGGGCCTCCAAGGCTTCGAATCTCCATGGATCTCCTTGGACTTTTCCTTCTAGGCCTCCTTTGGATTCTTTCTTCTAGGTCTTCTTTCATCTTCTTCATGTACAAGAATTAAATGAAAATAACCTCACTACTACCTACTCTCATAATTGAAAAGAACCCCAACGAACACCCAGGGGGAGTACATAAGGAGGGAGAAAGAAAGCCTTATTATTCCAAGGCAACTAGAAAGAGAGGAGAATAATTAAAACGAGGCACACATGCCTAATAAAAAATAAACCATACATTTGGTGTAAGGGCTTTGTGATCATCCATTCGTCAATCTCATCAACGCAAATAGCAATTCACATATCCAAGTGCTATTCACATAATCCCATGATAACCAATATCATACATTGCATAAATTAAAAGTAAAATTTCTACACGAGAAATACGACCATTGGTGCAACCATTGCAATATATCTTGTTAGGAAAACCTTTTCTCATTATTAAGACAATATTAAATTTTAGGTGGCAGTCAAGCGGTCGCGCACGCGCATGGGCGACCCTGCCATCAGCCCCACGTGTATGGGAACGCTGGCCAGGCATCCCGCGCAAGCTTTCCTTACCTGCACACGCGTGCCTGGCCGCTGTCCTGTGCGCGCGGCCTGAATGGTCGCGCAGGCTGGCATCGGCGTACAAGCACCTTTGCCATGCGCACGACCGACAGGCCACGTGTTTGCCGACTGTGCGTGCTGGGCACACTGGTCGAGCGGCAGCGTGCAGGCTTCCATGCCTGCATGCGCGCTTGGCCGTGCGCACTGCGTGCGCAATCGGCCATTGGTTGCCGCCGTCTACGTTTTCCGTTTTCCGTTATTTTCTACATGTTTTCGAAGAAACCAAGAATATAATTCAAGAACATGAATTCCATGATTAATATTTTTAGTGCAAAATTATCGCGATAAATCATAATATATATGGCATGCTTTAATTAAAAAATAAAGCTCACGTAACGCATGCTTATACACGTATAGCACATTAAACGCTAGGCCTATACACCAAAACCAGGCTCTGATACCACTGTAAGACTGTGTGGATCGTCCCGGGAGAAGGCGCGTGCAGAAGCGTGATGTATTAAAACGTAAATGAAAATAAAACATGCATTAAAAATGGAATTAAGGAAGCGTTCAAGGGGTGTTCTTTGAATCTCCCAGGTGTCCGGTGTATCTCATGAATAAAAGAAAAACAAGCATGCATGAATTCATAGAGGACATAGGGTTGGAACAAAAGAGATACTACAATCGTCACATACCCATTGTAAACTTCTTCGTTCGGCTATGCACGTTGTTCCACATTTTGCCACCAAGATCCCAATGTAAGAATCCTCTAAATCGCCCACGTAATTCAGCGGATCTTGATTCCCTCATGATTGCAAGAGATTAAGAGGAAAAGGAGGAACAATCGACCAAATACTATTAGGTTAACGTGATCGATTGTTAAACGCTCCCTTGTTTCAAAGACAAGAGAACATGAAAAACTTTGAAGTGGAGAGAAGAGAGGTCGGATGAGAGAGAGAGAGAGGCGGCCATGTGTGTGTGTGTGAGATGAGAGTAGTAGTGAATTAGTGTGTATGTGTGTGTGTGTGCTATGAGTATTTATAAGGAAGTCCTCTTCTTAATCCTACTCAAACTCTTCAAAAGAGACACTCCTAACACAACTAGGACTTTGACCTAGTCAAATCCTAGTCAATATAGGGTTTGATTAAGTCAAACTTAATCATAGCCCTTCATCTCAACTAGCCCCAAGATTCGATCTCGTCCGTCCATCCCTTGATGGACTTTTGTGGAATGGACTCTTAAATTCTATTTAATAGTCCAACAGTTCCTAATGGGCTTGTAGTAAATATCAAATAAATACTTTAAGCCCAAACATAATATTTCCATCTTCATTCTACATAAAGACGAAAATAGTTATTTTCTTTAATTCATAAATCTAATTCATGAACCAAGCCTAATTAATCCAATTAATATTTAAAGGCTTGACATTCCGAAAGAGAAACAATTTAATCTAATTAAATTGTTTGACCTCCCAGAATTAATTCCTAATAATTCCTCCAGTTTCAGTGAATTGAGTGTGACTCTTTAGGTTCACCTTCAGCTAGACTTAGGCGAAAATCCAATCATCTCATGATAGGAGTTCGTCCGTTAGCATGGGTGGTCGTCTAGCAACGGTCTATGGCACTAGAGACTAGGTGAATATTAGCGTGAACATTTAGGCGCCGATTCCATATGAGTACGGTCCTACAGTTGACCGTCTCCCGGCCTTAGTCTAGGGTATGGAATTGGGCGTCTGTTCCCATCCTTGACTAGGCGTTTATGCTTAATACTCGAGATGTATTTACTCTATCTATCAACATACAAAACCCTTTCCTACTCAATCAATTGCTATGGCCATAGACTTTAAGAGTCTAAACCATCTCGGAGTGCATATGAGACATCATCATCATATACTGACGGGAGATAGATCCTATCTTGTAATCCACCGTCCTCGCTGCATACTCCAACTGCACTGGACAAGGTTTATAATGACCATCTTACATAATGATCATCTCTCGCCAGATCCAAGATACAGTCTTCGTAAGTACGTGACTGCCATGATTCCTTAAGTCCGAGGACCAATCCCGTACTATCAGAATCGGGAATTCCAGTCATACCGACCAAGCCTCCAAGGCTTCCATATGACAATTCCCGTGAGTCAGTTCAGTCAGTAGACCACCTTGTCAACTAACCCACTAAAATTTCATAGACGACCTTCGTCTGTCACCAATGAAATTGGGCAATCATCCTAGTGAATGGAATACTTAGTGCAAGGTTCAATAGGACACTCGATGCGCAGTCTCGAGGTCCTCGACTTGGAACATTTCAGACCAACCCTCAAAAGTTGGTTTCATAGCCGCCATCTAATACACAACCCAACTACATGGGTTATCCAATTGGTTTGTGGGCATTTGTTGTGACGTTGAAACGCCATTCAACATTAGTAAGCACAAACAAACACAATTCCATAGTGATGAATACTTACTCTATTCATCAGGATAATAAGTTGTAATAAATATTGATGAATAGTTCCTTAAACCTTCAATCCAATTAGCTTTCTGGTCACCTATTCTAGCAATCTCCCACTTGACCTCAAAGTCAATTATCCATGTCACGAACCTTCTGAGAATGAGGAATCTGCGATACTGGCTAAGTCTCGCAGGTCTACTTCATTTTTCTTCTAGGTAATACGGTCTAACCGTATCTCACATCTTCCTACCATCACTACCTGCAGATGGTGGCTATCTAAGAATTTTCCATGGATCTTGTGATAAGATCTCGGCCCAAAAAAGGCTTTAGCCATAGCCTAGTTGTCAACCTCCAAGGTAACTACTAGCTTGGCCGTGCTAGGCACTGCATCCATCCAATGGGTGCTATTTTCATCCAAGCCACTTTTCAGAAACAACTTCCAAAGTTGGCATATATTCGACTTTCATGATGAAACGTCATGGTATCCTGCTTGAAACCTTTCCAAGCTACCACACTCATCATTAAGTCCAAACATACATAGGTATTGAAACTAAATATTATTCACAAGTTTCTAGAAGCTAATATCGCTATAGCCTTCCACCATAAACTCTCCATAAACCGTGTATCGAGAACACTTCTCTAATCCTTATTCAGGTCTTAAGGACTGCTCTCAATTGCTATCTCTTGCCTCATCGGTACACATCCGATATTCGTTGCTATGTATGATGCATAAACAACATCAGGCCCTATGCACCGAACAACATACCCATGTTGCTTACGGCAAAGATGTAGGGGATGTAAAACATCTAAGCTTCCTCATTAGTCAATCGTGACTAAGTTTTGGATAGCTTGGCCCTATGAATCAGAATCCAATTCCTTTCATGGAGAATTGTGTGAACAATGCTCGTGCTTCTAGTGTTTCATAACATCTTAATTTCATTCCAAATGAATAAGACGTTACACACTTAACACTCGGAACAACCACACTCCCACTGACCCTAATGCTCGTTACTGACCGAGTCATACATCGTATGGGTTCGTCAAAACGAATGTTCTAATTACAAGAAATCTCAAACCTAGTTTGAATTTCAAGACAGATCATGTGGCTCCAAGCCATTGATCCAATCTCGATGTCCAACATCGCTTCTCCATATGTACTTTGGATCATGCCCCATTTGATCGGTCGGACCCATAAACCTGTACCCATCAGGTATCTAAGGTATTCTGATTATCCCTAGGAGGATTGGAATATAGTTAGTGGGAAACAACCTGCTGTTTGCATTATTTTGAACTAGACCTACACAAACTAGACACCGACTCTAGTCTGTCTTCCTACTAGTCCCTTGACGTATGCAGGATCATCCCACATACTCAAGAACTTTGTAGGATACAGGTTTTTCAAACCATATCTAATATGGTAACCAGATCATGATTTTAAGAAAGTGCCATGTTTCTCAACCTGACAACTTTCAAGTCCATGTCTAGATGGATTAAGGTAACTTCAGTGAAATACCGAGCGAACCAAGTCCAACAGGGTTCGTTTTCTCCCTTATCAGAGACCATTCAACCATGGCCGCTTCAAGAAGGATTTCACTGATTGAGAATTCCATTCTCATTCGGATATTTGAGCACTCGCACTTAATACACATCCTCTCAATCTAATCAAAAGGTAACCAATTTGATTCACCACCCCAAGTCTAATACTCCGGATCTACCAAAGGTTCTTAGACTTGTGAATCCTCTTTTAGTCTTGTGTATTCAGTAACCTTACAGATATTCTTATTGGATCCAATCCAATAGGCTATTGGCACTCCCACTAAATACACACCCTCTCGATCTAATTGAAAGGTGACAAGTTTGGTTCACCACTCCAAGTCTAATTCCCTGAACCTTCCAAAGGTTCTTAAACTTGTAAACCCTCTTCTGGTCCTGTGTATTCAGTAATCTATAGAAGTCTTTTTGGATCCAATCCAATGGACTATCGGCAAGCCCGCTTTGTCTAACAAAATGGCTCTTTAGTCTTTTCCTCCTTAGAGAAGATTTGCAAGCTAGCATATCCAAATCATCTATTGCTAAACTCTCTGGATCTTACAACTTCCTCATCCTTAACTAAAGGAAACTGACCTAGCCATGGATGCCAAATCCGTAAATTTTTCTTTATTTATCCTTTTTAGTCATTTGTTTTGAGTACTCATTATCTAATTATGGGACAGTATCAAGTGTTTATGTACCAAACCTAGCAGACAAGAATCGTCATTCTTTATCAAATAAAAGTAATTTTATTGATCAAATTATTGTATCCAAAATTGTCCAACAATAAATGAAACATATTTTGATCATGCTAGGTCACATAATTCCCACAGACACAATCTTAACATGATTACTACTAAACCTAACTAGTCCTTAGTCTTTGCAGCAATAATTTCGCCATTTCTAGACCTTAGGATCGTCTGTCTTAGCTTTCTATTCCTTATCATCACCTATGAACCATTCACATGTTATGAACGACTGGTATCCAATACCAAAGAATAGAACAATGATCATGTTGATACTCAATTCAAATGTCACCTTCATTGGAGAGGGGCTTTAGGAAACTCCCTCTTCCAATGTCCCTTTTCTCGCAGTTAATGCAAACATCATTCGGAACCTCTGATTGCTGAGCCCTTTTCCTCTTTCCTTTACCCCCGCCTGGCAGTGTAATAGGAGCACTCAAAGTGCTAGCAGCGACTGATATTGTCTGAGCCTTCTTCCTCTTCCTGTGTCCAACACCCTTGCCTTTCTCTTTAGAGATCGAAGCCTCCTCACTAGTACCATCGGCGCAAAATTTTTAATCATTGCCTTGTACTGGGCTAACATTTTTATCAACTCATTAAGATCTTTCTCAATCCCATTTATGTTATAGTTGGCTATAAATGGGTCGAGTGAGGGGAGAAGAAACTGAAGGATCACGTCGATGTACATCTCTCTTTCGAGATTAGCTTGGAGGTTTTTGAGCTTTTCCACAAGTGATAGCATCATCACTCCATGCTCTTGTACCAATGATCCTTCTATTGTCTTCGCTCCGAAGAATGCCTTCGTTGTAGCATATCTAACATGCCGGTCTGGGACACATAGACTTGTTGCAACCCGAGGCATCATCGAGCTAACATCCTCCAGTCTACCATACTGCTTCTGAATCTCATTATCCATGGATGCCAGTGTGATGCTGCAGACCTTCCAGTTGTCATCAAGCCTCTTCTTGAACATCAAACGTTCTTTGGGCGATGACCTTTCCGGCAAGGATTGAGGAAAAAACCTTATCCACAATATAAGTCTGGTTCTTTGACATCTAAGACCATCATAAGATTTCATAGCCAGGCGTGGTAATACGTTCCATTAGACTCATTAGTCTCAAGTATAAGGGTTAGTGGATTCTTAGACATCAACACTTAAAAAGAAAACCTTCAGTAGATTATAACAATATTATGTTCAAGTTAAGACTTGGTCCTTTAGTCATTAACCCCTCCCACTATTTCTACGAAAGCCCATCACTCTCAAATGGGGTTTGGGGAAACCATTTCTGAGTGGGCTTGGGATCTACAAGCACAATTCTCTGAAAGAAATCGGTGGATCGTCCCGGGAATTGCGCGAATGCGGAAGCGCGATATAAAATAACATAAAAAAATTAAAGCATGCTTTAATAATAAAATAACACGCTCAAGGGGTGTACCTTTCCTCTATTCCAAATGTACCACGGCTCGTGAGATCACACTTGGGTAGCGGTAGCTTCCTCACGACGTTGCTATGGATGGAAGGCTTCGACAGATCAAACCATTTGACCTAAGTCCATCGTGGGCCTAATATTTTAACTTGATGTTAGGCCTGACCCATCAACCAAATCATACCTCAACTGTCGCCTCCTACGACTCGTGAGACAGGAAAACAGTGAGCGTATTTCTTTGTTCACAACAATGGTGTAGCTTTCCTCTATTCTAGATGTGCCACTACTCGTGAGACGACATCTGGGTAGCCGTAGCTTCCTCACCATAATGCCGTGGATGGAAGGCTTGGACGGATCAAAACCTTTTTGATGAAAGTCTGTGGGCCTAACATTTTAACTTGGTCCCCTACCAAGTGAGAGTTTGAAATTATTGACCAAGACTTCATCACATTAATATTTTGCATGCATAAATATCCAATATTATAAAGCATCTAATAAATGCATCGCATGCAAGTAAATCTAGCATGCCGCTGTTGGATGATCACGGGCCCAACCTACGTGACCCACTGAGGCCGCAGTGAGTCTATGGTCTATCTAGGATGGTCCTACACTATTACCCAATGTCATGCCAATGCGCCTTGTACTCCACTTGTTTCGCCTTGATGTCTCACCTTGGGCTACCTTCCAACTTAGGCCTCCTTTTTCTCGGTGGGCTTGCCATATTATACATAAAATGTAAAACCTCACCAAAAAACTTCCTAATTACTCTCATTACAAGAGAAATGGAATACATGGAAAATAAAAGCAAAAAAAAAAAAAAAGCCTTAACATCATAAGGCAAAAGTGGGAGATAATAATCCCAAAACAAGAGGCACACAGGCCCCACCCCAAAAGAATATAAAACCATACACAACGGGCTTCGTGATCATCACTTGTTAATCCAATTAACAAAAGACAACATAATTACATATCCAATGTAATCATGCTCCAAATAATACAATCATGTATTAAATCAATGATATCGAATATCATTCCTTAACATAACTAAATGCAGAAAAATACATGTAAAAAATGCTATTAAAAATGGATATTAGAAACCTTGTACAACCCATGTACATTTTTTTTGTTTGGAACCATTTCCAAAATAACCTTAGGCAATTTAATTTTAGGAAAAAATCATTCTCAACTAAAATTAAATCAACCATAAATTAAGTATTTCAGAAAAAAAATATGCAGAAGACCAGAAAATCAAATTTTTTGAAAAAATGGGGAAAAAACGGCCCAGCCGTTCGGCCACACAGTTGGCAACGCGCTCAGGCTCTACTGCCTAAGCTGGGCGCGTGCTCAGCGTACGCGGACATGCAATGCCCCGCGCGCGCCCAGCGCGCTCGGACGCCAGGCGACCGTAGCTGCCTCGTGCGCCTGCGCGCCGCGACTGCGTGGGGCAGCAGGCAGCTTGCTGCCGACCGGCAGCGGCTGCTGCTGCTGCTGTAATTCTTTTTTAATTTATTCTGCGCATAAAACAAAAACTGAAATAAATACCCAGATTTCAAAATATCCAATTTTCTAAAATCACCCAAATATCCATGATTAATCAACATTATTAAACATGCAAATTTCAACCAATAATTATGAAACTTAAAAGCAATAAACACATGCTTTTAAAGCCTATCTAAACACGTTGAACATGCTTGTACACGTAAAAGCATGTAAACCATAGCCACATACACCGATCCACTCTCAGATACCACTTGAAGGAAAGCGGATCGGCCTGGGAACACGATGGAAGTGCGGTGGAGATAAAAACGTGCGGAATAAAAGAATTTAAATCGTGTTCAAGGGGTATGCCCTTGAACGTTCCTAGGCTATCGGTGTATAAACACAGAATATAAATATATAAAATAAACAAGTGGTCGTGGGTATAGAATAAAGAAGAAACCGAGAGTATAAATGTAAGTTAGAATACCTTTCTCGATTTTGTGTTTCATCGGCTACACGCGTTGATTCCTCCCGACGTTCATTCATGCAAGGTCCCCATGTAGAGACCTCTAACGTAGTCCACACCACACCGGGAGAGATCTCATTTTTCTTGCTAGAGAAAAAACGGATCTAGATAATGAAATCGAAGAAGGGATTACACTATCAAATTAGTGTTCCTTCTTGATCTTATTTTGTTCTTCAATCATCCCAGATCAATGAAGCAACAAAGAGGATTTAGAAAGTAGAGAGAGAGAGAGAGAGAGAGAGAGAGAGAGAGAGAGAGAGTGTATAGAGATGTTCATCTTTTTCAGGAAAAAGATGAATAATAGAAATCTTGTCTTTGATGATAATATATACACATATATATACTTTATTAATGTGATTATTGGAATGTGTCTAGGTTCATCCAAGGATGTCTAGATACATTCCAATCAATCCCCATTAATCATCATTCAAGCCTACCATTTCATAAGGTATGATTTAATCATACCAAGTGAAAGAGGCTTGATTGGAATTGATTTGTCTCTTTCCAAAAGAGAAAAGTCAACTTGTCATCAAACGCCTTCATGGCTAGTTTTAGTGCTTCCAAAAGAAGTGATTTTCGGCCATCCCCTTTTAGAAGAAGTCCAACTTCTTCTAATTCCAAAAGTGGAATTAACACCCCTCTTGGGCCAAGATTTAATGGACCGGATTTTATTTTAATCCAATTACAATAAACCCAAGAATTAAATCCTATTTAATTCATGGTCCAATTAAATAATTCCCACTGATCTTTTAATCCAATTAAAAGATCCAAGCTTCGATTCTCTACTTAATCGATTAATCCCATTTACCGATAAAATGAGGGCCCGATACAATATCGGCCCGTCCATCCAATGGACAATCCCATAAGTAATCCAATTAGTTACAATCCTCTGAAATTGACTCCAAGTTAATTCTTTCAGCTCCTCGGTGATTTGTGTGTGACCCTTTAGGTTCACCCTCAACTAGGCTTGGGCTCGTGTCCGACAGGAGCCCGTCACTATAGGTGGCCGTCTAACAACGGTCCATGGCACTAGAGACTAGGTGAATGTTGGCGTGAACATTCAGGCGTCGATTCTGTACGGGTACGATCCTTCTGTGGACCGTCTCCCAACCTTAGTCTAGGGTATGGAATTGGGCATCGGTTCCCATCCTTAACTAGGCGTCTATGCTTAATACTCGAGATGCGTTTACTATCGAGATGCGTTTACTATCGATCAGCGTCGAACCCCCTTTCCTACGCAATCAATTGCTATGGCCATAGACTTTCAGAGTCTAAACCATCTCGGAGCACATAGGAGACATCACCATCATATACTGCCGGGGGATAGATTGTTAGAATAGGTAACCAGAAAGCCAATAGGTTTGGCATTTTGTAACATATTTGACAACTTGATATAATGTAATATTATGTAATGAATAAAAGGAGTATTCGTTACTTTTGGTACTTTCTTTATTGCACTCATTTTCCATATGCTAAAATGGTATTTTACATATATCGCAACAATGCCCACAGACCATGATTAACAACTCATGCAGTTGGGCCAAACATTAGATGGTGGTCAGAAACCAACTGATAAAGAGTTGGGTCTGAAATGTTCTAAGTCGAGGACCTCGAGACAGCGCATCGAGAGTCTTATAGAGACTTGCACCAAGAGTCGTGTTCATTGGATGAGTGTCGTGTTTCATAGGCGACAAGCTTGGGACGCCTACACAATCTTGATGGGTTGGTCGACTGGGTTTAAGTAATTGCATTAAGGGATTGTCCATTGAATGGACGGCTGATATTGTATCGTGCCCTCTTTTAATCGGCAAATGGGATTCGATTAACATAGAAAGTTAAGACGTTGGATCTTTTAATTGGATTAAAAGATCAACATGAATTATTTAAGTGGACCATGAATTAAATTGGATTTAATTTTGGGTTCATTGTAATTGAATTACAGTGGAACCCGGTCCTTTAAATTTTGACCCGAGAGGTGTGTTAATTCCATTTTTTGAATAGGAAGAAGTGGGCATGGCCGAAAATACCACCATGGAGGGGGCAAAAATCGGCCAGGCTAGAGCTTGATGTGGTCGACTTGTCTCTTTTGGTAAGAGACAAATCAATTCCGATCAAGCTTCTCTCTTTTGGTATGATTTAATCATACCTTAAGAGATGGTAGGCTTGATTAAAGAATTAGTGGGATTGATTGGGATGTATCTAGACATCCTTGTATGAATCTAGACACATTTCAACAATCACATTAATTTTGTATGTATATATGAGTATATACAAAACATCATAGCAAGAGAATCATAATTCATCTTTTTCTAGGAAAAAGAAGAAGAAAACTTCACACCCTCTCCTCTATACTCTTGGCCACTCTCTCCCTCTATACTTGTATTCTTCATTTGATCTTGGATCAATTGGAAGAACAAAGTAAGTTTAAGAAGAATACTAATTGATAGTGTTGATCTTGTTAAACCGAACCCTCCTAGATCCGTTTTCTTCTAGCAAGGAAAACGAGGATCTCTTCCGGTATGGTGTGGATCATCTTTAGAGATGTTCATACACTTTGAACTTGGTGCACATTTCCAGAGAGGAACAAAGCTAGTAGCCGATCAAAAGTTAAACTACAAAGGTATCATTGGTTTTAGGCTTTAGTAGTTTACATTTCAAATCTATGCCCTATGTACGATATCCGTTTTTATATTGATACATCCTACATCGAACACCCAGTTGAGCATCCACGGGTACACCACTTGGAATTTATGATTATGATTTTCATTAATTTTTAAATATTCGTATTCTCACGCTTCAGCTCGCGCTCCCGGGCGGATCCGCTTGTCCCTTCAAGTGGTATTAGAGTCCGGTTCGATGTAAGGGGTATAGATCTATATGCTTGGCCGGCTTTATGAGCATGTGTTGTTGTATGAATATATGAATAAATATGATTGTTCATTTGTTTGAATTTAATGGATATTATGCATGCGATTTTTGGATCTTAAAATTGCATGTTTATTTTTTAATTTATATTGTATGTTATGTGCTGAAAAGAAGGATCGAAAAATATTTAAAATTGGTAAAATAGTGGAACAGTTGGCTGCCGCCCCTGCAGGCCGACCACTGGCTTGCGGGCGCGTGCGGGCTCACGCCTGCCCGCAGCCTGGCCGGCATGCCAGCCAGTGTGCGTGCTGGCAGGGGCGGCCGCGTACACTGCGCCACGCGTAGGCAGGCGCCTATGCACGCACGCCGTGTGCGCGGGCGCTGCGCACCTGGCCGCCTAGCCAGCGCTGCACAGGGCAAGCGCGCACGCGCACAACCCTATGCGTGCGGGCGGCCGACAGGCACAACGGCTGGGCCGTTTTGTACCGTTTTTTGAAAAATTGAATTTTTTGGGACTTCTGCATATTATTCTGAAAATGAATTAATTTTGCATATTTAATTTTGGAGTTATTGGATTTTTTCTTAGATCAAATTTGCTTAATTAATTTGGGTTTGATACATGCATTGGATTCATTGTATGTAAAGTCTATTAAATTTGAAATTAGAACTTTGTATATTATTTGTATATTTTGTTAGAATAGGTGACCATGAAGCCAATTTAATTAAGCGAATTGTAACCTATGTCTGAACAATTTCAGAGTTTTAATAAACTTTGATGAATAAGAAAGTGATGTGCATTTGGCTCATACTTTGTCTGTGTTCACTTTACTGCTTTATAGTTGTTCACTGCACAAACAAAGCCCACAAACTGAGATCACATTTTGGGAACTGGAACTACGCTTGGAGGTAAGTTCATGAAATCAGTTTCGCTGAATCAGTCTGAAAAATCTCCAAGTCAAGGAATCTCGAGAAATGAGTATCGAGAATCCACTTGAGACTTGCACAAAGCATCTGCTATCGTGCTTCATCGATGGGTGATGAGGGTCATCTATGCAGTGTTAGTGGGTCAGCTGGCTAAGGAGCAACTGACTGAGGTGACTCGCGGAAACTGTCTTACGGATGACCTTGAGTAGGGTCAGATAGGTATGATTTGAGTTCCCGGTTCCAACGGTACATGTTAATCCTTGCACTTGAGGAATTGTTGAGTTTACCTGTACGCCGTGTCTGTATCTTAGGTATGGTGAGATATTACCAAGTCATAGTTACTGAGTAGTCATAAGTCATATCTAGTGCAGTCATGATGTGCAACGTGACAGTAGATTCCAAGAAAGGATCTGTCTCCTGTCAGAGCGCTGACAATAGCATCTCACTATGGTCTGAGTCTTGTCCCAGAATCTGTGGCCACAGTAACTGAATAGAAGGGAAGGATTCCCTGCGATGTTTAGTGTAGGACAAGCCGACACTTAGGTCCAAGATGGGTACTATGTTTCCGTGCCCTAGACCCTAAGTGGTGAGATCGTAGGCAGAAAGATAAATGTACTGTAGAGCCTAAATGTTCACCCCACGCATATTCACCTAGTGTCTAGTACCATGGACCGTTGCTAGACGTCCACCCATGGTAACGGACGGATTCTAGGAATTCGACCGAGTCTAGCTGACGGTGAACCTAAAGAGTCACACAGAATCCACACACATAACGTATTTAATTTAGAATTAAATATTTGGAGAGAGATGGGACGATTAAATTAGATTTAATTGGATCTTTCTTTTCTTGGGATGTTAATTCCTTTAAATTGGATGAAAAGGAATTTAACTAATAAATTGAATTTATTGGAATTTAATTCACGTGCTTAAAAATAAACATTATTATTTATTTTATTTATTTGTTGCCCTATGGATTATTTAAATGAGATTTAAATATTCCATAAAATAAATGGATGGTTGAGATTAAAAGGAGAGATGGAGGGCTAGGATTGGTTTGACCAAATTAAAGAGCTACTTTGATTAGGACTTTGACTAGGTCAAAATCCTAATCAAAATAGTCTTCCAAGAGTTGGGGTTTGAAGAGGAATAGATTCCTCCTCTATATATACACCTAGCCCATCACTTGTAAAATGATGATGAAAATTTAACACACACACACTCGTGTCTCCCTCTCGGCCACTCTCCCCTCTTCCCGAGAAAAAAATACTCTTGGTTCTTTTATTTCATACAATTGAACCTAAGGAGGGTTGATCACGTTAGTTCATAGCGTTTGATCGATCCGTCCTCTCCAAATAATATACACTTGATTTTTCGCTAGCACGAGGATCAAGATACATGGGCGGATTGTGTGTACGATTTAGAAGGTCTCAATACGAGATCTTGGAGCAAAAACGGGAGCAATGCAAGTAGCGGCTCGAAAATAATACGAGAATCGGGTAGGTTTTTTGTTTTGTTGTTTCGTTATTTACAACCCTATGGCCTCCATGATTTTATGTTCTTTGTTTTGTTCATGAGATACACCGAATGCCCGGGCGGTTCAAGGGAACCCTTGAACGTTTACGTTTAATTCTTATTTATGGCATGTTTTAAATTATGGCAATTTTATATTATACCGTTCTTCCGCATTCGTGCTCCTCCCCGGACGATCCACACGCCTATCTCAGGCTTTCAGTTGTATCAGAGCCCGGTTTGGTGTATAGGCCTAGGGTTTTACGTGTGTTTGAAGTATGAAAATGTGTATAGCATGATTTTCGTGTTTCTTGATTTTTATTTTTATCAAGCATGTCGTTTTCATGTCGTTTATCATGCATGAGTTCTTGGTGATTTGCTATTTCTTGGTTTCTTGACAAACGATACAGAAAAATAAAACAAGATGAAAAAACGCATCACGCGGCAGCCGACGGCTGACCGTACGCACAGCCAGGCATGCGCGCAGGCAGGGGAGGCTGCGCGTGGCAGCCCGGCTAGGCGCGCACAGCATGCACGGGGCTACAGCCGTTACGCGCGCTGTCGGTTGCGCGGGCTGATACGTGGCCAGGCCTGCGCGCGCGCGCCCACATAAGCAGTGCTTCCAGGCGCGCACGCAAGCAGGCAGCGGAGCCTGCGCTTGCGGCACCCGGTAGCCGCACCCGATGTGCGTGTGCGCCCGTAGGCTGCTTGGGCAAGCAGCGCGGCAGGGTAACGCACACAGGCAGAGGCACCTGTGCACGACCGCCCCACCAGTGCGCGCGCAAGAGCACGACCAGCCGTGCGTGCAAGCAGGTAGGGGCCTGCGCGCGCGCGCTCGGCTAGGTGTGCCCTGCATACGCGGGCGGCGGGCTAAGCCTGCTGGCCTGCCTGCACTGACGGGCGTCGTGGGGGGCCGCGACCCTTCGCCATTTTTGTGTTTTTTCTTGTTCTGTAATTTTTTGGAATATTTTCTGAATTATTTTATTTATTTTGCATCTTTTCTTGAAGAAATTATTTGGAAAGTTATTTTATTTTGTTAGATTTAGAATTTCAATATTTTAATTACTTTCAAATAATGAGGAAAGATTTTCCTAAACAAGAAAGGGGATTACCAATGTTATGCCAAGTTTACATGCATGAGTCGTTTTCTCATTTTTTTATGGATGATGTGATTAGATATCATGGATTATGTACATGTGTTTATATGATTGGATATCATGTAATTATGTGCATTGATTGAGAACGGATGATCACAAGCCCTAAACCGCATGTATGGTTTATATTTATGTTGGGCCTGTGTACCTCTTTTATGTTCTCCTCCTCTCTTCAAGTTGCCTTGGAATAATAAGGCATTCTATCTCGCTCCAATTGTACTCCCCCCGGGCTTTCGCTGGGGTTTCTTTTTTAAATTTGTAATGAGAGTAGTATAGTGGTGAGAAATTGTTTCTTTTTGTTTCCATGGTGGAGATGAAGGATGGCCCAGATGGAGAGCCCAGAATGAAGAATCTAAGGCGTTCCACGGAGACTAGAAGGAGAGAGAGACCAAGGCCCATCAGTGTGTTGTTGGGTTGCTATTATTAAATTTAACAGTATAGGGCCAACCCTAGATTGACCATAGATCCACTGCGGGCTCGATGGGTCGCATAGGATTCGGGCTTGTGACCATCCAACAGGGGCGTGCTAGGCTTTAATTTTGCATGTGACTCTTATGGTGAATGAATGGTTTATTTATCGTACTATTGTTGTGGGATGCAAACCTTTTATAATGCATTATGTATGTATGTATGTGTGGGATCTCGGTCATTAGAACTCTCACTTGGTTAGACCAAGTTGAATATTAGACCCTTCATAAATGGACTTGGACTCTAGGAGTTCATCCATGCCTTCCATCCATGCAAAGTGAGGAGGCTAGTTTCAGTCGATAGCGTGGTCTCACGAGTCATGGCACGACTATCGTACTTAAAAGAAGCTGCACTTTGTCATGAACGAGGAGTACACTTTTGTTACCTGTCTCACGAGTCGTGGAGGTAGTAGTGAGTCTATGAATTGGTTGATTGGGTCGGGTCTAACACCCGAATAACGTGATTCGCTTGGAGTCCTCGGGATCACGTAAAAGGGTGAGGTAGTTATCTTGAGAATGACGTGGAACGAGAATGGTATGGTATACCTCCCACAGGTTGTTTTCCATGCGAATCGTAAAAACGGGGTATGGGGGAGATCGCTGTGGATCCTAAGCCCACTAGGAAAGGAATTTTCCAAAAACAACATTTGAGAGTGTCGTGTTTTCGTATAATAGTGAGAGTATTAAATGACTAAAGTCCAAGCATTTATTTTATTAA
This sequence comes from Sesamum alatum, assembly GCA_034509735.1. Classification (NCBI taxonomy): domain Eukaryota; kingdom Viridiplantae; phylum Streptophyta; class Magnoliopsida; order Lamiales; family Pedaliaceae; genus Sesamum; species Sesamum alatum. The sequence continues at coordinate 17,949,944 of JACGWO010000005.1, read as the reverse complement.
AACTTTCGATTTCATTCTGCTGATTGTAGTCCTATTATTTAAATGTAGATTTAAAATGTCAAAAAACCCATTATCAATCGTACTTGAGACAAATAAAGTTTAATGGAACCAATTACAAAGACTGGTTGTGCAATCTCAGGATAGTCCTTGATTACGAGAACCAAGACTATGTCATGGACAAGCCATGCCCTAGGCACTTGCTGGAAGGATCCACGCCAGAAGAACATGAAACATTCGAGACTTGGCATAAGGATAACCGGAGAGTCCGTAGCATCAGACTTGCCTCTATGAAGAATGAGATTCAGAAGCAGTATGAAAGGCTAGACGATGTCCATTCCATTATGGCTCGTCTGAAGGATTGCTATGCTGTCCTGGACCGGCATACTAGGTATGTCACAACGAAGGCGTTCTTTGGAACTAAATGACCGAAGGGTCCTCTGTACAAGAGCATGGGGTCAAGATGCTTACCTTGGTGGAAAAAGCTCGAAGACCTCAAAGTAGGGCTCGATAACGAGACGTACATTGATGTGATCCTTTAGTCACTCCCACCCTCCTTCGATCAAATTCATTGTTAACTACAACATGAATGCTCTTGAGAAGAGTATCCATGATTTAATTAATATGTTGGTGCAATACGAGGCAACGACCAAAAAGTCTACGCCATCGGTGTTGTTTGGAGATGCTTCGACTTCCAATACGAAAGGCAAGGGTGTCGGACGTTGGAAGAGAAAGAAGGAAAAGGAAAAAAACGTCAAAGCAGCTACCAACACTAAGAGTGTTCCCATCGCCAAAGTGGGAAAAGAAAAAGGGAAAAGAAAGGTTGACTTAAAGCAACAGTCGAGGGCAAATGACATATATATACATTGCCGTGAAAGGGCATTTGAAGAGGGATTTGTAGGTGCTGAAAAGAAGCAGAAAACTGAGTAGCAGAGAGATGATCCTAAAGCTTGGTAATGGCAAGGCCATCTCGGCAGAAGCAATAGGATCCGCCACCTTAGTAGTTAGTGATCGTATTAGTATAGAATTAGAGCAAGTTTATTACGTATCTAGCATGATTAGAAACATCATTTCCATTCCATTGTTAGACAATAGTTGTTATGAGTTTACAATCAATAAAAATTGCTTTTATTTGATGAAGGGTGGAATTACTCATCTGCTTGGTACGCTCAATAACGGTCTCTATGTCTCACAACAAACGAATTTCATTCTAAACACTCAACACAAATATAAAATAGATAATAACGGGAATGCTCAATTGTGGCATGCAAGGCTAGGTCATATCTCCGAAGATAGGATGAAGAAATTGGTAGACTCAAAGAACCTAGAGGTTGGAGACTTGAGCAAGCTACCGACTTGTGAATCCTGTCTCAGAGGGAAAATGATCAAGAATCCCTTTGTAGGACAAAGCAGGCTTGCCACAAGTCTATTGGACTTGGTTCATATAGACGTGTGTGGACCACTAAGGACGCAAGCCCGAGGTGGGTTCTCCTACTTCATAACCTTCACCGATGATCATTCGCAGTATGGTTATGTATACTTAATGAGGTACAAGTCTGAAGCTCTTGAGAGGTTTAAAGAATTCAGACTTGAAGTTAAGAACCAAACCGGCTGCGAAATTAAAGTCCTATGGTCAGACTAAGGCGGGGAATACCTTAGTACGGAGTTCCTTAATTATCTTAAAGAAAGCGGTATAATCTCTGAATGGACACCACAGTTAAATGGGGTCTCTGAGAGGAGGAATCGAACCTTGTTAGACATGGTTCGATCCATGATGAGTTTTACCAAACTGCCCTGGTGTTTTTGGGGCTACGCATTGGAAACCGCAGCCATGTTATTGAACTTGGCGCCAACCAGTGCATTGACCCAAACACCATATGAGATATGGCAAGGCAAGCCTGCGTCCTACAACTACTTGAAAGTGTGCGGTAGCCTTGCATATGTCAAGAAGCTAGTAGCAGACAAGCAAAAATCAAAGTCTAGTTTGTGCAGGTTCGTTGGATATCCTAAAGAAACCATAGGTTATTATTTCTATGACCCCTTAGAACAAAAGGTGTTCGTTTCAAGGAATGCAGTGTTCTTGGAACAAGGGTTTCCAGAAGGTATCCAACCTGATGAACTGATCCTTGAGGAGTCATGTGAGGCAAATCAGTCATCACCAGAGGCCGCGAATACCTCACTCAGAGGCTTTAGGATAAATACCCAGAAGGCTGAGCAACATCGAGAAGTTCAACATGCCGGGCATGATGAACGACCTCAGGAAGAGCCAACCCTGGTACCTGAACCGCCAGCTCCTGTTATGTCAACGCCCAGAATCACCATTGACATTCCCATTCTCCATAGGTCAGCTAAAGAGTCTGGCCCTCCCGTGAGGTATGACTTTCTAAGCACGACCAGTCAATTGGATAAGGATCCCAAGACTTACGGGGAGGCGATGTCTGACATCGACTCAGGAAGATGGCTTGAGGCCATGAAAATCGAAATGGACTCCATGAATGAGAACAAAGTCTGGAAACTTATAGACCCACCCAAAGGCATTAAGGTAGTTGGCTGAAAATAGGTCTATAAGTGCAAACTTGGCATTGATGGAGAAGTTACAACCTTCAAGGCTAGGCTAGGCTAGTGGTGAAAGGGTACACTCAACGACCCGGGATCGACTTTGAGGATACCTATTCGCCGGTAGTCATGGCTAAGTTGATTTGGATCCTGCTTGCCATAGTAGCATGGTATGACTATGAAATATGGCAGATGGACGTAAAAACGGCTTTCCTCAATGGTTTTGTTGAGGAAGAGATCTACATGGATCAACCAGAGGGATTCACAGTCGTTGGAGAAGAGCAGAACGTCTGCCGTCTCTAGAAGTCCATCTATGGCCTCAAACAAGCATCCCGAAGCTGGAACATTCGCTTTGATGAAGTTATACGAGGTTATGATTTCATCAAGAACGAATCTGACCCTTGTGTATACAATAAAGTTAGTGGGAGCTCCATAGTGTTCCTAGTGCTTTATGTGGATGACATTCTACTCATAGGTAATGACGTTAGAATGTTGGCTAACACAAAAGCATGGTTATCCACTCAGTTTTCCATTAAGGAGTTGGGTGAAGCCTCCTACATTCTTGGCATCCAGATTGTCAGGGACAGATCTAGAAGAATGTTGGGACTGACCAAAAACTCGTATATGGAGAAAATCCTGAAAAGATTTTGCATGGACAACTCCAAATCTCGATTTCCTTCCCATGAGGCATGGGATCAAGTTGTCCAAGAAACAGTCTCCTAAGACTGATGAGGAACTTGAGAGGATGAAAGATATCCCCTATGCTTCTGCCGTAGGAAGCATCCAATATGCCGTCCACTGCACGAGACTTGACATCGCTTACGCCTTAAGTGTAACGTGAAAGATTATGTGGATCGTCCCGGGAAAAGCGCGAATGCGGAAGCGCGGTATAATTAAAAAAATAAAACGGAATTTAAACATGCTTTTAAATTAAAAACACGTTTCAAAGGGTGTGCCTTTGAAATTTTCCCGGGCATTCGGTGTATCTCACGAACGTATAACATAAAATAAATCATGGAGGCCATAGGGTTAAAAATTAAAGAGGGACGAAAATTTAAAACGAGACCTACCCGTTGTCGTTTTCGTCTTCAACGGCTACACGCGTTGTTCCCCGTTTTGCACCAAGATCCCGTCTTTGAGACCCTCTAATTCGTGACACACGATCCACCCACGTATCTTGCACGTCGTGCTAGCAACGAACAAGTGTATAATTTTGGAGTGGATGAATCAATAACACATTATCAATTAATGGTATTGATTCATCAAGATTCTAATGTTCCAAGAACAAAAGAATCAAGAAAAACTATTTTCTTGAGAGAGAGAGGGGCGGACGAGAGAGATGGGAGAGAGAGAGAAACCGTGTGTGTGTGTTGTGTGTGTGTGTTGGAGTTTCATCATCATGTAAATTGTAGGATGCTAGGGGTTTATATAGAAGAGGAGTTTAATCCTCTTTAAACTCCTCTTTCAAGAACTCTAATTTGATTAGGATTTTGACCTAGTCAAAGTCCTAGTCAAACTAGTGTTTTGACCTAGTCAAAACGATCCTAGCCATCCATCTCTCCCATTAATCTCAACCGTTGATTTAATTTAATTTAATGGAAATATTTAAAACCTATTTAAATATTTCCAAGAGGCTAAAATAAATATAAATATTATTTAAGCCCATTAAATAAATCCTTTTGATAAATCCAATTTTATCAATTTAATTCCTTCTATCAAATAGAAAGAATTATTTCTCCAAGAAAAATAAAGGTCCCGATTAAATCTAATTTAATCATTCCTTCACTCCAATATTTAATTCCAAATTAAATATTTAATTGTGTGTGGATAGTGTGTGACTCTTTAGGTTCACCATTCAGCTAGACTTGATCGGATTCCTAGAATCCGTCCGTTACCATGGGTGGCCATCTAGCAACGGTCCATGGCACTAGAGACTAGGTGAAATATTCAGGGATGAACATTTAGGCTCTAACAGTACGCTTGTCCTTCTGTCTACGGTCTCAACACTTAGAGTCTAAGGCACGGAAAATGCAGGTACCCATTTTGGACCTAAGTGTCGGTCTGTCCACACTAAACGCCGCGAGGGAACCCTTCCCTTCTGTTCAGTCACTGTGGCCACAGTTTTTAGGGACAAGACCTAGAGCATACATGAGACTCAACTGTCAAAACCTATTGACAGGAGACAGATCCTTTCTTGGAAACTACTGTCACTTTGTACATCAGAACTGCACTAGACATGGCTTATGACTACCAAATGGAATTCTGGCAGTCTCTCACCATATCTAAGATACAATCCTGATGTACAGGTAAACTCAGTAATTCCTCTAGTCAAAGGACTTTACCTGTACCGTTGGAACCGGGAATACACGTCATACCTAGCAGACCATACTCAAGGTCCTCCGTAAGACGGTTCCCGCGAGTCACCTCAGTCAGCTGCGTCCTAGCAGGCTAACCCACTAACACTGCTTAGACGATCCTCGTCACCCGTCGATGAAACACGACAGCAGATGCTTAGTGCAAGTCTCAAATGGAATCCCGGTACCCATTTTCGGGATTCCTTGACTTGGAGATTTCCGGACTGATTCGGGAAGACTGATTTCATGGACCTACCTCCAAGCGTAGTCCCAGTCCCCGAAATCGAATCTCAGTCCGTGGGCTCTGTTTGCGTAGTGAACAGATATGGAAAAATAGGTGCAAGTGAACACAAACAAAGTAATGCCAAATGAAAATTCACTTCTTTATTCATTAATGATTTATCAAAACACCTATAATTGTCTAGACATAGGTTACATATACCCGCCAAAATTGGCTTACATGGTCACCTATTCTAACATAACGAGCATATATCAGTCTTGTGCAGGAGAGGCACATTGGAATGCAGTCAAGAGCATCCTTAAGTACCTGAGGAGGACTAAGGAAATGTTCTTGGTCTATGGCAATGGAGAGCTGATCCTGGAAATGTTTAGCGATGCTAGCTTCCAGGCAGATGACGATGATGCCAAGCCTCAGTCAGGTTATGTGTTCAAGCTCAATGGAGGTGTGGTAGCATGGAAAATTTCCAAGCAAACAATCACAGCTGATTCCACCACTGAGGCCGAATACATAGCAGTTTCAGAAGCTACCTAAGAAGCGGTTAAGATGAGAAACTACATCCAAGAGTTGGGTGTGGTACCTAGCATTGCGGAACCCGTAGTTATCTTTTGCGATAACTACGGAGCCATAGCGCAAGCAAAGGAACCATGATCCTATCACTGATCCAAGCACATTCTTAGACGCTACGACCTTCTGAGGAAAATGGTGAGAAGAGGTGACGTTCGCATGGACCAAGTCAGCTCAGCAGACAACACAGCTGATCCGCTGACAAAGCCTATGTCACAGAATGCTCATACACAACATCTTGAGAATATGGGGATTAGACATATGGGTGATTGGATTTAAAGGTCAAGTTGAAGATTGTTAGAACAGGTGATCATGAAGTCAATTTTATTAAACCTTGATGAATAAGAAAGTGATGTTCATCTAGCTCATACTTTGTCTGTGTTCACTTTACTGCTTTATAACTGTTCACTGCACAAACAAAGCCCACAGACTGAGATCACATTTTGGGATCTGGAACTAGGCTTGGAGGTAGGTTCATGAAATCAGTTTCGCCGAATAAGTCTGAAAAATCTCCAAGTCAAGGAATCTCGAGAAATGGGTATCGAGAATCCACTTGAGACTTGCACTAAGCATCTGCTGTCGTGTTTCATCGACGAGGGACGAGGGTCGTCTATGCAGTGTTAGTGGGTCAGCTGGCTAAGGAGCAGCTGACTGAGGTGACTCGCGGGAACCGTCTTATGGAGGACCTTGAGTAGGGTCAGATAGGTATGACTTGAGTTCTAGTGCACCGTGTCTATATCTTAGGTATGGTGAGAGATTACCAAGTCATAGTTAGTGAGTAGCCATAAGCCATATCTAGTGCAGTCATGATGTGCAACGTTACAGTAGATTCCAAGAAAGGATCTGTCTCCTGTCAGAGCGCTGACAGTAGCATCTCACTATGCTCTAAGTCTTGTCTCAGAATCTGTGGCCACAGTAACTGAATAGAAGGGAAGGATTCCCTGCGATGTTTAGTACAGGACAAGCCGATACTTAGGTCCAAGATGGGTACCTATGTTTCCGTGCCCTCTACCTTAAGTGGTAAGACCGTAGGCAGAAGAGTAAATGTACTGTAGAGCCTAAATATTCACCCCCACGCATATTCACCTAGTCTCTAGTGCCATGGACCGTTGCTAGACGGTCACCCATGGTAACAGACAGATTCTAGGAATTCGACCAAGTCTAGCTGAAGGTGAACCTAAAAAGTCACACACAATCCGCACACATAATGTATTTAATTTAGAATTAAATATTTGGAGAGAGATGGGACGATTAAAATTAGATTTAATCGGATTTTTCTTTTCTTGGGATGTTAATTCCTTTAAATTGGATGAAAAGGAATTTAACTAATAAATTGAATTTATTGGAATTTAATTCACGGGCATAAAAATAAATATAATTATTTATTTTATTTATTTGTTGGCCTATGGATTATTTAAATGAGATTTAAATATTCCATAAAATAAATGGATGGTTGAGATTAAAAGGAGAGATGCATGGCTAGGATTGGTTTGACCAAATCAAAGAGCTACTTTGACTAGGACTTTGACTAGGTCAAAATCCTAGTCAAAATAGTCTTCCAAGAGTTGGAGTTTGAAGTGGAATAGATTCCTTCTCTATATATACACCTAGCCCTTCACTTGTAAAATGATGACGAAAATTTAACACACACACACACACACACACACACACACACACACTCTTGTCTCTTCCTCTCGGCCACTCTCCCCTCTTCCCAAGAAAAATACTCTTGGTTCTTTTATTTCATACAATTGAACCTAAGGAGGGTTGATCACGTTAGTTCATAGCGTTTGATCGTTCCGTCCTCTCCAAATAATATACACTTGATTTTTTGCTAGCACGAGGATCAAGATACGTGGGCGGATTGCGTGTACGATTTAGAGGGTCTAAATATAGATCTTGGAGCAAAACGGGGAACAACGCAAGTAGTGGCTCGAAGACAAAACGACAACCGGGTAAGTTTTTCGATTTGTTGTTTCGTTCTTTACAACCCTATGGCCTCCATGATTTTATGTTCTTTGTTTTGTTCATGAGATACACCGAATGCCCGGGAGGTTCAAGGGAACACCCCTTGAACGTTTATGTTTAATTCTTGTTTATGGCATGTTTTAAATTCTTGCAATTTTATAATATACCGCGCTTCTGCATTCGCGCTCCTCCCGGGACAATCCACACGCCTATCCCAGGCTTTCATATTTATACATTGTGATGTTGGACATCACTTGGATATCTTGAATATCCATGGTTAAGCATGATTATTTGGTATAATTGTTGTATATGTGTTGATGGGATCAACATGGAATGATCACAAGAGCCCTGAACCTTGTATATGGATATATGTCGTTTTATTTACATTTCTGTCGGGTGGGGCCTGTGTGCCTCTTATTTTGGGACTATCATCCCCGTTTTTTTATTGGCCTCATGATGTTAAGGCTTATTTGTAAATTTCCATGTATTACTTTCATATGTAATGAGAGTAGATAGTTTTGGTGAGGTCTTATTTTTTTACAAGCCCATGGAGTCGAAGACCCAAGGTGAAACATCAAGGCGTGAAAGAAGAAAAGACACTAGGCCCATTGGAATGACAATGGGTTTATTACTTTGTAATAATATAGGACTACTCTAGACAGACCATAGACTCATTGCGGGCTGAGTGAGTCACATAGGTAGGGCTTGTGATCATCCTACTAACAGGGGTATGCTATGTTTTCTGCATGCGCCGTATTTATTTAAACGCTTTAATGAATATTGGATATTTATGCATGCTAAAACACTTAATGTGATGAGGTCTCGGTCCTTATCTAAACTCTCATTTGGTTGGACCAAATTAAATATTAGGCTCAGAACGGGCTTGGATGAAAATGGTATTTTGATCTGTCCGAGCCTTCCATCCACAACAATGTGGTGAGGAAGCTACCACTACCCAAGTGTGGTCTCACAAGTCGTGGTACACTTGGACTAGGGGAAAGCTGCACCATTGATGTGAACAAAGAGATTGCACTCGTTGTTTCCCTGTCTCACGGGTTGCATGGGGTGACAGTTGAGGCATGATATGGTTGATGGGTCGGGCCCAACACTGAGTAACATGGTTTGGTTAGAGTCCTCGGAAGCATGCAAATAGGTGAGGTAAAATATCTTGGGAATCTCATTGGATGAGAATGATATTGGATATGTCCCATGAGGTTTTCTTCATGTGAATCATAAAAGCGGGCATGGAGATCACGCTTGTGGATCCCAAGCCCACTAGAAAATGGTTTCCTGAAACTCCACTTGAGAGTGGTGGACTTTCATATAAATAGTGGGAGGGTTAAAGACTAAAAGACCATGTCTTCAACTTGAATAATAATATTACCATCATCTACTAATTTCTGCTTCACATTTTATAAATGTAGATATGTCTAAGAATCCGTTGACCACGATCCGTGAGACTAATAAGTTTAACAGAACGAACTACTCGGACTGGCTAAGAAACCTAATGATTGTCCTCATTTTTGAAAACCAAGGCTACGTCTTGGCCGAGCCGCCGCCGAGCGACTTACCGGAGGTGTCCACGCCAGAAGAACGTTTGACGTTCGAGAAATGGCATGAGTACAACCGGAAAGTACGCAGTATCATATTGGATTCGATGTCTAACGACATCCAGAAGCAATATGAGGGGCTGGACAACGTCTCCGCCATAATGCTCCGCATGAACGAGGTTTATGCGGTTCCGAACAGGCATATTAGATATGCCGCCATAAAAGCATTCTTTGGCACCAAGCTGGCTGAAGGAGCATCTGTACAAAGTCATGGGGTCAAGATGCTTTCCCTAGTGGAGAAGCTCGAGGACCTTATAGCTGGGCTTAACAATGACACGTACATTGACGTGATCCTCCAGTCGCTTCTTCCATCCTATGACCCGTTTATTGTAAACTATAACATGAACGAACTTGAGAAGTCTATTAATGAGTTGATCAACATGCTGGTGTAATATGAGGCTACGACCCACAAGTCGGCGTCGGCGGTATTGATAGGAGAGGGTTCGACCTTCAAAGCGAATGGTAAGAGGTCGGACGCTGGAAGAGGAAGAAGGGAAAGGGGAAGACGGTTGCGGCCCCTGCTCGCGCTCCTGGCGCCCCTGTTGCCCCGATGGGAATGGGTAAATGGAAAGGGAAGGCCCATGGTTCTCAGCATTCCAAGGCAAATGATGTCTGCATGCATTTCCAAGGAAAGGGGCATTGGAAGAGGGAGCGCCCACAACTCCTCTCCAATCCAGGTATGTTTGTGGTTGAAATAAACATGATAACTAATTCTTCTTCATGGGTATTGGATACCGGGTGTGGTCCTCACATCTGCAATGATTTGCAGGCATTGCAAAGAAGTAGAAGGCTAACCAAGGATGAGATGATCCTAAGGCTAGGCGATGGCAAGGCCGTTCCTGCGGAAGCCGTAGGATCAATGGAGTTAGCCATTAGTAGTCATGTTAGGATTGTACTGAATAACTGTTTCTATGTACCTAGCATGATTAAGAATGTTGTATCAATCCCCGTCCTTGATAAAGAGGGTTATTCTTTTACCATCACTAAAAATGATTTTTATATTATAAATGATGGTGTTTCTCATTTGCTTGGTACATTGGTGAATGGTCTGTACATACTTCAACAGTCTAATTGGATTTTGACGGCGGAATACAAACGGAAACATGATAATCAAGATAATGCACATATTTGGCATGCGAGGTTAGGTCATATTTCTAAGGATAGGTTAAGAAGGTTGGTGGACTCAAAGAGTGTAGAAATAGACGATTTGGACAACCTACCGACCTGCGAATCCTGTTTAAAGGGTAAGATGACCAAGAAACCCTTTGTTGGACAAAGTACGCTAGCTAGTGGTCTGTTGGATTTGATCTATATGGACGTCTGTGGCCTATTAAATACTCAGGCTAGAGGTGGGTACTCGTACTTCATAACCTTCACGATGATCACTCGCGGTATGGTTATATTTACCTGATAAGGTACAAGTCTGAAGCCTTTGGAAGGTTTAAGGAATACAGACTTGAAGTAGAGAACCAAACCGATCGCAAGATCAAAGCCCTTCGGTCGGACCGAGGTGGAGAGTGTTTAAGTGGAGAGTTCATTGATTATCTAAAAGAGAATGGAATTCTCTCTCAGTGGACCCCTCTTGGAACACCACAGCTGAATGGTGTGTCTGAAAGGAGGAACCGGACCTTGTTGTGAAAGCAATTGTGGATCGTCCCGGGAAAAGCGCGAATGCGGAAGCGCGGTATAATTAAAAAATAAATGCGGAATTTAAACATGCTTTAAATTAAAGAACACGTTTCAAAGGGTGTGCCTTTGAAATTCCCGGGTGTTTGGTGTATCTCATGAATAATAAAACATAAAAGAATCATGGAGGCCATAGGGTAGAAAATAAAAGAGGACGAAAATCTAAAACGAGACCTACCCGTTGTCGTTTTCGTCTTCAACGGCTACACGCGTTGTTCCCCGTTTTGCACCAAGATCTCGTTCTTGAGACCCTCCAAATCGTGACACACGATCCACCCACGTATCTTGCACGTCGTGCTAGCAACGAACAAGTTTATATTTTGGAGTGGATGAATCAATCAACACGTTATGAATTAACGGTATTGATTCATCAAGTTCTAATGTTCCAAGAACAAGAGAACAAAGAAACAATTTCTTGGAGTGTGAGAGAGAGAGAGGGTGGACGAGATGGAGGGAGAGAGAGCCGAGTGTGTGTGTGTGTTGTGTGTGTTGGAATTTCATCATCCTTCAACTTGTAGGATGCTAGGGGTTTATATAGAAGAGGAGTCTAATCCTCTTTAAACTCCTCTTTCAAGAACTCTATTTTGACTAGGATTTTGACCTAGTCAAAGTCCTAGTCAAAGTAGTGTTTTGACCTAGTCAAAACAATCCTAGCCATCCATCTCTCCCATTGATCTCAACCGTTGATTTAATTTAATTTAATGAAATATTTAAAACCTATTTAAATATTTCCAAGAGGCTAAAAATAAATATAAATATTATTTAAGCCCATTAAATAAATCCCTTTGATAAAATCTAATTTATCAATTTAATTCCTTATATCTAATAGAAGGAATTATTTCTCCAAGAAAAATAAAGGACCCGATTAAATCCAATTTAATCATTCCTTCACTCCAATATTTAATTCCTAATTAAATATCTAAATGTGTGTGGATAGTGTGTGACTCTTTAGGTTCACCTTTCAGCTAGACTTGGTCGGATTCCTAGAATCCTTCCGTTACCATGGGTGGCCATCTAGCAACGGTCCATGGCACTAGAGACTAGGTGAAATATTCAGGGATGAACATTTAGACTCTAACAGTACACTTGTCCTTCTGTCTTCGGTCTCATCACTTAGAGTCTAGGGCACAGAAAATGCAGGTACCCCATTTTGGACCTAAGTGTTGGTCTGTCCTCACTAAACGCCGCAAGGGAATCCTTCCCTTCTGTTCAGTCACTGTGGCCACAGTTTTAGGGACAAGACCTAGAGTATACATGAGACTCTGTTAGAATAGGTGACCATGTAAGCCAATTTTGGCGGGTATATGTAACCTATGTCTAGACAATTATAGGTGTTTTGATAAATCATTAATGAATAAAGAAGTGAATTTTCATTTGGCATTACTTTGTTTGTGTTCACTTGCACCTATTTTTCCATATCTGTTCACTACGCAAACAGAGCCCACGTACTGAGATTCGATTTCGGGGACTGGGACTACGCTTGGAGGTAGGTCCATGAAATCAGTCTTCCCGAATCAGTCCGGAAATCTCCAAGTCAAGGAATCCCGAAAATGGGTACCGGGATTCCATTTGAGACTTGCACTAAGCATCTGCTGTCGTGTTTCGTCGACGGGTGACGAGGATCGTCTAAGCAGTGTTAGTGGGTTAGCCTGCTAGGACGCAGCTGACTGAGGTGACTCGTGGGAACCGTCTTACGGAGGACCTTGAGTATGGTCTGCAAGGTATGACGAGTATTCCCGATTCCAACGGTACAGGTCAAGTCCTTTGACTTGAGGAATTACTGAGTTTACCTGTACATCAGAACTGTATCTTAGATATGGTGAGAGATTGCCAGAATTCTCTTTGGTAGTCATAAGCCATGTCTAGTGCAGTCCTGATGTGCAAAGTGACAGTAGTTTTCCAAGAAAGGATCTGTCTCCTGTCAATAGGTTTTGACAGTTGAGTCTCATGTATGCTCTAGGTCTTGTCCCTAAAACTGTGGCCACAGTGACTGAACAGAAGGGAAGGTTTCCCTTGCGGCGTTTAGTGAGGACAGACCGACACTTAGGTCCAAGATGGGTACCTGCGTTATCCGTGCCCTAGACACTAAGTAATGAGACCGAAGACAGAAGGACAAGCGTACTGTTAGAGCCTAAATGTTCATCCCTGAATATTTCACCTAGTCTCTAGTGCCATGGACCGTTGCTAGATGGCCACCCATGGTAACGGACGGATTCTAGGAATCCGACCAAGTCTAGCTGAATGGTGAACCTAAAGAGTCACACACTATCCACACACAATTAAATATTTAATTTGGAATTAAATATTGGAGTGAAGGAATGATTAAATTAGATTTAATCGGGACCTTTATTTTTCTTGGAGAAATAATTCTTTCTATTTGATAGAAGGAATTAAATTGATAAATTGGATTTATCAAAGGAAATTTATTTAATGGGCTTAAATAATATTTATATTTAGCCTCTTGGAAATATTTAAATAGGTTTTAAATATTCCATTAAATTAAATTAAATCAACGGTTGAGATCAATGGGAGAGATGGATGGCTAGGATCGTTTTGACTAGGTCAAAACACTAGTTTGACTAGGACTTTGACTAGGTCAAAATCCTAATCAAATTAGAGTTCTTAAAAGAGGAGTTTAAAGAGGATTAAACTCCTCTTCTATATAAACCCCTAGCATCCTACAATTTACATGATGATGAAACTCCAACACACACACACAACACACACACACGGTTTCTCTCTCTCTCCCATCTCTCTCGTCCGCCCCTCTCTCTCTCTCTCAAGAAAATAGTTTTCTTGATTCTTTTGTTCTTGGAACATTAGAATCTTGATGAATCAATACCATTAATTGATAATGTGTTATTGATTCATCCACTCCAAAATTATACACTTGTTCGTTGCTAGCACGACGTGCAAGATACGTGGGTGGATCGTGTGTCACGAATTAGAGGGTCTCAAAGACGGGATCTTGGTGCAAAACGGGGAACAACGCGTGTAGCCGTTGAAGACGAAAACGACAACGGGTAGGTCTCGTTTTAAATTTTCGTCCATCTTTAATTTTCAACCCTATGGCCTCCATGATTTATTTTATGTTATACGTTCATGAGATACACCGAATGCCCGGAAAATTTCAAAGGCACACCCTTTGAAACGTGTTTTTAATTTAAAGGCATGTTTAAATTCCGTTTTAATTTTTAATTATACCGCGCTTCCGCATTCGCGCTTTTCCCGGGACGATCCACATAATCTTTCAGTGGTATCAGAGCCCGGTTCGGTGTATAGGCCTAGGGTTTATGTGCGTTTTAAGCATGAAACGTGAAATAGCATGTTGTAATTAAATCTTGAATTTCTTGATTCTTGAAGCATGTTATTTTATTGCTTTTAATTCGTGTGAATTGCTGAATATTGGTATTTTCTGTTTTTTTTGGGAATCGGGATGGGAATTAATCTGAAAAACGAGAAAACGTCACAGCCGGCCAGCCGGGAAGGCTGGCCGCGCGCAGCCGAGCGCTGCCGGCAGGGCAGACGCGCGCAGGCATGGGAAGCCTGCGCGCACGCGCGCTGCGGCCGCGCAGGGGCAGCGCGCAGCCGGGTAAGCTGCGCGCGGGCGTGCGCGCATGGAAACGCCTCCAGGCGCGCGCGCGGGCAGACAGAGGTGTCTGCGCGCGCGCGCGCGCAAGGCTGGCGGGCGGAGGAGCCCGCGCGCGGACGGGCACCAGGCGCGCCGCCAGGCGCGCGCGCACGCAGACGGAGGCGTCTGCGCGCGCGCGCCGGCAGGCACGCCCAGTGCGCGTCTGCGCGCGCGCTCTGCGCGCGACGCAGGGACGCGGCCGGTGGCCAGCAGGCCAGCGCGCGCGCACAGGCAAAGGAGCCTGCGCGCGCGTCGGCCTGCCGATGCGCCAGGCCGCGCAGACTGATGCCGGCCAGGCGCGCGCGCACACAGGCAGGGGCCTGCGCGCGCGCGCAGAGGCGGCAGGCAGGGCCTGCTGCCCTGCGCGCCCGGCGGCCGACTGCTGCAGGCGGCGGCGGCCGGTGGCTCCTTGGCTAGGGTTTTGAAACCCTAGTGTAATTTTATTTTTTAAATTTATTTTCAGTTTTAGTTTTGAATTAATTCTGAAAAAATTCGTTTTTTGGGTTCAATTTTTCCTAAATTCCTAAAGACATTATTTTAGGAGTAAAATAAATGGATTTGGAATCCCGGGTTATTTTACTTAAAATAATGAGGAAAGGTTTTCCTAAAACGAAAAAATTTTACATTGCCAATATTTATTTTATTTTCACACGTTACGCACATGTTCATTTATTTTCGTCTTGGATTGATGTGATTGGAAATCATGTGTTGTTGGAATATTATGATTATGTGATTGGATCATGTAATTATGTGTGTTGGATGGAAATGGATGATCACGAGCCCTAGACCGAATGTATGGTTTAATTTACTGTTGGGCCTGTGTGCCTCTTTAACTGCTTTCTCCTTCTCCTTTCTAGTGCCTTGGAATAATAAGGCTTTCTACCTCCCTCCTTATGTACTCCCCCGGGGTTTCGCTGGGGTTTCTAATTTTTTTATATGTAATGAGAGTAGACTAGGAGTGAGGTTTCCATTTTTGTAATTGGTGGAGAAGAAGGAAGGACCACATGGAGAGCCCAGACCGGAGGTCCCTTGGCGTTTTCCATGAAGTGAAGAAAGAGAAAAAAGAGACCAAGGCCCATCAGAATGATGATTGGGTTACTATTATTGTAATAGTATAGGACCAACCCTAGATTGACCATAGATCCACTGCGGGCTCAGTGGATCGCATAGGATTCGGGCTTGTGATCATCCAACAGGGGCGTGCTAGGCTTTAATTTTGCATGTGGTTATTGTGATGGATGAATGGGTTTTATTTATCATGTATAACTGCTATGGATGAAT
Source organism: Sesamum alatum (assembly GCA_034509735.1). Classification (NCBI taxonomy): domain Eukaryota; kingdom Viridiplantae; phylum Streptophyta; class Magnoliopsida; order Lamiales; family Pedaliaceae; genus Sesamum; species Sesamum alatum. Next base: position 17,934,056 of record JACGWO010000005.1, on the reverse strand, counting down.
TTCATTTATGCATTTTTGGATGAATGTATGGTATCTCGGTCATTATTACTCTCACATTGGTTGGACCAATGTTAAAATATTAGACCCTAGATAAAGTGGACATGAACTCTAGGAGTTCGTCCATGCCTTCCAATCCGTGGCATAGTGAGGAAGCTGTCTTAGGTCAATAGCGTGGTCTCACGAGTCGTGGCACGTTATTGTACTTAAAAGAAGCTGCACTATGTCATGAACGAAAAATGGGCTGCTGCTACCTGTCTCACGAGTCGTGGGGGTACTAGTGGGTCCATGGCTCGGTCGATTGGGTCGGGTCTAACGCCTAATTAGCATGATTCGCTTGGAGTCCTCGGGATCATGCAAAAGGGTGAGGCAATAATCTTGGGAATCTCGTGGAACGAGAATGGTATGGAATACCTCCCACAGGATCTTTTCCATGCGAATCGTAAAAGCGGGGTATGGGAAAAATCACTGTGGATCCCAAGCCCACTAGGAAAGGATTTCCCGAAAACTACGTTTGAGAGTACCGTGTTTTCGTATAAATAGTGGGAGGATTAAATGACTAAAGACCAAGCATTTAATTATTTTTTATCAAACCACCGTCTTTACTTTCTGCTGATCGCGCGTTGTTTTTCAACATGTAGATTTTAAAATGTCTAAGAACCCACTTTCAACCATTCTTGAGACAAACAAATTTAATGGAACCAACTACAACGACTGGTTGCGCAATCTCAGGATAGTCCTGGATTATGAGAACCAAGGCTACGTCATGGACGAGCCTCTCCCTAGGACCTTACCGGAAGGATCCACGCCAGAGGAACGTGAGACGTTCGAGACTTGGCATAAGGATAACCGGAAGGTTCGTAGCATCATACTTGCTTCGATGACCAATGAGATTCAGAAGCAATATGAAAGGCTAGACGATGTCCCTTCCATAATGGCTCGCCTTAAGGATTGCTATGCAGTCCCGGACCGGCATACTAGGTATGTCGCGACCAAGGCGTTCTTTGGAACTAAAATGACAGAAGGATCCTCTGTACAAGAACATGGGGTTAAAATGCTTACCCTAGTGGAAAAGCTCGAGGACCTAAAGGCAGGTCTCGATAACGAAACGTACATAGATGTGATCCTTCAGTCACTCCCACCCTCCTTTGATCAATTTATTGTCAACTACAACATGAATGCACTTGAGAAGGGTATTCATGAGTTGATCAATATGTTGGTGCAATACGAGGCAACGACTAAGAAGTCCACGCCTTCGGTATTGTTTGGAGGTGCTTCTACTTCCAAGACGAAAGGCAAGGGCGCCGGACGTTGGAAAAGGAAGAAAGGGAAGGGAAAGGCAGTCATAGCAGCTACGAACACTCAGAGTGTTCCCATTGCCAAAGAGGGGAAAGGCAAAGGAAAGGGAAAGGTTGTCTCCAAGCAACAGTCGAAGGCATATGACATATGTATCAACTGCCGTGAGAAAGGGCATTGGAAGAGAGAGTGCCCCAAACTCTTCTCAAACCAAGGTATATTTGTGATTGAGGTTAACATGGTCACTAATTCTGCTCTTGGGTATTGGATACCGGCTGTGGAGCTCACATTTGCAATGATTTGCAGGTGTTGAAAAGAAGCAGAAAACTAAGTTGCGGGGACATGATCCTGAAGCTCGGAAATGGCAAGGCATCTCGGCAGAAGCAGTAGGATCCGCCACTTTAGTTATTAGTGATACCATTAGCATAGAATTAGAGCAAGTTTATTTTGTACCCAGTATGATTAAAAACATCATTTCCATTCCATTGTTAGACAATAATGGTTATGAGTTTAAAATCAATAAAAATTGCTTTTATTTGATGAGGTGTGGAATTGCTCATCTACTTGGTACATTACATAATGGGCTCTATATCTTGCAACAAACAAATTTCGTTCTTAACGCTCAACACAAACGGAAATTAGATAATAACGGGAACGCACGTCTGTGGCACGCTAGGCTAGGTCACATATCCCAAGATAGGATGAAAAGGTTGGTAGACTCAAAGAACCTAGAGGTTGGGGACTTGAGTAATCTACCAACTTGTGAATCTTGTCTAAGAGGGAAAATGACCAAGAAGCCCTTTGTAGGACAAAGCAGGCTTGCCACAGGTCTGTTGGACTTGGTCCATACAGACGTGTGTGGACCACTAAGGACGCAGGCCCGAGGTGGGTTCTCCTACTTCATAACCTTCACCGATGATCATTCACGGTATGGTTATGTTTACCTGATGAGGTACAAGTCTGAAGCTCTTGAGAGGTTTAAAGAATTCAGACTTGAAGTGGAGAATCAAACCAACTGCAAAATTAAAGTCCTACGGTCAGACCGAGGCGGTGAATACCTTAGTGCCGAATTCCTAGATTATCTAAAGGAACATGGTATAATATCAGAATGGACACCTCCCGGAACACCACAGTTAAATGGCGTCTCTGAAAGGAGGAACCGAACCCTGTTTGGACATGGTTCGTTCCATGATGAGTTTTACCAAATTGCCCTATCGTTTTGGGGTTATGCATTAGAAACGGCAGCCAAGTTATTGAATTTGGCGCCTACTAGTGTAGTGACCCAAACGCCATATGAGATATGGCACGGCAAGCCTGCATCCTACAACTACTTGAAAGTGTGGGGTAGCCCCGCATACGTCAAGAGGTTAGTGGGAGATAAGCTAGAATCCAGGTCTAGCCTATGCAGGTTCGTTGGATACCCTAAAGAAATTGCGGGTTATTACTTTTATGACCCTTTGGAACAAAAGGTATTTGTTTCAAGGAATGCAGTATTCTTGGAGCAACGCTTCCCGGAGGATATCCAACCTGATGAGCTGATCCTTGAGGAATCAAGTGATGGAACTCAGTCATCAGAAACAGTCGCGGAAACCTCACCTAGAGGATTCAGGATAGACACTAGGAGGACTGACCTACCTAGAGAAGTCCAACATGCTAGGCATGAAGGACAACCTCAAGGCAGGCCAGCCCCGGCCCCTGAACCGCCGGCTCCGATACAGTCAGCGCCCACAGTTACCACTAACGTTCCCGTTCTCCGAAGGTCCACTAGAGAATCCAGACCTCCAGTGAGATATGGATTTCTAGGTGCGACCGATCTTCTGGATAACGATCCTAAGACATACGGGGAAGCGATGTCAGACATCGACTCTGGGAGATGGCTTGAGGCCATGAAAACCGAAATGGACTCCATGAGCGAGAACCAAGTTTGGAGACTTGTAGATCCACCGAAAAGTGTTAAGCCAGTGGGCTGTAAGTGGGTCTACAAGCGCAAACTCGGCGTTGATGGAGAGGTCACTACCTTCAAGGCTAGGCTTGTAGCTAAGGGATACACTCAACGACCCGGGGTCGATTTTGAGGATACCTACTCGCCAGTAGCCATGGCTAAATCCATTCGGATCCTGCTTGCCATAGCAGCATGGTATGACTATGAAATATGGCAGATGGACGTGAAAACGGCCTTCCTCAACGGCTTCGTTGAAGAAGAGATCTATATGGATCAGCCGGAGGGTTTCACGGTCGCTGGAGAAGAACAGAAAGTCTGTCGTCTCCAGAAGTCCATCTATGGCCTCAAACAAGCTTCCCGGAGTTGGAACATTCGATTTGATGAGGTAATACGGGGTTATGACTTCATCAAAAACGAATCCGACCCTTGTGTATACAAGAAGGTCAGTGGGAGCTCCATAGTGTTCCTAGTGCTTTACGTGGATGACATTCTGCTCATTGGAAATGACGTCAGAATGTTAGGAAACACGAAAGCATGGCTGTCAACCAAGTTTTCCATGAAGGACTTGGGTGAAGCATCCTACATCCTAGGCATCCAGATTGTCAGGGACAGATCTAAAAGGATGTTAGGGCTCACCCAAAACTCGTATATGGAGAAAGTCCTAAAGAGATATCGAATGGACAACTCCAAACGAGGGTTCCTTCCTATGAGGCATGGGATCAAGTTGTCCAAGAAACAGTCCCCGCAGACTGATGAGGAACTTGAAAAGATGAAAGTCATCCCCTATGCTTCTGCCGTAGGTAGCATCCAATATGCGGTCCACTGCACCAGGCCTGACATTGCATACGCTTTGAGCGTGACTAGCAGATATCAGTCCTGTGCAGGAGAGGCACATTGGAATGCAGTTAAGGGCATCCTTAAGTACCTAAGAAGGACTAAGGAAATGTTCTTAGTCTATGGCAATGGAAAACTAATTCTGGAAGGCTTTAGCGACGCCAGCTTCCAGTCTGATGACGATGATGCCAAGTCTCAATCGGGGTATGTATTCAAGCTCAACGGAGGAGTAGTGGCTTGGAAAAGTTCCTAGCAAGCAACCACTGCTGACTCCACCACTGAGGCTGAATACATAGCAGCTTCAGAAGCTGCCAAGGAAGCGGTTTGGATGAGAAACTACATCCAAGAGTTGGGTGTGGTGCCTAGCATCGCCGAGCCCGTTGTCATCTTCTGTGATAACAACGGTGCAATAGCGCAAGCGAAGGAACCGAGATCTCACCACCGTTCCAAACACATTCTTAGACGCTACCATCTTCTTAGAGAAATGGTAGGAAGAGGTGACGTTCGGATGGACCGAGTCAACTCAGCAGACAACACAGCAGACCCGCTGACAAAGCCTATGTCGCAAAGTGCTCATACGCAACATCTTGAGAAGATGGGGATTAGGCATATGGGTGATTGGCTTTAAAGGTCAAGTGGGAGATTGTTAGAATAGGTGACCATGTAAGCCAATTTTGGCGGGTATATGTAACCTATGTCTAGACAATTATAGGTGTTTTGATAAATCATTAATGAATAAAGAAGTGAATTTTCATTTGGCATTACTTTGTTTGTGTTCACTTGCACCTATTTTTCCATATCTGTTCACTACGCAAACAGAGCCCACGGACTGAGATCGATTTCGGGGACTGGGACTACGCTTGGAGGTAGGTCCATGAAATCAGTCTTCCCGAATCAGTCCAGAAATCTCCAAGTCAAGGAATCCCGAAAATGGGTACCGGGATTCCATTTGAGACTTGCACTAAGCATCTGCTGTCGTGTTTCATCGACGGGTGACGAGGATCGTCTAAGCAGTGTTAGTGGGTTAGCCTGCTAGGACGCAGCTGACTGAGGTGACTCGTGGGAACCGTCTTACGGAGGACCTTGAGTATGGTCTGCAAGGTATGACGAGTATTCCCGGTTCCAACGGTACAGGTCAAGTCCTTTGACTTGAGGAATTACTGAGTTTACCTGTACATCAGAACTGTATCTTAGATATGGTGAGAGATTGCCAGAATTCTCTTTGGTAGTCATAAGCCATGTCTAGTGCAGTCCTGATGTGCAAAGTGACAGTAGTTTCCAAGAAACTGTCTCTGTCAATAGGTTTTGACAGTTGAGTCTCACAAAACTACAGTGACTTTTCCCTTGCAGTGACAGACCGACACTTAGGTCTGCGTTATCCGTGCCCTAGCACTAGTGATGATCTGTTAGAGCCTTGTTCATCCTGAATATTTTCACCTAGTCTCTAGTGCCATGGACCGTTGCTAGATGGCCACCCATGGTAACGGACGGATTCTAGTCCGACCAGTCTAGCTGAATGGTGAACCTAAAGAGTCACACACTATCCACACACAATTAATATTTTAATTTGGAATTAAATATTGGAGTGAAGGAATGATTAAATTAGATTAATCGGGACCTTTATTTTTCTTGGAGAAATAATTCTTTCTATTTGATAGACAAAGGAATTTATTTATGGAGGGTTGAGATCCCTAGTTTGACTATTTAAAGAGGATAGATGATGAAACTCCAACACACACAACAACACCACACACGGTTTCTCTCTCTCTTCCCATCTCTCTCGTCCGCCCCTCTCTCTCAAAGAAATAGTTTTCTTGATTCTTTTGTTCTTGGAACATTAGAATCTTGAACCATTAATTGCATCCACTCCAAAATTATACACTTGTTCGTTGCTAGCACGAAAGATACGTGATCACGAATTAGAGAAAGACGGGATCTTGGTGCAAAACGGGAACAACGCGTGTGCCGTTGAAGACTAGGTCTCGTTTTAAATTTTCGACGTTCAAAACGTGTTTTTAATTTAAAGGCATGTTTAAATTCCGTTTTAGAGACAGGAGACAGATCCTTTCTTGGAAACTACTATCACTTTGCACACCAGAACTGCACTAGACATGGCTTATGACTACCAAAGAGAATTCTGGCAATCTCTCACCATATCTAAGATACAGCCCTGATGTACAGGTAAACTCAGCAATTCCTCAAGTCAAAGGACTTGACCTGTACCGTTGGAACTGGGAATATACGTCATACCTAGCAGACCATACTCAAGGTCCTCCGTAAGACGGTTCCCACGAGTCACCTCAGTCAGCTGCGTCCTAGCATGCTAACCCACTAACACTGCTTAGACGACCCTCGTCACCCGTCGATGAAACACGACAGCAGGTGCTTAGTGCAAGTCTCAAATGGAATCCCGGTACCCATTTTCGGGATTCCTTGACTTGGAGATTTCCGGACTGATTCGGGAAGACTGATTCCATGGACCTACCTCCAAGCGTAGTCCCAGTCCCCGAAATTGATTCTCAGTCCGTGGGCTTTGTTTGCGTAGTGAACAGATATGGAAAACAAATATAAGTGAACACAAACAAAGTGATGCCAAATGAAATTCACTTCTTTATTTATTAATGATTTATCAAACACCTATAATTGTCTAGACATAGGTTACATATACCCGCCAAAGTTGGCTTACATGGTCACCTATTCTAACAATCTCCCACTTGACCTTTAAAGCCAATCACCCATATGCCTAATCCCCATCTTCTCAAGATGTTGCGTATGAGCACTCTGCGACATAGGCTTTGTCAGCGGGTCTGCTGTGTTGTCTGCTGAGTTGACTCGGTCCATCCGAACGTCACCTCTTCCTACCATTTCTCCAAGAAGATGGTAGCGTCTAAGAATGTGTTTGGAACGGTGATGAGATCTCGGTTCCTTTGCTTGCGCTATTGCACCGTTGTTATCACAGAAGATGACAACAGGCTCGGCGATGCTAGGCACCACACCCAACTCTTGGATGTAGTTTCTCATCCAAACCGCTTCCTTAGCAGCTTCTGAAGCTGCTATGTATTCAGCCTCAGTGGTGGAGTCAGCAGTGGTTGCTTGCTTGGAACTTTTCCAAGCCACTACTCCTCCGTTGAGTTTAAATACATACCCCGATTGAGACTTGGCATCATCGTCATCAGACTGGAAGCTAGCGTCGCTAAAGCCTTCCAGAACTAGTTTTCCATTGCCATAGACCAAGAACATTTCCTTAGTCCTCCTAAGGTACTTAAGGATGCCCTTAACGGCATTCCAATGTGCCTCTCCTGCACAGGACTGATATCTGCTTGTCACGCTCAAAGCGTATGCAATGTCAGGCCTGGTGCAATGGACCGCATATTGGATGCTACCTACGGCAGAAGCATAGGGGATGACTTTCATCTTTTCAAGTTCCTCATCAGTCTGCGGGGACTGCTTCTTGGATAACTTGATCCCATGCCTCATTGGAAGGAATCCTCGTTTGGAGTTGTCCATTCGATATCTCTTTAGGACTTTCTCCGTATACGAGTTTTGGGTGAGCCCTAACATCCTTTTAGATCTGTCCCTGACAATCTGGATGCCTAGGATGTAGGAGGCTTCACCCAAGTCCTTCATGGAAAACTTGGTTGACAACCATGCTTTTGTGTTTCCTAACATTCTGACGTCATTACCAATGAGCAGAATGTCATCCACGTAAAGCACTAGGAACACTATAGAGCTCCCACTGACCTTCTTGTATACACAAGGGTCGGATTCGTTTTTGATGAAGTCATATCCCCGTATTACTTCATCAAATCGAATGTTCCAACTTCGGGATGCTTGTTTGAGGCCATAGATGGACTTCTGGAGACGACAGACCTTCTGTTCTTCTCCAGTGACCGTGAAACCCTCCGGCTGATCCATATAGATCTCTTCTTCAACGAAACCGTTGAGGAAGGCCGTTTTCACGTCCATCTGCCATATTTCATAGTCATACCATGCTGCTATGGCAAGCAGGATCCGAATGGACTTAGCCATGGCTACTGGCGAGTAGGTATCCTCAAAATCGACCCCGGGTCGTTGAGTGTATCCCTTAGCTACAAGCCTAGCCTTAAAGGTTGTGACTTCTCCATCAACGCCGAGTTTGCGCTTGTAGACCCACTTACAGCCCACTGGCTTAACACCTTTCGGTGGATCTACAAGTCTCCAAACTTGGTTCTCGCTCATGGAGTCCATTTCGGTCTTCATGGCCTCAAGCCATTTCCCGGAGTCGATGTCAGACATCGCTTCCCCGTATGTCTTAGGATCGTTATCCAGAAGATCGGTCGCACCTAGAAACCCATATCTCACTGGAGGTCTGGATTCTCTAGTGGACCTACGGAGGACGGGAACGTCAGTGGTGACTGTGGGCGCTGACTGTATCGGAGCCGGCGGTTCAGGGGCCGGGACTGGCCTTTCTTGAGGTTGTCCTTCATGCCTAGCATGTTGGACTTCTCTAGGTTGGTCAGCCCTCCGTGCGTTAATCCTAAATCCTCTTGGTGAGGTTTCCGCGGCTATTTCTGATGGCTGAGTTCCATCACTTGATTCCTCAAGGATCAGCTCATCAGGTTGGATATCCTCCGGGAAGCCTTGCTCCAATAATACTGCATTCCTTGAAACAAATACCTTTTGTTCCAAAGGGTCATAAAAGTAATAACCCGCAGTTTCTCTAGGGTATCCAACGAACCTGCATAGGCTAGACCTGGATTCTAGCTTATCTCCCACTAACCTCTTGACGTATGCGGGGCTACCCCACACTTTCAAGTAGTTGTAGGACGCAGGCTTGCCGTGCCATATCTCATATGGCGTTTGGGTCAATGCACTGGTAGGCGCCAAATTCAACAACTTGGCTGCCGTTTCTAATGCATAACCCCAAAACGATAAGGGCAATTTGGTAAAACTCATCATGGACCGAACCATGTCCAACAGGGTTCGGTTCCTCCTTTCAGAGACGCCATTTAACTGTGGTGTTCCGGGAGGTGTCCATTCCGATATTATACCATTTTCTTTTAGATAATCTAGGAATTCGGCACTAAGGTATTCACCGCCTCGGTCTGACCGTAGGACTTTAATTTTGCAGTTGGTCTAGTTCTCCACTTCAAGCCTGAATTCTTTAAACCTCTCAAGAGCTTCAGACTTGTACCTCATCAGGTAAACATAACCGTACCGTGAATGGTCATCGGTGAAGGTTATGAAGTAGGAGAACCCACCTCGGGCCTGCGTCCTTAGTGGTCCACATACGTCTGTATGGACCAAGTCCAACAGACCTGTGGCAAGCCTGCTTTGTCCTACAAAGGGCTTCTTGGTCATTTTCCCTCTTAGACAAGACTCACAAGTTGGTAGATCACTCAAGTCCCCAACCTCTAGGTTCTTTGAGTCTACCAACCTTTTCATCCTATCTTGGGATATGTGACCTAGCCTAGCGTGCCACAGACGTGCGTTCCCGTTATTATCTAATTTCCGTTTGTGTTGAGCGTTAAGAACGAAATTTGTTTGTTGCAAGATATAGAGCCCGTTATGCAATGTACCAAGTAGATGAGCAATACCACACCTCATCAAATAAAAGCAATTTTTATTGATTCTGAACTCATAACCACTATTGTCCAACAATGGAATGGAAATGATGTTCTTAATCATACTAGGTACAAAATAAACCTGCTCTAATTCTATGCTAATGGTATCACTAATTACTAAAGTGGCGGATCCTACTGCTTCTGCCGAGATGGCCTTGCCATTTCCGAGCTTCAGGATCATGTCCCCGCTACTTAGTTTTCTGCTTCTTTTCAGCACCTGCAAATCATTGCAAATGTGAGCTCCACAGCCGGTATCCAATACCCAAGAGGCAGAATTAGTGACCATGTTAACCTCAATCACAAATATACCTTGGTTTGAGAAGAGTTTGGGGCACTCTCTCTTCCAATGCCCTTTCTCACGGCAGTTGATACATATGTCATATGCCTTTGACTGTTGCTTGGAGACAACCTTTCCCTTTTCTTTGCCTTTCCCCTCTTTGGCAATGGGAACACTCTGAGTGTTCGTAGCTGCTATGACGGCTTTTCCCTTCCCCTTCTTCTTTTTCCAACGTCGGCACCCTTGCCTTTCGTCTTGGAAGTTGAAGCACCTCCAAACAATACCGAAGGCGTGGACTTCTTAGTCGTTGCCTCGTATTGCACCAACATATTGATCAACTCATGAATGCCCTTCTCGAGTGTATTCATGTTATAGTTGACGATAAATTGGTCGAAGGAGGGTGGGAGTGACTGAAGGATCACATCTATGTACGTTTCGTTATCGAGACCTGCCTTTAGGTCCTCGAGCTTTTCCACTAGGGTAAGCATTTTAACCCCATGCTCTTGTACAGAGGATCCTTCTGTCATTTTAGTTCCAAAGAACGCCTTGGTCGCGACATACCTAGTATGCCGGTCCGGGACTGCATAGCAATCCTTAAGGCGAGCCATAATGGAAGGGACATCGTCTAGCCTTTCATATTGCTTCTGAATCTCATTGGTCATCGAAGCAAGTATGACGCTACGGACCTTCCGGTTATCCTTATGCCAAGTCTCGAACGTCTCACGTTCTTCTGGCGTGGATCCTTCCGGTAAGGTCCTAGGGAGAGGCTCGTCCATGACGTAGCCTTGGTTCTCGTAATCTAGGACTATCCTGAGATTGCGCAACCAGTCGTTGTAGTTGGTTCCATTAAATTTGTTTGTCTCAAGAATGGTTGATAGTGGGTTCTTAGACATTTTAAATCTACATTTAGAAAAAAACGCGCGATCAGCAGAAAATAAAGACGGTGGTTTGATGAAATAATTAAATGCTTGGTCTTTAGTCATTTAATCCTCCCACTATTTATACGAAAACACGGTACTCATAAACGTGATTTTCGGGAAATCCTTTCCTAGTGGGCTTGGGATCCACAGCGATTTTTCCCATACCCCGCTTTTACGATTCGCATGGAAAAGATCCTGTGGGAGGTATTCCATACCATTCTCGTTCCACGAGATTCCCAAGATTATTGCCTCACCCTTTCGCATGATCCCGAGGACTCCAAGCGAATCATGCTAATTGGGCGTTAGACCCGACCCAATCGACCAAGCCACAGACCCACTGGTACCCCCACGACTCGTGAGACAGGTAACAGCAGCCCATTTTTTCGTTCATGACACAGTGCAGCTTCTTTTAAGTACAATAACGTGCCACGACTCGTGAGACCACGCTATTGACCTAAAACAGCTTCCTCACTGTGCCATGGATTGGAAGGCATGGACAAACTCCTAGAGTTCATGTCCATTTTATCTAGGGTCTAATATTTCAACATTGGTCCAACCAATGTGAGAGTAGTGAATGACCGAGATCTCATAATATATCCATACATTCATCCATAATGCATAAATAAAATCCATCCATAGCAGTTATATGATAAATAAAAGCCATTCATCCATCATAATAACCACATGCAAAATTAAAGCCTAGCACGCCCCTGTTGGATGATCACGAGCCCAAATCCTATGCGACCCACTGAGCCCGCAGTGGATCTATGGTCAATCTAGGGTTGGTCCTACACTATTACAATAATAGTAACCCAATCATCACGCTGATGGGCCTTGGTCTCTTTTCCTCTTTCTTCGCTTCATGGAAAACGCCAAGGGACCTCCGGTCTGGGCTCTCCATGTGGTCCTTCCTTCTACTCCACCAATTACAAAAATGAAAACCTCACTCCTAGTCTACTCTCATTACATTATAAAAATAGAAACCCCAGCGAAAACCCGGGGGGAGTACATAAGGAGGGAGGTAGAATGCCATATTATTCCAAGGCACTGGAAAGAGAGAAGGAGAAAGCAGTTAAAGAGGCACACAGGCCCAACAGAAAATTAAACCATACATCCGGTCTAGGGCTCATGATCATCCATTTCCATCCAACACACATAATCACATGATCCAATCACATAATTACAATATACCAATAATTCATGATTTCCAATCATAATAATCCAAAACAGAAATAAATGATCATGTGCGCAACGTGTGAAAAAATAAAACACAAATATTGGTAATAATATTTTTTTCTCGTTTTAGGAAAACCTTTCCTCATTATTTTAAGTAAAATAACCCCGGGATTCCAAATCCAATTTATTTTACTCCTAAAATAATGTCTTTAGGAATTTAGGCAAAATTGAACCCAAAAACGAATTTTCAGAATTAATTCAAAATTAAAACTGAAAAGTAAATAAAAAATAAAAAAAATAATACTAGGGTTTCAAAAACCCTAGCTGCAGCAGCCGGCCGGCCGTGCGCGCAAGCGCGCGCAGGCACTGCCTGGCCGGGCGCGCGCGCGCACGTCCCTTGCCTGCGTGCGCGCGCGCCTGGCCGGCAGCGCGCGCTGCGCGGCCTGGTGTTCCGGCAGGCCGTCGCGCGCGCAGGCTCCTCTGCCTCGCGCGCGCCGGCCTGCTGGTCGCCAGCCGCATGCCTTTGCTGTGCGCAGTGCGCGCGCGCAGACGCGCACTGGGCACGCCCGCCGGGCGCGCGCGCGCAGACGCCTCCGTCTGCGTGCGCGCGCGCCTGGTGCCGTCCGCGCGCGGGCTCTCTGCCCGACAGCCTTGCGCGCGCGCAGACACCCTCGTCTGCTCGCGCGCGCGCCCGCGCGCAGCCATCCTGGCTGCGCGCTGCCCCTGCGCGACCGGCTGGGCTCGGCTGCGCGCGGCCAGCCTTCCCGGCTGTGGCGTTTCTCGTTTTCAGTTCAAATTTTCTCCCGTTTCCCAAGAAAAACCGAAAAATACCAACATTCATAATTTCACACGAATTTAAAGCAATAAAATAACATGCTTTAATAATCAAGAAAATCAAGATTCAATTAAAACATGCTCAAAACACGTTTCATGCTTAAAACGCACATAAACCCTAGGCCTATACACCGAACCGGGCTCTGATACCACTGAAAGCAATTGTGGATCGTCCCGGGAAAAGCGCGAATGCGGAAGCGCGGCATAATTAAAAAATAAATACGGAATTTAAACATGCTTTAAATTAAAGAACACGTTTCAAAGGGTGTGCCTTTGAAATTCCCGGGTGTTCGGTGTATCTCATGAATAATAAAACATAAAAGAATCATGGAGGCCATAGGGTAGAAAATAAAAGAGGACGAAAATCTAAAACGAGACCTACCCGTTATCGTTTTCGTCTTCAACGGCTACACGCGTTGTTCCCCGTTTTGCACCAAGATCTCGTTCTTGAGACCCTCCAAATCATGACACACGATCCACCCACGTATCTTGCACGTCGTGCTAGCAACGAACAAGTTTATATTTTGGAGTGGATGAATCAATCAACACGTTATGAATTAACGGTATTGATTCATCAAGTTCTAATGTTCCAAGAACAAGAGAACAAAGAAACAATTTCTTGGAGTGAGAGAGAGAGAGCGCGGATAAGATGGAGGGAGAGAGAGCCGAGTGTGTGTGTGTGTTGTGTGTGTTGGAATTTCATCATCCTTCAACTTGTAGGATGCTAGGGGTTTATATAGAAGAGGAGTCTAATCCTCTTTAAACTCCTCTTTCAGGAACTCTATTTTGACTAGGATTTTGACCTAGTCAAAGTCCTAGTCAAAGTAGTGTTTTGACCTAGTCAAAACAATCCTAGCCATCCATCTCTCCCATTGATCTCAACCGTTGATTTAATTTAATTTAATGGAATATTTAAAACCTATTTAAATATTTCCAAGAGGCTAAAAATAAATATAAATATTATTTAAGCCCATTAAATAAATCCCTTTGATAAATCTAATTTATCAATTTAATTCCTTATATCTAATAGAAGGAATTATTTCTCCAAGAAAAATAAAGGACCCGATTAAATCCAATTTAATCATTCCTTCACTCCAATATTTAATTCCTAATTAAATATCTAAATGTGTGTGGATAGTGTGTGACTCTTTAGGTTCACCTTTCAGCTAGACTTGGTCGGATTCCTAGAATCCTTCCGTTACCATGGGTGGCCATCTAGCAACGGTCCATGGCACTAGAGACTAGGTGAAATATTCAGGGATGAACATTTAGGCTCTAACAGTACACTTGTCCTTCTGTCTTCGGTCTCATCACTTAGAATCTAGGGCACGGAAAATGCAGGTACCCATTTTGGACCTAAGTGTTGGTCTGTCCTCACTAAACGCCGCAAGGGAATCCTTCCCTTCTGTTCAGTCACTGTGGCCACAGTTTTAGGGACAAGACCTAGAGTATACATGAGACTCAACTGCCAAAAAAACCTATTGACAGGAGACAGATCCTTTCTTGGAAACTACTGTCACTTTGCACACCAGAACTGCACTAGACATGGCTTATGACTACCAAAGAGAATTCTGGCAATCTCTCACCATATCTAATATACAGCCCTGATGTACAGGTAAACTCAGCAATTCCTCAAGTCAAAGGACTTGACCTGTACCGTTGGAACCGGGAATATACGTCATACCTAGCAGACCATACTCAAGGTCCTCCGTAAGACGGTTCCCACGAGTCACCTCAGTCAGCTGCGTCCTAGCATGCTAACCCACTAACACTGCTTAGACGACCCTCGTCACCCGTCGATGAAACACGACAGCAGGTGCTTAGTGCAAGTCTCAAATGGAATCCCGGTACCCATTTTCGGGATTCCTTGACTTGGAGATTTCCGGACTGATTCGGGAAGACTGATTCCATGGACCTACCTCCAAGCGTAGTCCCAGTCCCCGAAATTGATTCTCAGTCCGTGGGCTTTGTTTGCGTAGTGAACAGATATGGAAAACAAATATAAGTGAACACAAACAAAGTGATGCCAAATGAAATTCACTTCTTTATTCATTAATGATTTATCAAACACCTATAATTGTCTAGACATAGGTTACATATACCCGCCAAAGTTGGCTTACATGGTCACCTATTCTAACATGTTGGACATGGTCCGATCGATGATGAGTTTTACCAAACTCCCCTTATCCTTCTGGGGATATGATCTTGAGACGGCGGGCAAACTTTTGAACTTGGAGCCATCTAAGAAGATATCCCAAACGCCATATGAGATATGGCATGGCAAGCCTTCCTCCTACAAATACTTGAAAGTGTGGGTTGCCCCCCATATGTCAAGAGATTAGTGGGAGATAAACTGGATTCCAGGTCTAGTTTATGAAGGTTCGTCGGGTATCCAAAAGAAACTGCGGGGTATTATTTCTATGATCCCTTCGAGCAAAAGGTTTCTTTCTCGCGAAACGTAGTGTTCTTGGAAAGGGGTTTTCCGTCGGATAGTCGACGCGATGAGGTACTCCTTGAGGAACCAAGTGAGGTACCCCATGAGGCGACAGTGGCATCTGAGCTGGTAGTTCCCATTGATGATGTTCCAGTTCTCCGTAGGTCAGCAAGAGTATCCCAACCAACTAATAGGTCTGGATTTCTGGGCCTGACCGGTTAGTTGGATAATAATCCAAAGACGTATGGAGAAGCGATGTCGGACATCGATTGGGATATGTGGCTTGAGGCCATGAAATCCGAGATTGACTCGATGGATGCAAACCAGGTTTGGACCATAGTAGACCCACCCAAAGGGGTAACACCCGTAGGGTGTAAATGGGTCTACAAACGTAAGTTTGGAGCTGACGGGGAGGTTATAACCTTCAAAGCTAGGCTTGTGGCAAAAAGTTACACTTAACGACCCGGGGTCGATTTTGAGGAAACCTACTCACCTGTAGCAATGGCTAAGTCCATTCGAATACTGCTTGCCATAATAGCATGGTATGACGATGAAATATGGCAGATGGACGTGGAAACCTCCTTCCTCAATAGTTTCATAGAGGAAAAGATCTATATGGATATACCGGAGGGTTTTACATCTGTTGGAGAAGAGCACAAGGTCTGCCGTCTCCAAAGGTTCATCTATGGCCTCAAATAAGCTTTCCGAAGCTGGAACATACGCTTTGATGAAATCATACGGGGATATGATTTCATCAAGAACTAGTCCGATCCTTGTGTATACAAGAAGATCAGTGGGAGCTCGGTTGCGTTCCTGGTGCTTTATGTGGATAACATCTTGCTCATTGTGAATGATGCTAAGATGTTGGGAACCACTAAAGCTTGCTTGTCAACACAATTTTCCTTGAAGGAAATGGGCGAGGCATCCTACATCCTTAGCATCAAGATCTACAGAGATAGATCTAGAAGGATGTTCGGAATGGACCAGTCCTCGTACATTGAGAAAGTCTTAAATGTTAGAATAGGTGACCATATAGCCAATCTTGGCGGGCAAAATGTAACCTATGTCTATACAATTTCAGTGTTTTGATAAACTATTAATGAATAAAGAAGTGAAATTCATTCTGACATTACTTTGTTTGCGTTTACTTTACTGTTTTACATCTATCTGTTCACTACGCAAACAAAGCCCACGGACTGAAAACCTATTTCGGGGACTGGGACTACGCTTGGAGGTAGGTCCATGAAATCAGTCCCGCCGAATCAGTCCAGAAATCTCCGAGTGAAGGAATCTCGAAAATGGATACCGAGATTCCCCTTGAGGCTTGCACTAAGCATCTGCTGTCGTATTTCATCGACGGGTGACGAAGGTCGTCTAAGCAGTGTTAGTGGGTTAGCCTGCTAGGGAGCAGCTGACTGAGATGACTCGCGGGAACCGTCTTACGGAGGACCTTGAGTAGGGTCAGCAAGGTATGACGTGTATTACCGGTTCCAACGGTACAGGCCAAGTCCTTTGACTTGAGGAACTACTGAGTTTACTTGTATATCAGGTCTGTATCTTAGATATGGTAAGAGATTGCCAAGAAGCACTTGAGTAGTCATAAGCCATGTCTAGTGCAGCTCTGGTGTACAGAGTGACAGTAGTTTCCAAGAAAGGATATGTCTCCTGTCAAAGGCATTGACAGTTGAGTCTCACGTATGCTCTATGTCTTGTCCCCAAAATCTGTGGCCACAGTACCTGAACAGAAGGGAAGGTTTCCCTTGCGGCGTTTAGTAAGGACAGACCGACACTTAGATCCAAAATGGGTACCTGCATTTTCCGTGCCCTAGACCCTAAGTGGTGAGACCGTAGACAGAAGGACAAGTGTACTGTTAGAGCCTAAATGTTCATCCCCGAAATTTCACCTAGTCTCTAGTGTCATGGACCGTTGCTAGATGGCCATCCATGGTAGCGGACGGATTCCTGGAATCCGACCAAGTCTAGCTGAAAGGTGAACCTAAAGAGTCACACACAATCCACACACATTAATTATTTAATTTAGAGTTAAATATTGGAGAAAAGGAATTATTAAATTGGATTTAATCGGGTCCTTTTTTTTTCTTGGAGAATTAATTCCTTTTATTTGATAAAAGGGATTAATCTAATAAAATAGATTTATTAGAGAATTAATTTAATGTCCTTAGAATAAATATTTATATTTATTATATTTATTTGGCCTTTGGAATATTTAATAGAATTTAAATATTCCATTAGAATTAAATTAATGGTTGAGATGGAAAGGGAGAGATGGATGGCTAGGATTAATTTGACTAGGTCAAATACTACTTTGACTAGGACTTTGACTAGGTCAAAATCCTAGTCAAAATAGACCTCTTTAGAGTTGGAGTTTAAAGAGGATTAAACTCCTCCTCTATATATAGTCCTAGCCTTTTACTATTTGAGAAGTGATGAAATTCCAACACACACACACACACTCGGCTCTCTCCTCTCTCCCTCTCGTCCGCCCACTCTCTCTCTCTCTCACAAGAAAATATTTTTCTTGTTCTTTTGTTCTTGGAACAATTGAACTTAGGAGAATTAATACCGTTAATCAATAATTTGTTATTAATTCATCCTCTCCAAAATATATTTGTTCGTTCACTAGCACGACGTGCAAGATACGTGGGTGGATTGCGTGTTACAGTTTGGAGAATCTCACGTATGAGATTTGGTGCAAAACGGGGAACAACGCGAGTACCGGTTAGAAGACGAAAACGACAATCGGTAGGTTCCGATTTAATTTTTCGTCCCTCTTTGTTTTTAATCCTATGGCCTCCATGATTTCTTTTATGCTTTTAATTCATGAGATATACCGAACGCCCGGGAAACTTCAAGGGTACACCCCTTGAACGTGTTCTTTTATTTAATTAAAGCATGTTTAAATTTTTGTATATTAATTTTATACCGCACTTCCGCATTCGCGCTAATTCCCGGGACGATCCACAATCTTTCATTAAAGAGATTCAAGATGGTGAACTCAAAACGAGGTTTTCTTCTTATGAGGCATGGAATTAACTTGTCCAAGAAACAGTCTCCTAAGACTGATGAGGAGCTGAAACAGATGTTGGACATCCCCTATGCTTTAGCCATAGGCAGCATTCAGTACGTTGTCTAGTGCACTAGACCTGATGCGGCTTTCGTTTTGAGCATGACTAGCTGAAATCAGACGTGTGCCGGGGAAGCACACTGGAGTGCGGTCAAAACTATCCTGAAGTACCTGAAAAGGACTAAGGACATGTTCTTGATCAATGGTGGTGGAGAATTGATACTGCATGACTATAGCAATGCTAGCTTCCAGTCGGATGACGATGATGCCAAGTCTCAGTCTGGTTTTGTGTTTAGATTAAATGGTGGCGTGGTTGCTTGGAAGAGTTTCAAGCAGGCTACCATGGCGGACTCCACCACATAATCTGAATACATAGCAGCTTCAGAAGCTGCTAAGGAGGCGGTTTGGATGAAGAGCTACATCCAAGAGTTGGGTGTAGTGCCTAGTATCGCTGAGCCAGTGGTTTTCTTCTGCGATAACAACGGGGCCATAGCGCAAGCAAAGAAACCGAGATCTCATCACCGATCCAAGCATATTCTTAGACACTACCATCTGCTCAGAGAGATGGTTAGCAAGGGTGACGTTCGGATGGACCGAGTCAGCTCCGCAAAAAAAATTGCAAATTCCACTTACTAAGCCCGTGTCGCAAGTCGCCCATACTCAGCATCTGGATAAGATGGGTTTGGGTCAATGGGTGATTGGCTTTAGGTCAAGTGGGAGATTGTTAAAATAGGTGACCAGAAAGCCAATAGGTTTGGCATTTTGTAACTTATTTGACAACTTGATGTAATGAATACAATGAGTATTCGTTACCTTTGGTACTTTCTTTGTTGTGATTATTTTCCATATGCTAAAATGGTATTTTACATATATCGTAACAAAGCCCACAGACCATGATTAACAACTCATGCAGTTGGGCCACGCATTGGATGGTGGTCATGAAACCAACTGATAAAGAGTTGGGTTTGAAACTTTCCAAGTTGAGCACCTCGAGACAGCGCATCGAGAGTCCTATAAAGACTTGCACCAAGAGTCGTGTTCATTGGATGAGTGCCGTGTTTCATCGTCGACAAGCGTGGGACGCCTACACGATCTTGATGGGTTGGTCGACTGGGGTTGAGCCGACTGAACTGACTCCCGGGGATCATCATATGGATGCCTTGGAGGCTTGGTCGGTGTGATTGGATTTCCCCGGTTCTAATAATACAGGAGTAGTCCTCAGACTTGAGGAACCATTGGAATCACGTACACAGGATGGTTGTATCTTGGATCAGGCGTGAGGTGATTATTCTATAAGATGATCATTATAAGCCTTATCCAGTGTAGTCAAAATGCGTAGCGAGGACGTTGGGTTCCAAGAAGAGGATTCGTCCCCTGCCAGTATGTGACAGAGGTATCTCCTATGCACTCAGAGAGACGTTCATGCTACTTAAATCTGTGGCCACAGTGATTGATCGAACAGGAAATGGTTTCCTGTGTCGATATAATGAGGCATGCGTAGTCTCGAGTACTAAGCATAGATGCCTAGTCAAGGATGGGAGCCAACGCCCAATTCCATACCTTAGACTAAGGCCGGGAGAGGATAGATAGAAGGACCGTACCCGTACGAAATCGGAGCGTAAATGTTCATGCCAACATTCACCTAGTCTCTAGTGCCATGGACCGTTGCTAGACGGCCACCCATGGTAATGGGCCTCTGTTGGACACAGGACCAAGTCTAGCTGAGGCTGAATCTAAAGGGTCACACACAAATCACCGAGAAGGTGGAGAAATTGACTTGGAGTTAATTTCAGAGGATGGTTAAGTAATTGGATTACTTAAGGGATTTTCCATTGGATGGACGGGCCGATATTGTATCAGGCCCCCGTTTAATCGGTAAATGGGATTTATCGATTAACATAGAAAGTTCAGACGTTAGATCTTTTAATTGGACTAAAAGATCAATGTAAATTATTGAAGTAGACCATGAACAAATTGGATTTAATTTTGGGTTCATCGTAATTGGATTACACTGGGACCCGGTCCGTTAATTATAACCCGAGAGGTGTGTTAATTTCATTTCTGGAATAGGAAGAAGTTGGACTTCTTCCTTAAATGGGCATGGCCGAAAGACCACCTTGGAGGGGGCAAAAATCAGCCATGCTAGAGCTTGATGTGGTTGACTTGTCTCTTTTGGTAAGAGACAAATCAATTCGAATCAAGCCTCTCTCTTTTTGGTATGATTTAATTATACCTTAAGAGATGGTAGGCTTGATTGAAGAATTAGTGGGATTGGTTGGGATGTATGTAGACATCCTTGGATGAACCTACACATATTCCAATAATCACATTAATTTTGTGTATATATATATATGAGTATATACAAAACATCATAGCAAGAGAATCATAATTCATCTTTTTCTAGAAAAAAGAAGAAGAAAAATTCACACCCTCTCATCTATACCCTCGGCCACTCTCTCCTTCTATACTTGTGTTCTTCATTTGATCTTGGATCAATTGGAAGAACAAAGTAAGTTTAAAGAAGAACACTAATTGATAGTGTTGATCTTCTTAAACTGAACCCTCCTAGATCCGTTTTCTTCTAGAGGAAAACGAGGATCTCTTCCGCTGTGGTGTGGATCATCTTTAAGTTTATACACTTTGAACTTGGTGTACATTTTAGGAGAGGAAATAAAGCTAGTAGCCGATCAAGAGTTAAACAACAAAGGTATCATTAGTTTTACACTTTAGTAGTTTACGATTCAAATCTATGCCCTATGTACGATATCCGTTTTTATATTAATACATCCTACGTCGAACGCCCGGTTGAGCATCCAAGGGTACACCCCTTGGGATTTATGATTATGGTTTTCATTAATTTTTAAATATCCGCATTCTCACACTTCTACTCGCGCTCTCGGGCGGATCTGCTTGTCCTTTCACAGATCCTATCTTTGAATCCACCGTCCTCGCTACATACTCCAACTGCACTGGACAAAGGTTATAATGACCATCTTACAGAATGATTACCTCTCGCTAGATCCAAGATATAGTCTTCGTATGAACGTTACTGCCATGATTCCTCAAGTCCGAGGACTAATCCCGTACTATCGAAACCGAAAATTCCAGTCATACCGATCAAGCCTCAAAGGTTTCCATATGACGATTCCCACAAGTAAGTTCAGTCAGTCGAGCACCTTATCACCTAACCCACTAAAATTGCATAGACGACCTTAGTTTGTCACCGATGAAACTCAGCTCTCACCTAGTGAATGCAATACTTAGTGCAAGTCTCAATAGGACACTCGATGCCCAGTCTTAAGGTCCTGGACTTGGAATGTTTCAGACCAACCCTCAGAAGTTGGTTTCATAGCAGACATGCAATGCGTAGCCCGACTACATGGGTTATCCAATTGGTTAGCGGGCATTTATTGTGATGTTGAAACACCGTTCAATGTTAGTAGTAAGCACAAACAAGCATAGTGCCAGTGATGAATACTTACTCTATTCATCAAGATAATATTGTTGTAATAAAGATTGACGAATAGTTCCCAAAACTGCCATTTCAATTGGATTTTTGGTCATCTTTTCTAACAGTATCTTGGATTTGGCAAGAGGTGATTGTGTCATCAGATATGACCATCATAAGCCTTGTTCAGTGCAGTCCGAGTACGTAGAGAGGACGGTGGATTCCAAGATAGGATCTGTCCCTTGTCAAAGATTATGACAGCGAGATCTCCTATGCGCTTTGAGATGGTTTAGACTCTCAAAGTCTATGGCCATAGCACTTGATTGAGTGTGAAAGTATTTCCTAAGTCAATCACAGAGTTAAACCTATCTCAAGTTTGAAGCATAGATACCTAAGTCAAGGATGGGAATCGACATCCTATTCCATGCCCTAGACTAAGGCCGGGAGACAGGCGACAGTAGGACCATACCTTTATGTAACTCGGAGCCTAAATGTTCACGCCACATATTCACCTAGTCTCTAGTGCCATGGACCATTGCTAGACGGCCACCAATAGTGACAGACTACTTTGGTTATGAGATAACAAGAAGTCGGTCCAAGTCTAGCTGAGGCTAAACCTAAAGAGTCACAACCGCTTCACTGAATATGAAAGGAATTAATTGGGAATTAATTCCGGCAGAAGGTTTAATTTAATAAGATTAAATTATACTTCTTGGAGATGCAAGCCTTGATGGATTAATTGGATTAATCGGGCTTAAGTTCATAAATTAGATTTACAGATTTAATAAGCATGAGATTCTCTTTTAATTAAATTAAAAGGGTGAATTAATTAGTGGGCTTGGAATATTAAATAAGATTTAATATAAAGTTCATTGAACCTTTGGACTATTTAAATTAGATTTAAATAGGCCCATTTCATAAAGCTCATCAAGGATGGATGGACGAGATTTGATCAAGAGGTTTTGAGATGGAGGTCCAGGATTCATCCTAGCATGAGGTTTGACTAGGTTAAATCCTAAGTCAACTAGGATTTGACTAGGTCAAATCCCTAGTTGACTAGGATGTGTCCCATAGAAGAGGTTGAGTAGGATTAGGAATAATAATTCCTTATAAATACTCAAACACACACTTCACACACTAATCTCTATACTTTTCCATCTCACACCTCTCTCTCTCTCTCGTTCACCTTCCCTTCACCTCTCAAAGATTTTATATTGTTCTTCTTGATTCATTCAAGGTAGAACATTAGAGACTTCGATAGCGTTAATCAATAGCATTTTATCGATGTCTCTTCTCCCCTAAACAACTTCTTGCTAGCACGAGAGTTCGTTTCTATCCGGTGAAGCGTGTGGATGATTTAGAGGGTCTCCACATTGAGATCTTGGTGGCAAAATGGGAAACAATGCGTGTAGCCGGACGAAGAAGACTATGAGGGTAACGTTTCCTCTTTACGTTTCTTGTTCTCTAAATTTTATGGCCTCCATGTTGTGTACTTTCTTGAACATGAGATACACCGAACCCCCGGGAGAATCAAGGGCACACCCTTTGATCCGTTATGCATGATTTGATGTGTGATTTTATTCTGTTTGTTTTAATTTTACGTTTTTTATTTCGCAACTCTCGCACTTCCGTCGCGCCTCTCCCCGGCCGATCCACACGTTACATAGAGTCAACCCCTTTACAATTAAAGCAGTCCTATATATGAAGGTTCCCACCAATGTCAACGAAGTACAACACTTCACTGGGAGGAAAGCCGCACTTAGCCGGTTTATAGCTAAATGAGGCGAGAACAATCTCCCTTTCTTCGAAGTGTTGAGGAAAGCTAAGAACTTTGAGTGGGGAGAAGAATGTCATAAGGCCTTTGAGGAGCTTAAAAAGGACCTGGATGGCCTCCCCTGTTGGTCAAACCCCGACCTGGGGACATTCTATACATCTATTTATCAACCACACTTCAGGCGGTGAGCCCCGTCCTCCTTTGGG
Organism: Sesamum alatum; assembly: GCA_034509735.1. Lineage (NCBI taxonomy): Eukaryota > Viridiplantae > Streptophyta > Magnoliopsida > Lamiales > Pedaliaceae > Sesamum > Sesamum alatum. The sequence continues at coordinate 17,910,230 of JACGWO010000005.1, read as the reverse complement.
AGGAAGGCAGATAGCAGTTGCCTATATCTTATGTCAGCAAGGTCCTCAATTGAGCTGAGGGCCGACAAGGCCTCATCGAGATAATGTTGGCGCTGGTAATAATCGCACGAGGGTTGCGCCTATACCTTTTGTCCTATCTGGTTGGGGTGTGCACCAATCACCCCCTCAAACAAGTCCTTAGCAAGTCAGATACATCAGGCCGAATGTTCAAGTAGGTCGTATATTAAGTAAGTACGATTCCTCGTACCTCTTTCGAACAACTATCAAAGCGCAAGCCCTACTAGACTTCATATTTGAAAGTACATCTCTCCTCCAGGAAAGGAGATTTGATTGTTGCATGCGGATGGATCCTCCAAGGTTCAAGGAACTAGAGCGGGGTAGTTATCACTTTCCCTGAAGTAGTAGACCTAGAATTCACTTCAGCAGTGCAAATTGTACTGCTTGGGGGAACTGGAGGCAATCTGTCTTCGACTGGATATAGGAAGGTTGCGTTCCTTCTAACCAACGGGAGGCTACCCTATTAAAATGATGAGCTGTTCAATTTCTGTTCATGGGGGATACACTTTTAAAAAAAATCTTTCATGCATCCCTTACTAAGATGTTTATCTCGAGAGGAAGGAGTATATGTCGTCAAGAAAACCTATGGCAGGTGTTGTGGATCACATATAGGGGTATTGGCTCGGCTAATAAAGCCCTGCGCGTTAGGTACTTATGGCTCACATTAAAACAAGATGCCAAGGCACTGCTCACACAATGTGGAAAGTGCCAAAGATACGCCTCTCTTATGTTAGAATAGGTGACCATGTAAGCCAATTTTGGCAGGAATATGTAACCTATGTCTAGACAATTTTTGGTATTTGATAAAAATATTTATGAATAAAGAAGTGAAAATTCATATGGCAATACTTTGTTTACGTTCACTTATATCTGCATTTACATTTCTGTTCACTACGCAAACAAAGCCCACGGACTGAGAAACGATTTCGGGGACTGGGACTACGCTTGGAGGTAGGTCCATGAAATCAGTCTTACCGAATCAGTTCGGAAATCTCCAAGTCAAGGAATCCCAAAAATGGGTACCGGGGTTCCCTTTGAGACTTGCACTAAGCATCTGCTGTCGTATTTCATCGACGGGTGACGAAGGTCGTCTAAGCAGTGTTAGTGGGTCAACATGCTAGGAAGCAGCTGACTGAGGTGACTCGCGGGAACCGTCTTACGGAGGACCTTGAGTATGGTCAGCAAGGTATGACGTGTATTCCCGGTTGCAACGGTACAGGCCAAGTCCTTTGACTTGAGGAACTGCTGAGTTTACCTGTGCATCAGGTCTGTATCTTAGATATGGTGAGAGATTGCCAAAATACTCTTGAGTAGTCATAAGCCATGTCTAGTGCAGCTCGGGTGTACAGAGTGACAGTAGTTTCCAAGAAAGGATTTGTCTCCTGTTAAAAGGTATTGACAGTTGAGTCTCATGTATGCTCTGTGTCTTGTCCCTGAAATCTGTGGCCACAGTAACTGAACAGAAGGGAAAAGTTTCCCTTGTGGCGTTTAGTAAGGACAGACCGACACTTAGGTCCAAAATGGGTACCTGCTTTTTCCGTGCCCTAGACTCTAAGTGATGAGACCGAAGACAGAAGGACAAGTGTACTGTTAGAACCTAAATGTTCATTCCCCAATATTTCACCTAGTCTCTAGTGCCATGGACCGTTGCTAGATGGCCACCCATGGTAACGGACGGATTCTAGGAATCCGACCAAGTCTAGCTGAATGGTGAACCTAAAGAGTCACACACTATCCACACACACTTAGTATTTAATTTGGAATTAAATATTGGAGTAAAGGAATGATTAAATTAGATTTAATCGGGTCCTATATTTTCTTGGAGAAATTAATTCCTTCGATTTGATAAAGAAAATTAAATTAATAAATAGGATTTATTAAAGGGTTGATTTAATGGGCTTAGAATAAATATTAATATTTAATTATTATATTATATTTATTCTTTTTAGCCTTTTGGAATATTTAATGGGATTTAACTATTCTATTAAATTAAAATCAACGGTTGAGATGGAAAGGGGAGATGGAAGGCTAGGATTTGTTTGACTAGGTCAAACACTAGTTTGACTAAGACTTTGACTAGGTCAAAATCCTAGTCAAATTAGAGTTCTTAGAGTAGGAGTTTTAAGAGGATTAAACTCCTCCTCTATAAATACCTCTAGCTTCCAACTTTTTGGAGGATGATGATTCTTGAAATCACACACACAACACACACTCGTCTCTCCCCTCCTTACCTCTCGTCCGCCCCCTCTCTCTCTCTACAAGAAAATTGTTTCTTGTTCTTTTGTTCTTGGAACATTAGAACTAAGGAAGATTAGTCCCGTTAATTCATAACGTGTGATTGATCTATCCTCTCCAAAAATACTTGTTCGTTGCTAGCACGACGTGCAAGATACGTGGGTGGATCGTGTGTCACGATTTGGAGGGTCTCAAGAACGAGATCTCGGTGCAAAATGGAGAACAACGCGTGTAGCTGTTGAAGACGAAAACGACAACGGGTAGGTCTCGTTTTATTTTTTGTCCCTCTTTAATTTTTCAACTCTATGGCCTCCATGATTTCTTTACATGTTATATAATCATGAGATACACCGAACGCCCCGGAACCTCAAGGGTACACCCCTTGAGCGTGTTCTTTTAAATTAAAAGCATGCTTTATTTTTGTATGTTTATTTTTATCGCGCTTCCTCATTCGCGCAATTCCCGGGACGATCCACCGATTTCTTTCATCTTATACATCAGTTAGTTGACCCCCTAACCATATTACTAGCTCCCAGTCCGTTCGTCCAATGGAGAATGGACATCATGGGATTGTTTCCCATAGCCGCTGGCCAAAGAAAGTTTCTATTGGTTGTTATTGACTAGTTAACAAACTAGACTGAGGGGAAGGTGATGAAGTTCCTAGGACAAATATAATTGGTTGCTTCGGACTCCCCTAAGAAATCATTTCACATAACAAGATAATTTCAGGTGTATAAAATTCAAAACTGGTGTAAGGGATTGCAAACAAAGCAAAGGTTCACTTCTTTGGCACACCTCCAAGCTAATGGCCGAGTAGAGGTCACCTCGCGTCCTTGTCCAAGAAATCAAAAGGAGGCTTGATAAGGTCCGGGTCACCTATGCTGAAGAGCTCACCAGTGTTCTCTGGTATTATCAGACTACCCCAAGAAACTCCATGAGAGAAATTCCTTTCTCCCTAGTATAAGTGACCGATGTTGTCATCCCGAATGAAATAGGTATGCCCTCCCATAGGATAATGTGTTAGACCGAGGAGGATAATAATAATTTACTCAAAGAAAACCTTGATTTTATTGAAGAACTTTGAGAAAAAGCCTTCCTTCAGAGGCAATAATACAAAAGCATAATGATGAATGCATACAATAAACGAGTAAAGTCTTGAGACTTCCAAGTAGGAGACTTGGTACTCCCAAAGGTAGGGGCATCAAACCCAGTGGGCAAATTAGACACTACCTGGGAAGGACCCAACAAGGTCAGGTGGATACTAGGTGCGGTGCCTACGAACTAGAGGTTGGCGGAGGACACCCGCTACCTCAACCTTGGAATATACACAACCTTAGAAGGTTTGCATAAGTCCTACCCAGATAAGAATCTTCACAAAGTCATTTTCTGCCCTCAGGCAGGAACCTTGTCAGAATAAGTCCTTACCAAGTAGGAGTCTTTGCAAAGTCATTTTCCTACCCTTAGGTCGGAACCCTCTCAAAATAAATTTTGCCTAGGCAGGAGCCTTCTCAAAGACTTTTTCCTGCCCCTAGGCAGGAACCTCCTCAAAATAAATCCTATCCCTAGGTGGGAGCCTTCTCAAAGACATTTTCCTGTCTAGGCAAGAGTCTTCGCAAAAAGGTTCCTACTCAAAATAAGTCCTGCCCAAGCAAGAGTCTTGCAGAGTCATCCTTCAGTCCCCAAATAGGAATCCCCTAAAAAATAAGTTCTGCCCCAAGTAGGGACCTCCTCAAATAAATCCTGCTCCCAGGCAGGACCTTTTTCAAGATATTTTCCTATCCCTAGACATGAACCTGCTCAAAATAAGTCCTGCCCAGGCAGCAGTCTTCATAGAGTCATTTTCCTGCCCCTAAGCAGGGATCCCCTCAAAAATATGTCTTGCCCAGGCAAGAACCTCCTCAAAGTCATTTTCTTGCCCCAAAGCAAGAATCCTCCCAAAATATGTCCTGCTCAGGCAGAAACCTTCTCCATGTCATTTTTCTACCTCCCTAGCTGACTCAAAGCAAAATATGTCTGTCAGGTTAACTCCTTTTTTTAGACAAATTATCATTTTTGCAAGTAAATATATTACTTGGAATGAACCTTAACATGCAGCTATTGCCTAAAGCTTCTTACCTAGAATTATCTCTGATCGCTAACAAAACGACATACATCAAGGCTTGTTTCATAACAGGCACGTCAATAAAAGATAAGACCTGCTCCAGGCACTCACTACATTCTTACGGAAGTAAGCCCTGCATATACATAAGCACCTTTACGCATAGATATGCAAAGCAAACAAGACAAAAACTTAGCAGGAATTGCAGAGATCCTAACACAAGTAATCTTAGCCTTATCTCCTCTACATGTGTTGTGCATGCACAAGGTCAAAAGATCGCAAGCATACAACCAACAAGCACAGCGCAACAAGCCCTCTTCATCAAACCATTAGATAAATCCAACGCAACAAGCCCACATAAAATCAAGATAGGCAAAAGCATGCATGGCATAAAAGACCCTTCCTAACCAAACCAGTTAAGAAGGGGATAGTAGAACATCATATAAAAAGCAAAAATAAATTGTTCCATCCCCATATCTGATGGAGGAAAAAGCAGAAGAAAGTAAAGAGGTTCAAGGGGATTTACATTATTTATCTTTCCCCACATACAGATCATCTCTAGCTTCTTCAGGGGCTCTAGCTTAGGGGATGGGGAACGTTGGCAGCTGCAGGCTCTTCTAAGGGGGCTGAGGCTGGCTTGGGGGCTAATATTGGAATAAATGACAAGAAAGTCAATGGAGTTGGCAGTTCTAGGAACTATTTGCCGATCTTTGTGTTAGAATAGGTGACCATGTAAGCCAATTTTGGCGGGTATATGTAACCTATGTCTAGACAATTATAGGCGTTTGATAAATCATTAATGAATAAAGAAGTGAATTTCATTTGGCATTACTTTGTTTGTGTTCACTTATATCTGTTTTCTATATCTGTTCACTACGCAAACAAAGCCCACGGACTGAGAATCAATTTCGGGGACTGGGACTACGCTTGGAGGTAGGTCCATGGAATCAGTCTTCCCGAATCAGTCCGGAAATCTCCAAGTCAAGGAATCCCGAAAATGGGTACCGGGATTCCATTTGAGACTTGCACTAAGCACCTGCTGTCGTGTTTCATCGACGGGTGACGAGGGTCGTCTAAGCAGTGTTAGTGGGTTAGCATGCTAGGACGCAGCTGACTGAGGTGACTCGCGGGAACCGTCTTACGGAGGACCTTGAGTATGGTCAGCAAGGTATGACGTGTATTCCCGGTTCCAACGGTACAGGTCAAGTCCTTTGACTTGAGGAATTGCTGAGTTTACCTGTACATCAGGGCTGTATCTTAGGTATGGTGAGAGATTGCCAGAATTCTCTTTGGTAGTCATAAGCCATGTCTAGTGCAGTTCTGGTGTGCAAAGTGACAGTAGTTTCCAAGAAAGGATCTGTCTCCTGTCAATAGGTTTTGGCAGTTGAGTCTCATATATACTCTAGGTCTTGTCCCTAAAACTGTGGCCACAGTGACTGAACAGAAGGGAAGGATTCCCTTGCGGCGTTTAGTGAGGACAGACCAACACTTAGGTCCAAAATGGGTACCTGCATTTTCCGTGCCCTAGACTCTAAGTGATGAGACCGAAGACAGAAGGACAAGTGTACTGTTAGAGCCTAAATGTTCATCCCTGAATATTTCACCTAGTCTCTAGTGCCATGGACCGTTGCTAGATGGCCACCCATGGTAACGGATGGATTCTAGGAATCCGACCAAGTCTAGCTGAAAGGTGAACCTAAAGAGTCACACACTATCCACACACATTTAGATATTTAATTAGGAATTAAATATTGGAGTGAAGGAATGATTAAATTGGATTTAATCGGCTCCTTTATTTTTTCTTGGAGAAATAATTCCTTCTATTAGATATAAGGAATTAAATTGATAAATTAGATTTATCAAAGGGATTTATTTAATGGGCTTAAATAATATTTATATTTAATTTAGCCTCTTGGAAATATTTAAATAGGTTTTAAATATTCCATTAAATTAAATTAAATCAACGGTTGAGATCAATGGGAGAGATGGATGGCTAGGATTGTTTTGACTAGGTCAAAACACTACTTTGACTAGGACTTTGACTAGGTCAAAATCCTAGTCAAATTAGAGTTCTTAAAAGAGGAGTTTAAAGAGGATTAAACTCCTCTTCTATATAAACCCCTAGCATCCTACAAGTTGAAGGATGATGAATCTCCGACACACACACAACACACACACAACTCGGCTCTCTCTCTCCCTCTATCTCGTCCGCCCTCTCTCTCTCTCACACACTCCAAGAAAATTATTTTCTTTGTTCTCTTGTTCTTGGAACATTAGAACTTGATGAATCAATACCGTTAATTCATAACGTGTTGTTGATTCATCCACTCCAAAATATAAACTTGTTCGTTGCTAGCACGACGTGCAAGATACGTGGGTGGATCGTGTGTCACGATTTGGAGGGTCTCAAGAACGAGATCTTGGTGCAAAACGGGGAACAACGCGTGTAGCCGTTGAAGACGAAAACGACAACGGGTAGGTCTCGTTTTAGATTTTCGTCCTCTTTTATTTTCAACCCTATGGCCTCCATGATATGTTATATGTGATTTATTCATGAGATACACCGAACACCCGCGAAATTTCAAAGGCACACCCTTTGAAACGTGTTTTAATTTAAAAGCATGTTTAAATTCCGCATTTATTTTTAATTATACCGCGCTTCCGCATTCGCGCTTTTCCCGGGACGATCCACAATTCCTTTCAGTGGTATCAGAGCCCGGTTCGGTGTATAGGCCTAGGGTTTATGTGCGTTTTAAGCATGAAACGTGTTTTGAGCATGTTTTAATTGAATCTTGATTTTCTTGATTATTAAAGCATGTTGTTTTATTGCTTTTAATTCGTGTGAAATTCTGAATATTGGTATCTTTCTGTTTTTCTTGGGAAACGGGGGAAAATTTGAACTGAAAACGAGAAACGCCACAGCCGGCCAGCCGGGAAGGCTGGCCGCGCGCAGCCGAGCGCTGCCGGCAGGGCAGACGCGCGCAGGCAAGGGTAGCCTGCGCGCGCCTGCCCAGCCGGTCGCGCAGGGGCAGCGCGCGCGCAAGGGGGCGCCTCCAGCCGCGCGCGCGGGCAGACGAGGGTGTCTGCGCGCGCGGCCGGTAGGCGCGCTCATTCCGCGCGCGCGCGGAAGGCTGTCGGGCGGAGAGCCCGCGCGCGCGCGCACTGCGCGCAGCGCAGGCACGCGGCTGGCGACCAGCAGGCCGGCGCGCGCGAGGCAGAGGAGCCTGCGCGCGCGACGGCCTGCCGGAACACCAGGCCGCGCAGCGCGCTGCCGGCCAGGCGCGCGCGCCCGGCCAGGCAGTGCCTGCGCGCGCGCAGGGGCGGCAGGCTGGGCCTGCTGCCCTGCGCGCACGGCCTGCCGGCTGCTGCCGGTGGCTGCTGCAGCTAGGGTTTCTTGAAACCCTAGTATTATTTTATTTTATTTTATTTATTTATTTACTTTTCAGTTTTAATTTTGAATTAATTCTGAAAATTCGTTTTTGGGTTCAATTTTGCCTAAATTCCTAAAGACATTATTTTAGGAGTAAAATAAATTGGATTTGGAATCCCGGGGTTATTTTACTTAAAATAATGAGGAAAGGTTTTCCTAAAACGAGAAAAATATTACTACCAATATTTGTGTTTTATTTTTCACACGTTGCGCACATGATCATTTATTTCTGTTTTGGATTATTATGATTGGAAATCATGAATTATTGGTATATTGTAATTATGTGATTGGATCATGTGATTATGTGTGTTGGATGGAAATGGATGATCACGAGCCCTAGACCGGATGTATGGTTTAATTTTCTGTTGGGCCTGTGTGCCTCTTTAACTGCTTTCTCCTTCTCTCTTTCTAGTGCCTTGGAATAATAAGGCTTTCTACCTCCCTCCTTATGTACTCCCCCCGGGTTTTCGCTGGGGTTTCTATTTTTTTTAAATATGTAATGAGAGTAGACTAGGAGTGAGGTTTCCATTTTTTGTAATTGATGGAGAAGAAGGAAGGACCACATGGAGAGCCCAGACCGGAGGTCCCTTGGCGTTTTCCATGAAGTGAAGAAAGAGGAAAAGAGACCAAGGCCCATCAGCATGATGATTGGGTTACTATTATTGTAATAGTATAGGACCAACCCTAAATTGACCATAGATCCACTGCGGGCTCAGTGGATCGCATAGGATTCGGGCTCGTGATCATCCAACAGGGGCGTGCTAGGCTTTAATTTTGCATGTGGTTATTATGATGGATGAATGGCTTTTATTTATCATATAACTGCTATGGATGGATTTTATTTATGCATTATGGATGAATGTATGGATATATTATGAGATCTCGGTCATTCACTACTCTCACATTGGTTGGACCAATGTTGAAATATTAGACCCTAGATAAAGTGGACATGAACTCTAGGAGTTTGTCCATGCCTTCCAATCCATGGCACAGTGAGGAAGCTGTTTTAGGTCAATAGCGTGGTCTCACGAGTCGTGGCACGTTATTGTACTTAAAAGAAGCTGCACTGTGTCATGAACGAAAAATGGGCTGCTGTTACCTGTCTCACGAGTCGTGGGGGTACTAGTGGGTCCATGGCTCGGTCGATTGGATCGGGTCTAACGCCCAATTAGCATGATTCGCTTGGAGTCCTCGGGATCATGCAAAAGGGTGAGGCAATAATCTTGGGAATCTCGTGGAACGAGAATGGTATGGAATACCTCCCACAGGATCTTTTCCATGCGAATCGTAAAAGCGGGGTATGGGAAAAATCGCTGTGGATCCCAAGCCCACTAGGAAAGGATTTCCCGAAAATCACGTTTGAGAGTACCGTGTTTTCGTATAAATAGTGGGAGGATTAAATGACTAAAGACCAAGCATTTAATTATTTTCATCAAACCACCGTCTTTATTTTCTGCTGATCGCGCGTTGTTTTCTAAATGTAGATTTTAAAATGTCTAAGAACCCACTATCCACCATTCTTGAGACAAACAAATTCAATGGAACAAATTACAACGACTGGTTGCGCAATCTCAGGATAGTCCTAGATTACGAGAACCAAGGCTACGTCATGGACGAGCCTCTCCCTAGGACCTTACCGGAAGGATCCACGCCAGAAGAACGTGAGACGTTCGAGACTTGGCATAAGGATAACCGGAAGGTCCGTAGCATCATACTTGCTTCGATGACCAATGAGATTCAGAAGCAATATGAAAGGCTAGACGATGTCCCTTCCATTATGGCTCGCCTTAAGGATTGCTATGCAGTCCCAGACCGGCATACTAGGTATGTCGCGACCAAGGCGTTCTTTGGAACTAAAATGACAGAAGGATCCTCTGTACAAGAGCATGGGGTTAAAATGCTTACCCTAGTGGAAAAGCTCGAGGACCTAAAGGCAGGTCTCGATAACGAAACGTACATAGATGTGATCCTTCAGTCACTCCCACCCTCCTTCGACCAATTTATCGTCAACTATAACATGAATACACTTGAGAAGGGCATTCATGAGTTGATCAATATGTTGGTGCAATACGAGGCAACGACTAAGAAGTCCACGCCTTCGGTATTGTTTGGAGGTGCTTCAACTTCCAAGACGAAAGGCAAGGGTGCCGGACGTTGGAAAAAAGAAGAAAGGGAAGGGAAAAGCCGTCATAGCAGCTACGAACACTCAGAGTGTTCCCATTGCCAAAGAGGGGAAAGGCAAAGGAAAGGGAAAGGTTGTCTCCAAGCAACAGTCAAAGGCATATGACATATGTATCAACTGCCGTGAGAAAGGGCATTGGAAGAGAGAGTGCCCCAAACTCTTCTCAAACCAAGGTATATATGTGATTGAGGTTAATATGGTCACTAATTCTGCCTCTTGGGTATTGGATACTGGCTGTGGAGCTCACATTTGCAATGATTTGTAGGTGCTGAAAAGAAGCAGAAAACTAAGTAGCGGGGACATGATCCTGAAGCTTGGAAATGGCAAGGCCATCTCGGCAGAAGCAGTAGGATCCGCCACTTTAGTGATTAGTGATACCATTAGCATAGAATTAGAGCAGGTTTATTTTGTACCTAGTATGATTAAGAACATCATTTCCATTCCATTGTTGGACAATAGTGGTTATGAGTTCAAAATCAATAAAAATTGCCTTTATTTGATGAGGTGCGGTATTGCTCATCTACTTGGTACATTGCATAACGGGCTCTATATCTTGCAACAAATGAATTTCGTTCTCAACGCTCAACACAAACGAAAATTAGATAATAACGGGAACGCACGTCTGTGGCACGCTAGGCTAGGTCACATATCCCAAGATAGGATGAAAAGGTTGGTAGACTCAAAGAACCTAGAGGTTGGGGACTTGAGTGATCTACCAACTTGTGAATCTTGTCTAAGAGGGAAAATGACCAAAAAGCCCTTTGTAGGACAAAGCAGGCTTGCCATAGGTCTGTTAGACTTGGTCCATACAGACGTATGTGGACCACTAAGGACGCAGGCTCGAGGTGGGTTCTCCTACTTCATAACCTTCACCGATGATCATTCACGGTACGGTTATGTTTACCTGATGAGGTACAAGTCTGAAGCTCTTGAGAGGTTTAAAGAATTCAGGCTTGAAGTGGAGAACCAGACCAACTGCAAAATTAAAGTCCTACGGTCAGACCGAGGCGGTGAATACCTTAGTGCCGAATTCCTAGATTATCTAAAAGAAAATGGTATAATATCGGAATGGACACCTCCCAGAACACCACAGTTAAAAGGCGTCTCTGAAAGGAGGAACCGAACCCTGTTGGACATGGTTCGGTCCATGATGAGTTTTACCAAATTGCCCTTATCGTTTTGGGGTCATGCATTAGAAACGGCAGCCAAGTTGTTGAATTTGGCGCCTACCAGTGCATTGACCCAAACGCCATATGAAATATGGCACGGCAAGCCTGCGTCCTACAACTACTTGAAAGTGTGGGGTAGCCCCGCATACGTCAAGAGGTTAGTGGGAGATAAGCTAGATACCAGGTCTAGCCTATGCAGGTTCGTTGGATACCCTAAAGAAACTGCGGGTTATTACTTTTATGACCCTTTGGAACAAAAGGTATTTGTTTCAAGGAATGCAGTATTCTTGGAGCAAGGCTTCCCGGAGGATATCCAACCTGATGAGCTGATCCTTGAGGATTCAAGTGATGGAACTCAGCCATCAGAAATAGCCGCGGAAACCTCACCAAGAGGATTCAGGATTAATGCACGGAGGGCTGACCAACCTAGAGAAGTCCAACATGCTAGGCATGAAGGACAACCTCAAGAAAGGCCAGTCCCGGTCCCTGAACCGCCGGCTCCGATACAGTCAGCGCCCACAGTCACCACTGACGTTCCCGTCCTTCGTAGGTCCACTAGAGAATCCAGACCTCCAGTGAGATATGGGTTTCTAGGTGCGACCGATCTTCTGGATAACGATCCTAAGACATACGGGGAAGCGATGTCTGACATCGACTCCGGGAAATGGCTTGAGGCCATGAAGACCGAAATGGACTCCATGAGCGAGAACCAAGTTTGGAGACTTGTAGATCCACCGAAAGGTGTTAAGCCAGTGGGCTGTAAGTGGGTCTACAAGCGCAAACTCGGCGTTGATGGAGAAGTCACAACCTTTAAGGCTAGGCTTGTAGCTAAGGGATACACTCAACGACCCGGGGTCGATTTTGAGGATACCTACTCGCCAGTAGCCATGGCTAAGTCCATTCGGATCCTGCTTGCCATAGCAGCATGGTATGACTATGAAATATGGCAGATGGACGTGAAAACGGCTTCCTCAACGGTTTCGTTGAAGAAGAGATCTATATGGATCAGCCGGAGGGTTTCACGGTCACTGGAGAAGAACAGAAGGTCTGTCGTCTCCAGAAGTCCATCTATAGCCTCAAACAAGCATCCCGAAGTTGGAACATTCGATTTGATGAAGTAATAAGGGGATATGACTTCATCAAAAACGAATCCGACCCTTGTGTATACAAGAAGGTCAGTGGGAGCTCTATAGTGTTCCTAGTGCTTTACGTGGATGACATTCTGCTCATTGGTAATGACGTCAGAATGTTAGGAAACACAAAAGCATGGTTGTCAACCAAGTTTTCCATGAAGGACCTGGGTGAAGCCTCCTACATCCTAGGCATCCAGATTGTCAGGGACAGATCTAAAAGGATGTTAGGGCTCACCCAAAACTCGTATATGGAGAAAGTCCTAAAGAGATATCGAATGGACAACTCCAAACGAGGATTCCTTCCAATGAGGCATGGGATCAAGTTATCCAAGAAGCAGTCCCCGCAGACTGATGAGGAACTTGAAAAGATGAAAGTCATCCCCTATGCTTCTGCCGTAGGTAGCATCCAATATGCGGTCCATTGCACCAGGCCTGACATTCCATACGCTTTGAGCGTGACAAGCAGATATCAGTCCTGTGCAGGAGAGGCACATTGGAATGCCGTCAAGGGCATCCTTAAGTACCTTAGGAGGACTAAGGAAATGTTCTTGGTCTATGGCAATGGAGAACTAATTCTGGAAGGCTTTAGCGACGCTAGCTTCCAGTCTGATGACGATGATGCCAAGTCTCAATCGGGGTATGTATTCAAACTCAACGGAGGAGTAGTGGCTTGGAAAAGTTCCAAGCAAGCAACCACTGCTGACTCCACCACTGAGGCTGAATACATAGCAGCTTCAGAAGCTGCTAAGGAAGCGGTTTGGATGAGAAACTACATCCAAGAGTTGGGTGTGGTGCCTAGCATCGCCGAGCCTGTTGTCATCTTCTTGAAAGGAATTGTGGATCGTCCCGGGAAAAGCGCGAATGCGGAAGCGCGGTATAATTAAAAAAATAAATGCGGAATTTAAACATGCTTTTAAATTAAAACACGTTTCAAAGGGTGTGCCTTTGAAATTTCCCGGGCGTTCGGTGTATCTCATGAACGAATAACATAAAATAAATCATGGAGGCCATAGGGTTGGAAAATAAAAGAGGACGAAAATCATAAACGAGACCTACCCGTTGTCGTTTTCGTCTTCAACGGCTACACGCGTTGTTCCCCGTTTTGCACCAAGATCTCGTTCTTGAGACCCTCCAAATCGTGACACACGATCCACCCACGTATCTTGCACGTCGTGCTAGCAACGAACAAGTTAATATGTTGGAGTGGATGAATCAACAACACGTTATGAGTTAACGGTATTGATTCATCAAGTTCTAATGTTCCAAGAACAAGAGAACAAAGAAAATAATTTCTTGGAGTGTGAGAGAGAGAGAGAGGGCGGACGAGATGGAGGGAGAGAGAGCCGAGTGTGTGTGTGTGTTGTGTGTGTTGGAATTTCATCATCCTTCAACTTGTAGGATGCTAGGGGTTTATATAGAAGAGGAGTTTTAATCTTCTTTAAACTCCTCTTTTAAGAACTCTAATTTGACTAGGATTTTGACCTAGTCAAAGTCCTAGTCAAAGTAGTGTTTTGACCTAGTCAAAACAATCCTAGCCATCCATCTCTCCCATTGATCTCAACCGTTGATTTAATTTAATTTAATGGAATATTTAAAACCTATTTAAATATTTCCAAGAGGCTAAAATAAATATAAATATTATTTAAGCCCATTAAATAAATCCCTTTGATAAATCTAATTTATCAATTTAATTCCTTATATCTAATAGAAGGAATTATTTCTCCAAGAAAAATAAAGGACCCGATTAAATCCAATTTAATCATTCCTTCACTCCAATATTTAATTCTTAATTAAATATCTAAATGTGTGTGGATAGTGTGTGACTCTTTAGGTTCACCTTTCAGCTAGACTTGGTCGGATTCCTAGAATCCTTCCGTTACCATGGGTGGCCATCTAGCAACGGTCCATGGCACTAGAGACTAGGTGAAATATTCAGGGATGAACATTTAGGCTCTAACAGTACACTTGTCCTTCTGTCTTCGGTCTCATCACTTAGAGTCTAGGGCACGGAAAATGCAGGTACTCATTTTGGACCTAAGTGTTGGTCTGTCCTCACTAAACGCCGCAAGGGAATCCTTCCCTTCTGTTCAGTCACTGTGGCCACAGTTTTAGGGACAAGACCTAGAGTATACATGAGACTCAACTGCCAAAAACCTATTGACAGGAGACAGATCCTTTCTTGGAAACTACTGTCACTTTGCACACCAGAACTGCACTAGACATGGCTTATGACTACCAAAGAGAATTCTGGCAATCTCTCACCATATCTAAGATACAGCTCTGATGTACAGGTAAACTCAGCAATTCCTCAAGTCAAAGGACTTGACCTGTACCGTTGGAACCGGGAATACACGTCATACCTTGCTGACCATACTCAAGGTCCTCCGTAAGACGGTTCCCGCGAGTCACCTCAGTCAGCTGCGTCCTCGCATGCTAACCCACTAACACTGCTTAGACGACCCTCGTCACCCGTCGATGAAACACGACAGCAGGTGCTTAGTGCAAGTCTCAAATGGAATCCCGGTACCCATTTTCGGGATTCCTTGACTTGGAGATTTCCGGACTGATTCGGGAAGACTGATTCCATGGACCTACCTCCAAGCGTAGTCCCAGTCCCCGAAATTGATTCCATGGACCTACCTCCAAGCGAAATTGATTCGGGAAGACTGATTCCATGGACATATATCTGTTCACTACGCAAACAAAGCCCACGGACTGAGAATCAATTTCGGGGACTGGGACTACGCTTGGAGGTAGGTCCATGGAATCAGTCTTCCCGAATCAGTCCGGAAATCTCCAAGTCAAGGAATCCCGAAAATGGGTACCGGGATTCCATTTGAGACTTGCACTAAGCACCTGCTGTCGTGTTTCATCGACGGGTGACGAGGGTCGTCTAAGCAGTGTTAGTGGGTTAGCATGCTAGGACGCAGCTGACTGAGGTGACTCGCGGGAACCGTCTTACGGAGGACCTTGAGTATGGTCAGCAAGGTATGACGTGTATTCCCGGTTCCAACGGTACAGGTCAAGTCCTTTGACTTGAGGAATTGCTGAGTTTACCTGTACATCAGGGCTGTATCTTAGGTATGGTGAGAGATTGCCAGAATTCTCTTTGGTAGTCATAAGCCATGTCTAGTGCAGTTCTGGTGTGCAAAGTGACAGTAGTTTCCAAGAAAGGATCTGTCTCCTGTCAATAGGTTTTGGCAGTTGAGTCTCATATATACTCTAGGTCTTGTCCCTAAAACTGTGGCCACAGTGACTGAACAGAAGGGAAGGATTCCCTTGCGGCGTTTAGTGAGGACAGACCAACACTTAGGTCCAAAATGGGTACCTGCATTTTCCGTGCCCTAGACTCTAAGTGATGAGACCGAAGACAGAAGGACAAGTGTACTGTTAGAGCCTAAATGTTCATCCCTGAATATTTCACCTAGTCTCTAGTGCCATGGACCGTTGCTAGATGGCCACCCATGGTAACGGAAGGATTCTAGGAATCCGACCAAGTCTAGCTGAAAGGTGAACCTAAAGAGTCACACACTATCCACACACATTTAGATATTTAATTAGGAATTAAATATTGGAGTGAAGGAATGATTAAATTGGATTTAATCGGCTCCTTTATTTTTCTTGGAGAAATAATTCCTTCTATTAGATATAAGGAATTAAATTGATAAATTAGATTTATCAAAGGGATTTATTTAATGGGCTTAAATAATATTTATATTTATTTTAGCCTCTTGGAAATATTTAAATAGGTTTTAAATATTCCATTAAATTAAATTAAATCAACGGTTGAGATCAATGGGAGAGATGGATGGCTAGGATTGTTTTGACTAGGTCAAAACACTACTTTGACTAGGACTTTGACTAGGTCAAAATCCTAGTCAAATTAGAGTTCTTAAAAGAGGAGTTTAAAGAGGATTAAACTCCTCTTCTATATAAACCCCTAGCATCCTACAAGTTGAAGGATGATGAATCTCCAACACACACACAACACACACACAACTCGGCTCTCTCTCTCTCCCTCTATCTCGTCCGCCCTCTCTCTCTCTCACACACTCCAAGAAAATTATTTTCTTTGTTCTCTTGTTCTTGGAACATTAGAACTTGATGAATCAATACCGTTAATTCATAACGTGTTGTTGATTCATCCACTCCAAAATATAAACTTGTTCGTTGCTAGCACGACGTGCAAGATACGTGGGTGGATCGTGTGTCACGATTTGGAGGGTCTCAAGAACGAGATCTTGGTGCAAAACGGGGAACAACGCGTGTAGCCGTTGAAGACGAAAACGACAACGGGTAGGTCTCGTTTTAGATTTTCGTCCTCTTTTATTTTCAACCCTATGGCCTCCATGATATGTTATATGTGATTTATTCATGAGATACACCGAACACCCGGGAAATTTCAAAGGCACACCCTTTGAAACGTGTTTTAATTTAAAAGCATGTTTAAATTCCGCATTTATTTTTAATTATACCGCGCTTCCGCATTCGCGCTTTTCCCGGGACGATCCACAATTCCTTTCACTTTGAACATAAGTTGTATTGTGCGATGAATATAGTAAGGATTCATCATTAACAACAACGAGTTTGTTGTGCTTACTGCTAACATTGAATGGGGTTTTAATGTCACAACAAACACCCTCAGGCCTAATAGTTTGAGCCCGGGAGTTAGGGGGCGCATATGTTGGCAGCTATAAGACCAACTCCTGAGGGCTGGTTTGAAATGTTACAAGTCGAGGACCTCGAGACGGGCGTCGAGTGTCCTGTGGAGATTTGCACTAAGTATTGCAACCATGTTTTATCGGCAAGAGACGTAGGTCGTCTGTGCAATTTTAGTGGATTAGTTGGCAAGGAAGTCGACTGACTAAACTAACTAACCGGAATCGTCATATGGAAGCCACATGGGTTTGGTAGGTATGACTGGTATTCCCAGTTCTGATAGTACGGGATTAATTCTTAGACTTGAGGAATCACAACGGTCTCTTGCATACAAAGGTTGTATCTTGTATCAGGCGGACGGTGATTGTATCATGAGATATGGTCATTATAAGCCTTGTCTAGTGCAGTCGGTGTATTTAGTGAGGATGGTGAATTCCAAGATAGAATCTATCCCCTGTCAAAGATTATGACATCGAGTTCTCCTATGTACTCTAAGACGGTTTGGACTCCCAAAGTCTATCGCCATAGCATTTGATCAAGTGGGAAAGGATTTCCTACGTCGATCAAAGGAGTTAAACATGTCTCGAGTGATAAGCATAGATGTCTAGTCAAGGATATGAACCGACACCCAATTCCATGTCCTAGCTAAGGTCGGGAGACGGTCGATAATACAACCGTACCTGTATGAAAATTCGGAGCCTAAATGTTCATGCCGCTTATTCACCAAGTCTCTAGTACGATGGACCGTTGCTAGACGGCCACCTATGGTAACAGGCCGTTTCTAGTTATGGGATAATCGAAAATAAGTGTAATGGTCACAAGTCTAGCTGAGGGTGAACCTAGAGACTCACACACGATTAATTGTATGTGAAATGAATTAATTTAGAATAATTTTGGAAGATGGATTGATTTAATTGGAGATTAAATCAATTTTCTTGGAGAGCATAAATGATGGAATCATTATGAAAATAATCCATAGGATGGATTTTCCAAAGTTTGATTAATTGGATTAATCGAATTTTGGATTTTAGCCGTTACAAATTAATTGGATTAATTTATCGGATTTGATTCATAAATTGGATTTGTGAATTAATGGGAATGGGCTTCCTTTTAATTGGATTAAAAGAATGGAACTATTTGATGGGCTTGAATATTAAATTAGATTTAATATGTAGTTCATTGGATCTTAGGTTCATTTAAAATAGATTTAAAATCGACCTGGTCCATAAAAGCCCAAAGCAATAGGATCACCATGATTTGATCATGGGAAGAGGAGATGGAGGGCCGAGATTAATCCTTGAGGAGGAGAAAAACTCAACCATATTGATGGGAAGTTATGAAGATTTTGTCTCTAGGAAGCTTCCTAGAGAGTTTGTGTAGGTTAAATAACTGGGTCATTTAAAAACACACACAATCAACAGACTAATTTTCACATGCCCCGCCTCCCCTCCTCTACACACATGTCAACTCCCTCTTCTCTCCCTATCCAAGAAAGTCCCTTGTTATTGACTTGATCGATATATCGACCACATTAATTCATAGCATTGCGTTGATATTGTTGGAATAGGTGACCATGAAACTAGTCTAGTTAGGCTTATGCAACCTATTTATAACAATTCATGGTATAAAAAATTTATTCTGAATAAAAGTGATGTTCAATTACAACATTTATACTTTGATTGTATTCACTTACTGTTCAATAATTATAACTGTTCAATGCAGAAGCAAAGCCCACAGATCGGAAACGTTAATCCAAGAAGCTGGACTACGCATAGGTTGGCAGTCATGAAGCCAGCTTCTATAGATCGGTTTGAAATACTCCAAGTCAAGGACCTCGAGATTGAGTATCGATGATCCACTTGAGACTTGCACTAAATGATTGCAGTCGCATTTCAGCAACAAGTGACGAGGCTCGTCCATACAATATTAGTGGGTTAGCCAGCTTGGTGCCTACTGATTGAGGAGACTCCCGAGAATTATCATATGGAAAACTTTGAGTAGGTTGGTCAGTATGACTAGTATTCCCGGTTCCGACAGTACGAGATTACTCGTAGGACTTGAGGGACTACAGAAGTCACTTACAGATCATGCCTGTATCTTAGGTTTAGCAAGAGGCTACCAAGGTCAGAAGACTTGGTTCCTATAAGCTCTATCTAGTGTAATCAAGATGTATAGTGTGGACAGTTAGTCCCAAAAGAGAATCCATCTCCTCTCAAACGGTTGATAGTAATGTCTCACCTGCACTCTGAGACTCATCCCCTATAAACCTGTGGCCATAGTAATTGAACAATGGGATAGGATCCGGAAGACGTTTTAGTGTGTGGATGCGTCTAGGCTTAAGTTAAGAATAGATAGCGACGTCCAAGATCCATACCGTAGACTATAGCTATGAGATAGTAGACAGAAGGACCATGCTCATACGCATTCGAGAACCTAAATGTTCACGCCATGATATCACCTAGTCTCTAGTCCATGGACCTTTGCTAGATGGCCACCCATGGTGACAGACGAATTCTTATCATGTGAAGATTGGAAATTCGGCCAAGTCTAGTTGAAGTTGAACCTAAAGAGTCAGACACAATTCACTGAAAACAGAGGAATAATTTGAAATTAATTCCAGTAGATTGAACGATTTAATTAGATTAAATTGGTTCCCTTTTGGAGTGTCAAGTCTTTAAGTACTAATTGGATTAATTAGGCTTGATTCATAAATTA
Organism: Sesamum alatum; assembly: GCA_034509735.1. NCBI lineage: Eukaryota > Viridiplantae > Streptophyta > Magnoliopsida > Lamiales > Pedaliaceae > Sesamum > Sesamum alatum. The sequence goes on along the minus strand of JACGWO010000005.1, from coordinate 17,890,552 downwards.
GATTTATGAAATTAGGGAATGGGCTATTTCTATCTTTAAATAGATTAAAGATGGAAATTTTAATGTTGGGCTCAAATATTTATTTGATATCTATTAGAAACCCATTGGACTATTTAAATAGGATTCAAAAGTCCATTCCATAAAGACCATCAAAGGATGGACGGACGAGATTTAATCTTGGGGCTAGATGAGATGAAGGGCTAGGATTAAGTTTGACTTAATCAAAGCCTAGGTTGCTTGGATTTGACTAGGTCAAAGTCGTAGTTGATTGTGGTGTGCCTCTTTGGAAGAGGTTGAGTAGGACTAGGAACCCTTGTTTCTTATAAATACTCAAACACACACACACACACTAATCTCTACACAATTCTCTCATGTCACACACTCACACCTTGTGACTGCCACCCCTCTCTATCTCTCTAGTTCATGCCCTTTTCACCACCTCTAAAAGTTTTCTTGTCTTTGATACAAGGGAGCAAACGAACAATCGATCACGTTAACTAATAGAATTTGGTCAATTGGTTCTCCCTTTCCCTTGATCTTTTGCTAGCAAGATTCCGGCGAATTGCATGCACAATTTAGAGGATTCCTACATTGGGATATAGGTGGCAAATCCGAGAACAACGTGTGTAACCGAACAAAGAAGTCTACAACATGTAAGTACGCTTGTAGCGTTTTCTTTCGTTCCAACCCTATGGCCTCCATGAATCTTGCATGCTACTTTTATTTTATTCATGAGATACACCGAATGCCCGGGAGAATCAAGGGAACACCCTTGATCGGTTCTTTAAATTCCATCCTTTATGTATGTTTACATTTCAGTTTTAATGTATCGCGCTTCCGCACATGCGCCCTCTCCTGGGACGATCCATGTTTCCTTACAGATATCTCTCTTCCCTATGATCTCGCTAGCACGAGAGACATGGTAATCCAGTGAATTGCGTCGACTACTCTAGAGACACTGTAGATTGAGTGCTTGGAGGCGTTGATACGCATGTCGCCAATCATGAAAGACTACAAGGGTAATATTCCTCGTTTACGTTTTTTATATCTTCTTGTTTGTAAAATTCTATGGCCTTTTATGTTTTGTGTTTTTGGACATGAGATGCACCAAACACCAGGGAGAATCAAGGGTGTCAGAATAGGTCATCGTGAAGCCAATCTAGTTGGTCTTATGTAACCTGTTTTTGAGAATTCGTGGTATAAATAAATTACCCTAAATAAAAGTGATATTCAATTACGTCATTTATACTTTGATTGTGTTCACTTTTCTTTCGATATTTATAACTGTTCAAAGCACAACCAAAGCCCACAGACCGATACCATTAATTCAAGAAGCTAGGCTGCGCATAGGTTGGCAGTCATGAAACAAGCTTCTGTGAATCGGTCTGGAATACTCCAAGTCAAGGACCTCGAGATTAGGGTATCGAGAATCTACTTGAGACTTGCACTAAACAATTACAGTTGTGTTCCATCGACAAGTGACGAGGTTCGTCCATGCAATGTTAGTGGATTGGCCGGCTTGGTGCAGGCTGACTGAGGTGACTCGTGGGAATCGTCATATGAGAGACCTTGAGTGGGTTGGTCGGTATGACTAGTATTCCTGATTCTGACAGTATGAGCTCTGTCCTCAGACTTAAGGGACTACAACAGTCACATGCACGTCAAGTCTATATCTTAGGCTTTGCGAGAGACCACAAAGACATAGGACTTGGTCGTTATAAGCTATGTCTAGTGTTGTCAAGGTGTGCAATGTAGACGGTGAGTCCCAAGATAAGATCCTCTCCTGTCAAATAATTGACATTAGTATCTCACTTATACTTTGACACTCGTCCTCCATAAATCTGTGGCCACAGTAACTGAACAGTGGAATGGGATCCCAGTGATGTTTAGTGTGTCGACGAGTCTAGGCTTAAGTCAAAAATGGGTACCAACGTCCAAAGGTCCCTACCCTAGACTATAGCTGTGAGATAGTAGACGGAAGGACATACGTACTCGCGAACCTAAATGTTCACGCCATAATTTCACATAGTTTCTAGTGCAATGTACTGTTGCTAGACGGCCGCCTATGGTGACGGATGAATTCCCATCATGTGATGATTAAAAATTCGGCAAAGTCTAGTTGAGGGTGAACCTAGAGAGTCACACGTGATTTATCGAAAATGGAGGAATTAATTTGGGATTAATTCTAGGAGATCGAACAATTTAATTAGATTAAATTGGTTCGGTCGATTCGTTCTCCCCTTTTATTCTTGATCTCTTGCTAGCACATGGCAATCAAGATCCGATGAATTGCGTGGACGATTTTGAGGATTCCTGCATTGGGATCTCGGTGGCAAAATATGGAACAACGCGTAGAGCCGAACGAAGAAATATACAACGGGTAAGTAACGTTTACTAGGTTTTTCGTCTCAACCCTATGGCCTCCATGAATTTAGCATGTATATTTTATTTTATTCATGAAATACACCAAACGCCCGGGAGCTTCAAGGGTACACCCCTTGAACGATCTATTTTAATTCCATCGTTAAAGTATGATTTACAATTTATGTTTTTACATACTGCGCTTCCGCACCCACGCTTTCTCCCGGGACGATCCACGTTTCCTTACAAAGGAACCCCTTTGATCTGGATTAATCTTGCTTTAATTCGTACATATTTTACGCATTACGCTTTGATTTCATTTTTTGTTGCGCGTGTCTCCCGGACCGATCCACACTTTCAGTGATATCAGAGGCAGGTTAGGTGTATGGGCCTAGAATTTTATGTGCTACACGTGTTAATCATGCTCTACATGTTTTATTTTACGTATTGAGGCATGGTATGTATGTCTATGTTTTCACATATCTAGATCTAGGAATTTATGTGTTTAATTTTGCTTTTAATTTGGGCATGAGGAATTTCAGAAAATTGTATATTTTCTGGAAATTTTATTGTTCTTGTTGTTTCAAAATTTATAGAAAAAGGAATCTAAACGAAAAAAGAACGGTAGACGGAACTGCTGCCTGCCAGCCGGCAATGCCTAATAGCCGCGTGGCGTGCACGTGGGCGAGAGCCCTGCGCACACAACTTGGGCAGGGCAATGGCAGGCAACCGGGTTGTGCTGCGCGCAGGCGCGCGTGGATGAGTGCCCGTGCACTCGTTGTGCGTGGCTAATGGCAGGGCGCACGCGTAGCAGGCAGAAGGGCCAGCGCACGCGCCTAGCAGTGGCCGGCCGAGCGGTTGGACTGCTTTTTTCTAATTTTTTTTCAGAATTTCTTTTAACATTTTTTGTATACTTCTTTGAAATAATTAATTTTGGTGGATTTGATTTGGTTGAGATTGGTATTTCTGAAATGAAATTACAAGAGTTAATTTGGAAAGGATTTTCAAACAAGAACTGTTATTGCATGGTTTGCACTAGTGTCCATTCTTCTTTTGCATTATTTTACATGTATCTACCTAGGTTTGGGTGTATGATATTATATGATATTGGATGTCATATATGTTGGATTATGCATAATTTCTTTGTGAATCTTAATGCTATGTGCATTAATTGGATTAACGAACGGATAATCACAAAGACCTTAGACCTTAGGGATGGTTTATTTTTGTTGGGTTGGGGCCTGCGTGCCTCTTATTTCTTCTTACCTCTCTCATTTTTTTACCTTGGAATAATAAGGCCTACTTTCGCCATCCTAAATGTACTCACCCAAGGCGATGGAGGCCCATGGAGGAGGCCATCAGTTGGCCCAGGGAGAATCCATGGAGAAGAGGCCCGATGAAGCCTATGATGGAGAGCCCAAGAAGATAAAGAGGATTTATAAGGCCCATTGGGATGTAATAGGTTTTAAAATCTTGTAATACCATAGGCCTACCATTCGATAGACTACAAATCCACTGTGGGCGCAGTGGGTTGCATAAGTTTTGGGCTTGTGATCATCTAACAAGGGCGTGCTAAGCTTTAATTTTGTATGTGATATGTTTAATGAATGTTTCCTTAATATTTGTCCATATTTAGCATGCAAATAATAATGTGATGAGGTCTCGGTCGAAACCTAATGAATAACTCTCACTCGGTTGGACCAAGTTAAATATTAGACCCCAAAATGGAATTAAAACAAGGGATCATTTTTCCATGCCTTCCATCCACAGTAATGCATTGAGGAAGCTAATTTCACCCATATGTGGTCTCACGAGTCGTGGCATGTTTGGACTAAAATTAAGATGCACTATTATTGTGAATAAAGTGAATATGTTGTTGTTTCCCTATCTCACGTTTCGTGGGGGCGACAGTTGGCACTATGATTTGGTTGATGGGTTGGGTCTAACACCGAGTAACATGATTTGCTTGGAGTCCTCAGAATCATGTGAATAGGTGAGGCAAAAAGATCTTGGGGATCTCGTGGACGAGAATGGCATAGGTTGCCTCCCTCAAGGTTATTTTTCATGTGAATCGTAACAGCAGGGCATGAGAGTTTCACTTGTGGACCCCAAGCCCACTAGGAATTGATTTTCGGAAATCCCATTTGAGAGTGATGGGCTTTATTAGAAATAGTTGGAGAGGTTAAAGACCAAAGAACAAGTCTTAACGTGAATTTTGTATTACTTCAATCTGCTTAGTAATTTTCTATTTATATTTAGATGTCTAAGAATCCACTAACACCAATACTCGAGGCTAATAAGCTAAATAGAACCAATTACATGGATTGGCTATGAAAACTGAAGATAGTCTTAGATTTTCAGAACCCAACCTATATTATGGATAGGGATATTCCTCAAGCCTTACCAGAAGGGTCAACAACTAAAGAACGCTCGACGTTGGAGAAATTGAAGGACGACCACTGGGAAGTCCGCAACATTGTAATGGCCTCGATGACAAACGAGATTCAGAAGCAGTATGATAGGCATGATGATGTTGGCTCATTTATGCTTCGTTTGCGTGATGTTTATGCGGTCCAGACCGGCATGTTAGATATGCTGCAACGAAGGCATTCTTTGGAGCTAAGATGGTGGAAGGTTCTCTATATGAGAGCGTGGAGTGATGATGATATCCTTTGTGGAGAAGCTCAAACACCTTCGAGATGATCTTGAAAAAGAGACGTACATCGATGTGATCCTTCAGTTTCTTCCTCCCTCCTACGACCCATTTATTGTCAACTTCAACATGAATGAGCTTGATAAAGATCTTCATGAGTTGATAAATATGCTGGTACAGTACGAGGCAATTATTGAAAAAACTGCATCGTCGGTACTAATGGGAGACGCTTCAACCTCTAAAGCGAAAGGCAAGGGTGCCAGACGCCAAAGGAGGAAGAAGGTTGAGGAAACATTGACAGCTGCTAGCACTTCAAGTGGTGTTCCTATTACACCGCAAGGAAGAGGTAAAGGAAAGAGGAGAAGGGTTCGACAGTCAAAGAATCCTAACAACGTATGCATTCACTGCTGTAAAGAGGGCCATTGGAAGAGGGTGTGTTCTGAACTCCTTTCTAGTAAAGGTAAAATTTGAAAATCGAATATTAACGTGATCACTCTACCCTTTTGGTATTGGATACCAGCTTAATCTGCAAATGGTTGACAGGCGGTGATAAGGAGTAGAAAGCCAAGACTGTTCTAGGATGCAGCGAAGATAGGGTTGTTGCTGTAAATACTAGAGACTAGTTAGGCCTACGATTATTATCATGTTAGGATAGAGTTTTCATAGGAATTATGTAACCTAGCATGACCAAAAGTATGTTTCTTTTGTTGGACAAAAGATTATGGTTTCATACAATTTTGATCAATAAATCATTTTATTTCACATTGAATTGTAATTCATGTCTGCCAGAGTTTGTACATAAGTTCCTAAAATATTGTCCCGTAAATAGCTTATGAATACTCAAAATCAAATTATCAAAATGGATAAATCAAGATTGACTTACAGATTTGACTTCCATAAAAAGCTAGGCCATTTTTCTCTTATTTAGGATAAGCAAGTCGAAAGATTCAAAAAATCTAGCAATAGACAATTCGAATCGACTAAAGCTTAAGAATCCTTTTTGAAGAAGGAAAATTCTGTAAAGCTCTTTATTGGACAAAGTAGGCTTGCCAAATAATCTATTGGATTGGATCCAGTAAGATAATTGTAGGTCCCTGAATACACGAGACCAAAGTGGATTCACAAGTCTAAGGACCAATTGGAGGTTTGAGAATTAGACTTGAGGTGGTGAATCGAAGTTGGTTGCAAAATCAAACCTTTTCAATTGGATAGAAAGGGCATGTATTTAGTGGGAGCTCTTGAGCATCGAGTTGAGAATAGAATTCTCAACGAAATGCTTCCGAAAAAGACCAAGTATGGACGATCTCTACTGAAGGGAGAGATCGAGTCTTGTTAGACTGAGATCGATCGGAGTCTCACCAATTTACCTTGACCCCACTAGACGTGGACTTGACAAATTATCAAGTTATGGAACGTGGTATTTTTCTAATAGTCACTCCTGGTGTGCCATATTGAATATGGTTTGTCAAGCCTGTGGTCCGACAAAGTCCTTGAGTATGTGGGAAGGTCCTGCATATGACAAGGGACTAGTGGGAGTCAAATCAGACTCGATGTCTGATTTGTACAAGTTTACGACAGAATAATGCAAATATTACTTGTAATCGTATTTCTCACTTCACTAATCACATTCCAGTCATTTTGAGCACATGACACAAATACCATAGAGGTACGGGTGATTATGGGTCAGTTCGATCGAATTAAATGGTGATCCAAATGACATGCAGAGAACGATGTTGGACATTATGGTCGGATTTATGGCAAGAAGCCATGGAATCCGCTAGGAAAGTTCAAACAAGGTTTGAAATTCTGCATAACTAGAATAATCGTTTTGACGAGCTCATATGGAGTATGACTCGATCAACAATGACGTTGATGGTTAGTGGGAGTAAGAGTTGTGTTCTGAGTGTTCAATGTGTAATGTTTTGTTCATCGTGGATGAATTTAAGACATTAGAAAACACTAAAACACAACTGTTGCTCGCAAAATTCTCCATAATACTTTTATTGGGGTAATGTTTTGTTCAATGTGTAATGTTTTGTTCATCATAGATTACTCATGCTTAGAAAGTTCTAAGCTAGATGGGTAATTGACTTGATGGTCAAGTAGGAGATTGTTGGAATAGATGACCAGAAAGTTAACGGGGTTAGCGGTTCTAGGAACTATTTACCGACCATTGAACAGAAGTTATATTATGATGACTAATATAGCAAAGATTCATCATTGGGAACAATGAGTTTGTTATGCTTACTGCTAACATTGAACGGGGTTTCGATGTCACAATAAACGCCCACAAACCGAATGGTTTGAGCCCAGGAGTTTGGTTGTGTATAGGTTAGCAGCTATGAGACCAACTCTTGAGGGCCAGTCTGAAATGCTCCAAGTGGAGGACCTTAAGACAGGCATCTAATGTCCTATAGAGACTTGCACTAAGTATTGCACCCGTGTTTCATCGACAGGAGACATATGTCGTCTATGCAATTTTAGTGGGTTAGCTGGCAAGTAAGTCGACTGACTAAACTGACTCGCGGGAATTGTCATATAGAAGCCACACGGGCTTTCTTGGTATGATTGGTATTCTCAATTTTGATAGTATGGGATTAGACTTCAAACTTGAGGAATCACGACAGTCGCTTACATACAAAGGTTGTATCTTGGAGGCGAGCGGTGACTGTATCATAAGGTATGGTCATCAAAATCCTTGTCCAGTGCAGTAGGAGTATGTAGTGAGGATGGTGGATTCCAAGATAGAATCTGTCTCCTGTTAAAGATTAGGACAACGAGTTCTCCTATGCGCTCTGAGACGGTTTGGACTCTCAAAGTCTATGGCCATAGCATTTGATCAAGTGGAAAAGGATTTCCTACGTCGATCAAAAGAATTAAACATGTCTCGAGTGATAAGTATAGATGCCTAGTCAAGGATGGGAACCGATGCCCAATTCCATGCCCTAGACTAAGACTAGGAGATAGTCAACAGTAGGACCGTACCTATATGAAAATTCAGAACCGAAATGTTCACGCCACTTATTCACCTAGTCTCTAGTACCATGGACCGTTGCTAGACTGTCACCTCTGGTAACGGGTCATTTCTAGTTATGGGATAATTGAAAACAAATGTGATGGTCACAAGGCCAAGTCTAGCTGACGGTAAACCAAAAGAGTCACACATGATTCACTCGATGTGAATGGAATTAATTCCAGAAGATGGATTGAGTTAATTGGAGATTAAATCAATTTTATTGGAGTGCATAAATGATGGAATCATTTATGGAAATAATCCATGGGATGGATTTTCCCAAAGTTTGATTAATTGAATTTTGAAGTTTAGTCGTTATAAATTAATTGGACTAAGTTATCGGCTTTTATTCATAAATTAAATTTGTGAATTAATGAGAATCGGCTTCCTTTTAATTGGATTAAATGGATGGAATTATTTGATGGGCTTGAATATTAAATTGAATTTAATATGAAGTCCATTGGACATTGGGTTCATTTAAATTGGATTTAAAATTGACCCGGTCCATAAAAGCCCAAGGGAATTGGATGGTCATGATTTGATCATGGGAAGAGCAGATGGAGGGCCGAGACTACTCCTCTACGCATACGTCCACTCCCTCCTCTCTCCCTCTCCAAGAAAGTCCCTTGTTCTTCTTGACTAGATCAAGTAAGAACACCAAGATATCGACCACGTTAATTCATAACGTTGCGTTAATATCTCTCTTCCCTATGATTTCTCGTTAGCACGAGAGATGTGGCAATCCAGTGAATTGCGTGGACTACTCTAGAGGCGCTCTAGATCGAGTGCTTGAAGGCGTTGATCCAGAAAAAAACGCATGCAGCCAATCAAGAAAGGCGACAAGGGTATAGTCGTCTTTTACGTTTCTTGTATCTTCTTGTTTGTCAAATTCTATGGTCTTTCATGATGTGTGTTTTTTGACATGAGGTACACTGAACGTTCGAGAGAATCAAGGAAACATCCCTTGGTTTGGATTAATCTTCCTTTAGTTTGCACATATTTTACGCATTATGGTTTGATTTTGTATTTGCCACGCTTCCGTGCGTGTCTCCCGAGCTCGACTTTTTCAATTGAAGACAAAGAAAAAAAACTTTTTCCAGTCATAGGGGCACTATTGTACATAAAGATCAGGGTGAAAGCCAACTGGTTCAAAGGGACCTGAAAAGTCCTAGATACCTCCTCATAAAAACGAGGAAGGGGAAAACAAATACCAACCTTTAACTGGGCAGGAAAAAAACATATTACAATAGGGAAGAGGGGACTCTAGCACACTATCAGGGGAAGGGACGTAAATAACAAAGTTGGGACGAATCTCACAGTCCTCCCTCAACTTGGCAACATCGGCTGTCCTAAAATAAGAAGTCCTATCCACCAGGGCAAGGTAGGCTCCCCTCTCTCTCTCCTCATCGGACTCTGAGGACTCCTCCCTTTTCCTTTTCCCTAGGGGAGGAACTCTCCTCCTCATTTTCCCCAACCAAATCCTTGCCCCCCAACTCATCTATTCGACAAGGCTGGGTTTAGGTGGCTTTATTAATATTTTGTAAAAATATAATTTCTCCTGCCTAATTTATAATGAATTGTTACTATTATATATGAAAGTAGACACTATATCTATACTGTATATAAAAGTGTGAATTTTTTAAGTGTTTGTTCCCTATTGTGAAAAGACACCTATACCCCTTATTTAAGTAATTTTTTTATAATTAATTAAAATTAATTATAACAAAAATTCTGCTAAAAAAAAGATAATTTAATAGTCTTAATACCTCTAAACTACTTAGATAAGTAGTTAAGAGGAATTAGAACCACTAAATAGTTTCGATTTTTCATTTTAATTAGAACTTTGTCTTTTTATAACTTCTTTTTATTTTATTCAATTCGGATTGTTTCGTCTTAAAAGTAACAGACAATTAGCATATCAATAAATTTTAAAATATTCAGAAATAACAGACAATTAGCATATAAAAGATATCAATAAAAGAATACCAAAAGGAAAATATAATGTGTATAATTAATAGTACTCAAATTGATAAAACTATATAATTGTGAATAAACATTGATAATAATTAAAAGTAAGATTTTAGAAATAACTATATACTCATATATTAGTCGTAGATTAAATTTTAATTGCATGCTAAGAAAAGAGAAATATGCTTTTCTTTAAAATAAATTTATACAAGATAAGCTAAGGTTAACAAAAGTAAATAAGTATTAAGAATAAATATATATTGACAAAAGCACTATTTATTTATTAAATTGACATTGTCCATAAAGTTAAATTATTCAAAAAATCTATTATTATTTGATTTTTAAATATTAAATAATCATATATGCACATAAAAGATTACATTGGTATTTGGTTGAGCTTATAAGTTCTTTAAAACATATTATAATATGTTTAAGAGCTTATACGTTCTATAAAATAGTTCGATAATTTATCTTTTCTATAGAACTTATAATATCTTAAAATACGATGTTCATGATTTTATAAGATCTTCAGAAAAAAAGTAAGCTCAATCTTTCTTTACAATATAAAATTATACAAAACCTTACATCTTATAAGCTCTAACTTCTAATTCCTCCAAATATTTTAAGGGCTTATCTCTAAAATAGATTTCAACATATTTAAGCTTTTAAAACATCTTATAAGATGTTTCAGATAAATTTAGTCGGACACCCTTTAAGTTTGCAAAAACATAATATATTATTCAATAAAAAATAGATAATACCAATTAGTTATACAACCATGCGATACATATTTTGATACTATGGGTTTCTAATTAGATTACAATTTGATTAATAATAGTTAATAAATAATTAGTTTTAAATTATTTCACATCAATAATTTGAAAACAAAAGACATCAAGATATGATAATAAAATAAAAAATATATCATGCACATGAATAATATAATAAAAAAAATAAAATTAAAGACATAGAAAATCACCAAAAACATAGCTACAAATAAAACATGATCAATTCTATTAAATTGAAATTTCTTATAAAAAAATCTGGAAATAAGGCACTATGAGTAATTAATTTTATTTTAATATTGAATTTTTTTATATATTATATTTTACTTTTATACTAATTTATTTTAATACAAGATCATTAGATATAATAATCAGTACATATAAAATAAAAAATTTCAATTTTAAGGATTAGGTTTTTTTATTTAAGTCGTCAGAAGCACGTTCTTTGCACGTGATTCGTATTATGTGTATATTATATTCATAATATACACAAAAATAATATGGGTAAATAAGTATAATGTGAAAAGTAATTAATAGGAATCACTATGGATAATGTGAAAAGTAATTAATAAGAGTAAATATATATAATATAAAACGTAATTAATATGAATCAATAAGTATATTATTTTATATTTTTATCATTAGAAAAATAATATTACAGTGCTAATTTAGTCCAATCAAAAAAGGAAGAAACCAAAATTCCTATTTATACTTTTATATAGATATAGATATAGATAGTATCAAGTAAATTTAGAATTGAATTACAAATAATAGAATTAAATGATTTTAAAAGAATTATTATCTATTTTTTGGAAAATATAATTATATATACTAATGCTTCAATGATATAAATATAAATAAATTTATGAACTTAATATGTTTCTAAATGTGCAACGCACGTGATACATTCTAGTATGGGCGCCTTTACTTCTTAGGTATGGATTAAGTGTGGATTGACTAAAATGTGATTAAAAGTGTGATAAGAGCAAGTAAAATTGTTTAATATTTTGTTTACTTGAATATTGAGAAGTAGGATTAAATCATTATTGATCTTGATTTTTGTGTATGTGAAAAGTGTTTTTGCATGTGTTGTCACATCACTAAAAATGTTCTCCATGTGTTGTCACATCATGACCAATTTTTTGGATGTAATAAAATCAAAACCGAATGGCAAAGTGGGTATAAAAAGAAAAAGGATGAGGACATAAAGGAAAATGAAAAATTAATCAAAAGAAGTGGGCCATGGTGATAAAATAATTTGAGGGTGGAGAAGTGGATTTTAATCCTGCAATTATCACCCCAATATACGGGCCTCCTTCACTAATCACGGGCTGAACTAAGAAAAGTAAACATATTACTAGTAAGGATTAGCCATGATATCATGGCTAATCCTTGCAAGTAAAAGATTCCTATATATAAAATGTCCAAAGGGAGAATATCCTAAAGTGAGGCCGTAATTGATCGATCAATCAATCTGGGCTCTACCGAGTCACCGACTTATCGTATGCAAGTTTGTAGTCTATCGCTCAGGGCAGAATGCTGCTTTTTGTGAAGCAAACGATACAATCTATACTCTATATAAATGTGTGAATGTTCAAATTGTTTTTTTCCATTGTGGAAAGACAAATATACCCTCATTTAAATATTATTAACTATTATATTATAGATTCTGGAATTTTTAACAATTTAGAATTCTAAATATTCTAAACCTCCTCCGTATAAATTTAGGATAAAAAACCTAAATCGTGAATCATGAATGAATCCAATAATACAAAATTGTAATAACCTGATCGTGAATCATGAATGAGCCCAATTACATAGACCTGTCATGCATTTAATTTTAATAAAATTCACATAAAATTATATTATAAAATTAGTTATAGAAAAAAAAATTGTATAAGAAAAATATTTAAGAGTCTTAATTGCTCTAAACTACTTAGAGAATGAATAACATATTCAACTAAAAAAAATTAATATGCCAAATAATATTTGAACACAATTACTTTGCTAGAAGAAATCTTAATTATATTAAGAAAGTTTTAATTTACCATGACATATAAAATTTAAAATAAACTACACATGAATAATATATAAAATATTAATCTAAACTTAAATATTTATACATATATATATATAATAATGAATAAATATCAAAATTTAATTACAAATTAAAATTAATATATGGATATGATATTATTGAATTGAAATTACTTGGAAAAATGCTATTTCCCCTTATGAAAATAAGAATAGTCAAATGTTGAGTAAACATTAACACAATAACAATTAAAAGTATAAAATTTTAAAACAATTATATGCTAACACATTAGTACAATTATATTTTCATATTAAGAAAATTAATAATTTTTTGGGAATAAACTTAGTACAATAAAAGAACAAATAAAAACTGAGTTGATTATGTTGAAATTAGAAAGAAAAAAGGATGATAAATAAAGAAGCCAATGAGATTAATATATTTTTTCGGTAATAAATTTATAAAAATAACATAAAAGTAAGGCATGAGTACTAAAGAGAATAAAAATTGATATATGAATAGAATAGTATTAAATTGAAATTGCTTATGAAAATTCAACCATTGAGTGAATCTCTTAGCACTTGATTTTTTAGTATTAGATAATCCTGAATGTTTTACTTTTATAAAGGTGAAATATAAATTTTTATACAATAATATTTTAAAATTTAGAAGCTAATAAAGCATGTAAATAATACTTTGACAATATATATAAAAAAAAAGTTGATACTGAAATATAATTTACATACATTATAGGATCTTACAATACAAGTATTGATACTATGGTCCAATTTGATTATAGTTTTTTATAGCAATAGTCAATAATAATTAGTTTGTAATAGTGCCAATAAATTAAAAATAAATGACATTCAAATATAGTACTACAAGAAAACATACAACACACACATACAAAATGTAACAAAAAATAAAATAAAATTAAATAATAGAAAATAGGCATAATAAAAGCTACAAATAAAATTGATCAATTTATTTTATTAAATTGAAATTTATTCTATCCAAGATAAAGAGCTTTGACTAATTATCTTTATTTTAATATTAATTTTTTGAATATCATTATTTTATATTTTTATATTAATTTGTTTGATACATAATAATGAAATAATCATTAGTGAATATACGAAATATAAAATTTTAATTTTGGAGAATATCTTTTTATTCAATAGTACCAATTAAATTTAGAAACTGAATTACAAATAATAGAATTGAATAGTTTTCTTATCAATTTAAATAATTATGATCAATTTGTTTGAAAGTATAATTGTATAATACTAATGTTTCAATAGGAAAAAAATATGAATAATATCATAAACTTAACATAAATAATATAATTACTTTTAAAAATATATTTATACACGTGTATCGCACGTTATGCTTTCTAGTAAATACAAATGTACATTAATTCCTGTTTCATCAGGAATAGACATATTTCCCCACAATGATATGAGTATCTTTCTTGACTTACCAACATGTTATTGGTTAAGTGGTAAGTAAAGTGAATATTAAAGCAATTTTTTAGTAGTAGGTAAGGGTTATAAATTTTAGAATCATATTTGTTGGGAGAAGGTTAAATGTTTGGTCCCTATTTCGTATAAGATCAGTTTCATTTTCAGTTTGGGATGAAGACTTTTGGATTATTCGGAAGAGTTTAATGGAATTTATCGTCCTATTATATTTCACATGAACAAATTACTCCTTTTATGAAGAAAAATAATAATTTACCTTCCTATGTTATTTTAAATGGAGTAATTTACTTTTTTTGATAGGGAGGTAGAATTCTCTATTTTAAAAAGTACGAGGTAAATAGATTTATTTTAAAGTGAATATTTGTTATTGGTTAAGTGGTAAGTAAAGTGAATATTAAGGCGATTTTTTATTAATAAGTAAGGGGAGAAAAGTGCAGTTTTGGTTCCAAAGTAGTGGTTTGCAATACAGTAGAATCTCTATAAATTAATATTCGATAAATTAATAACTTTTCTAAAATAATAAATTTTCTTGGTACCGACTTAGGCTCATGTCTAAATTAATAATTTCGATAAATTAATAAGATAATAATTTTTCGAAAGACCCTTATATAAATTTATAATCCCTTTAGCATTACAAATTAATAATCTTTAAAATTACAAATATAACTAGTTAGGACAACTTAGTAAAATATGATTCTATTGTTGTTTTTTTCTTCTTAAAATTTAATTTAGTTGTATTTCGTCTTTAACTTTCCTTACGGCATCCAAAAGCTCCGATGTTGTATTCTTATACTGCAACAAAAAATTGCGAAGAGTTGATGTTTCTATGAATGCTTCCTTCCACGTAATTGATTGCAAAGGCATTATATCATCTTCAGTTTCATCCTCATTAGGATTTTCAACAACACTAACTACAATTTCTTCTAAACTTTGGATCTATGAACATGTATTTTCATCTGGTTCATTCATCAGGTGATTGACATCTATTTTAATGCGGTAAGCAAGGCTATTAATAATCATATCATGTTCATGAACACTTTCTTCAGTAGTTCCTTCATTGAAATTCTGAGGCTAATTTCATCTTGTGAACGAATTTTACAGTGTCGAAAATAGTTTGCTATTATCTCTTGCTGAACATTTATCGTCCAAGTTGAGACTGCAAGATTGGTGGCATCTAAACCACTAATTTTTTTTGGGGATCAAATTCTCCCAACTCATAGCCCTCTAATACCCTACGGTAAAATCTTCTACAGTAGTGCATCTTGAAAGTTCTTATTACCCTTGCATCACATGGTTGGATTTTTGTTGTCAAGTTGGGTGGCAAAAATGGTTGATTTCCTTACCATACATGAACTTGCATTAATTTTGAACTAATATACGTATTACAATGAACTTTGCTTTTTTTTTTTAGGGGCATGTATTATATTTAATTAGTCACATTGTACATGAGCATCATTCAATTAGTCATTACAATATATATGTTTTATTCATGAAGAATATTATAGGTTGGTTAAATAAAAAAAAAAAAATCTCTTTAAACTAATAAGTTTTAGGAGGTAAGTCGAAAGGGCAGTGTTGTCCTGACAATACATAAATTATTTTATTAAAGAATTATACTTTAGGAGGTGAAATACCATTTAAGTATATTTTAGGGATGCAAAGTGTACTTTATCATTATTAATACAATGCAATTATTCATCTTTGTTTCATTTCATTCAAAATATAATTAAATATTTATCAATCACGCTTTTATCTATCCACAAAAATAAACGGCGAAAAATGCAAGCAATCCCTATGTGATATTGGAAATGAGTAAATTATCCTCTTATGAAAAAAAAATAGTGATTTACTTCTTTGTATTTTTAAAAATGAAGCAATCACCTCTCTATATGTTTTTTAAAATAAAGCAATCTGTATAAGAAGGTAAATTGTTTCATTCTAAAAAACATAAAATGGTAAAAATTGTTATTTATATTTGGGTTAATTGCATTTTTCATCCTATAGCTATAGGTTCCTGGCATTTTAGTCCTTTAAGTATCTAGGTTAGCAAAATGGTTCTCTATCTTGTACATTTTAGTGAATTTGGTCTTCCGGTCGCCGTATTTTTACAAAGTTTTCGAAAGAGTGGCACACGCCTCTTATGTGATGGATTAAATTTAGGGCTTTTTTTTACTATTGGTTCACATTTTACAACATGACATCTGAAGTAAATTTATAAAAAATAAATAATTACCGACGTGGCTAAAATAGCCACGTCATGCTGTTTAGTTGAAAGTGAATGGTTTACCGATGTGGCTATTTTAGCCACATCAGTAAGTTTTTTTTTTCTCTAAATTTACTCCTGTTACCACTTTTCCAGCGATATTGTAAAAATCCGACGACCAGAGGATCAAATTCGTGAAAATTGAAAAAATAGAGGATCATTTTACTACCTTGAATACTTAAATAACTAAAATGACAGAAGCCTATAACTATAGGACGAAAATTACAATTAACTCATTATATTTCATAGAAAATAATTTGTCCATTTACAATATCATATCGATAAATTGCATTAACTCTAAATAAACGAGCCCTTAGATCATCTCTTTTAAACCCTCTCCAATTGTTCACCACCGCATTCAGCAACTTCTTGCTTCACACACAGATCATCAAAAACAAAAACTTCTTCACACACACTGAAGGTGAAAATGGTGAACCTAGTAACCGCCCTGATGTCATTTTTACAAGCCGTGATGAAGATGGCGGGTATTAGGCCACACACAGTTGAAATCGAACCGGGCACCGTTATCAGGATTTGGGTGCCTTCTGAAACCATAAAACGATCCAAGAAAACCACCAATTCCACCTCCGCAGACGGTGGCAACACCACAACAACTAAACCTTACGCTTAATAGTACTCATCCAGAGCTTCGCCGGCGAGGGCATCATCACCTGGCCATTCCAGATGCTCTCCCTTCGCAAAAAATACTCCGTCTATGTGCCGGACCTCCTCTTCTTCGGCAGCTCCACCACTAGCAAACCTGACCGCTCGCCTGCCTTCCAGGCTGAGTGTCTGGCGAAAGCGCTGAGAGAGCTGGGGATAGAGAGGTGCACGGTGGTGGGCTTCAGCTACGGCGGCGTGGTGGCGTTCAAGATGGCGGAGCTGCAGCCGGAGCTTGTGGAAGCCCTGGTTATTACCCGTTCGGTCCCGGTCCTGACCGAATCGATCACTCATGATATACTTCAGGGGATTGGATTTCATTCGTTGTCGGAATTCTTGCAGCCAACTTCTGTCGAGGGTTGTAAGAGAATTTTGAAAGTCACTCATCAAAGAGCACATGCATCAAAAAATGTAATCCGGATCATTCGAAATTTTAGTGCAAATCTAATTCGATTAAATTTGAATTAATGATATGACAATGATATGGCAAGTGTAATATATTTACTGTGTGATTGGTATAAAATTTAAGAAAAATGATCAATCACATAAAAAAAATGTATCACAATTGCTTTATAATTGATTTAATTCCCTAAAAATTGATGCGGCCTAAAATTTCCTTAATGATATGTTGCATTGATTCTATATTTATTATATTTATCAAACTGTCAAACCACCCCGTCATGTAAAAGTCTAAATCGGTAGAGAAGTGAGGAATTTAACAAATATTATTAATTATCTTAACACACCCCCTCACTAGAACATTTCTTATAAACGAGTGGCGATATTCTCTTCGTTTGAACCGATATCATATCAAACGAAATTTAAGTATGTCAAGAGGTGAATGATTTAATAACTTAACACAAACGCATTATAAGTTATAATTATAATAATGATTGATTTAAATATAAAAGAAGAATCAAAGAGAAATTTTATTGCAAGTTTGAACTAATTACACGTTAAGAAATTTAATATTTGATCACGGTTAAAGATAAATAGCCGTAACAAATAATCGTTCACCACGGCTACGCAAGGGTTGTTGATTCTAGTTTTTTGCAGATGTGGTTAAAATATTTGTCATAGCTAAAATCATAGCAAAAATAGTTTTCAGATGAATTGTCTAAGTTTTTGTAATGGTTTTTATTTAGGGAAAAATGTAATTACCCTCCTTGTGATATGCAAAATGTGCAAAATAACCCCTGTGAGAAAATAAATAGTAATTTACCCCTTATATTTTAAAAAAATGGAGCAAAAATCCCCCTAAAAATGGAGCAAAAAACCTCCTGTGAGGGGTTTGTTTGCTGCATTTTGAATAACACAGGGGGGTAAATTGCTAGTTTTTTTTTCACAGGGGGATAATTGCTCTTTTTGGTTAACATAGGGGGCAAATTGCATTTAACCCTTTTTGTTTAACATGGTTAATAATAATTATTTACCATAATTCTATTTACCATGGTCTTAGTCCATAGCTATTAAAAGTTTAGACAACAATAACTTTTTTCTAGATTAGTTGATCATGGAGTAAAATAAAGCTTGGCAAAATTACCAAAATACCCTCGAGTTGTAAACAAATTTACATTTATGCCATAGAAGGAAGTTATTAGTGGTTATTAGTAGAAGTTATAGGTAGGTTAGTGGGGTAACGCCAAATTACCAAAGTACCCTTAGCAATTAAATCTCAACTGTTGGATTGAAGGCGGTTGAGGGACGATATTGTACTTTCACCCCATGAAATTCACTATAAATAGGACGCTGAAACCCTTTGTAAAGATATCTCATATTCATTTATACAAGTTCACTTTTCCTATTTTTGGAAGAGTTTATACGAGTTGTCTGCCTCGCGACGTCGTTTCGAGCCACCGTGCTTAAATCAACGATCTCCCGAATCTTACACCATCAGCTTGGCGCCGTTTGTGGGAAACCTGGTCTAGGCATTGAAGATGAATACTCGTTCGTGGGCGAGGAGCGCGAACGTGAAGCAAGAGGAACCCGGAAGAAGAAGGGAAATGCGCAGCCAGCGAAAGGAGAGGCAAGGCCACGCCTTGGAGAATCCACCAACGCACGGCCAGCGGGAGGAGAGGCAAGGCCAAGGGCACGCCTTGGAGAGTCCACCAGCGCACGCCTAGCAGGAGGAAAGGTAAGGCCAAGGCCACCCAGGAGGAGGAGAGGCAGGAAGAGGTCGAGGGTCCACCTTAGCAGGAGGAAGGCCGCGCCTTGGAAAATCCAGCAGCGCACCCAGGAGGAGGAGAGGCAGGAAGAGGTCGAGGCTCCACCTCCACCCCCAGTTATTCACATAACTCTCGAGGCTCTTCACCAATTGGTGGAGGATGCATACACCCAAGCCGCCGTGAGGGCCACAGAGGAAGAGAAAGGGGTCCCCCTTAGGACAGAAAGAAGTAAGCGTGAACATAGACGTGTGCCCCCGGGGGGATTTGGTTCAATATGCCCCCCGGACCTCGCGAACTCAAACGCTCGATGCAGGCAATCGACAAGAATTTGGATCGAGACCATAGCTCGGAGGGATGCCACCACTTGAACAATGAAGTCGAGGAGTTGATCCGAAGAGATTACTTACAAGCATTCGTGGGACAAAGGAAACAAGTGCTCCAGGAAACCGCTTTTGGAGATAGGCACGTGGCACATGGGAGTAAAGCAAGAAGCAAAACGAGCTAGCAAGGACAACCTCCCAACTGTTTGAGTTATGAGGATTACCTCGAGAGGCTCAGTAGGAAGAGATACAAAGCAAGTTGAGAGAGTCGCTCAGAGAGCAAGGCAAGCTGAAGGAGTTGCGGTGAGAGCAATAGGACGCGATGCCAACTGTATCATCTTTGGCGAGAGTGCAGCAGTGTCACCAGCGGATCCAAGAACAAGTCGGAGTGTGATGCGCTAAGCAAGGGGAGAAAAGTTGACTTGCGTCGCAGGAGCGACATATGCAAGGGGAGAAAACTGACTTGCGCTATGGGAGCGACTTATACAAGGGGACAAAATTGTCTTGCGCCATGGGAGCGACATATGCAGGGGGAGAAAGCATGCTTACACCGCAGGAGTGACATATGCGAGGGCGGATAGCGACTTCCAACTTGTGGTCAAGCAGTGGAATGGAGCCCACGAAGCTGGGGGGGGCAGGTGACCAAGTACTTAGCAAACATCCAAGCATTAGGAAGGTAGCTCGATGAGTTCACCCTAGAACAAATCCTGCGATCGTACAAGGAAGAGACGAACTGACTCGTTAAGTCAGCCAGCTCATTGGCTCCTTCCAAGAGCGAGAGAATAACCCTATTAAGTCAAGAGCGACACGAAGTGGATATGGTGTGGGAAGAAGCCTTGACGGTGAAGAGCGTTCCACCAAGCTGGAAAGAAGGTCCGGAAGAAGATTGAGAATTTGGGATTTTTGTCTCAAGACCCCAAGGAACCAAGGGTAATTCGAGCTAGGTCGGAAAAGCTCATGATAACTGGAAGTAAGCTGCATAGGAGGGGTTTTTCTTACAAACTACATCTTGGATACGTCGACAAGGAGTAAACAGAGCATGATGAGGGAGACTACATGATCACCCTGAAGGTAGAGTTTTAGCAGGCCAGGCCCCGCAACGGGGACACCTTTGGCCTAGAAAGCGTAAGTATGCATGGAGCTTGGTGAAGAATTCCGAGGATGCCAGGAACATGCCAACGTCTTTCACGCCCCAGCGGGGAGTATGGACCTTCACGACACCCCATTTTGACGGGCAGGCGGAAGTAACCAGCAGGGTAGTCTTCCAAAATTTGAGGGCGAGGCTGGAGGTAGCTAAAAAAAGTTGGGTGGAAAGACACCCGGGAGTCCTAAGGGAGTATCGAGCAACCCCACGACGAGGCACGGGAGAGCACCCATTCAATCTGATCAATGAGACAGAGAACATGGCCAAAGTGGACGCCAAATAAGCATGACTATATCAAGTCGGAGAAAATGAACGAGAAGAAAATGTCCACATACGTGGAATGTTGCTAAGAAATATTTTTTCAATGCTTTGTATCCCTTTCCGAATACTTTGTAACCCAGAAAAATGGTAATGAAATGTAGACCTTTTCTTGCTTACTTGTTGTAGATTCATTACTTACATTTTATTTAGTGAGAGAGGGGAATGACTCCTCACGTTTAACACTTTATTTGATAAGAGAGGGGAATGACCCCTCACATTTAACACTTTATTTAGCAAAACAGGGGAATGGCCCCTCACATCGATATCTTGTATAAAAGAGGGGGATTGCCTCTCACATTGACATATTTCATCTAAAAGAGGGGGATGGCCCCTCACGTTAATATTTTACATAAAAGAGGGGGATGGCCCCACACATTAATATTCTATCTAGAACAGAGGGATTGCTCCTCACATAGGGGGATTGCCCCTCATATTAATATTTTATTTAAAAGAGGGGGATTGCCCCTCACATTGACACTTTATTTAATAGAGGGGGATGGCCCCTCACGTTAATATTTCACCTAAAAGAGGGGGATGACTCCTCACCTTAACATCTTGTTTATAAGAGGGGGACTGCCCCTCACAGTAATATTTTATCTAAAAGAGGGGGATGGCTCCTCATGCTAATATTTTACCTGAAAGAGGGGGATAACCCCTCACTTTAATATCTTGTTTAAAAAAGGGGGATTGCCCCTCACACTGACATTTTATCCTATAAGAGGGGGATTGCCCTTCACCTTGATATTTAGTTCAACACTTTGCTTATAAGATATTCAGTTTAATATTTTTCTTATAAGAGAGGGATTGCCCCTTACATTTGAAATTTAGTTTGAGAAGAAACAACTTAAATTAATGAACAATGGAGGAACCAAGTTTGAAAACATATAAAAATAAACCTTTAAGAAGTTCCCCAAAAATGACAAAAACCTCCCACATAGGTCCAAGAGTGTTCCAACCGAGGGAACTTCTACAGAGCTTCCAAAAAGCCCAACGGGACGCGCCGCGGCGCAACTTGATGCAACATGATATATGGTGCAACACAAAGTCAACAGGACGCATCGCGACGCGAGGTGATACAAATGTGACGCAACGCAACGCAATCACAAATAGCCATCAAAGGGGCAAGGTCCCCCTCGCCTTCATGGCGGCATACGAGGTTGTAGAAGATGAGGGAGCAAGTAACCACATCTCCCTTCCTTGACGAAAAGTGAAAACGGACTCGCGATCGCGCTTGCAATCACACTAAGCCTCTAAAATTTTTTTACAACTGTTGAGAGGAAGAGTTAGAAGAACGAGTCCTTAACAACTCTCCTAAGGATAAACAAAATATCAAAAGCCTCAAGAGAGGAAGGTATACCAAGATCTCGAAAACATCGGCAGAAACACTTCAATGTACGTGAAGGAATTAGGAGCGAAGCGGTTGACGCGTGACATCAAAGTCTGAAACAAGGGCTTGCGCCATTGAAGGAAATTGGGGAGTTTCCAAACTTTTTCCTAGCTTCAATTTTTTGGAAAAATCTAGCGAATCAGATGAACGATCGGGTGAATTCCTGGTGCCCTAAATCAAAATTGTTACTGTGAGGAGGAGTTAAAAAAAGAAGTTTTCTCGCAAAACAGTCATAGAGTGACATACGTATTTAAGCGGCAAGCCATCACAGCCGAAAAGAAATGTTAAGGCGAGATGTACCAAGCGCATGTCGACCGAGATTGCGTCGAGACAAGGTTGGCCGAGGCCGCCTGCCTCGACCAGACGTGGACTAGACGGCCTGCCCCGGCCTCGACCAGACGTGGTCGGGACGGCCTGCCTCGGCCAGAAAGCCAGGGCCGAGGTAGGCAGCCTCGGCCACATGCAGGAATTCAGGATATTTTTGAGTGCCTGACATCTTAAAATTCTTTCAGGTTGACGAATTATTTCTGTTCTTTCCGGATTAACGAAGGACTACCTCTGGAAGTCTGAAAATGAAAATTACTACAAGAAAAGAGATGAAGAGCTATATACCCGAACCAACACGTTTCAACATTTTTTCTGGAATGTGGCTGAGACCAAGAAGACAAAGAATCGTAGCAAAGAAGGGATCTGAATAAAAGAGAGTCCAAAGAGAAAAAGAGTTCGTAGTTGAAGAGGATTACCAAAAGAAGGAGTTGCATCAAGTACAGACTGTTTACTAGGAACTTCCAAATTCTCCAGAAACATTTGGAAGTTGGGGGGCTACTAATGGAGTAAAATAAACTAGCTTGGCAAAATTACCAGAATACCCTCGAGTTGTAAACAAATTTACATTTATGCCATAGAAGGAAGTTGTTAGTGGTTATTAGTAGAAGTTATAGGTAGGTTAGTGGGGTGATGCCCAATTACCAAAGTACCCTTAGCAATTAAATCTCAGCCGTTGGATTGAAGGCGGTTGAGGGACGATATTGTACTTTCACCCCCATGAAATTCACTATAAATAGGGGGTGAAACCCTTTGTAAAGATATCTCATATTCATTTATACAAGTTCACTTTTCTTATTTTTGGAAGAGTTTATAAGAGTTGTTTGCCTCGCGACGTCGTTTCGATTCACCGTGTTTAGATCAACGATCTCCCGAATCTTACACCATCAGCTGAGCATCCTTGGACCTGATTCGACTAAAAATGAGAACATTTTCACATCGTATTTTAATTTTAATTTTTATGTTTACACGGAGAAGGTATTTAATCATATGTTTTGGCATTTATTTAGTTGCATGAACGAGAGTACTTTACTACATCGTTGTCTTGAAATATGATAAAGTACCTTTCTTCGTTGTTGTTGTTGTTTGTGGAAAAGTGTTACTTTAAGGGATTCGATTAATATAATTCAGAATTCCGCATATGATATAGTACTTTTTTGTAAAGGGTAATTCATTTTAGTTCTCGACTATTTTAACTTTAAAATAGTCTACATCTTTTCAACTCACTTTAAATTAGTCCCTCCGACGAGTGACTTTCCCATATTACCTTATGAAACTTATAGTTTTTCCATAAATTATTTGTCATTTACTTTTTTTTTTAATTACCTTTTGGTCTTCTATTTTCACACTTAATAAAATAGGGCTTATTGCAATTTTGGTCCTGTATCTTTAGGGGGTTGGCAATTTTGGTCCTCTAACTTTGGGTATGGAGATTTTGGTCCTGTGTCTTTCAAATGTTCGCAGTTTTGGTCCTTTAGCCCATTTTAAAACCATTTTGTCCTTTTAATGGAAAAAACTCCACAATCCAGCACATGCTTTTAGTAAGGCCCAACATGCTTTTGAAATAAAATTAAGCCTCTATAAATTCATACCTGGTTTTGACCGCCTTGCCACCGGGTATTCCAAGTCCTCCTTTTTATGGCTTTTTTCCAACCACACTACCGCCAGTAGATGGTGAACAAGTACTTGGCTCCTTCAGCAACAAACAACACAACCCTATTTTGTTTCTTACCTTAGGGCGTAAAGGTATTCCAAAATAGAGACTTGATAGAATTTTAGATAAACAAATTGAACAGAAGCCTTTACTTTATTGAAGAAATACTTGGAATATTACATAGATATTTTATTGCTCTATCAGAGGAGAAAACTATTTAGCCTCTCATGGATAAGAGGACTTTGACTCGTTGAGGATAACCTTATACACTGGAAGTTCTAACACTTAGAGAATTTAAAGACACAATTTATTTTTCTAAAGAGTTGGAGAAGTTTTTCTAATTCTAATATCCTCCATCTTCTTCCTAGCTATCTATTTATAATAGCCGTGGACTTCAAACCCGGACTTCATTCTTGCTTTGGATGTCGTCACTGCGTTCGTCACCCCTTTTGTCTTTCTGCTTTCCAGCTGTGGTCATTATGGCTTGTCGGGCATGTGTTCTTCAGCTGGTGCTTCCTGTTCTGTCTGAGTGTTGGCTTTTTGTCGTCTTCTGCCGATACTCTTTTCCTTGCTTTTTTACATTTTGAGATTTTTACCTCTTTTTGTAAAAATTCTTTCTTTTACCCTTTTCTGGTTTCGGTTCGGGTTTGTTTTAGGTTACCCAAATCCTTATCCTGAACATGGGCTTTTCTTGTTTTTCATAGCAAGGGCATACATGGTTATGCCATTGCCCGACGTGCATCATGTTGCAGGCCTTCTTTCTTGTGGCCTCTGTCGTTGGTAGCTTGTTTTCCCAAATAAGCATTCGTTTCTTTTCAAACAAGCTCTTCGCAAACTCTATGCTTTTTCCCGTCATGGAGTTCAACAGGAATGATCTATTTAATTTATTGGAGAATATTTTAAACGGATACTTGACTTTATCCATCTCTATGAGACAGACCCAATAACTCCAAGCTCTTCTAATGGATGTGTCATCTTTACTGAGGGAAGATACCAGGGAAGCTTCTCCTATTGCCGCCTTCACTTTGTTAAATGCTACCATGTCAGGTCTCTGGAGTTTGATGAAATGGAATGCTGGATGAGACCCTTTTCCTGCGATTTCTGGAGCTATGAAAATGAACTTGAGCTCCAAAATATCTCCTCATTTAAGGTGGGGATTATTTTTCCATGCGTCATAGACCGCCCACTGATCCACTTCGGAAGTTTGGAGATTTTCGAAAAGCTTGGTGACATAGTATGAACCGAAGCAAGGGCTCCAAAATCATACTATTCTCGTACTTCTTCTGGTTTTGACCCTTCGAGCATGCAGACTCTGTTATATCTCTCGGATGTGTCTATGATGGTCTTTCCTGGGTTTATGTTTTTTCGAGAAACAAGTTTTTCCCGTAATCTCTAATAACCCTGCCAAGCAGAAACAGAAGATAGAACTTCATTAGTAAACCTTAGAGGTGTATGTCATTGGCTTAAGGTTAATCTCAAGCTCTTTAACCCCAGAGGTGCTGGGTTGACTTCAATTATCAGGAGTTTGCACTTCTGGTAACTTAACTTTTGCCTTTTCACCAAAGTCTGGTGATGGCCTCGAGCAAGCAGTACTTGAATCTGCCGCTATAGGTTTAGAACCCTGTTCTCTAATTGCAGGTTTAGAGCCCTGCTCTCTTAATTTTCGGGCTATCACCGAGGATGATGACTTTCGAATTAGTTCCAGTATGTCTTCCCATAACGAGCTTGCAGCAAGTTTGGTACTCCTGATGGCGCTCTGGACAGTGTCTAGATCACCTCGTTAGACTTGTCCAGCTATTTGGGCTTTAACTGTTAGTTGTCCAAATCTCTTATCAATCTCCTCAAGGTTCTCCCTGAGGTGCCTGAGCCTGATGATGACGGAGTCTACTTCAGATGCCTCCATCCCTTATTAAGAAATCCGCAAGAACATTTTCATGAGATTTGATAAAGACAATATTATAATAATAATATTGACATTCTACTTGCCATCTAATAATACGAGCTTTCTCAATCTTTGATTCAAGTTTATTTTTTAAGAAAGCCTTAACATTTGTATTATCAACTTTTAATGTAAATTCTTTGGCTAGTAAGAACAAGGGCCATTTATTGAAAGCCTTCCAAACTGCAATGAATTCTTTCTCGTTAATATGCCATAATTTAGCTTGTTGTTCGGTGAAGAACCCTCCTGTGTATCTACATGGCTCTTCGCCAGTAGTTGCTTTTCTCATGGGCACTGCTGCCCATCTGTAATCATTGGCGTCCGTGTAGACTACCAACTTATCCTCCTCTTGTGGGATTGCAAGCTTTGACAGGTTATTGCAAACATGTTTTAACTCATGAACCCTTTGCGTATGAATTTCCTCACATTTCCACTTTGAACTTTTTGTTTCTTTCAGAAGTGGACGGAAATCCTTTCTGTATTTTGCGAGGTTCTTGATAAAGATTCCTACAAAATTGACAACTCCCAAGAAGCTTTGAAGTTGCTTCTTATCTTTAAGAATGTCAGGGAAATTGCAAATCTTTTCTACAATGTTTCCTGCAACTCAATACATGTTTCATCAATACGGATTCATAGAAATTCAATTTTATTGATAGCTATGATGGCTTTCTTTTCGGAAAGCACTAATCCCTCCTTATGGCATGCATCAGAAAATATTTCAAGATGTCTAATATGATCCTGTATATTTTTAGATGCAATCAAGATGTCGTCTATGTAGACAAACATAAACTGTAGATAATCTTTGAAAAGATTATCCATCTTTCTTTGAAATATCTATGGTGCATTGGCAAGTTCCATTGGAAGTACATTTCAGATATATTGTCCATGAGGTGTGGAAAATGCAGTGTATTTCTTTGAATCATTTTCCATTTTAATTTGATAAATTCCAGATTTGCAATCAAACTTGGAAAACACTTTAGCACCTTTAACGCAATCAAGTAAGTGTTCTCTCTACTTAGGATGTAATAATCATCAAATTCTAATATTCTATTAATGCCTTGATAGTTAATGACTAACTTGAGTTTACCTCTTTTTATCTCACCATGGTTTCTTACCAAAAAATCAGGGCTACTATAGCCCGAGACTCCAGGCTCGATGAGTCTAAGATTGATATGTCCTTTAATGATCTCCTGCATATCTTTCTTATCCTCCATGTTCATTTGAATAGGCTTGTATCGGACATACTCATACTTGCATTCCTCTTTGACCTTTAGAGTAGCCTTGATCTTATTCCTATCCCACCACGCCAAAGGATTCTCACTGAAATTCCTTTGAATAAGCCTCTTGACATTCGCGAGAGAAAGTTTACTTTCTCCATCCATGTCCATTGACCTACACTCTTGTATAGCTTCCTTCAAGATCCTAAAATCTTCTTCAAAAGCATCACTAAAACCCTGTTGCCTGAAGGACAAAAGAGCCTTACCAAATTTTCTTTTATCCTGCATCTTTGGATGAGTCAATTTGGCATCATCACCACGTTTGCTGCGAAAAATGTGCATTATCCTGTTAAATGCCTTTTTTTCTTCGCAAAACCTGTATCTCGCTACCACAGTTAGTAGTAAAAATCAACAGATTCTTGTGGATATCTTGGACATGTTTTGCAAAGGTTTGGATGAAATTATTACCTAGCAAAATATTAGCTCCTGTATCATGAAGGTAAATAGGAGGCGTCTTTACCTTGAATCAAGGTGTTCCAAATGCTCCTCCAATCATGATTCTCGCCTCTCGTATGCCCTTATTTAGTACTAGAATTTTTTGTGAAAAATCCCTTCCTGCAATAATGGGTAAGGATTTCATAGCTTCGCTAGGAAACACATTTGGTTTTGCCGTACATATCCCTGATCCTAAGTCAATATAAGCTGCAAAATATTCTAACGTATATTGTTCATACAACATACCAACAGATATGTATATAGAAAAGGAGCTAGTCATTCAATTCTAATGGTATAACCATCTAGACTTAATTCCATACTATTTTCTTTTCTCCCCCATGGTTTATGATTTTCGAGGAAACTTAACCCCAAAGTCATTATCCCATTTTCTCGTCCTGCAATTCCTACAACAAATATCTCATGGCCTGCTATTTATAGCATTCCTTCGTATTTTCCCACAACATGTTGTTGCAAATGATATAAGTCATCACAAGGAAAATAATTTTCTTTTTTAGTGATGTCAAATATAACTTGAATTTGTTTCCAGCCTTCTGGGCATCTGAGTTTCACATTATCAACCCTGATAGCTCGGGGTTCAATAATTCTGGTTCCTTTCCTTTATAGGCCATAATCCTATCTTCTGAAATGGACATCCTGGTACTAAAATCAGTTCTAGAACTAAGGGCTCGATCTAAAACTAGGTGATCTTTTATCAAGATATCAACACCACCTATTATAGGTATTCTAATAGGATCTGGTGTCATTACCTTAGCAAAATCCTTGAAAATTCTAGGAATCTCAATATACTCTTTCCTAAGACTCAAATCAGAATGATGTGTGTTAGAAAGGGCATAAGCTATTCTATATGTTATAGAATATGGTCTATTCCCATATTTCATAAGATCTTTTCTTTTAAAATCCTGATGAAGGGTTAAGACTCTACTGAAATCTTGGTCTGCTAGTTTGTATGCTATCCTAGGATGAATATCAAACATCAGTTTTCCTGCATACAGATTTCCTATCATTGTCCCAAGACAACCATCTCTTAAGTTATTGATTCTTCTATCCATTATTGACAAATGTATTTCTGAATCAATTCCTTCTTTAAAAGTTGCTTTTATTACTACTTCAATAGCTCCTATGTGGATCCATTTCATAGTAACCGCTACTTCTTCCCTGAGTTTACTTAATTCTTCAACAATTTCTTCTTTAGGAAAAAGATGCATTTCCATCACATTACTAGTACGTTCCATAGGGATAGCAAACTCACCTGAACTTACTTTGTAGATTATGTGATGTTTCCTTTGGTTCAATCCTATCTGGTTGAGGACTCTTCCGATCCCTCCAATCCTAAAACTGTCGTATGGGCTGAAATTAGAGTCTTGTCTCATGATTCTTTCTATTGTTTTGTTTGACACCGTCATCCTTGAAAAGAATCCTAATAGGCTATCTGAGGTTTGAAGCCTATCTCCTTCGTTGTAATTACTCTGATTCGGTTGAAGATCCATCCAAATCACTTTCTATTCCTTCCTCGTAGATGCTTTCATCTGAGGGAAGATCTTCGAATTGGTAGATTGGTACCAAATCACCGTAGCAGACTGCATCTAGGATGTCGTTTGTGGCTTCAAATTGGGGTAATTCACCACATTTCTGGGGGCAATCTGGGGAGATATGTCCTTTTTCTCCGCACGTCCAGCAATTGCAATCCTTAAAACCTTCATTAGCTCGGGTATGGGCTCGTCTGAAAGTTCTTCGTGTAGGGGTTCGTCATGTGGATTTTGCCTCTGATCGTCTAGATCCTTGGCATGAAGCCCTGTTGGTCCTGTTCTCTGTCCAGATTTGTATGATCTGGCTTTTGATTTGGACCATCATGATCTCCTTCTGAAAGAGGATTTTTTGGAACTCCTGGAATAAGGGTCACTACTTTCCTTTCTCCTCTTCTTTTGCTCGCTTGATTCTCCTATAATAGTTGGAAAATCGTTATTATCACAACAGATAGGGGTTCTTTTGATTTTACCTCTCAGTCTCTTCATGTTCTTTTGGACGGATGCTTGGGAACACCAATCCTTCAGTTTGTCTTTAAGGAAAGACATCCTCCTTGAAACTGAATCTAAGTTGACCTGCGGGTACTTTGTATGATTGTATCAACATTTCCCTCCATGGGCTGCAGATCTTTGTGAAGAACATTGGGGCAGCCACTTCGGTTGTTACCCCACTCTGGAAGAAGTATTTGCGGAACCAGTAGATATATTCATCTACTGCATAGATAATTCTTAATTCAAGGCCAAAGAGAGCTTGTGCATACTCCCTAGCCTTTTTTGTTCTGCTTCCTTCGAAGTATCCATCTCCAATGAAGTGAATCTTGATTAACCTTCCAAGTCTATCCGCGATTGCACTTTTAGATTCTCCTTCAAGGATGCTTGCTTTGGCCTCTTCTGGCGTATTATCCCATTCGATCTTTACCGACCCTTCCAAGCTTAACTCCAAAAGCTTTATGAAGTTACCCTTGTCTAGTTCCAACGTAGTTGCTGCAATTTTCATGGCTGCAACCCATTCATCTATCAGCTTCTCGATGTTTTGGAAGTCGATAACATCCAGGTTGAGAACAGTGCCATATGGATGTAAGGAATGGAGCATGGTCCTTGCCCATGGTGTGTTTTCAGGCACTCGTCTAGGATTCCTTCTTTGGTTTTCTACCAATCTTGTCCCTACGAAAGTAGGGGTAGCATTGGTGTGAAAATCCATACCTTCTCTCATTGGATGATCCTGAGGAGGATCATTTGAGCCCGTGCTTCCCTCAGGCGGTGGTAAAGCTGGAGCGACCTCATTGGTTTGGATGTTGACTAAATCCACAATCCCTAGTTGAGAAAAGGATTCAGCTAACTGTTGTAGATCCGATAGATCCACTCTTGATATCTCCATTAGTTTATGGATTTGATGATCTCGATTATTTGTTCTTCTTGTATCTCTGGCTTCGAGATCTCCTTTTCCTTTCCCTTCTGAAGTAGGAAAGATACCGGTCCAAGGGCGTCCCTGATGCGTTCCTGATGAGATCTGGATGTCTCAGGGGTATTCCTTTGATTTCTTTTCAGATCTGTAACCTCAACCTTTAGATCTGTAAGATGCTTCTGTAGATCTGGTAGGATCTTTAGGATTTCATCCATCTCTTGGTTCAAAAAGTCTATTTTCATAGGTATATTGATTAACCTACGTCCATAATCTCAAAAGACAATATGTCAATAGTCTGGAACTGTCTTTTGGACCTCTCTAAGGTCCTGAGAGTACTTTTAGGCATCGGGTTCGAGTTCCCTCCAATCAGTTCTTTTAATCATTATTTTTAGAACTGTATTTTTTTAGGAATGTACCTGTTCCGGATCACCTGGCTGGGATTCTTCCATGGATCTCAGCTCCATGTAGACGTTTCACCGCATTTCCTGGTAGCGCCTGTTGGATATGGCGATTTCTATGCCATTCCTCTTTTCTTCCTTTGTAAGAATTGATGGATCGACCAACCTTGGACTGTTGGTGATGGTTCTAAGAATTTCCATAAGAAATTCTGTTTTTTGTATTTTCAGAATCTGAAAATATTTCCTGTTTTCAATGTAACTTGAACTTTCATTCGGTGTCATACTTCTCAAAATCTCCTCTGCTAGGGATAAAATATCAATATGTAATATAAACAAATATTGCTTCAATAAACCTAGGCTCTGATACATTTCTAAGGAGCATGGGTGAGATAAAATGCCAAAAGAAATGGAAATGGACTAAAATGCTCATTTTAATGTTGTAAAGGGGTAAAATTGTCCAAAATTTGGCCAAATTCGCCCAGATTCGGTCGGAGGACTAAAATTGCTACGTTTTCAAAAGTTACAGGACTAAAATTGCCAGTGTCAAAGTTACGGAACTAAAAACGCCACCCCCCAAGATACGGGACTAATTTTGCAATTCTCCCAAAAAAATATAACCATTTTAACTAGAATAATTTATCATTGGCCAATTATTCAGATATTAACTTGATTAATGATAGTAACAATTATTGTGAATTTAGTGCTTATTGAATTTTCAAATAAAATATATTTGAATAATAAGTTGGAGGAAAAAGTTTGAATAAACAAATAGAGCAAAAATATTTAAAAAATTTATAAAATTAAAGCATATATAAGAAAATGAATATGTGAAGTAAAATGTTGAAGAATGGGGTATATAAAACCCCTTCTTCACTCAGGAATTCTTTTATTTGAAAAGTTCAAGAAATTCAATAAATTCACTATAAGGGTTAATTGCAATTTTCGTCCTGTAGCGATAGGCTCTTGGCATTTTAGTCCTTCAAGTATCTAGCTAGGGTAGTAAAATGATCCTCTATCTTTTCAATTTTTACAATTTTGGTCCTCTGATCGCTGGATTTTTTACAATGTCGCGGGAAGAGTGGAACATGCCTCTCATGTGATGGATTAAAATGGGGCTTTTTTATGCTATTGGTTAATATTTTTCAACGTGGTAGTTAGAGTAAATTTAGAAAAAAAAAAATACTTACCGAAGTGGCTAAAATAGCCACGTCGGTAAGGCCCTCCACTTTCAACTAAGCAACATGATATGGTTATTTCAACCACGCCGGTAAGTATTTATTTTTATAAATTTACTTTAGTTGCGGTGTTGTAAAATTAACCAATAGTAGAAAAAAAACCCCCAATTTTAATCCATCGGGTGAGAGATGTGTACAACATTTCCGGCGACTGTAAAAATTTGACGATCAGAGGACCAAATTTGCGAAAATCAAAAAGATAGAGGACCATTTTGCTACCCTAGATACTTAAAGGATTAAAATGCCAGGAGCCTATAGCTACATGATAAAAAGTGCAATTAACCCTTCACTATAATTATGTTGATATGTATGTCATTACTCAAATTATTAATTATAACTTTATATAATTGACGATCACTATTTGTTTGTCTTCAATTTTTTATTTTTTAAATTATTTTATTAATTTTTCTTTTTCCTTTTTCTCAACTTCTATTTTTCTTTTTCTTCTCTCGCTCTTTTTTTCTGATAATTTCTTATAACTTTCTTCTACTTTTTCAATATTTTTCTAAAATAATAGTTAGTTTCTAAATATAAAATTAAATGTTCACAAACATCTGAATAAATGTCAAATGATAAATTCTTCCAATTGAAATAAATTGTTATGTTCTGAGTTTATATATGAGCGACCAAATTGCGATAAAAATTAAAACTGAAGCACTGAAATAACTTTATGTAGAAAAGGAAAAGTTTTATAGGGTTAATGTAGAAAAATTATCAGTTGGAAGGACTAATTTTTAGCTCTGGCTAACCGCATATTTGGATGACCTTATTAAACTATATTTTGTCACATAAGCAATCATTAAAAAAACCTTAAATTAAGATAATTTGCTTATTTATACCTCTATCCAAAAAGGTCCGTCACATTTTCATTTGATTAATTACAATTTATTTATTACCATATTAAATTAAAATTATTTATCAATATTTCGTCAATTTTATATTATAAAATTCAAATTATTGTTTTATTAATATTTTTAAAAATTTAATTTCCAGCCTAATATATAATGAATTGTTACTATTATATATGAAAGTAGACACTATATCTATACTATCTATACTATTATATTAAGGGAGAGCACCTTTTTGTGTCTCTCTCAAATTTGATCTGTCAATTTATTGTTTAATTATGAATTTATTTAATATTTTAATATTTTTTTATTATTTTTCTCTTTTATCAACTTACTATTTTTCTTTCAGTTCTCAACTTCCTATTTTCTCTCTTATCAACTTCCACATCTCTTTTTCTTCCCTCATTTTCTTTCATTCATTTCTTATTTTTTATATTTTTAATATTTTAGAATCTAATTTAATTAATTTTTTAAAATAATAAATATTTTATAAAAAATTAAATTAATTTTGCACACACATTTGAATGTGCCATATTTACTAGTATATATAATGTCCCAAGGGAGAATATGCTAAAGTGAGGCCGTAATTGATTGCTCAATCTGGGCTCTACCGAGTCACCGACTTATATAGTATGCAAGATATATGTAGTCTAATTGCTCAGGGCAGAATGCTGGACAATTGGCATCTTGCAACATCGAATTATAAAGGTTTTGTACAATGCAAACTTAAATTGTAAAAATAGCACTTTGCACCCTTTAATTATATATTTATTAGCACTACGCACCCTCCACTCATTTTCGGCGACTTTTTTTGTCGGAGAATTATATCAACCTAAATATGAAGGGTTTTTTTGTCAATTTAATAGTCTTCCCTCTAAAAAAATCGAATAATTGCCATTTTGCACCCTAGAAATACACCTCGTTGCACAATACATCCTAAAATTTTATTTTGAGCACTGTATACTCTTAAAATAGATCATCCTCTAAGAATTCGCACAAAAAAACATATTAGGCTGACTTTGGCAGGCTTTCATGATCTCTTCAACTCGAACTTCTTTTTTTTGGATTCTCTCAATTCAACATGTTCTACCAATCTATTTAAAATAATTCATTTCATACATTATAATATATCTTTCTTATTTTTTAATGCTTGATTTCATTTTCAGAAATAGTAAGAAAAACTCAGAAATGCCATAGTCAGCCTAATTTGTTTTTCGGTGAGGATTTTTGGAGGATGATTTATTTTAAGAGTGTAAAGTACCAAAAATATTAAGGATGCAAAATGACAATTACTCGATTTGTTTTGGAGGGAAGGCTATTAAATTGACAAAAACAATCTTCATATTCCGGTTGTTATAATTTTCCGACAAGAAAAACTCGCCAAAAACAAATGAAGGGTGCGTGGTGCCAATAAGTATATAATTAAAGGGTTCAAAGTACTCTTTTTATAATTAAGGTTATATTGTGCAAAACATTTATAATTCGAGGGTGCAAAATGTTACTTGTCCCGTAACGCCGCTTTTTGTGAAGCAAACGATACAATAAATACAAATGTACATTAATTCCTGTTTCATCAGGAATGAGACATATTTCCCCAAAAAGATATGAGTATCTTTCTTGACTTACCAACATGTTATTGGTTAAGTGGTAAGTAAAGTGAATATTAAAGCGATTTTTTATTAATAAGTAAGGGTTATAAATTTTAGAATCATATTTGTTGGGAGAAGTCTAAATGTTTGGTCCCCATTTCGGATAGGATTAGTTTGATTTTCAATTTGGGACGAAGACTTCTAGATTAATTGGTAGAGTTTAATGTATTTATCTTCCTATGATATTGTATATGAGTAAATTACTCTCATTATGAAAATAATTTAGCAATTTACCACTCTATGTTCTTTTAAATGAAACAATTTACCTCTTTAGACAAGGAGGTAAATTGCTCTATTTTAAAAAATACAGAAGATAAATTGATTCATTTTAAAGTGAATATTGATTATTGGTTATGTGGTTAGTAAAGTGAATATTAAAGCGCAATTTTTTATATTAATAAGTAAG
The DNA here is from genome assembly GCA_034509735.1 of Sesamum alatum. Classification (NCBI taxonomy): domain Eukaryota; kingdom Viridiplantae; phylum Streptophyta; class Magnoliopsida; order Lamiales; family Pedaliaceae; genus Sesamum; species Sesamum alatum. Next base: position 17,854,885 of record JACGWO010000005.1, on the reverse strand, counting down.
GGGAAAAAATTGCAATTTTGGTCCCCAAAGTAGTGGTATGCAATAAAGTAGAACCTCTATAAACTAACACTCAATAAATTAATTGAAGGACAAGCGGATCCGTCCGGGAGCGTAAGCGGAAACGTGATAATGCGGATATAAAAACAATTAAAGGCATAATCATAAAATCCAAAGGGGTGAACCCTTGGGTGCTCAACCGGGCGTTCGATGTAGGATGTATCAATATTAAATACACATATTGAACATAGGGCATAGAGTGGAAAGAACTACGAAAGCGTATATAAACCGTTACCTTTGTAATTTTTCACGTGCACCGCTACTTGCTTTGTTCCTCTCCGGAATGTCCACAAAGTTTAAACGTATGAACTCTCCAAAGGTGATCCACACCACACCGGAAGAAACCCTCATTTTTCTTGCTAGAAGAAAACGGGTTTAGAAGGACTCGGTTTAAGAAGATGAACACTATAAATTTAGTGTTCTTCTTAAACTCACTTTGTTCTTTCAAATGATCCCACATCAAATGAAGAACACAATTGTAGGGAGAGGGAGAGAGGGAGGCCGAGAATGAGAGGGAGAGAGTGTGTGTTTTTTTTTTCTTCTTCTTTTCCTAGAAAAGATGAATAATGAATCTTGTTACATAGGTGTTAGTATATACTCATATATATATATATATATACATAATTAGTGTGATTATTGAAATGTGTCTAGGTTCATACAAGGATGTCTAGATACATCTTAATCAGTCACCATCAATTCTTCAATCAAGCCTAACATCCTTTAAGGTATGATCAAATCATACCAAAAGAGAAAGGCTTGATTGGAGTTGATTTGTTTCTTACCAAAAGAGACAAGTCAACTAACACCTAGCATCCAATATGATCGATTTTTGCTCCCTCCAAGGTAGCAATTTTCGGCCATGTTTATTTAGGAAAGAAGTAAAACCTCTTCCTATTCCAAAAATAGAATTAACACAACTCTTGGGTCAAAATTCAACGGACCGGGTTTTACCGTAATCCAATTACGGTGAACTCAAAATTAAATCCAATTTAATTCAATGTCCACTTAAATAATTTCCGTTGATCTTTTAATCCAATTAAAAGATCCAACATCTCAACTTTCCATATTAATTGATAAATCCTATTTAGCGATTAAACGAGGGCCCGATACAATATCGGTCCGTCCATCCAATGGACAATCCCTTAAGTAATCGAATTACTTATTAATCCTTCGAAATTGACTCCAAGTCAATTTCTCAACCTTTTCGGTGATTTGTGTGTGACCCTTTAGGTCCACCCTAAGCTATACTTGGGCCCGTGTCCCACAAGGGTCTATTACCATAGGTGGTCGTCTAGCAACGGTCCATGGCACTAGAAACTAGGTGAATGTTGGCATGAACGTTTAGGTGTCGATTACGTACGGATACGGTCCTTTTGTCTACCGTCTCCCGGCCTTAGTCCAGGGTATGGAACTAGGCGTCGGTTCCCATCGTTGACTAGGCATCTAGGCTTAATACTCGAGACTACGCATGCCTCATTGCGTCGACACAGGAAACCATTCTCTGTTCGACCAACCACTGTGGCCACAGCTTTAAACAGCATGAACGTGTCTCCGAGTGCATTGGAGATACCTCTACCACATACTAACAGGGGGCGGATCCTCTTCTTGGAACCCACCGTCCTTGCTACACATTCTAATTGCACTGGACAAGGCTTATAATGATCATCTTACATTATAATCACCTCTCGCTAGATCTAAGATTCTGCTGTCTTGTGCACGTGACTGCCATGGTTCCTCAAGTCTGAGGACTACTCCCGTACTATCAGAATCGGGGAAATTCAATCATACCGACCAAGTCTCCAAGGCTTCCATATGATGATCCCCGCGAGTCAGTCCAATCGGCTCAACCCCAGTCGACCAACCCATCGAGATCATGTAGGCGTCCCACGTCTGCCGCCGATGAAACACGACACTCATCCAATAAACACGATTCTCGATGCAAGTCTCCATAGGACTCTCGATGCCTTGTCTCGAGGTCCTTAACTTGGAACGTTTCAGACCCAACTCTTAATCAGTTAATTTCATGACCACCATCCAATGCGTGGCCCAACTGCATAAGTTGTTAATCGTGCTCCTTGGGCTTTATTGCGATATATGTAAAACACCATTCATAGTGCTTTTCAGGTACGTCAGGATAGTCTTGACCGCAATCCTGTGTGCCTCCTCGGCAAATGACTGATATCGACTAGTTACACTCAAAGCAAAAGCCACATCAAGTCTAGTGCACTGGACAACGTATTGAATGCTGCCTATGGCCGAAGCATAGGGGATGTCCAACATCCGTTTAAGCTCCTCATCAGTCTTAGGAGACTGCTTCTTGGATAACTTAATTCCATGCCTCATAGGAAGGAATCCTCATTTTGAGTTCTCCATCTTGAATCTCTTCAAGACTTTCCAATGTACGAGGACTGCGTCATTCGTAACATCCTTCTAGATCTATCCTTGTAGATTTTGATGCCAAGGATGTAGGATGCCTCTATTGGAATAGGTGACCAGAAAGCCAATAGGTTTGGCAATTTGTAACCTATTCGACAACTTGATGTAGATGTAATATTATTATGTGATGAATATAATGAGTATTCGTCACCAATGGTACCTTCTTTGTTGCGCTCATCTTACATTTGTTAAAACGGTGTTTAACTTATATCGCAACAAAGCCCACAAACCATGGATAACAACTCGTGCAGTTGGGCCACGCATTGGATGGTGGTCATGAAACCAGCTGATTAAGAGTTTGGTCTGAAACGTTCCAAGTCGAGGACCTCGAGACAGGGCATCGAGAGTCCTATTGAGACTTGCGTCAAGAGTCGTGTTCATTAGATTAGTGCCGTGTTTCATCGGCGACAGGCATGGGACGCCTACACGATCTTGATGGGTTGGTCGACTGGGGTCGAGCTGACTGGACTGACTCGCGGGGATCATCATATGGAAGCCTTGGAGGCTTGGTCGGTATGATTGGTTTTCCCCGGTTCCGATAGTACGAGAGTAATCCTCAGACTTGAGGGATCATGGCAGTCGCGTGCACATGACGGCTGTATCTTGGATCTGGCGAGAGGTAATCATTTTGTAAGATGATTATCATAAGCCTTGTCCAGTGCAGTCGGAATGTGTAGCGAGGACGGTGGATTCCAAGAAGAGGATCCGTCCCCTGTCAGTATGTGACAGAGGTATCTCCTATGCACTCGGAGACACGTTCATGCTGTTTAAAGCTGTGGCCACAGTGGTTGGTCAAAAAGGGAATGGTGACCTATGTCGACGCAATGAAGCATACGTGGTCTCGAGTATTAAGCATAGATGTCTAGTCAAGGATGGGAACCGACGCCTAATTCCATACCCTAGACTAAGGCCGGGAGAGGGTAGACGGAAGGATCGTACCCGTATGAAATCGGCGCCTAAATGTTCACGCCAATTCACCTAGTCTCTAGTGCCATGGACCGTTGCTAGACGGCCACCCATGGTAACGGGCCCTTGTGGGACACGGGCCCAAGTCTAGCTGAGGGTGAACCTAAAGGATCACACACAAATCACCGAGGAGGTTGAGAGATCGACTTTGAGTCAATCTCGAAGGATAAAATAAGTAATTGGATTACTTAAGGGAAAGTCCATTGGATGGACGGGCCGATATTGTATCGGGCTTTCGTTTAATCGAAAATTGGATTTTCGATTAAATATGAAAAGTTGAGACGTTGAGACGTTGGATCTTTTAATTGGATTAAAAGATCAACGGGAATAATTATAATGGACATTAAATTGGATTTAATGTTGGGTTCGTCGTAATTGGATTACGATAAAACCTAGTCCGTTAAATTATACCCGAGAGGAGAAATAATTCCTATTTTGGAATAGGAAGAAGTTGGACTTCATTCCTTAATTAAATATGGCCGATATGCTCCCTTCGAGGAAGCAAAATTAGCCATGTTTCATGCTAGGTGGTATGTTGACTTATCTCTTTTGGAAAGAGACAAATCAACTCCAATCAAGCTCTTCCCTTTTGGTATGATTTGATCATACCATAAATTTTGGTAGGCTTGATTGAAGAATTGATGGTGATTGATTGGAATGAATCTAGACATCCTTGGATGAACCTAGACACATTCCAATAATCACATTAATTATGTATATATATGAGAATATACAACATCAAGCATAAGTGATTCATTATTTATCTTTTTCTAGGAAAAAGAGAAGACAAAAATCCTCTCCTCTCTCTCAATTTTCGTGCTCTCTCCCTCTCGTACACTTGTGTTCTTCACTTGATTTTGAATCAAGAAGAAAATCAAAGTAAGTTTAAGAGAACACTAATTCATAGTGTTCTTCTCTTAAACCGATTCCTTCCTAAACCCGTTTTTTTCTAGCAAGAAGAACGTGTGTTTCTTCCGGTGTGGTGTGGATCACCTTTGGAGAATCCATACGTTTGGATTTCGTGAGCATTCCGGAGAAGGAACAATGCTAGTAGTCGGGAGCATACGCTAAACAATCAAAGGTAACGGTTTATTACGCTTTGATTGATTTCATTTATATATCTATGCCCTATGTGTTCAAATATATATTTTCAATATTTACACATCCTACATCGAACGCCCGGTTGAGCACCCAAGGGTACACCCCTTGGGATTCGCGTATTTTGAATTTGATTTAAATTTACGCACTTTTTCTCGCTTTCTCGCTTCCGCTCGCGCTCCCGGGCGGATCTGCTGGTCCTTCAAGTGGTATCAGAGCTCGGTTCGATGTAAGGGGCATAGATCTATGTGTTTGGCATGATCTACTTGCTTTTAAATGGCTTTATTGGCATGTTAGATTGCATAAATATATGAATAATATGATGATTCAATTGTTTGGATTTAATGGACTTTTGGCATGCTTAATTTTGTTAGATTGGATCTAAAATTGCATGCTTATTTTCAGAATAATATTACTGTAATTGTGCTGAAACAGTTTAAAAAAAAAAAAAAAAAAAAAATTTTGATCAGGCCGGCAGTGGCCGCGCGCAGGCGGGCCCCTGCGCGTGCGCCTGTGCGCAGACTGCGCACAGCCGGCCGCTGTGCGCAACCGGCCGCTGCTGGCCGAGGCCAGCGCGCGGTACAGCGCGCAGGCTCGCTACCTGCGCGCGCGCTGCCTTGTGCGCGCGGCCGGCCGGCCAGCACAGCGGCTGGGCCGTTTTGTGCCTTTTTTTCGACTTTTTCCGGAAAATTTGATTTTTTGTATTTTCTGCACAATATTCAGAAAATATATTAATTTTGCATATTTGATTTTGGAATAATTGGATTATACCTTGAATTAAATTTGCTTAATTAATTTGGGATTAATACATGCATTGGATGCATTTTTTAAAATGTCCATTAAATTTAAAATTTGAATTTTGCATATTATTTGTAAATTTATGTTTTTGTGATGTTGGACATCACTTGGGTATTTGGAATATCCATTGGTTACTTATGCATGATTATTTGGAATAATTATGTTATGTGAGTTGATGGAATCAGCATGGGATGATCACAAGAGCCCTAGACCTTATGTATGGATGAATGTATGATCATTTATTTTCTGTTGGGTGGGGCCTGCGTGCCTCTTGTTTTTGGGACTATCATCTCCCGTATTTTTAGCCTCATGATGTTAAGGCTTGTTTTCTTTATTACCGATGTATTACTTTCAGTTATAATGAGAGTAGATAGGATTGGTGAGGTTTCAATTTTAATAAGCAATTGGAGTCGGAGACCCCAAGGAGGAGCATCAAGGCGTGAAACAAGAAGTACTTCAAGGCCCATTGGAATGACAATGGGTTTATTATTATTGTAATAATTTAGGACCACCCTAGACAGACCATAAACTCACTGCGGGCTCAATGGGTCACATAGGTTGGGCTTGTGATCATCCTAAACAGGGGTATGCTATGTTTTCTGCATGCGGCGTATTTATTTATCGCTTTAAATATTGGATATTTATGCATGCTAAAACACAATAATGTGATGAGGTCTCAGTCATACACAAACTCTCATTTGGTTGGACCAAATTAGATATTAGGCCCAGAACGGACTTGGATCAAAATGGTATTTTGGTCTGTCCGAGCCTTCCATCCACAGCAATGTGGTGAGGAAGCTACCATTACCCAAGTGTGGTCTCACGAGTCGTGGCACACTTGGACTAGGGGAAAGCTGCACTATTGTTGTGAACAAAAAGACTGCGCTCGTTGTTTTCCTGTCTCACGAGTCGTGGGGGGCAACAGTTTGAGGCATGATTTGGTCGATGGGTCAGGCCCAACACTGAGTAACATGGTTCGCTTGGAGTCCTCGGGACCATGTGAATAGGTGAGGCAAAATATCTTGGGAATCTCATTGGATGAGAATGATATTGGATATCTCCCACAAGGTCTTCTTCATGTGAATCGTAAAAGCGGGGCATGGAGATTACGCTTGTGGATCCCAAGCCCACTAGGAAATGGTTTCCCGAAACTCCGCTTGAGAGTGGCGGACTTTCGTATAAATAGTGGGAGGGTTAAAGACTAAAAGACCAAGTCTTCAACTTGAACAATAATATTACCATCATCTGCTAATTTCTGCTTTACATTTTCATTAATGTAGATATGTCTAAGAACCCGTTAACCATGATTCTTGAGACTAACAAATTCAACGGAACGAACTACTCGGACTGGCTGAGAAACCTGAAGATTGTCCTTGGTTTCGAGAACCAAGGCTACGTCTTGGACGAGCCGCCACCGAGCGACTTACCGGAGGGGTCCACGCCTGAAGAACGTTTGACGTTCAAGAAATGGCATGAGGACAACCGGAAAGTACGCAGTATCATACTGGCTTCGATGTCTAACGACATCCAGAAGCAGTATGAGAGGCTGGACAACGTCTCCGCCATAATGCTTCGCATGAACGAGGTTTATGCGGTTCCGGATAGGCATATTAGATATGCCGCCACAAAAAGCATTCTTTGGCACCAAGCTCGCTGAAGGAGCGTCTGTACAGAGTCATGGGGTCAAGATGCTCTCCCTAGTGGAGAAACGCGAGGACCTTAAAGCTGGGCTTAACAATGACACGTACATTGACGTGATCCTCCAGTCGCTTCCTCCATCCTATGACCCGTTTGTTATAAACTACAACATGAACGGACTTGAGAAGTCTATTCATGAGTTGATCAACATGGTGGTCCAATACGAGGCAACGACCCACAAGTCGGCGCCGGCGGTATTGATAGGAGAGGCTTCGACCTCCAAGGCGAATGGCAAGAGGGCCGGACGCTGGAAGAGGAAGAAGGGCAAAGGGAAGACGGTTGTGGCCCCTGCTCACGCTCCGGGCGTCCCTGTTACTCCGGTTGGACCAAGCAAAGGGAAAGGGAAGGCTCGTGGTTTTCAGCGGTCCAAGGCAAATGATGTCTGCATATATTGCCAAGGGAAAGGGCATTGGAAGAGGGAGTGCCCACAACTCCTCTCCAACCCAGGTGTGTTTGTAGTTGAAGTTAATATGATTACTAATTCTGCTTCATGGGTATTGGATACCGGGTGTGGTGCTCACATTTGCAATGATTTGCAGGCACTGCAAAGAATCAGAAGGCTAACCAAGGATGAGATGATCCTGAGGCTAGGCGATGGCAAGGCCGTTGCTGCGGAGGCCTTAGGATCACTAGAGTTAGCCATTAGTAGTCATGTTAGGATTGTACTGAACGACTGTTTCTATGTACCTAGCATGATTAAAAACATTGTTTCCATCCCGGTCCTTGATAAGGAGGGATATGAATTTACCATCAATAAAAACGGTTTTTTCATTATCAAAGATGGTACTTCTCATCTGCTTGGTACATTGGTCAACGGTCTGTACATACTTCAACAGTCTAATTGGATTATGACTGCAGAACACAAACGAAAACGTGATGATCATAATAACACACAGATATGGCATGCGAGGTTAGGTCATATCTCTAAAAATAGGGTAAGAAGGTTGGTGGACTCAAAGAGTCTAGAAATAGACGATTTGGACAACCTACCGACCTGCGAATCCTGTCTAAAGGGAAAGATGACCAAGAAACCCTTTGTTGGGCAAAGTACGCTAGCCAGTGGTTTGTTGGATGATCCATACAGATGTCTGTGGTCCACTAAATACTCAGGCTAGAGGTGGGTACTCGTACTTCACCGATGATCACTCACGGTATGGTTATGTTTACCTGATGAGGTACAAGTCTGAAGCCTTTGGAAGGTTTAAAGAATACAGACTTGAAGTAGAGAACCAAACCGGTCGAAAGATCAAAGCCCTTCGGTCGGACCGAGGTGGACAGTATTTGAGTGGTGAGTTTACTGATTATCTAAAAGAGAATGGGATTCTCTCTCAGTGGATCCCTCCTAGAACACCGCAGCTTAATGGTGTGTCTGAAAGGAGGAATTGGACCTTGTTGGACATGGTTCGATCCATGATGAGTTTTACCGAACTACCCCTTTCCTTCTGGGGATACGCTCTTGAGACGGCGGCCAAAGTTTTGAACTTGGCGTCATCTAAAAAGGTATCCCAGACGCCATATGAGATATGGCATGGCAAGCCTGCCTCCTACAAATACTTGAAAGTGTGGGGTTGCCCCGCATATGTCAAGAGATTAGTGGGAGATAAACTGGACCCGAGGTCTAGTTTATGCAGGTTCATCGGCTATCCAAAAGAAACTGCGGGGTATTATTTCTATGATCCCTCCGAGCAAAAGGTTTTTGTCTCGCGAAACGCAGTGTTTTTGGAAAAAGGTTTTCCATCGGATAGTCGACGCGATGAGGTACTACTTGAGGAATCAAGTGAGGTACCCCATGAGGCGGCAATGACATCTGAGCTAGAAGTTCCCACTGATATTGTTCCAGTCCTCCGTAGGTCGGCCAGAGTATCCCATGCACCTGATAGGTATGGATTTCTGGGCCTGACCGGTCAGTTGGATAATGATCCGAAGATGTATGGAGAAGCGATGTCGGACATCGATTCGGACAAGTGGCTGAAGGACAAGCGGATCCGCCCGGGAGCGCGAGCCGAAGCGAGAAAGCGTGGAAAGTGCGTAAATTTAAATCAAATTCAAAATACGCGAATCCCAAGGGGTGTACCCTTGGGTGCTCAACCGGGCGTTCGATGTAGGATGTGTAAATATTGAAAACATATATTTAAACATAATCAAAGCGTAATAAACCGTTACCTTTGATTGTTTAGCGTATGCTCCCAGCTACTACCGTTGTTCCTTCTCTGGAATGCTCACGAAATCAAAACGTATGGATTCTCCAAAGGTGATCCACACCACACCGGAAGAAACACACGTTCTTCTTGCTAGAAAAGAACGGGTTTAGGAAGGAATCGGTTTAAGAGAAGAACACTATGAATTAGTGTTCTCTTAAACTTACTTTGGTCTTCTTCTTGATTCAAAATCAAGTGAAGAACACAAGTGTAAGAGAGGGAGAGAGCACGAAAATTGAGAGAGAGGAGAGGATTTTTGTCTTCTCTTTTTCCTAGAAAAAGATGAATAATGAATCACTTATGCTTGGTGTTGTATATTCTAATATATATACATAATTAATGTGATTATTGGAATGTGTCTAGGTTCATCCAAGGATGTCTAGATTCATTCCAATCAATCACCATCAATTCTTCAATCAAGCCTACCAAAATTTATGGTATGATCAAATCATACCAAAAGGGAAGAGCTTGATTGGAGTTTATTTGTCTCTTTCCAAAAGAGATAAGTCAACATACCACCTAGCATGAAACATGGCGGATTTTGCTTCCTCCAAGGGAGCGTGTCGGCCATGTTTAATTAAGGAAAGAAGCCCAACTTCTTCCCATTCCAAATTAGGAATCATTGCTCCTCTCGGGTATAATTTAACGGACTGGGTTTTATCGTAATCCAATTGCGACGAACCCAATATTAAATCCAATTTAATGTCCACTTAAATTATTCCCGTTGATCTTTTAATCCAATTAAAAGATCCAACGTCTCAACATCTCAACTTTCCATATTTAATCGAAAATCCAATTTACCGATTAAATGAAAGCCCGATACAATATCGGCCCGTCCATCCAATGAACTTTCCCTTAAGTAATCCAATTACTTATTTTATCCTTCGAGATTGACTCCAAGTCGATCTCTCAACCTCCTCGGTGATTTGTGTGTGACCCTTTAGGTTCACCCTCAGCTAGACTTGGGCCCGTGTCCCACAAGGGCCCGTTACCATGGGTGGCCGTCTAGCAACGGTCCATGGCACTAGAGACTAGGTGAATTGGCGTGAACATTTAGGCGCCGATTCCGTACGGGTACGATCCTTCCGTCTACCGTCTCCCGGCCTTAGTCTAGGGTATGAAATTGGGCGTCGGTTCCCATCCTTGACTAGGCATCTATGCTTAATACTCGAGACCACGTATGCTTCATTGCGTCGACACAGGAAACCATTCCCTGTTCGACCAACCACTGTGGCCATAGCTTCAAACAGCATGAACGTGTCTCCGAGTGCATAGGAGATACCTCTGTCACATACTGCTAGGGGACGGATCCTCTTCTTGGAATCCACCGTCCTCGCTACACATTCTGACTGCACTGGATAAGGCTTATGATAATCATCTTACAGAATGATTACCTCTCGCCAGATCCAAGATACAGCCGTCCTGTGCACGCGACTGCCATGATCCCTCAAGTCTGAGGATTACTCCCGTACTATCGGAACCGGGAAAAACCAATCATACCGACCAAGCCTCCAAGGCTTCCATATGATGATCCCCGCGAGTCAGTCAAGTCGGCTCGACCCCAGTCGACCAACCCATCAAGATCGTGTAAGCGTCCCACGCTTGTCGCCGATGAAACACGGCACTCATCCAATGAACACGACTCTTGACGCAAGTCTCAATAGGACTCTCGATGCCCTGTCTCGAGGACCTCGACTTGGAACGTCTCAGACCCAACTCTTAATCAGTTGGTTTCATGACCACCATCCAATGCGTGGCCCAACTGCACGAGTTGTTATCCATGGTCTGTGGGCTTTGTTGCGATATAAGTAAAACACCGTTTTAACAAATGTAAGATGAGCGCAACAAAGAAGGTACCATTGGTGACGAATACTCATCTTATTCATCACATAATAATATTACATTTACATCAAGTTGTCAGATAGGTTACAAATCCCCAAACCCATTGGCTTTCTGGTCACCTATTCTAACAGTGGCTTGAGGCCATAGGGGCTTTGATCTTTCGACCGGTTTGGTTCTCTACTTCAAGTCTATATTCCTTAAACCTTCCAAAGGCTTCAGACTTGTACCTCATCAGGTAAACATAACCATACCGCGAGTGATCATCGATAAAGGTTATGAAGTACGAGTATCCACCTCTAGTCTAAGTATTTAGTGGGCCACAGACGTCCGTATGGATTAACTCCAACAGACCGTTGGCTACCATATTTTGTCCAACAAATGGTTTCTTGATCATCTTTCCCTTCAGATAGGATTGGCAGGTCTGTAGGTTGTCCAAATCGTTTATTTCTAGACTTTTTGAGTCCAGCAACCTTCTTATCCTATCTTTAAAAATATAACCAAACCTCACGTGCCAAATCTGTTCATTATCTTGATTATCATATTTTCGTTTGTGTTCCGCAGTCATAATCCATTATATCGTTGAACACAAACATACCTGGATTAGAGAGGAGTTGTGGCCACTCCCTCTTCTAATGCCCCTTTCCTTGGCAATGTATGCAGACATCATTTGCCTTGGACCGCTGAGAACCACGGGCCTTCCCTTTCCCTTTGCCCATTCCCACCGGGGCAGCAAGGGCGCCGGGAGCGCGAGCAAGGGCCGCAACCGTTTTCCCTTTTTCCTTCTTCCTCTTCCAGCGTCCTGCCCTCTTGCCATTCGCCTTGGAGGTCGAAACCTCTCCTATCAATACCGTCGGTACCGACTTGTGGGTCATGGTCTTGTATTGTACCAGCATGTTGATCAACTCATGAATAGACTTCTCAACTACGTTCATGTTGTAGTTTACAACAAACGGGTCATAGGACGGAGGAAGCGACTGGAGGCCCACGTCAATGTACGTGTCATTGTTAAGCCCAACTTTAAGGTCCTCGAGTTTCTCCACTAGGGAGAGCATCTGAACCCCATGACTCTGTACAGACGATCCTTCAATGCTTTTGTGGCGCCATATCTAATATGCCTATCCGGAACCGCATAAACCTCGTTCATGCGGAGCATTATGGCGGAGACATTGTCCAACCTCTCATATTGCTTATGGATGTCGTTAGACATCAAAGCCAATATGATACTGCGTACTTTTTGGTTGTCCTCATGCCATTTCTCGAACGTCAAACGTTCTTCTGGCGTGGACCCTTCCAGTAAGTTACTCGGCGGCGGCTCGTCCAAGACATAGCCTTGGTTCTCAAAACCGAGGACAATCCTCAGGTTTCTCAGCTAGTCCAAGTAGTTCGTTCCACTAGACTTATTAGTCTCAAGTATCGTGGTCAATGGATTCTTAGACATATCTACATTTATAAAGTGTCAAGCAGAAATTAGCAGATGATGGTAATATTATTATTCAAGTTGAAGACATGGTCTTTTAGTCTTTAACCCTCCCACTATTTATATGAAAGTCCACCACTCTCGAATGGAGTTTTCGAAAACTATTTCCTAGTGGGCTTGGGATCCACAAGCGTAATCTCCATGCCCCGTTTTTTACGATGAACATGAAGAAGACTCGTGGGAGATATCCAATATCATTCTCATTCCATGAAATTCCCAAGATATTTTGCCTCACCTATTCGCATGGTTCCGAGAACTCCAAGCGAACCATGTTACTCAGTGTTGGGCCCAACCCATCAACCAAATCATGCCTCAAACTGTCGCCCCCCACGACTCGTGAGACAGGGAAATATCGAGTGCAATCTCTTTGTTCACAACAATGGTGCAGCTTTCCCCTAGTCCAAGTGTGCCACGACTCGTGAGACCATACTTGGATAGTGGTATCTTCCTCACCACATTGTTGTGGATGGAAGGCTCGGACAGATCAAAATACCATTTTGATCCAAGTCCGTTCTGGGCCTAATATTTAATTTGGTCTAACCAAATGAGAGTTTGTTAAATGACTGAGACCTCATCACATTGAATGTTTTAGCATGCATAAATATTCAATATTTAAAGCGATTTAAATAAATACGCCGCATGCAGAAAACATAACATACCCCTGTTAGAATGATCACAAGCCCAACCTATGCGACCCACTGAGCCCGCAGTGAGTCTATGGTCTATTTAGGGTGGTCCTCTATTATTACAAAATAATATACTCATTGTCATTCCAATAGGTCTTGTGACTCTTCTGTTTCACGCCTTGATGTTCCACCATGGGTCTCCGACTCAATGGGCTTGTCAAAAAGTAAAATCTCACCAAACCTATCTACTCGCATTACAAATGAAAGTAATACATGGGAAATAAATAACAAGCCTTAACATCATGAGGCTGAAACACGGGAGATGATAGTCCTAAAACAAGAGGCATGTAGGCCCCACCCAACAGAAATATAAATAACATACATACATCCATACACAAGGTCTAGGGCTATCTGTGATCATCCTATGTTGACTCCATCAACGCACAACACAATTATTCCCAATCATCATGCTTAAACCATGGATATTCAAAATATCCAAGTGATGTCCAACATCACAAGGTACAAATATATAAATAATATGAAAAGTTCAAATTTCAAATTTAATAGACATTACATATAATGCATCCAATGCATGTATTAATCCCAAATTAATTAAGCAAATTTGATCTAAAAAAAATCTAGTAATTCAAAAATCAAATATGAAAAATTAATTCATTTTCAGAATAATGTGCGAAAACCCAGAAAATCTAATTTTTCAGAAAATATCGAAAAAGGGCTTAGTCTAGGGTATGGAATTAAGCATCGGTTTGGATCCTTGACTAGGAATCTATGCTTAATACTCGAGACTACGCATGCCTCATTGTGTCGACACAGGAAACCATTCCCTGTTCGACCAACCACTGTGGCCACAGCTTTAAACAGCATGAACATGTCTCCGAGTGCATAGGAGATACCTCTATCATATACTGACAAGGGATGGATCCTCTTCTTGGAACCCACCGTCCTTGCTACACATTCTGACTGCAATGGACAAGGCTTATAATGATCATCTTACAGAATGATCACCTCTCGCCAGATCCAAGATACAGCCGTCCTGTGCACGTGACTGCCATGGTTCCTCAAGTTTGAGGACTACTCCCGTACTATCGGAACTGGAAAAATCCAATCATACCGACCAAGCCTCCAAGGCTTCCATATGATGATCCCCGCGAGTCAGTCCAGTCGGCTCGACCCCAGTCGACCAACCTATCAAGATCGTGTAGGCGTCCCACGCCTATCGTTGATGAAACACGACACTCATCAAATGAACACGACTCTTGATGCAAGTCTCCATAGGACTCTCGATGCCCTGTCTCGAGGTCCTCGACTTGGAACGTTTCAGACCCAACTTTTAATCAGTTGATGTCATGACCACCATCCAATGCGTGGCCCAACTGCATGAGTTGTTAATCGTGGTCTGTGGGCTTTGTTGCGATATATGTAAAACACCATTTTAGCATATGGAAAATGAGCGCAACAAAGAGAATACCAAAGTAACAAATACTCATTTTATTCTTACATAATATTATATTACATCAAGTTGTCAAATAGGTTACAAGATGCCAAATCTATTGGCTTTCTGGTCACCTATTCTAACATTAGTAACTTCTTTAAAATAATAAATTTTCTCGGTACCGACTTAGGCCAATGTCTAAATTAATAGTTTCAATAAATTAATAAGATAATATTTTTTTTTGAAAGACCTTTATATAAATTTATGGTCCCTTCAATATTATAAATTAATAATTCTATAAAATTACAAATATAACTAGGACAACTTAGTAAAATATGATGCTATTGTTGTTTGTTTCTTCTTACAATGTAATCTAGTCGTATTTCATCTTTAACTTTCCGTATTGTACCCAAAAGCTCTGATGTTGCATTCTCATACCGCGACAAAAAAATTGCAAAGAGTTGTTGTCGCTATGAGTGCTTCCTTCTACGTAATTGGTGGCAAAGACATTGTATCATCTTTAGTTTCATCCTCAATAGGATATTCAACAACACTAGCTACAATTTCTTCTAAAGTTTGGACCTATGAACATGCATCATTTTCACTCGGTTAATTCAATAGGTGATTGACATCCATTTTCTTGCGGTAACCAAGGCCATTAATAATCGTATCAAGCTCTTGAATACCTTCTTCAGTAGTTCCTTCATTTAAATTCCTTGAGGCTACTTCATCTTGCGAACGAATTTTACAGTGTCGAAAATAATTTGCTATTATCTCTTGCTGAACATTTATCGTTCAAGCTGAGATTGCAAGATTGGTGACATCTAAACAACTAATTTTTCTCTAATACACTATGGTAAAATCTCCTACAGTAGTGCATATGGAAAGTTCTTATTACCCCTGCATCACATGGTTCGATTTTTGATGTCATGTTTGGTGGCAAAAAATACAACTAAATATTATGTAGCCCTTTAATATTTATATAGTAGTTGATTTTCTTACCATACATGAACTTGCATTGATTTTAAACTAGTATTATGTACTACAACGAACTTTGATTTTTTTTTAGGGGGATGTATTATATTTAATTAGTCACTTTGTATATGAACATCATTCAATTAGTTAATAAAATGTATATGTTTTATTCATGAAGAATAATGTAGGTTCGTTGAATCAAAAAAAATCTCTTTAAATTAATAAATTATTAATGTATTGATTAATTAATATCTCTTTAAATTAATAAAATTACGTGGTCCCGATATTATTAATTTATAGATATTTTACTATATTAGTCCCATATTTTTTTGAAATAGCCAATATTAGTCTCACATTTCAGAAAAACAATACAAAGTTAGTCTTATGTAAATAATTTGTAACTTTTAATTTGGACTAACTTTGCAACATTTGGAATAAACTTTCGGACTAATTTTGCAATGTTTTGATAAAGCGTGGGACTAACTTTGCAATATTTTCCTGAAGCGTGGGACTAATATTGCAACAGTGTGACTAACTTTGTAATGTTTTCCCAAAGTATGAGATTAATGTTTACTACTTTAAAAAGTATGGGGCTAATATTTTAAACCATACTAATTTTGGGACATAAATTACAATTTTCTCAAGTAAGGGTTATAAATGTTAGAATCGTATTTTTTGGGAGAAGTTTAAATCTTTGGTCCCCACTTGGAATAAAATTAATTTCATTTTCAATTTGGGATGAAGACTGTTGGATTGATCCGAATGCAATTTTAGATGGTCCATAACTTACAAATTTTTGGGAGTATTGGGATGAAAGTGGTGAATCACATTTTATTTTCTTCAATTCGAGAGTAAAACGTGTTTTTTTTTTTTTTTTTTTTTTTTTTAAATATTTGGTTTTGTAGAAGTTGCCAGGATGTAATTCTAAATAATTTTTCTAAGTAAAAGAGATGAATTATTATTTTTTAAATAAATTGATTACAAATATCCATTTCAAATATTTATGTTTAACAAAGATAATTATAACAATTATATACTAAACTAATTTGTTGAGAACAATTTTATTGTTTGAACATCATAATTTAAAAATTGAAGCATGTAAAAAAAACCCATGAGTTATATATATATATATATATATATATATTATTGATGCATGTGGTTGTGATTTGAACAAAGAGAAAACTGGGAAATTGTCATCAACACGCTTGATGTGTTCCAAGTTTTTTGTAAGCGAGATTAAATGTATTTTTTGTCTCATAATTTAAATTACTTAATATTTTTGTTTTTTTAATTTTTTATAGTAGTATCATGGTTCTAAATTTATTCAATTTTTGCGAACTTAGTCCTTTTTTTTTTTTCATTGGAGTTCACTTCCATAAGTGATAAAGGTGAACTCTTTCTAAAAACTGACTAAAATCACAAGAATAAAAATGATATATGATCAAAATACTATCCTGAAAAATTAAATGACAAAATGCTGGCAAAAAAGAGCTAGTAGGAACAGTAGAGTGAGATGCACATGTATTTTTCGACGAGTAGGGTTAACTCCGACGGCCAATAAAGTGTTGAAATCATGAAGATTAAAAAATAAAGGATTAAAATACTATTTGAGAAAGTTAAAATACGAAATGTAAAATACCTTAAATTAAGGGTAAAAAATGCATTTAAGTCTTTGATGTTGTATATGTCTTGTCTTGTCAAAATCAATAGTAACTGGACTTTAAAATTAATTTGTGGTATTTATAGGGGCGAAGAGTGTTTATGTATGGTGTGGTCTATGTATTTATCTTGAGTATTAATTATTGAAATTAACTTTTAGACCTTTATAAATATTTAATAGCACTTGTATACCCATCAATTATTTATAAAGAGATAATTACACTCCCCTTTTATAAGGTTTGATGTAGTTATATGTAGACCCCCTATTGTTTGAAAAATTACTTAGTACCCCTAGTTATAAAAGATGTCAAAACTCCCTAACAAAGTAATCAATTTACCTTTCTATCCATAACCTGTGGCTAAAAAGAACTAAAAAAGAAATTAAAAATTTAAAAATACTAAAAAGACAAAATTGGCGACCTATATGTGCAGAATTGAATAGATGCTTTAGACTAAGAAGATATTGTAGGGAATATTTTGTGCTATTATTAAAATATCACAAAAAATGTAAATACTATATTATGTTATCATAGTAATATGTTTTTACGATTGAGTTATCAGAATATGTCTTTTAAATCTTTAGTTAAATTACATAATATAGTGTATATATATAGTTTTATAGTATATAAATATGTTTGAAAAAAATAGAGTGTGTATATATGTTAAGAGCTAAGTTTATTTTGACCGGTTAATTTTTTTATTAACTAAAAATTATTTAACAGAATAATACTTTAAATATATTAAATATATTATACTATTTACTCTTATGATTTATTTTAATTATAAGAACAAACTCACATGCATAAGTGTGTGAAATGTACAAGAGTAGTTTGATCAAAAATATATTTATTTGACTTGCAGTAAGTCAACCAAGGGCAAAAATGGATTTTCATTCAATGTTTCTGCTGATGTCCGTAAATTTTGTAAATTTTGTAACTTAAAGAATCTATTTGTTGGATGAAAATAAAAATAAGGGTACTAGGTATAATTTCTCAAATCACAGAGAATTTATGTGTAATTACACAAAACCTTAAAGAAGGGGAGCGTAACTATCCCTTAAAATAATGATTTAAAGTTAGGTACCAAATTAATTGTTTCTATTATCATTATATTTTCTCTCCACTTTTTTTGTGGTTCCTTTTATCAATAATATCCTACGTTTTAAGATGGTGTTTCGTTACTTTCTTTAAAATATGTCTCTATTCAAAGTTATATTGTTTTTCGTTTTCAATTTATACCTGTATATGATGGTTCTACTATAAACAGAACTCCTTTTTTCACGTTGACAAGGATAAATTAGTGCTTAACAATTAATTTTAATTCTATAATTTACATTCACAATGTAAAAAATGCAGAGAATTAGAGTGTGGTTGATAAGATTATTTGAAATATCATATAAGCTCGTATATTTTGTAAAATGTAAAAAAAGCTTATTGATGTTGAATTTTAATTTATAAATAAGCTCATAAATTATCTGAATAAATTAAGGATAAAAAATACATTTAAGCTTTTGTATGTCTTCTATGTCTTGTCTTGTCAAAATCAACAGGAACTGGACTTAAAGTTAATATTTGTGGTATTTATAGGGGTGGAGAGTTTTTAAGTATGGTGTGGTGTATGTATTTATGTTGAGTATCAATTATTGAAAATTAACTTTTAGACCCTTATAAATATTTAATATCACTTGTATACCCATCAATTATTTATAAAAATGTATCAATTTTTCTAACATCTTGTTATACATGACGACGAACAAAATATGGAGCTGCTCTAATACAAGTTAGAGGGTGTCTAACTGAATTTATTTAAAACGTCTTATATGTTTATACATCTTATAATTAATATATTTCTAATACTTATAAGACGTTAGATCTTATTTTTCAAATAAGTTTTAAAATGATTGGACAAAATATGATTATAAAGCCTATAAGATGTAAAATGGTAATTTCATAATTAATATGATCGTAATTCAGCCCATTTGCGCGTGTTTCTTTTGTTTTTTTAAGAAATCCATTAGTTTTAAAGGTATATTTAACGGAAGGATAAAAAATGATACAAAAACTTTAAATTTAAGGGATCAAATCGGATGAGAAAGAAACATGAAAGACAAAAAGTGAATAATTGGCATACTTGAGCGATCAAAAGTGAATAAATGGCATACTTGAGCGATCAAAAAGTGATATTTACCATAAAAATAACTTGAAACTCTTGTATTTTTTTCTATAAGAACTTGTAAGCTTCTAATATCTTAATTTTAGATCTTATAAGCTCATTCTTTAAATTGTTACAAAAAAACTTTTCAACTTATAACCTTAGTTTATTGATCATTGACTTTGTCGTCTGTTTATTATACCTCCTTGAGGTTTGGCATAATTACAAATACCTCCTTGTTATTTGAAAAATTCCAAATACCCCCTGAGATTTGTAATTTTCAACCAAAGGCCTGAAATTGACCATTTTGTCCTTGATTTTTTAGTTAAATTGTAGAAAAATCAGCCGTGGCAAATTGCATTATTAACTTTGTGTAAAAAGCTTTAAGAACCTCTCCCTGTGCATTGTAGTCCAAAAAAATTTCAAAGCATTTAAAAATTAAATAAAATTCATAAGGGCATTTTGGTCAGTTTACCCATAAAAATGGATGGAAATGAGTTATTTGTTAGACGGTTACAAACCTCAGGAGAATATTTGTAATTTTTCAAACAATGAGGGGATATTTATAATTATGCCAAACTTCAGGAGAGATAACTGTAATTTATCCTAAATATAATGTAAGATCAATTTAACAAAAAATCTATCATAAATGTGATGGCTGATACAAATTACATTGGCGTCAAGCAACAGGTCATGTTCAACTTCAGAAAGGAAAGGGCTGAACTACTCCAAAATCTAGTGGTCAGCGACCAAAATACAACCACCAAACAAATTTTTCCTCGGGTACTCAATATTGTCTACTGAACTAATCTCAACACAAGTACGCATATCAGTGGCCTCTATATAAGTTCTTGACTCATTTGGTTTTCTTGTATACAGAGAATACATCTCCTTTGGGAGGAAGACGATGAGATCTTCAAGCTGGAACTTGCTCAGAGGACGAAATTGTAAGCTTTCTCTGTCTATAAGTGAATGCTTCTGTCAACTGGTAAAACCTTTGAAGATTATGAGAATCAAACATTTTGCCCCAAATGCGAGTCTATGAGAGGAAAAATTGTAATTTTCATCCGGTAAATATAAGTGGGTGGCATTTTGGGTCTACTTGGAATTTATTTTAGCAATGAAAGACCATAACTTTTAAGAAATAGTATATTAAGGATTGTTGTCGCCGAAAATTGCTGTTTGGCTGGAAAATGTCCGAAATTTGCAGTCATCACGTGACACAAACATTTTTTGGCACACTTACAAGGACGACCGAAATCCTCATTGTGCTATTTTTTTGTAATAGTATAAAAATATGCTCAATAATAATGAAAAAAATTAGTGTCGAGCTAATTAGCAAGTAAGATTTTCGTTGCTAATTTATATTATTTAATAGAAGATATTTAGTTGTTCATACATTTAGCTATAAAAATTTACTTGCTAACGAATTTAATAATAAATTGTTTAAAATATATATTAAATAGTGTAAATTAACAATAAAAATTTTACTCGTTAATTAACTCAACGTTGATTTTATCATCAAATTTTTTCGTAGCAATTGAGTGATCACAATATGAACTACTCCGAGTTTTTACCTTTGTGCAATACAGGCAACTGGGAGACAAGGCTACGTTTCAAGGCATAAAGAAAGCAGGCCACCTAGTTTTCCTGGAAAGACCTCAAGTCATCAATAAATGTCTCAAAGAGTTCCTTGCTTCCTTATAGGCAGACGAAGCCAGGAAATGATCAAGATTTACAGAATTGCATTATGAATTCCACTCAACCTTCTTTTGTTTTATTAATTCTGTATGATGGGATCTTTTTCTTTACTGTTGAAACTAAGTACTGGTTGTTTAATGTATTATGAGAATAGTGACTACCTTGAAATGATCAAATAATCAATAGGATTAAGATTACAATAATTTTCCTTGAGAGTTAGTTCAGTTATAAATACTATACCCCTCTGCTTGAAAACTATGGAAGCATACACGTTACTGTACTTGGGAGCCATGAGTAATTAAAACTGAGCATCTTGATATCAAATAGAACGAGTTGCAAGTGTATTCCAGTGTTCAACAATAATGCACTTATATAGACAAACCTAAACTAACTAACTGCCCTAAACTAATCTAACCACTTAACTGCTCAGCTTAACAAAGAGAAATTAAATACAAACTGAAAAAGTGCTACATACTCTACAAAAGCGTGAAAGACAAACATACAACTTCTAAGCCATGCGTGTAAGCTGATGTATGTTGAGCTGGAAGTTAGGTTTTATCTGCCCCCCCCCCCCCCCCCCCCAACAAGTTGGACTTGGGGTAAAAGCTACCAAGTGCAACTTGGAGAGTAGACTCTGGAAATTACAACCTGTTAAAGGCTACGTGAAAACATCAGCAACCTGAAACTTGGAAGAGACATGTTGTGGTGAAATGAAGCCTTCTTTATATTTGTCCCTTACTATATGACAGTCAATCTCCAAGTGTTTTGTTCACTCATGAAACACTGGATTGGCTGTGATATGAAGTGCCGCTTTGTTGTCACAGTAGAAAGGGATAAGTCCTTCTACCAATAGGCCAAGATCCCTTAGAATGTATGTGATCCATGTGAGCTCGCAGACTATAGATGCCATGCTCCTATACTCTGCTTCAGTTGTATACCTTGATATTGTGGCTTGTTTCTTAGTTTTCCAGGACACTGGAGATCTCCCCAGGAAGATACATAATCCAGTTAATGATCTTATAGTATCCAAGCAAGCTGCCCAATCTGCATCAGAAAATGCAGTCAGCTGTAATTCATTTTCAAACGGGAAAAACAAACCTGTTGCTGGACAGCCTTTTAAGTATCTAACAAGATGTATTGTTGCATCCCAATGCTGCTTGTAAGGGCTTTGTAGAAATTGACTTAGCTGTTGAGTGGCGTAGGAAATATCTGGCCTTGTAAACCCAAGGTAGAGCAGTCTCCCAACCAACCTTCTGTACTTGGAAGGGTCTGCCAAAGGATCTTCAGAATCTGCCTTAAATTTGACTCCAGTAGGACGTGGGCTTGCTGATGCCTTGCAGTGTAAGAGTCCTGCATCCTGGACTATGTCCAGAACATACTTTCTCTGAGTAGCAACCAAGCCAGCTTGTGATCTGGCTAGCTCAATCCCTAAAAAGAAGTTGGCTGTCCCTAGGTCCCTGATAGAGAATGCCTTGTCTATGAAAGTCTTCACTTCCTTGATCTGAGTTTCAATAGAAGCAGTAATTAGCACATCATCTACATAAACTAATAAAGCTTCTAAATTCAAACCTGAGCCTTTGACAAAAAGGCAGTGATCATGCCTTGACTGTGTGAATCCAAACACTGCAAGCTTGTCTATAAATGCTTGATTCCATTGTCTTGAAGCTTGCTTCAGGCCATACAATGACTTCCTCAATTTACAAACGTGTCCATGAGGCACTGTGTATCCCTCAGGGACCTCTAGGTAGATGTCCTCATCAAGTGTCCCATGTAAAAATGCATTATTTACATCAACTTGGTGCAATGGCCAACCATTTGCAGCCACTATAGCCAACAAAATCCTGACTGTGGCAGCCTTTGCAACTAGTACAAAACATTTTGTGTAGTCCACACCTTCAACTTGGTTATACCCCTTGGCCACTAACCTTGCATTGTACTTCTCCGCAGAGCCATCTGAATTATGCTTAACCATGTAGACCCATCGACAGCCAATAGCCCTTTTATCCTGAGGTAAAGGAGTTAGGTCCCAAGTTTTGTTTCTTTTAAGGGCTTGTATCTCATCTCGCATAGCAGCCTTCCATTCTTCCTTTTTAACTACTTCTCCAAAGTTTTTAGGTTCCTGCAAAGTGAAAATAGAACCTACAAAACAAGCATGTTTATTTGAAAAGAGAATCTCATTCAACACAATATTATCCTTGGTATAAGAACAGGAAAAGTCCTGTAGCCAACTTGGTCTCTTAGTTTGCCTAGTGGATCTCTTTAGTTGTTGTGGGACTCCTTCATTTAGAGATGGTAAGCTCTTTTCAGAGAATGACTTAACAAAGGGAATATGATCAACAATTGGCAATGGCAGGTAAGGACCTGCAGTCTCTTTTTCCTTAAAAGGAAACACATTTTCATAAAACATTACATCCCTAGATATGAACATTGTATTAGTTTTTAGGTCCGGAAATTTGTACCCTTTTTGTCCATGAGCATATCCCAAGAAAATACATCTATGGGCACGCGTATCAAATTTCCCCTTTTGGGGCAATACATTGGCTGCAAAGGCAAGGCATCCAAAGACTTTAACATGATCATAGGAAGGAACAGAATTATGCAAGAGTTCATGTGATGTTTTCGAAAGCAGGTTAGGTGTAGGCAGCCTATTGATTATATAGGCTGCTGTCAAAAGTGCCTCCCCCCAAAACCTTTTAGGAAGACCAACCTGGAATAGGAGACCCCTAGCCACCTGAAGCAGGTGTTGGTGTTCTCTCTCCCCAACTCCATTTTGTTGTGGAGAGTAAACACAGGTCTTCTGATGTAAAATCCCCAAATCAAGGAAAAATGCTTCACATTCATGGCTAGTAAACTCAGTTCCATTATTCGTTCTAACAATTTTAATCTTGGTGTTAAATTGTGTATTGATCATGTCTGAAAATTGTTTCAATTTCTGCAGAGTTTGTGACTTATGCTTCATTAGGAAAATCCAAGTAGCTCTATTGTGGTCATCAACTATAGTAAGTGCATAGTGAGCATTAGACAATGATCTCTGTCTACAAGGACCCCATATATCCACATGAATCAAGTCAAACACAAAAGATGAGCAAGAAGTACTGAGTGTAAATGGCCTTCTATGTTGTTTTGCCAAAGGACAAATTTCACAAAGAGACAAATCACATCTTTTATTTTTCAAGGTATCAGGGAACACATGTCCCAGTCTTTTATGCCAGATATCACAAACATTTGTACTAGAATGCATACAAGAAAAACAGGCCCTACTACTAGGCATCTTCTTGTGTGTTCCTTTATGAAGAGAGACTGTGTCCAGCAGATAGAGCTTCCCTACTTGTTGTGCTATAGCTAATGTGCGTTTAGTCAGAGGGTCCTATAAAACACATTGTTGTCTTGTAAAATGGACACTAAAATTAGTGTCAGTACATAATTTGCTAACATATAGTAGGTTATGTTTAAAGGAAGTAATGAGTAAAACTTGCTTAAGCCTAATTTCTGCTGAAAGATGTATATCTCCTTCCTGCAGGACTGTTTTCTTAGACCCATCAGGTAGACGCACATATATTAGTTTCTTGAGATATCTCAAATTCGTAAACAAAGATGCATCAGCACACATATGTGCTGATGCCCCACTATCAACAATCCAACAAACCTTAGATAACACGTATTCTGGAGAGGGGTTAGAGACAGTACCTGCAAAATCTGCAAAGTCCTCAAAGTCAGCTTGATTAGTGCTACTCTCAGTTGTAGGTTCTTGTTCCTGCATCATTCGCCTCAATTCTGCCCTTACTACCTCAGTCAGGTTCAGTACTTGTTGTCCCCTATCCAAGGTCCCTTGTGGACTTCCTTCAGCACTCTCATAGGAAGAACTCAAGGCTCTCCGTAAATTTGCAGTACCTCTTTTTCTCCTTTGCTCTATCATGTTACGATACCGTTCTGGATATCCATGAAGGCGAAAATAGGTCTCCCTTGTCTGACCATTCCTACTGCAGTTATCACAATATTGTGCATTCTTTTCTTGAGAGTCTCTTCGCCTAGAGCCTTGCCCCCTATAACTTCCTTGTCTCTGCCCATTACCATTTCTTGTATTAAAGGTACTTTCTTGGGAGGTGTTGGATCCTTGGCTCTGATTATCAAATTTCCTTGCAGCCATGGCTCCATCTTGGAAACCATTGGAAGTGATCATGGATACCTCGTGCTGTTTTTCAACCATGAGAAACATTGAATATGCCTTAGAAACTGTAGGTAAAGGATCCATTAACAATACCTGATTTCTGACATGATCATAGATCTTATTGAGGCCCATGAGGAATTGCATCAATTGGTCAGATGCATTCTTCTCAGCAAGAGCCTTGGCAGCTCCACACGTACAAGGGGGTAGAAATGTGAGATATCCAAGTTTGTCCCACAGCTTCTTCAACTTGTTGAAGTAAACAGCTAGCCCCAAATCTCCTTGTAGTGTGGAAGAAATCTATTTATGCAGCTGATAGAGTAGGGGTCCATTGCTCTGCCCATAATGTGACTCAAGTTCCAGCCACAATTCCCTAGCTGAGGTTGTGTAAAGAAAACCCTCAGCTATGTCTTTGCCTATGGAATTCAACATCTAAGAAACTACCATACAGTGCACCTTCTCCTATTGCTCAGACGCCTCTTTTTCTTTGGGTCTCTCGCAAGGCCCATCAATAAAACCAAGCTTCGATCTAGCCCTGAGAGCCCATCGAACTGACTGCTTCCAAGAAAGGATGTTCGAACCATCAAATGGGGCAAACACCAAAATCGCCCCTAGGTGATCTCCACTGTAGAGTTGTAGTGCTTTCGGAAGTTGGGTTTTTATATCTGCTTCTTCCCCAAAAACATTCTTGCCCGCCATGGTTGAGTGTTCTAAAAAAACTCACAAGAAATCAATCCAGAAAAAAAAAAAAAAAAAGAAAGGAAACAAGGGTTCAGCTAGAAGTGTGGATCTTTTACTGAAGAAAAAGAAGGGCAGGATCAGAGACCATCAATTGATGGCTCTGATACCATGCTAAAAAACTATGGAAGCATACACGTTACTGTACTTGGGAGCCATGAGTAATTAAAACTGAGCTTCTTGATATCAAATAGAACGAGTTGTAAGTGTATTCCAGTGTTCAACAATAATGCACTTATATAGACAAACTTAAACTAACTAACTGCCCTAAACTAATCTAACCACTTAACTGCTTAGCTTAACAAAGAGAAATTAAATACAAACTGGAAAAGTGCTACATACTCTACAAAAACGTGTAAGACAAAAATACAACTTCTAAGCCATGCGTGTAAGCTGATGTATGTTGAGCTGGAAGTCAGGTTTTATCACCCTCCAACCTTTTCTCAAATTACAATAATCTTTCTTCCAAGTTTTCATTGTTAGAACCACGAAAGCTGATCAGAAACGATGAAAGTACTCCCTTATGAAAAAGTACAAAAATAAAAATGATTTCATTTATAATTAATCACTTTTAAATTTATCCCTTAATTTAAGACCACTCGGTCACCCATTGGTTACCATATAGCAATGGTCCAAGACACTTGAAAATAGTTGAATCTTTACGAATTTGTTAGTTAGGAGTTCTATGCAAATACGATACTTTCATCTGCTAATCTACATACCGTTGTCTACTGTAGGAAATTGAATATGTTCCTATCTTGAACTTTAATTACTATGTATCCACTCTACACCAATTTTTCCATCTTCAACTTTAATTATTATGTATCCACTCTACAGTTGTGATTCTCATTTATTAACAAAGAGATACGTCATCATATCATGATGACGAACAATCGATCTTTTCTTGGAACTCTCTAACTTTCATGCATATTGTAACTATGTATGAAACATGACTTTCTAACAACTACACATGATCATAGTTAAGCCAACCATGAATCAAGTCATAGCCGTTCTATGCACAAAGCTACTATAGAACCTCAAGTTTAGGGACTAGTTAAGGCATTATAGTAACAAAGAAGAATCAAGTTATAATATTCATGCCTTGTTAGGCTTCCATATGACATCTCCTGTGGGTCATTAGTGAACTTGATAACTCCTTATCCAACACTCACTGCGCAGATGTCACATGTCATTGTCTACAGAACACAAACCATCTCATGAACGCCTCACTTAGCGGAAGTCTTGGAGAATCATTGTCAATGCCTCATCTCGATTGATTCTATGACTTCAAATATTTTATATCAAACCATAAAGGTTGGTTTCCGTAGCATTTATGATTTAAGGGTTTCAACTAGATACATACAAAGTAACATAAGTGGTGGTTGTACTCAAGCGGCGCCATGGTGATTGGGTGGAGTTATGCCGAATGCAGAGAAGGAGGAATGAGAGACAAATCTCGATTGCAAACAAAATCAACTTACTAAAATATTCAATTTGATTTTAATCAAGACCATTGGTTTTTATCTAATCGAATGGTCTTAATTGTTCGGGTATGTTAAACAACGAGTTGGTATAGGCCCGACCCAAATCCACTCCATTTATTTTAATGGGTATAATCATTCTCGGGGTCTAGGTTAAACAAAAAATAATAGAGATTGTGCCTGGATATTTTATTTTCCTTTTTGGTCAAGGGTAAGAGTATTCCTTACTCATTAACAACCGTACACCCTCATTTGCATCATACATGTACAAATATGGCTCCTAATATTTCACTATAATTTGTATTACCATCAGCACAATTCCGACAATGTTCCTCATCTTTGTGGATGCTATCAACAAATTCATACTCATGATTCCTAGACCAACCGACATGGTTATGATCTTCTTACCTAATATCTTGTACTATTTTGGCATATTATTTTATGGGAAATTCTTCCAATAGTTTTTAGCATATAAATACATTCTGGTATATTTCAACTTCTCTAATTTCTTTTGCAAATGACCAAATCACTCTTTTGACTCGTGTTTTAAATTGTTGGTTGCCTTTCTATGTTTAGATTTTGAGCCTCCATATAGATAATGTCACAAAGAATATAAGGAGGAGGTTGACTCCTAAATCTATATAGCCAATCTTTAGACAAACCACAAAAAGATTCATTTCATGTTGCAGGATCAAAGGTGTATCGAGAAAATGTATTATGAGCATAAGTTTTTCCTAACAAATTATCATAGGTAATCTCAAAATGTATAAGACACGAATTGTTACACATCATTGTTCCTTAGGTTAGGAAACACAATATCATGACGCAAGAAATAATTTTTGAGAGATAAACATATTCTTTAAAGACATCCTCAAGAAAAAAGAAAAAGAGTATTATGTAGACTGGCATGGAATAAGAGGAAACAACAAAAAAGAACAAAAGCAAAGCAACACTCAAAATCCATTAATTCCTTGGAAAAAGACTAGAGCCTTGCATCTCCAGAACATAGTTCAAAATTGCGGTATCGATCGCAGCGTATTGGATATTATCGGGTAATACGAAGAAAGTATGTTATACAATATTTAAAAATTCCAAAAAAAAGTTAATAAAATTATAAAAACAATAAAGCACCACAAATTATTATATAATTTACAAACCAAAAATTTTATAATATCAAGCATCGATAAAATTAATTACAAAAATGCTTAAGATATTCAAGTATAATCAAAAGAAAGTGGATCACCGATGGAGCTCAAAATGATCGGCATTATAATCATCATCATCACTCCTCTTATAATAATCATGTGAAGTAGGCAAGTAATTATGACCGAAAGGCGTGGTGTATGAACTAGCATTGATAACACCTGCAGGGTGACAAGGTATTCCATAAGGAAAGTACATCACTAGTTGAGTTGGTAATACATATGGGACTTGTGGAAATACACCTTGATATGATATATTGTGAGACGCTTGAGGAAGTGGCTATGCTGGCATTACATGCTATATGCTCTGGTTGTGATAGCTGTAACTCAATGTTGATTACTCTCGCCGAGGCTATCTATAGTGCTTCCACGATTTCTTCTTCTAGAATGAGATCTTGCACTATGTGTACTTGTTGATAACCCCTGATGTCCTTGCATTTGGTATAGTCTGCATTTATCAATTTTCAATTCTGCATAGAGTACTGGAGGTCAGGCTAACTTCTACCATGTCTTTGGATTGAGAATCATCATATTGCCTTGGGAAATCCATCAAATTGGATAGGAACCAACGTTGATTCTCAATTCCGGGGCGATGTCCATGGTTTGTGTCTTGAGTTGCATAATAATTTTCATCTACTTCAACCTATGACATGCCATGACTTTGTTGGGTGTCTTTGTGCCCATTTCCATCTCCATCATTTTCATCATCGCCATCATCATCATCATAAGCATCATCATCATCATCATCATCGTCATCACTATCATCCTGATTGCTTGAGCCGGGTAAAAACATGTTTATCCTTTCTTGAGGATGAAACTTGTCCACTTTTGTCCTTGAACGTGACTTGTTTAGCCTTTTCCTTTGATGAAATATGTTTACCTTTCCCTTTTGACGACCTTTGAATAGACCAACAAGACAAAGAAAGCGTGACATCATCATCCTCATCGTTTTGGTACATTGCCCCCTAAGTTCTTCTTCATTGCATTGGTTGTCTTCATCTGACCACTCTAAATCATCTTCGGGTAGTAACGGCTTTTTGTTTTCCCGTCTCCACTCGTCCAAGATATCATTATCATGAAAGATATGATTAAGGTCAATTGGACTATAATAGTCATCATCTTCCCTTTGATACATCAAATTTCTGACTCTTAATCACATATTATAATGGGCATACACCAACTTATGCAACTTTTGGGTTGCCAAACTATTACGCAATTTAGTATTGATCAATGATCAAGTACTCCAATTTCTTTCACACCTAGATGATGCACATGTTTGACTCAATACCTTAATTGCTATCTTCCGGAGGTTGGCTGCTGCATCACCATAATTATACCACCATTGAGCTAAAACAAAATTTATATTTAAATGTCATACATGAATATTATACATTGTACATACATAAGTACTTAGAATCATTACTACCTGGAAAAGACGTAGATACTTCTTGTCTTGCAAGTGAAGTTCTAGATTCTCCCAATTTATCAACAAGTGTCTTATCTACAATTAATAGAAGTATGCATACTTGAGAAAATTTTATTTTCAAGTTGGGAATATATAAAACTTGATACCTCATTCATTGCATTAGCTTGAACAATTAAGTCTGGCTCAAGTCTTTTAATCACTTCTTTGACTTCTTATCCAACTTCTGCCGTGTCAAATACACGAGTGTTTGAGAATTGCAAAATGGGGTTGAAAAACTAACTTAAAAGACTATATAAAAAAATAAATTTAAAAAATATACTTTACTCATATAAGAAAAATAATAAATGATACTTAAAAGTTAGCTGCTGCATGCAAATGCCTGTGTAGTTGTCGATACCATCTGTCATCAATAATCTCCCAGTATTTCTCCCATTTTCTAACACTTACTTTAATCGTCATTTTTTCTCTATCTATTACTTCATATATGATATACAAACTGGGCATTTTATCCTGGTCCATGGACTTCAACATTCTCACTAAAGGCTCCATAATTACACAAAATTCTCTTGCTTTCTTCCAAATCTCTCTGTTAATATTATCTCAGACACCTGGGTGGCCTCGTGTCTCCATTTTGTGGTTTTTGTTGAAAGTCCTCCACTCATTACATGTTCAGAATTGTCTTAGTTCCATCTGATGACGAACAAGACTCTCAAGGACAATATGTTTAGTTGCAAATCTAGTGATTCCGAGTCTTAACAATTCTCTATCCTTGGTATAAATCTTCATCAGAATCACAACCTTAGCACTATTATATATGAAGCTAAAAATTCTCATAGCTTCATCTATGGTCGCTTTTATCGAATCCATCTTTCTAATGAAAGAATCGGGTACGGCTTTAGAACGCAACGGAAGCCTAAAAACATGAATTTAAAGCATAATTGAAACGGATTCAAAGGGGTGTTCCCTTTGAAGTTCCTGGGCGTTTGGTGTATGTCAAAACACAAATAATAAAAACAAGAATTCTGGACATGTGGCTTAAAGGACAAGAACAAAGGTACATGTAAACGTAAAAGAAAACCAACCTTTGTTCATTTTTTATGTAGAAGGCTTCTAGCGTTGTTCCTTCTTTTCTTTCTTGTATGTCCACTTGATAGCTCAACGTTGAACTCCTCTAAGTATTCTCCACACCAACTTGAGATTTATTTCTACTCTATTGTTAGATAGAAAATAGAAAAAGAAGAAGAAACAATTTCAAAGAAAGCACTATGAATTAGTGTACCTTGGAATGTTTTTGTTCAATCTTCTCTAAGAAGTATGAACACTCAAGGAAAATTTTCAAAGACTTTTTTGGCCTAAAATCTCCAGCAAAAAAGAAGCAAGTTAGTAAGCAAATATATAGCAAAGTTGTTTTGTGTATGTAGAATGTAGAGTTCAAAAAACCACCTACATAAGTAACCTACAAGGCAACTTCCACATACATACACTTGTAGTACATCCACTACACATGATAGCAAGAGAAAACCACCCATAAAAGAGCTAATTTTCGTGCATATCATGTACACATGTGGAGGACGTGAAACTCTTCCTTAACTAGCTTCAACTTGTGTGAAAAATGGACTTGGATCTTTATATTTTTGAACTTGTATTTAATCAAATTAAATAAAGTCCAAACATGTATCCATTGGGCATTAATTAATCTAATTGATTTCAATCCAATTGAAGCCCAAGTATTTATTTAATCTAATTAAACAAACATAAGTCCAAATTAAGAATAATTGATCCAATCAACTATTCTAGCCAAAACCCGATAAATTACTCCAATTAATTTAAAGGTTCTTAGTCCAAAACTAACTAATCCAATTAATTAATCTTGGACCATCCATCAAATGAATTTTCCAATAAATTATCCAATCATTTATTTTCTCTCTTGAATAAATTTAATCTGATTAAATTTATTCGCTTCTTCTAAAGTTAATTCCAAATTAACCCCACCAAATCCAAAGTGATTTGTGTGTGACTTATTAGGTTCACCCTCAGCTAGACTTGGGCTTGTGTCCAACACAATTGGTCAATTAAATCCAATTTAATTAACTATTTTTCCAATTATCCATTAATCTGAAAAACGTCCGTCACCATGAGTGGCCGTCTAGCAACGGTCCATGGCACTAGAGACTAGGTGAATGTTGGCGTGAACATTTAGGCTCCATACGAGTACGGTCGTTCCATCATCCATCTCCCGGTCTAAGTCTAGGGCATGAAATTGGGCATCGGTTCCCATCCTGGACTACACGCTATGCTCAATAACTCGAGACACGTTTGCTCTATTGATCGACGTAGGAAACTATTTCCTACTCGACCAATCGCTGTGGCCACAGACTTAAAGAGTTTAAACTGTCTTAGAGCGCATAGGAGACTCGATTATCATATACTAACAAGTGACGGATCCTATCTTGGAATCCACCGTCCTCAGTACATATAGTTGGAATCTACGTTCATCATAAGCCTTATATAGTGCAGTCGGAATACCGTATTGAGGATGGTGGATTCCAAGATAGCATCCATCACCTGTCAGTATATGACAATCGAGTTTCCTATGCGCTCTAAGATAGTAACCGCTCGTTCAGTTTGTGGCCATAGCGATTGGTCGAGTAGGAAATGATTTCCTACATCGAGATAGAGCAAACGAGTCTCGAGTTATTGAGCATAGTTGTCTAGTCCAGGATGGGGACAAACGCCCAATTCTATGCCCTAGACTTATACCGAGAGACAGATGATGGAAGGACAGTACTCGTATGGAACTCGGGAGCCTAATTGTTCACGCCAACGTTCACCTATTCTCTAGTACCATGGACCGTTGCTAGACGGCCACCCATGGTGACGGGCGTTTACCGATTAATGGTTAATTAGAAAATAGTTAATTAAATTGGATTTAATTGACCAATTGTGTTGGACACAACCCCAAGTCTAGCTGAGGGTGAACCTAATGAGTCACGCATAAATCACTTTGGATTAAGTGGAATTAATTTGGAATTAATTCTAAAAGAAGCGAATTAATTGAATTTGGATTAAATAAATTCAAGAGAGAAAATAAATTATTGGATCATTTATTGGTCTGTGAGCATTTGTTGTGATGTTAAAACGCCGTTTAACATAATCAGTAAGCACAACAAACACATAGTTTCCACGAATGAATACTTACTATATTCATCAAGTCAATATTACTTTAATAAAGATTGCTAAACAGTACCCAAAATCCCCAATCCAATTGGCTTTCTAGTCACCTATTCTAACACCAAATGTCTCTAAGAGCGTAACCCAATAGGAAAACCAAGATGATCCGCTTCCTTATAGTGGACATGCCCTCAGCGTACAACGTAATTTTAGGGCAACCTACATTGAATGCCTTCCAAGCTATTGTCTTCACCTACTACATGAAGCTGAAATTCTCCACTAAAGCAGGAGTAGGGGAAGGTATAGGTGATAAGTACACGACAAGAAAAATGATACGTCGAATTTGTGAAAGGAGGCAGCAGGAAGGTCATGGAGATAGACATTCCCAAGCCCAGAAAGGAGAAGGGAAAAAGACCCTTACCATACGACGAGCAAGGCAATGAAGTTTTTGCTCGAGTTCAGCCCGCCGAGGAGTTGCTAAGAATCCAGTTGATACCAGGAGAGCCGGATAAAATCACCAGGATTGGCTCCCAGCTGAGCCCTGACTTAGCAGGGCAACTAACCATTTTCTTTACAGGAAAATGTGGACGTCTTCGCTTGGTCAGCAAGCGACTTAGTGGGTATTGATCCTAGCATTGTTGTGCACAATTTGAACTTGGACCCTACCTTTCCTCTTGTAAAGAAGAAAAAGAGACATTTCTGTCTTGAGAAGGACAAGGTCATCAAGGAAGAGGTAAGCAAGCTCCTCGGTGCAGGACACATCAAGGAGATCCAATTCCCCGGGTGGTTAACCAATGTTGTACTTGTTCCAAAGCGAAGCAACAAATAGCGCATGTGCACGGATTTCAGAGATGTAAATAAGGCATATCCTAAAGATTTAAATCCCTCACCTCGTATAGACCAGTTGGTGGATTCCACCTCTAGTCATGAACTGTTAAATCTAATGGATGCCTCACAACATTACCAGATTATTCTTAACCCCGATGACCAGAAGTGCGTAAGCTTCTGTTAGAATAGGTGATCGAAAAGTTAATTAGATTGGCCTTGATGCAATCTATTTATGATAATTTCATGGTAATTGTAATATTGTTATATCAATAAAGTGAGTATTCATGTTTGGCACTTCCATTTGTTGTGCTTACTATTTATATTTATTCTATTAACATCACAACTAAGCGTACATACCAAACGGTACAACCCATGTAGCTGGGGCTGTGCATTGGATGACAGTTTAAACCAACTTCTAAGGCTGGGTCTGAAATATTCCAAGTCGAGGCCTCGAGATAGGGAATTGAGGGTACTATAGAGATTTGCACTAAGGATTGCATTCATTGGATGAGTGTCATGTTTCATCAGCAACAGACGTTGGACGTCTATGCAGTATTGGTGGGTTAGTTGACAAGGGTGTCAGCTGACTGAACTGACTCACGGGAATCGTCATATGGAAGCCTTGGAGGCTTGGTCGGTATGAATGGAATTCCCGGCTCCAATAGTAATGAGATTAGTCCTTGGACTTGAGGAATTATGGCAGTCACATGCATATGATGGTTGTATCTAGCATCTGGCAAGAGATGTCCATATCTGGGATACGTTTATCATAAGCCTTATATAGTGCAGTCGGAATATGTATTGAGGATGGTGGATTCCAAGATAGGATCCATCACCTGTCAGTATATGACAATCGAGTTTCCTATGCGCTCTGAGACAGTAACCTCTCGTTAAGTTTGTGGCCATAGCGATTGGTCGAGTAGGGAATGGTTTCCTACATCGAGATAGAGCAAATGTGTCTCGAGTTATTGAGCATAGTTGTCTAGTCCAGGATGGGGACAGACGCCCAATTCTATGCCCTAGACTTATACCGAGAGACAGATGATGGAAGGACAGTACTCGTATGGAACTCGGGAGCCTAAATGTTTCATGCCAACATTCACCTATTCTCTAGTGCCATGGACCGTTTCTAGACGGCCACCCATGGTGACGGGCGTTTACCGATTAATGGTTAATTAGAAAATAGTTAATTAAATTGGATTTAATTGACCAATTGTGTTGGACAGAACCCCAAGTCTAGCTGAGGGTGAACCTAATGAGTCACACACAAATCACTTTGGATTAAGTGGAATTAATTTGGAATTAATTCTAAAAGAAGCGAATTAATTGAATTTGGATTAAATTAATTCAAGAGAGAAAATAAATTATTGGATCATTTGTTGGAAAATCCATTTGATGGATGGTCCAAGAATTAATTAACTTGATTACTTAATTTTTTGGACTTAGAACCTTTAAATTATTTGGATTAATCTATCGGGTTTTGGCTAGAATAATTGATTGGATCAACTATTCATAATTTGGACTTATGTTTATTTAATTGGATTAAATAAATTGTTGAGTTTCAATTGAATTGAAATTTATTAGATTAATTAATGCCCAACAGATTCATGTTTGGACTTTATTTAATTTGATTAAATACAAGTCCAAAACATAAAAATCCAAGTCCACTTTACATGCAAGTTGAAGCAAGTTAAAGTAGGATTTGAAACTCCTCCATTTGCAAGGTGAGTGGCCGGCCATAGGGTGATATGTGGGAGGTTTTTCTCTTGCAATCATGTGTAGTAGTTATGCTAGAAATGTGTGTATGTGAAAGTTTGTCTTGGAGGTTAATTGAGAAGGTGGAATTTTGAATTCTACTTGCTACATACACAAAACTAATTATCTACACTATTCACTATCATACTTGCTTCAAATTTGTGCTGGAGTTTTTTTTAGCCATAAATACTTTGAAATTCTATCTTAGTGTTCATACTTGTTAGAAAAGAAATTGAACAAAAACGTTCCAAGGTTCACTAATCATAGTGTTTTTTTTGAAATTGTATGCTGTTCCTTTTTCTATTTTCTATCTAGCAACAGGATAGAAATAAATTCCAAATGTCGTGTGGAATGCATTAGCGGAGTTCTACATTGAGCTCTCAAGTGGACGAACGAGTACGGAAAAAAAGGAAGCAATGCACGAACCTGTTCGATGTAAATCGAACAAAGGTGTTAGAATAGGTGACCAGAAAGCCAATGGGTTTGATGATTTGTAACCTATTATACAAACTCGATCTAAATGTAATATTATTATGTGATGAATAAATGAGTATTTGTCACTTTTGGTGCTTACTTTGTTGCACTCATTTCACATTTGTTAAAATGGCGTTTTACTTATATCGCAACAAAACCTACAGACCACGGATAACAACTCGTACAATTGGGCCACGCATTGGATGGTGGTCATGAAACCAACTGATTTAGAGTTGGGTCAGAAACGTTCCAAGTCGACGACCTCGAGACAGGGCATCAAGAGTCCTATTGAGACTTGCATCAAGAGTCGTGTTCATTGGATGAGTGCCGTGTTTCATCGGCGACAGGCGTGGGACGCCTACACAATCTTGATGGGTTGGTCGATTGGGATCGAGCCGACTGGACTGACTCGCGGGGATCATCATATGGAAGCCTTGGAGGCTTGGTCGGTATGCTTGAATTTTCCCGGTTCCGATAGTATGGAGTAGTCCTCAAACTTGAGGGATCATGGCAGTAGCGTGCACAGGACGGCTGTATCTTAGATCTGGCGAGAGGTGATCATTCTGTAAGATGATCATCATAAGCCTTGTCCAGTGCAGTCAGAATGTGTAGCGAGGACGGTGGATTCCAAGAGGAGGATCCATCCCCTCTCAGTATGTGACAGAGGTATCTCCTATGCACTCGAAGACACGTTCGTGCTATTTAAAGTTGTGGCCACAGTGGTTGGTCGAACAAGGAATGGTTGGGTCAATCTCGAAGGATAAATAAGTAATTACATTACTTAAGGGAAAGTCCATTGGATGGATGGGCGATATTGTATCGGGCCCTCGTTTAATTGTAAATTGGATTTCGATTAAATATGGAAAGTTCAGATGTTGGATCTTTTTAATTCGATTAAAAAGATCAACGGGAATAATTTAAGCAGACATTAAATTGGATTTAATGTCGGGTTCATCATAATTGGATTATGATAAAAACCCGGTCCGTTAAATTTGACTCGAGAGGAGAAATAATTCCTATTTTGGAATAGGAAGAAGATGGAATTCTTCCTAAATTAGACATCACCGAAATGCTCCCTTGGAGGAAGCAAAATCAGCCATGTTTCATGTAAGGTGGTATGTTGACTTATCTCTTTTGGAAAGAGACAAATCAACTCCAATCAAGCCCTTCCCTTTTGGTATGATTTGATCATACCATAAATTTTGGTGGGCTTGATTGAAGAATTAATGGTGATTGATTGGAATGTATCTAGACATCCTTGGATGAACCTAGACACATTCCAATAATCACATTAATTATGTATATATATGAGTATATACAACACCTTGTATATGTGAATCATAATTTATCTTTTTCTAGGAAAAGGAAGAAGAAATCGGCCTCTCCTCTCTCTCTCTCTCTCTCACACGGCCATCTCCGCCCCTTTCTCGCTGTATTCTTCACTTGATTTTGAATCAAGATGAAGAACAAAGTAGGTTTAAGAGTACACTAATCCATAGTGTTCTTCTCTTAAACCGATTCCTTCTTAAACCCATTCTCTTCTAGCAAGGAGAACGTGAGTTTCTTCCGGTGTGGTGTGGATCACCTTTGGAGAATCCATACGTTTGGATTCTTGAGCATTCCAGAAAAAGGGAATAACGCTAGTAGCCGAGCACACGTTAAATCTACAAGGTAACGATTATTACGCTTTAGTAATCTTAACTTTCTTTTTTATCTATGCCCTATATGTTATAAGTGTGCCTTTTAAACTTTAACATATCCTACATCGAACGCCCGGTTGAGCACCCAAGGGTACACCCCTTGGGATTTCTCCTTATATGTAATTTAATTTTAAATTAATAGTCGTATTGCATTTACGCTTTCTCGCTTCCGCTCACGCTCGGGCGGATCCACTTGTCCTTACAAAAGGTAGGTTTTCTTTTTACATTTACATGTACCTTTGTTCTTGTCCTTAAGCCACATGCCCAGCATCCTTGCTTTTATTATTTGTGCTTTGACAAACACCTAACACCGGGGAACTTCAAAGGGAACACCCCTTTGAATCCGGTTTAAATTATGCCTTCAATTTACGTTTTTTTATGCTTCCATTGCGTTCTCGGATCACCCGGAGCGTGAGCGAAGCATGAAAAGCGCGAATTTAAACATAAATCGCATAAATAAATGCATAATCATAAATCCCAAAGGGTGTATCCTTTGGTGCTCAACCGGGCATTCGATGTAGGATTCTTAGCCAGTCCCGAGTAGTTTATTCTGTTGAACTTATTAGTCTCAAGTACCATGGTCAACGGATTCTTGACATATCTACATTTATAAAATGTAAAGCAGAAATCAGCAGATGATGGTAATATTATTGTTCAAGTTGAAGACATAGTCTTTTAGTCTTTAACCCTCCCACTATTTTTTACGAAGTTCACCACTCTCAAGTGGAGTTTCAGGAAAACATTTCCTAGTGGGCTTGGGATCCACAAGCTGTTAGAATAGGTGACCATGTAGCCAATCTTGTTAGGCGAATTGTAACCTAAGTCTGAACAATTTCGAAATTTTAATAAAAACCTTGATGAATAAGAAAGTGAAAATTTATTTGGCGCATACTTTGTCTGTGTTCGCTTTATCTGTTTTATAACTGTTCGCTACACAAACAAAGCCCACAGACTGAAATAACATTTCAGGGACTGGGACTACGCTTGGAGGTAGGGCCATGAAATCAGTTCCGCCGAATCAGTCTGGAAATCTCCAAGTCAAGGAATCTCGAAAATGGGTACCGAGATTCCACTTGAGACTTGCACTAAGCATTCTGCTGTCGTGTTTCATATACGGGTGACGAAGGTTTGTCTAAGCAATGTTGTGGGGTCGGCCTTGCTGGGGAGCGGCTGACTGAGGGTGACTCGCGGGAACCTGTCTTACGAAAGACCTTGAGTAGGGTCGGCTAGGTATGACGTGAGTGTCCGATTCCAACGGTACAGGTCAAATCTTTTTACTTGAGGAATTGCTTTAGTTTACCTATACATCAAAGACTGTATCTTAGGTATGGTGAGATATTGCCAAAATGCAGTTGAGTAGTCATAAGCCATGTCTAGTGTAGCCACAGTGTACAATGTGACAGTAGTTTCCAAGATATGATCTGTCTCCTGTCAAGGGTGTTGACAGTTGTGTCTCACAATACTTTGTGTCTCGTCCCTAAAATCTGTGGCCACAGTAACTGAACAGAAGGGAAGGTTTCCCTGCGGTGTTTGGTAAAGGACAGACCGACACTTAGGTCCAAAATAGGTAACCTACATATCCGTGCCCTAGACCCTAAGTGGTGAGACCGTATGACGGAAGATAGATGTACTATAGAGCCTAAATGTTCATACCCCACCATATTCACCTAGTCTCTAGTGCCCTGGACCGTTGCTAGACGGCCACCCATGGTGACGGGCGGATTCTAGCTGAAGGTGAACCTAAAGAGTCACACACAATCCGTACACATGACGTATTTAATTTGGAATTAAATATTTGGAGAAATGGAACGATTAAAGTGGATTTAATCGGGTCCTTCTTTTCTTGGGAAGAAATAATTCCTTTTATTAGATGAAAGGAATTTATCTAATAAATTAGATTTATTGAAAATTAATTTAATAGGTCTTGGAAAAAATATTTATATTTGAATATATTTATTTATTGCCTTTTGAATTATTTAAATGAGATTTAAGTATTCCATTAAATTAAATCAATGGTTGAGATTAAAAGAGAGGAATCAACGGCTAGGATTGGTTTTGACCAAGAAAAGCTAGTAGTTGACTAGGATTTGACTAGGCCAAATCCTATTCAAGGAGGACTCTTCAAAGAGTAGGGAATTAGAAGACGAATAGGATTCCTCCTTTGGAAGATGATGAAAAAATTGAAAGCACTCACACATACACACACTTTCGGGCGCTCGCCTCCTCAGCTCTCTCTCTCTCGGCCGGAACCTCTCTCCCTCGCTTCTAAGAAACTCTTTCAAGTTCTTTTGTGTTTCACAATTGAACTCTAAGGAGGTTGATCTCGTTAATCAATAACGTTCGATCAATCCGTCCTCTCCAAATAAACATACAGTTGTTATTTCGCTAGCACGAAGATCAAGATACAATGGGCGGATTGCGTATACGAAATTAGAGGGTCTCCCCATTCGAGATCTTGGAGCAAAACGGGAAACAACGCGAGTACTGGCTTGAAGACGAAAATGACAATCGGTAGGTTCCCAATTTAAGATTTTCGTCCGTTTTGTTTTAAACCCTATAGCCTCCATGATAAGTTTTGTATGTTTTTATTATTCATGAGATACACCGAATGCCCGAGAGGTACAAGGGAACACCCCTTGAACGTGTTTATTTTATCTCATTTATGCATGTTTAAATTCTTGCAATTTTAATTATACCGGCGCTTCTGTTAGAATAGGTGACCAGAAAGTCAATGGTATGGCTGTTTTGAGAGAACCATTCGTCAATTACTGTGAACAAGTAATATTATGTTAATGAATGTAGTAAGGATTCAGAGGCATGAGTTTGTTGTACTTACTGCTTGCATCGTTACGATGTCACAACAAATGCCCACAGACTGAAATAAACATTTTGGGAAATTGGAACTACGCTTGGAGGTAGGTTCATGAAATCAGTTACGCCGAATCAGTTTGAAATAGGTCCAAGTCAAAGGAATCTCGAGACAGGGCATCGAGGAATCCATTTGAGACTTGCACTAAAGCATCTGCTGTCGTGTTTTCATCGACGGGTGACGAGGATCGTCTAAGCAGTGTTAGTGGGTCGGCCTGCTGGGGCAGCTTTCGACGTAGAGTGACTCGCGGGAATCGTCATATGGAAGCGCACTCGGGCTTGGTCGGTTATGACTCGTATTCCCGTTCCGATAGTATGGGATTAGTCCTCTGGACTTGAGGATCAACGGCAGTCCCCTACGATACTAATGGTGTAGTCTTTGGATATGGTGAAATTTAATCGGTTATATTACATGTCATCATAAAGCCTCGTCCAGTGCTGTCGGAGTATGTAAGAACGGTGAATTCCAAGATAGGATCTGTCCCC
The DNA here is from genome assembly GCA_034509735.1 of Sesamum alatum. NCBI lineage: Eukaryota > Viridiplantae > Streptophyta > Magnoliopsida > Lamiales > Pedaliaceae > Sesamum > Sesamum alatum. The sequence continues at coordinate 17,813,456 of JACGWO010000005.1, read as the reverse complement.
TGTGAAAGGATATGACAACAAGAATCTCTCTATGCGCTCGGAGATGGTTTTAGACTCAAACTAGTCTATGGCCATAGCACTTGAGGTAGAGGGAAAGGATTTCCTACGTCGATTAAACCTATCTCGAGCATTATTGCAATAGTTTGCCTAGTCAAGGATGGGAACCGACCCCTAGATTCTAAAGGCCTTGGGAGACAGGCGACAGTAGGACCGTCCCGGACCCATGGACGTATCAAGGCGGTCGGTAGGTTTACCGCACCTGCATATAACTCGAGCCTAAATGTTCATACCATATATTCACCTAGTCTCTAGTGCCACGGACCGTTGCTAGATGACCACCCATGGTAACGAACTACTTTGGTTATGGAATTAACAAAGAAGTAGGGTCCAAGTCTAGCTGAAAGGTGAACCTAAAAGTCACACCCGCACATCCAAATGAAAGGGATTAATTTTGAAATTAAATTCCGGGAGAAGGTTCTAATTTAATTGGAATTAAATTATACTTCTTGGAGATTCAAGCGCTCGATGGATTATTTGGGATATCGGGCTTTTAGAGTTCTATAAATTAGATTTATGAATTTTATATGTGTTAAAGCATGGGCTTTCCCTTTTAATTAGATTAAAAGGGTGAATTAATTAATTAGTTGGGTTCTTGGTATATTAAATAGAATTAATATAAGTCCATGGACTATTTAATTTAGAATTAATGATAATCCCATTCTATGGAATTAATTAATGGGCTTTGGTATATTAAATAGATTTAATATAAAGTCCATGGGACTATTTTAATTTAGAATTAAATATAGTCATTTCCATTAATTAATTAATGGGCTTAGTAATATATAAAATATGATTTAATATAAGGCTCTAATGGGAATATTTAATTTAGATTAAGATAGGTCCCATTCCATAAAGCCCATCCAATAATGGTGGACAAGATTGATCTCGAGAATGATGAGATGAAGGGCCATGATTAATTTGAGCTTAATCAAAGCCTAATTTGACTAGGATTTTGACTAGGTCAAATCCTAGTCAAAGTGTTGTCTCTTTTGGATAGAGTTTGAGAAGGTTAATAGGGAAATTCCATCTTCTATTTAATATTACTCAAAAAAACACACACTCACACCTGCTATTCTCTACAACTCTCATCTCTCATCTCTCTCAATGATTTTCGTCCATCCCCTCTTCTTTTCTCCAAAATTTCTACTGTTTCGTTCTTTGATTTATTTCAAGGTAGAACATAGGAGACTGTCGGTTGTGTTAATTGATAGCGTATACCGATGTCTCTTCTCCCCAATGATTTTCTTGCTAGCACAAGGTTCGTTGCTTTCCGGTGCAACGAGTGAGATGATTTAGAGGGTCTTTCTTTGAGATCTTGGTGCATAAATGGGGAACAATGCATGTAGCCGAAACGATAGATTCAAAACTACAATCAGGTAGGTTCTTTTAATTATGTTTTTTCGGTTCTAATTCTATGGCCTCCATTGTTGTGTTTTATAGGTTGAACATGAGATGGTTTACCCGAACACCCGAGAGAATCAAAGGGCACTACCCCTTGATTCGTTTATGTATGTTATGCATGATTTAACTAATTGGCCATTTAATTATGCTTTGTAATTGTTTATTACGCATTCTTTCGCGCTTCCGCTTACGCGCTCATCTCCCCAGGAAGATCCACATAATCTTCAGTGGTATCAGGGGAGCCGGTTCGGTTTCGGTGTATGAGCCTAGAATTTGTCTATGTGCTTTATGTGCTTTTAATTGCATGTTAAACGTGTTTTAATTTACGTTTATAGCATGTTTTATCATAGATATTTATTGGCGTTTAATTTTTTGCAGTGGATTTTTGGATCTTGGTTTTTCTTGAATGTGTTAATACATCATGTTCTAAGATTGGATTTAATTTATATCTTGTTGGTTTCTCAAAAAAAAATTGCATGAAAAGTCGAAAGAAAGGAGTGAAAAACGGCGAACCGGCAGCAAGCAAAACGCTTCCCTGGGCGCACAGGGTGCGTGTGCCGTGTTTGCGTGCGTGCAGGCAGGGGCCTGCGCGCGCGGGTCCGGCCAGCGCGCCCGGGCGTGCGCGGACAGCGAGCGCTGTGCTGGCCGCACGCGCAGGCATTTTGGGCGCCTGCGTGCGCACGCTTGCTTTTGCCTGATTGGCCGGCTGTGCCGTTTTTCGTTTCTCTCCGGCGTTTTTGGTTGCTCATTTTTCAAAAACTGTTTTTACTGAATTATTTTTATGATATTTTCTGCATTATTCTGAACACCGTTGCTTAGAATATTTATTTTTGAGATTTGGAATTCTTAAATAATATTGCTTGGTTGAATGAGGAAAAGGGTTTCCTAACAAGATTTAATTTTTGCAATGGTTGCACCAATGATTTAAAATTCATTATGTGAAATTTCGCAATAATTTTCACATATGGCTTTGAGTATGAGTAGATCTTGACATGTTTTAATTTATTGCATCAAATTATTTGGATTTTGAAATTCTTGATAAATGGGCATTTTTCTTGAATTGTTGATTTTTTGGGGTTTTCAGAAATTTAATTTGCATAGAAAACATTTAAAAATGAAAAAATGGTGTGGTCGGGCAGGGAGGCCGCACGGGCGACGGCAGGCGCGCTTGCGCGCGCACGGGCGCACTGCACTGTGTGTTGTTAGAATAGGTGACCATGTAAGCCAATTTTGGCGGGTATATGTAACCTATGTCTAGACAATTATAGTGTTTTTGATAAATCATCTAATGATAAAGAAGTGAATGTTTCATTTTGGCATTTTTGTTTGTGTTCACTTGCACCTTATTTTTCTTATAGCTGTTCACTACGCAAACAGAGCCCACGGACTGAGATTCGATTTCGGGACTGGGACTACGCTTGGAGGTAGGTCCATGAAATCAGTCTTCCCGAATCAGTCCGGAAATCTCCAAGTCAAGGAATCCCCGAAAATGGGTACCTTGGGATTCCATTTGAGACTTGCATCTAAGCATCTGCTGTCGTGTTCATCGACGGGTGACGAGGATCGTCTGAGCAGTGTTAGTGGGTTAGCCTGCTAGGACGCAGCTGACTGAGGTGACTCGCGGGAATCCGTCTTACGGAGGACCTTGAGTATGGTCCCTGCTAGGTATGACGTGTATTCCCGGTTCCAACGGTACAGGTAAAGTCCTTTGAACTTGAGGAATTACTTGGAGTTTACCTGTACATCAGGATTGTATCTTAGATATGGTGAGAGATTGCCAGAGATTCCATTTGGTAGTCATAAGCCATGTCTAGTGCAGTTCTGATGTACAAAGTGACAGTAGTTTCAAGAAAGGATCTGTCTCCTGTTCCAATAGGTTTTGACAGTTGAGTCTCATGTATGCTCTAGGTCTTGTCCCTAAAAACTGTGGCCTACAGTGACTGAACAGAAGGGAAGGGGTTCCCTCGCGGCGTTTAGTGTGGACAGACCGACACTTAGGTCCAAAATGGGTAACTGCATTTTCCGTGCTTAGACTCTAAGTGTTGAGACCGTAGACAGAAGGACAAGCGTACTGTTAGTAGCCTAAATGTTCATCCCTGAATATTTTCACCTAGTCTGCTAGTGCATGGACCGTTGCTAGATGGCCACCCATGGTAACGGACGGGTTCTAGGAACCCGACCAAGTCTAGCTGAATGGTGAAGCCTAAAGAGTCACACACTATCCACACACATTAAATATTTAATTTGGAATTAAATATTGGAGTGAAGGAATGATTAAATTAGATTTAAATTGGGACCTTTATTTTTCTTGGAGAAATAATTCTTTCTATTTGATAGAAGGAATTAAATTGATAAATTGGATTTATCAAAGGATTTTATTTAATGGGCTTAAATAATATTTTATATTTATTTTAGCCCTTGGAAATATTTAAATAGTTTTTTTAAATATTTCCATTAAATTAAATTAAATCAATGGTTGAAGATTAATGGGAGAGATGGATTGGCTAGGATCGTTTTTTGATAGGTCAAAACCACTAGTTTGACTAGGACTTTGACTAGGTCAAAATCCTAATCAAAATTAGAGTTCTTGAAAGAGGAGTTTAAAAGAGGATTAAACTCCTCTTCTATATAAACCCCTACATCCTACAATTTTACATGATGAGGTGAAACTCCAACACACACACACAACACACACACACGGTTTCTCTCTCTCTTCCCATCTCTCTCGTCCGCCCCTCTCTCTCTCAAGAAAATAGTTTTTTCTTGATTCTTTTGTTCTTGGAACATTAGAATCTTGATGAATCAATACCATTAATTGATAATGTGTTATTGATTCATCCACTCCAAAATTATACACCTGTTCGTTGCTAAGCGTACGACGTGCAAGATATCGTGGGTGATCGTGTGTCACGATATTTTAGTAGGGTCTCAATTTTAGACGGGATCTTGTGCAAAATTCGGGGAAGCATCTGCGTGTGTAGCCGTTTTGAGACGAAACGACAACGGGTAGGTCTCGTTTAAAATTTTCCGCCCCTTTTAATTTCCAACCCTATGGCCTCCATGATTTGCTTTATGTTATATGTTCATGAGATACACCGAATTGCCCGGGAAAATTCAAGGCACACCCTTTGAAAACGTGTTTTTAATTTTAAGCATGTTTAAATTCCGTTTTAATTTTAATTATACTGCGCTCCGCATTCGCGCTTTTCCCGGGACGATCCACATAATCTTTCAGTGGTATCAGAGCCCGGTTCGGTGTAATAGGCCTAGGGTTTATGTGCGTTTTTAAGCAATGAAACGTGAAATAGCATGTTGTAATTAAATCTTGAATTTCTTGATTCTTGAAGCATGTTATTTTAATTGCTTTTAATTCGTGTGAAATTGCTGAATATTGGTATGTTTCTGTTTTTCTTTGGGAATCCGGGATGGGAATTAATCTGAAAAAGACGAGGAAACGTCAGCAACCGGCCAGCCAGGGAAGGCTGGACGCGCGCAGCCGAACGCTGCCGGGCAGGGCAGACGCGCGCAGGCATTGGAAGCCTGCGCGCGCGGCCGCGTCTGCCGCCGCGCAAGGGCAGCGCGCAGCCGGGTTGGCTGCAACGCGGGCGTGCGCGCATGGAAACGCCTCCAGGCGCGCCCATTGCGGCGCGCGCAAGGCTGGCGGGCGGAGGAGCCCGCGCGGCGGACGGGCACCTAGGCGCGCCGCCCGGCGCGCGCAGCACGCAGACGGAGGCGTTGCGCGCGCGCCCCAGCAGGCACGCCCAGTGCGCGTCTGCGCGCGCGCTCTTGCGCACGACGCAGGGACGCGGCCGGTGGCCAGCAGGCGGCAGCGCGCGCACAGGCAAAGGAGCCTGCGCGCGCGTCGGCCTGCCGATGCCTCAGCGCGCAGACTGATGTCCGGCCAGGCGCGCGCGCACACAGGCAGGTGGCCTGCGCGCGCTGGCGCCCGGAAGGCGGTGCTGCTGCGCGCGCGCAGAGTGCGCAGGCAGGGCCTGCTGTTTTGTTTTTTTTTTCCGCGCGCGCCCGGCGGCCGATCCGCTGCAGGCGGCGGCGGCCGGGGGCTTTCCTTGGCTAGGGGTTTTGAAACCCTAGTGTAATTTTATTTTTAAAATATTTATTTTCAGTTTTAATTTTAAATTAATCTGAAAAATTCGTTTTTTTGGGTTCAATTTTTCCTAAATTCCTAAAGACATTATTTTAGGAGTAAAATAAATGGATTTGGAATCCCGGGGTTTTTTTACTTAAAAATAATGAGGAAAGGTTTCCTAAAACGAAAAATTTTACATTGCTAATATTTATATTTTATTTTCAACACGTTAGCGCACAATGTTCATTTATTTTCATCTTGGATTTGATGTGATTGGAAATCATGTGTTGTTGGAATATTATGATAATGTGATTGGATCATGTAATTATGTGTGTTGGATGGAAATGGATGATCACGAGCCCTAGACCGAATGTAGTGGTTTAATTTACTGTTGGGCCTGTGTGCCTCTTTAAAAACTGCTTTCTCCTTCTCTCTTTCTAGTGCGCTTTGGAATAATAAGGCTTTCTTACCTCCCTCCTTATGTACTCCCCCGGGTTTTCGCTGGGTTTCTAATTTTTAATATGTAATGAGAGTAGACTAGGAGTGAGGTTTCCATTTTTGTAATTGGTGGAGAAGAAGGAAGGACCAATGGAGAGCACAACCGGAGGTCCCTTGGCGTTTTCCATGAAGTGAAGAAAGAGAAAAAGAGACGCAAGGCCCATCAGAATGATGATTGGGTTTACTATTATTGTAATAGTATAGGACCAACCCTAGAATTGACCATAGATCCACTGCGGGCTCAGTGGATCGCATAGGATTCGGGCTTGTGATCATCCAACAGGGGCGTGCTAGGCTTTAATTTTGCATGTGGTTATTGTGATGGATGAATGGGTTTTATTTATCATGTATAACTGCTATGGATGAATTTCATTTATGCAATTTTTTGGATGAATGTATGGATATAGTATGAGATCTCGGTCATTATTTACTCTCACATTGGTTGGACAATGTTTAAAGATATTTTAGACCCTAGATAAAGTGGACATGAACTCTAGGTGTTCGTCCATGCCTTCCCAATCCGTGGCATAGTGAGGAAGCTGTCTTAGGTCAATAGCGTGGTCTCACGAGTCGTGGCACGTTATTGTACTTAAAAGAAGCTGCACTATGTCATGAACGAAAAAAGTGGGCTGCTGACCTGTCTCACGATCGTGGGGGTACTAGTGGGTCCATGGCTCGGTCGTTGGGTCGGGTCTAACGCCTAATTAGCATGATTCGCTTGGAGTCCTCGGGATCATGCAAAAGGGTGAGGCAATAATCTTTGGAATCTCGTGGAACGAGAATGGTATGGAATACCTTCCACAGGATCTTTTTCCAATGCGAATCGTAAAAGCGGGTTATGGGAAAAATTCGCTGTGGATCCCAAGCCCACTAGGAAAAGATTTCCCGAAAACTACGTTTGAGAGTACCGTGTTTTTTTCGTATAAATAGTGGGAGGATTAAATGACTAAAGACCAAGCATTTAATTTATTTTTTATCAAAACCACCGTCTTTACTTCTGCTGATCGCGCGTTTTGTTTTTCTACATGTAGATTTTAAAAAAATGTCTAAAACCCACTTTCAACCATTCTTGAGATAAACAAATTTAATGGAACCAACTACACGACTAGTTGCGCAATCTCAGGATAGTCCTGGATTATGAGAACCAAGGCTACGTTTCATGGACGAGCCTCTCCCTAGGACCTTAGCCGGAAGGATCCACGCCAGAGGAACGTGAGACGTTCGAGACTTGGCAATAAGGATAACCGGAAGGTTCGTAGCATCAATACTTGCTTCGATGACCAATGAGATTCAGAAGCCAATATGAAAGGCTAGACGATGTCCCTTCCATAATGGCTCGCCTTAAGGATTGCTATGATGTCCCGGACCGGCATACTAGGTATGTCGCGACCAAAGGCGTTCTTTGGAACTAAAATGACAGAAGGATTCCTCTGTACAAGAGCATGGGGTTAAAATGCTTACCCTAGTGGAAAAGCTCGAGGACCTAAAAGGCAGGTCTCGATAAACGAAACGTACATAGATTGTGATCCTTCAGTCACTCCCACCCTCCTTTGATCAATTTATTGTCAACTACAACATGAATGCACTTGAGAAGGGTATTCATGAGTTGATCAATATGTTGGTGCAATACGAGGCAACGACTAAGAAGTCCACGCCTTCGGTATTGTTTGGAGGTGCTTCTACTTCCAAGACGAAAGGCAAGGGTGCCGGACGTTGGAAAAGGAAGAAAGGGAAGGGAAAGGTAGTCATAGCAGCTACGAACACTCAGAGTGTTCCCATTGCCAAAGAGGGGAAAGGCAAAGGTAAGGGAAAGGTTGTCTCCAAGCAACAGTCAAAGGCATATGACATATGTATCAACTGCCGTGAGAAAGGGCATTGGAAGAGAGAGTGCCCCAAACTCTTCTCAAACCAAGGTATATTTGTGATTGAGGTTAACATGGTCACTAATTCTGCCTCTTGGGTATTGGATACCGGCTGTGGAGCTCACATTTGCAATGATCTGCAGGTGTTGAAAAGAAGCAGAAAACTAAGTAGCGGGGACATGATCCTGAAGCTCGGAAATGGCAAGGCCATCCGGCAGAAGCAGTAGGATCCGCCACTTTAGTTATTAGTGATACCATTAGCATAGAATTAGAGCAAGTTTATTTTGTACCCAGTATGATTAAAAACATCATTTCCATTCCATTGTTAGACAATAATGGTTATGAGTTTAAAATCAATAAAAATTGCTTTTATTTTGATGAGGTGTGGAATTGCTCATCTACTTGGTACATTACATAATGGGCTCTATATTTGCAACAAACGAATTTCGTTCTTAAACGCTCAACACAAACGGAAATTAGATAATAACGGGAACGCACGTCTGTGGCACGCTAGGCTAGGTCACATATCCCAAGATAGGATGAAAAGGTTGGTAGACTCAAAGAACCTAGAGGTTGGGAACTTGAGTGATCTACCAACTTGTGAATCTTGTCTAAGAGGGAAAATGACCAAGAAGCCCTTTGTAGGACAAAGCAGGCTTGCCACAGGTCTGTTGGACTTGGTCCATACAGACGTGTGTGGACCACTAAGGACGCAGGCCCGAGGTGGGTTCTCCTACTTCATAACCTTCACCGATGATCATTCACGGTATGGTTATGTTTACCTGATGAGGTACAAGTCTGAAGCTCTTGAGAGGTTTAAAGAATTCAGACTTGAAGTGGAGAATCAAACCAACTGCAAAATTAAAGTCCTACGGTCAGACCGAGGCGGTGAATACCTTAGTGCCGAATTCCTAGATTATCTAAAGGAACATGGTATAATATCAGAATGGACACCTCCCGGAACACCACAGTTAAATGGCGTCTCTGAAAGGAGGAACCGAACCCTGTTGGACATGGTTCGTTCCATGATGAGTTTTACCAAATTGCCCCTATCGTTTTGGGGTTATGCATTAGAAACGGCAGCCAAGTTATTGAATTTGGCGCCTACTAGTGTAGTGACCCAAACGCCATATGAGATATGGCACGGCAAGCCTGCATCCTACAACTACTTGAAAGTGTGGGGTAGCCCCGCATACGTCAAGAGGTTAGTGGGAGATAAGCTAGAATCCAGGTCTAGCCTATGCAGGTTCGTTGGATACCCTAAAGAAACTGCGGGTTATTACTTTTATGACCCTTTGGAACAAAAGGTATTTGTTTCAAGGAATGCAGTATTCTTGGAGCAAGGCTTCCCGGAGGATATCCAACCTGATGAGCTGATCCTTGAGGAATCAAGTGATGGAACTCAGCCATCAGAAACAGTCGCGGAAACCTCACCTAGAGGATTCAGGATAGACACTAGGAGGACTGACCTACCTAGAGAAGTCCAACATGCTAGCATGAAGGACAACCTCAAGGGAGGCCAGCCCCGGCCCCTGAACCGCCGGCTCCGATACAGTCAGCACCCACAGTTACCACTAACGTTCCCGTTCTCCGAAGGTCCACTAGAGAATCCAGACCTCCAGTGAGATATGGATTTCTAGGTGCGACCGATCTTCTGGATAACGATCCTAAGACATACGGGGAAGCGATGTCAGACATCGACTCTGGGAAATGGCTTGAGGCCATGAAAACCGAAATGGACTCCATGAGCGAGAACCAAGTTTGGAGACTTGTAGATCCACCGAAAGGTGTTAAGCCAGTGGGCTGTAAGTGGGTCTACAAGCGCAAACTCGGCGTTGATGGAGAGGTTACTACCTTCAAGGCTAGGCTTGTAGCTAAGGGATACACTCAACGACCCGGGGTCGATTTTGAGGATACCTACTCGCCAGTAGCCATGGCTAAATCCATTCGGATCCTGCTTGCCATAGCAGCATGGTATGACTATGAAATATGGCAGATGGACGTGAAAACGGCCTTCCTCAACGGTTTCGTTGAAGAAGAGATCTATATGGATTAGCCGGAGGGTTTCACGGTCGCTGGAGAAGAACAGAAGGTCTGTCGTCTCCAGAAGTCCATCTATGGCCTCAAACAAGCTTCCCGGAGTTGGAACATTCGATTTGATGAAGTAATACGGGGTTATGACTTCATCAAAAAACGAATCCGACCCTTGTGTATACAAGAAGGTCAGTGGGAGCTCCATAGTGTTCCTAGTGCTTTACGTGGATGACATTCTGCTCATTGGAAATGACGTCAGAATGTTAGGAAACACGAAAGCATGGCTGTCAACCAAGTTTTCCATGAAGGACTTGGGTGAAGCATCCTACATCCTAGGCATCCAGATTGTCAGGGACAGATCTAAAAGGATGTTAGGGCTCACCCAAAACTCGTATATGGAGAAAGTCCTAAAGAGATATCGAATGGACAACTCCAAACGAGGGTTCCTTCCTATGAGGCATGGGATCAAGTTGTCCAAGAAACAGTCCCCGCAGACTGATGAGGAACTTGAAAAGATGAAAGTCATCCCCTATGCTTCTGCCGTAGGTAGCATCCAATATGCGGTCCACTGCACCAGGCCTGACATTGCATACGCTTTGAGCGTGACTAGCAGATATCAGTCCTGTGCAGGAGAGGCACATTGGAATGCAGTTAAGGGCATCCTTAAGTACCTAAGGAGGACTAAGGAAATGTTCTTAGTCTATGGCAATGGAAAACTAATTCTGGAAGGCTTTAGCGACGCCAGCTTCCAGTCTGATGACGATGATGCCAAGTCTCAATCGGGGTATGTATTCAAGCTCAACGGAGGAGTAGTGGCTTGGAAAAGTTCCAAGCAAGCAACCACTGCTGACTCCACCACTGAGGCTGAATACATAGCAGCTTCAGAAGCTGCCAAGGAAGCGGTTTGGATGAGAAACTACATCCAAGAGTTGGGTGTGGTGCCTAGCATCGCCGAGCCCGTTGTCATCTTCTGTGATAACAACGGTGCAAATAGCGCAAGCGAAGGAACCGAGATCTCACCACCGTTCCAAACACATTCTTAGACGCTACCATCTTCTTAGAGAAATGGTAGGAAGAGGTGACGTTCGGATGGACCGAGTCAACTCAGCAGACAACACAGCAGACCCGCTGACAAAGCCTATGTCGCAAAGTGCTCATACGCAACATCTTGAGAAGATGGGGATTAGGCATATGGGTGATTGGCTTTAAAGGTCAAGTGGGAGATTGTTAGAATAGGTGACCATGTAAGCCAATTTTGGCGGGTATATGTAACCTATGTCTAGACAATTATAGGTGTTTTGATAAATCATTAATGAATAAAGAAGTGAATTTTCATTTGGCATTACTTTGTTTGTGTTCACTTGCACCTATTTTTCCATATCTGTTCACTACGCAAACAGAGCCCACGGACTGAGATTCGATTTCGGGGACTGGGACTACGCTTGGAGGTAGGTCCATGAAATCAGTCTTCCCGAATCAGTCCGGAAATCTCCAAGTCAAGGAATCCCGAAAATGGGTACCGGGATTCCATTTGAGACTTGCACTAAGCATCTGCTGTCGTGTTTCATCGACGGGTGACGAGGATCGTCTGAGCAGTGTTAGTGGGTTAGCCTGCTAGGACGCAGCTGACTGAGGTGACTCGCGGGAACCGTCTTACGGAGGACCTTGAGTATGGTCTGCTAGGTATGACGTGTATTCCCGGTTCCAACGGTACAGGTAAAGTCCTTTGACTTGAGGAATTACTGAGTTTACCTGTACATCAGGATTGTATCTTAGATATGGTGAGAGATTGCCAGAATTCCATTTGGTAGTCATAAGCCATGTCTAGTGCAGTTCTGATGTACAAAGTGACAGTAGTTTCCAAGAAAGGATCTGTCTCCTGTCAATAGGTTTGACAGTTGAGTCTCATGTATGCTCTAGGTCTTGTCCCTAAAAACTGTGGCCACAGTGACTGAACAGAAGGGAAGGGTTCCCTCGCGGCGTTTAGTGTGGACAGACCGACACTTAGGTCCAAAATGGGTACCTGCATTTTCCGTGCCTTAGACTCTAAGTGTTGAGACCGTAGACAGAAGGACAAGCGTACTGTTAGAGCTTAAATGTTCATCCCTGAATATTTCACCTAGTCTCTAGTGCCATGGACCGTTGCTAGATGGCCACCCATGGTAACGGACGGGTTCTAGGAACCCGACCAAGTCTAGCTGAATGGTGAACCTAAAGAGTCACACACTATCCACACACAATTAAATATTTAATTTGGAATTAAATATTGGAGTGAAGGAATGATTAAATTAGATTTAATTGGGACCTTTATTTTTCTTGGAGAAATAATTCTTTCTATTTGATAGAAGGAATTAAATTGATAAATTGGATTTATCAAAAAGGATTTATTTAATGGGCTTAAATAATATTTATATTTATTTTAGCCTCTTGGAAATATTTAAATAGGTTTTTTAAATATTTCCATTAAATTAAATTAAATCAACGGTTGAGATTAATGGGAGAGATGGATGGCTAGGATCGTTTTGACTAGGTCAAAACACTAGTTTGACTAGGACTTTGACTAGGTCAAAATCCTAATCAAATTAGAGTTCTTGAAAGAGGAGTTTAAAGAGGATTAAACTCCTCTTCTATATAAACCCCTAGCATCCTACAATTTACATGATGATGAAACTCCAACACACACACACAACACACACACACGGTTTCTCTCTCTCTCCCATCTCTCTCGTCCGCCCCTCTCTCTCTCAAGAAAATAGTTTTTTCTTGATTCTTTTGTTCTTGGAACATTAGAATCTTGATGAATCAATACCATTAATTGATAATGTGTTATTGATTCATCCACTCCAAAATTATACACTTGTTCGTTGCTAGCACGACGTGCAAGATACGTGGGTGGATCGTGTTTCACGAATTAGAGGGTCTCAAAGACGGGATCTTGGTGCAAAACGGGGAACAACGCGTGTAGCCGTTGAAGACGAAAACGACAACGGGTAGGTCTCGTTTTAAATTTTCGCCCCTTTTAATTTCCAACCCTATGGCCTCCATGATTTGCTTTATGTTATATGTTCATGAGATACACCTAATGCCCGGGAAAATTTCAAAGGCACACCCTTTGAAACGTGTTTTTAATTTAAAAGCATGTTTAAATTCCGTTTTAATTTTTAATTATACGCGCTTCCGCATTCGGGCTTTTCCCGGGACGATCCACATAATCTTTCATGTGTGCGTGCGCTGCTGTGCAGCAATTGCACAAGGACAGCACCTGCGCGCGCGGGCGAGGGCCCGTGCGCGCGCAGGCGCGTGTCCTGTGCAGGCTGCGCGCCTGGCCGACGGTTGTGGACCGTTTTTTGGTTTTTCGTTGTTTTCGTGCGTTTTCAGAAAATTTGATTTTTCTTTATAATTCTGGGAATTTTTCTGAATTAATTAACTTGGGGCATTTTAATTTTGGTTGAGATTTTATATTTCATAGAATTAATATTGCCTTGTTAATTATGGAAAAGGATTTTCCAACAAAAATCGTTGTGCATAGGTTGCACCATTGTCCTATATTTGGTGTGAATATTTTACATGTAAATTCTACATTTATTTTATGGTATGGATTATCATGGATGTTGGTATAGCATATTTTATGTGGGATATGTATTTATGCTATTTGTGTTAATTGATTTGACAAAGGATGATCACAAAGCCCCTAGACCGCATGTATGGTTATTTATATTTATTTGTTGGGTTGTGGCCTGTGTGCCTCTTTATTTTCCTCTCTGTCTCTCTTCTAGTTGCCTTGGAATAATAAGGCTTTCTCTCTCTCTCCTAATGTACTCCCCCCAAATGTTTAATTGGGGTTTCTTATTTTATGATGTAATGAGAGTAGAATTAGTGGTGAGGTTTTATTTTTTTTGTAAATAAAAGCTGCAAGAGAAGACAAGCCCATGGTATTAGAGGCCCATAGAGGTAGCCATCAGATGGCCGACGGAGGATCCATGGAGAAGGAGCCCGGTGTAGGCCCAAGATGGAGAGCCCAAGAAGATAAAGAGGACTTACAAGGCCCACTGCATATAATGGATTATTAAATCTTGTAATAGCGTAGGGCCTACCCTTAGATTGACCATAGATCTACTGCGGGCTCATTGGGTAGCATAGGTTTGGGCTTGTGATCATCCTACAGGGGCGTGCTAGACTTTATTTTGCATGCGATGCGTATTATATGCTTATGATTATTCTATATGCTTTATGTATGGTTACATTCACGCTTAGAATATTTCTGCCATAACGCATGCAATGTAATACTTAATATGTGATGAGGTCTCGTTCTATCAAAACTCTCACTTGGTGAAACCAAGTTAAATATAGACCCTTAATAAATGGACTAGGATTCTGGGAGTCTGTCCAAGCCTTCCATCCATGGCAAAAATGAGGAAGATCTTTTAGGTCGATAGCATGGTCTCACGAGTCGTGGCACGACTATCGTGCTTAAAAGAAGCTGCACTTTGTCATGAACGAGGAGTAGACTGCTGTTACCTGTCTCACGAGTCGTGGAGGCAGTGGGTCTATGAATCGGTTGATTGGGTCGGGTCTAACGCCCGAATAACGTGATTCGCTTGGAGTCCTTGGGATCACGTGAAAGGGTGAGGCAATTATCTTGGGAATCTCGTGGAACGAGAATGGTATGGAATACCTCCCACGGGTTCTTTTCCCATGCGAATCGTAAAAGCGGGGTATGGGGGAGATCACTGTGGATCCTGAGCCCACTAGGAAAGGATTTCCCGAAAACAACGTTTGAGAGTGCCGTGTTTTCGTAGAAATAGTGGGAGAGGTTAAGGACTAAAGACCGAGACTCAACCAAAATATTACTTCATTCTGCTTATTATTTTCTGTTTTATATATTTATGAATGTCTAAGAATCCACCAAACACATTATTAAGAGGCTTATTAAAAGGGAACCAATTACACGGATTGACTGCGAAATCTTAAGATGGTCTTAGATTTCCAGAACCTTAACTCGCATACTGGAATGAGGACGTTCCTCAGCCCTTGCCGGAGGGGTCGACAACTAAGGCAACGCCTGGCGTTCAAAAGTTGAAGGATAACCGCCGTCAAGTAGGATATAATGATGTTGGCTCAAACTATGCTTCGTTTGCATCATGTCTGTATGGTCCCGGACCAGCATGTAGGGTAAAATGCGACGAAGGCATTTTTGAAGCTAAGATGACTGAAGGGATGTCTGTACAAAGAACATGGAGTGATGAAGCAATCCCTAGGGGAGAAGCTCAAAAGATCTCCACGCCAGTCTTGAAATAGAGACGTACATTGACATGATCCCTCAATCTCTTCCTTCCTCCTACGAACCATTAATTATCAACATGAACGAGCTTAGAAAGGATCTTCATAGGTTGGTAATTATGTTGGTCTAGTACGAAGCAACGATTGCAAAATCTGTGCCGTCGGTACTAGTAGGAGAGGCTTCAACCTCCATAGCGGAAGGCAAAGGTGCCAGACGCCAAAAGAGGAAGAAGGGTAAGGTGACATCAACTATTAAGCACTTCAAGTGTTGTTCCTTTACAACACAAGGTGGAGGTAAAGGAAAGAGCAAAAGGTTCAAGCAGTCAAGTTCATAGATTTCTAAGAACGTAAGCATTCACTGTCGTAAAGAGGGCCATTGGAAAAGGGAGTATCCTGAACCTCTCTTCAATGTAAATTTGATATTGAGTATTGACATGATCACTTTTACTCTATTTGGTATTTGATACCATTCCTATCACTAATCTGCGGGTGGTTTGCAGAAAGTGAATAAGGACTTAAAAGCCAAGAACAGTTCTAGGATTCAACAATGGCAAGGTCCATTGATGAAAAGGACTAGAGATTTGTTAGGCCCATAATCGTGATCATGTTAGGATAATATAGGAATTACGTAACCTAGCATGATCAAAAGTATGTCTCTTTGTTGGACAAAGGTTTTATTACATACATATTTGATCAAACAAAATTATTGAATATTGATTCATGTTTGCTAGTAGTTACACGTAAATTCCTAGAACACCATCCCATAAAAGGTTTATGGATACTCAAAATTCAAATTATCTAAATGGATTCATCATGACCAACTTACAAATTTGGCATCTACAACAGCTAGGACGTTTCTTCTTATTAAAAGATAAGTAAATTGGAAAGTTCGATGAATCTAGAAATAGATGATTCGAATCGACTAAATTTACGAGTCTTTTATAAAGAAGAAAGTCCCAAAGCTCTTTGTTGGATGAAGTAGGCTTGCCAAATAGTCTATTGGAAGGGATCCAATAAGACAACTGTAGGTTATTAATACACAAGACCATAAGAGGGTTCAAAAGTCTAAAGGTCCCACAGGAGGTTTGGGAATTAGACTTAAGGAGGTGAATCATAAATGGTTGCAAAATTAAACCTGTTTCGATAGGATCGAAAAGGCTGTGTATTTAGTGGGAGCTCTTGAGCATCCAGTTGAGAATGGAATTCTCAATGAAACGTTTCCTATAAAGGCTAAGATGACGGTCTCTGATAAAGGGAACGATCAAGCCTCGTTGGACGGAGGTTGATCGAAGATTCACCCAATTACCTTAGCCCGTGAAGACGTAGACTCGAAAAATTGCCAACGTAAGGAACATGGCACTTTGTTGGAGTCACGCACAAGGAGCCACGGTTTGGCAAGCCTATGTCTCGACAAAGTCCTTGGGCATGTAGAAGGATCCTACATACGTCAAGGGCTAGTGGGAGAAAAATTAGACTCGGTGTCTGGTTTGTGTAGGTTTACGGCAGAATAATGCTAACGTTGCTTATAATCGCATTTCCTACTTAAACTGATCACATTCCAGTCCCTTTAAGAACAAACCCGAATGTCGTAGAGGTACGAGCGATCGGGTTAAGTTCGGTCAAAATTGGATAGAAATCCAAATGACTTGCGGAACATGATGTTGGACATCGTAGTAGGATTTATGGAAAGGATCCATAGAATCCGCTAGGAAATTCAAACCGGGTTTGAAACACCACATAACTGGAATATTCGTTTTGACGAGCTCATACGGAGCATGACTCGGTCTTAAACAACGTAGGTGATCAGTGGGAGTAGAAATGGCGTTCCAAGTGTTTAAGTGTGTAATATCTTTATTCATGGATGAATTCAAGGCATTAGGAATCACTAAAACACAAACCGTAACTCACGAAAATTCTCCATGACATTTTAGGATTCCCACATACATATCATGAATTGAGCTTTTGAAAGACTCAATCATGGTAGACTGATGAGAAAAACTCATATATGTAGAGGAACAAGTTGTTCGAGACTCAGTCATGGTAAAGACTGATGAGAAAACTTAGATACTGTGAATAAAGCATCAAGCCATTCAAGACTTAGTCACGGTGGACTAATGAGAAGGCTTGGATGTTGAGTATCCCCTACGTCTTAACCCTAGGCAAACATACGATATGTTTACTCGGTGCATAGGAACCGATGTTGAGAGTGCTTCTTGCATGGCTCAACAGAGATCGGTAATGCACTAAAGGGTTGAAGACAGCAATCAAGAACGATCCTTAGTACCTGAATAAGGACTAAAGATGGGTTCATGATGCACCGTTTGTTGAGAGTTTCTTTGGAAGGCTAAAGCGATACTAGCTTACAGAGAATAAATGAAAACCAGTTAGTTTCAAAGGTATGCACAGTCAGGCCCAATGACGAGTGCATTGAATAATGGTCACTGATGAAGACTGCGTCCAGAGGATGGACGTGGTGCCTAGCACGACCAAGCCATGTTCGCCTATATGGCAAGCAACTTGGCTATGGGAGTATTGGCACGAGATCTCATCACAAGATCCACGAAAATATTCTTAGACAACCACCATCTCTAGGAGGCAATGGTGGATAGAGGTAACACGGTTAGACCGTATTGCTTCGCAAGGAAATATAAGTGGACTCACAATACCTTAGTCAGTATAGTAGACTACTCATACTCAGAGGATTCTGAACAAAATGAGTAATTGACTTATTGGTCAAGTGGGAGATTGTTAGAATAGGTGACCAGAAAGTCAATGGTATTGGCTGTTCTGAGAACCATTCATCAATCGGTGAACAAGTAATATTATGTTAATGAATGTAGTAAGGATTCATAGGCATGAGTTTGTTGTACTTACTGCTTCCATCGTTACGATGTCACAACAAACACCCATAGACTGAAATAACATTTCGGGAAATCGGAACTATGCTTGGAGGTAGGTTCATGAAATCAGTTTCGCCGAATAAGTCTGAAATACTTCAAGTCAAAGGAATCTCGAGATAGGGCATCGACAATCTATTTGAGACTTGCACTAAGCATCTGCTGTCGTGTTTCATCGACGGGTGACGAGGATCGTCTAAGCAGTGTTAGTGGGTCGGCCTGCTGGGGAGCGGCCGACTGAGGTGACTCGCGGGAATCATCATATGGAAGCCACTCGGGCTTGGTCGGTATGACTCGTATTCCCGGTTCCGATAGTACGGGATTAGTCATCGGACTTGAGGAGCACGGCAGTCCCCTACATACTAAGGTTGTATCTTGGATATGGTGAAATTTGACCGGTTATATTACATGGTCATCATAAGCCTCGTCCAGTGCAGTCGGAGTATGTAAGAACGGTGAATTCCAAGATAGGATCTATCCCCTATCAAAGGATATGACAACAAGATCTCCTATGCGCTCGGAGATGGTTTAGACTCACAAAGTCTATGGCCATAGCACTTGATGTAGTGGGAAAGGATTTCCTAAGTTGAGTTAAACCTATCTCGAGCATTATGCATAGTTGCCTAGTCAAGGATGGGAACCGACCCCTAGACTAAAGGCCGGGAGACAGGCGACAGTAGGACCGTACCCATACATATCGAGCATCGGTAGGACCGCACCTGCGTATAACTCGGAGCCTAAATGTTCACACCACATATTCACCTAGTCTCTAGTGCCATGGACCGTTGCTAGATGGCCACCCATGGTAACGGACTACTTTGGTTATGAAATAACAAGAAGTAGGTCCAAATCTAGCTGAAAGGTGAACCTAAAGAGTCACACCCGCTACACCAAATGAAAGGGAATTAATTTGAAATTAATTCCGGGAGAAGGTTTAATTTAATGGAATTAAATTATACTTCTTGGAGATTCAAGCCTCGATGGATTATTTGGGATAATCGGGCTTGAGTTCATAAATTAGATTTATGAATTTTATAAAGCATGGGCTTTCCTTTTAATTAGATTAAAATGGTGAATTAATTAATTAGTGGGCTTGGTATATTAAATAGGATTTAATATAAAGTCCATGGGACTATTTAATTTAGAATTAAATAATCCCATTCTATGGAATTAATTAATGGGCTTGGTATATTAAATAGGTCATTTTCATTAATTAATTAATGGGCTTAGTATATTAAATATGATTTAATATAAAATCCATGGGAATATTTAATTTAGAATTAAATAGGCCCATTCCATAAAGCCCATCAAAATGGATGGACAAGATTTGATCTAGAGAATGATGAGATGAAGGGCCATGATTAATTTGACTTAATCAAAGCCTAATTTGACTAGGATTTGACTAGGTCAAAATCCTAGTCAAAGTGTGTCTCTTTGGAAGAGTTTGAGAAGGAATAGGAAATTCCATCTTTTATAAATACTCAAAAAAACACACACTCACACCTACTATTGTCTACAACTCTCATCTCTCATCTCTCTCAGGATTTTCGTCCATCCCCTCTTCTTTTCTCCAAGATTTCTACTTTGTTCTTCTTGATTTATTTAAGGTAGAACATAAGAGACGCCGATTGCGTTAATTGATAGCGTGTACCGATGTCTCTTCTCCCCAATGATTTTCTTGCTAGCACAAGGGTTCGTTGCTTTCCGGTGCAGCGAGTGAGATATTTAGAGAGTCTCTTCTTTGAGATCATGGTGCAAAACGGGGAACAATGCATGTAACCGAAACAAAGACAAAACTACAACCGGGTAGGTTCTTTAATTATGTTTTTTCGGTTCTAATTATATGGCCTCCATGTTGTGTTTTATTGAACATGAGATACACCGAACGCCCAGGAGAATCAAGGGCACATCCCTTGATTCGTTTATGTATGTTATGCATGATTTAAATTCCATTTAATTATGCTTTGTAATTTTTACTACGCATTCTTTCGCGCTTCCGCTATATGCGCTCATCCCCCGGGACGATCCACATAATCTTTCAGCTTTCGCATTCGCGCTACTCCCGGGTCGATCCACACGCCATTGCTAGGCTTTTCGTGGTATCAGACCCGATTCGGTGTATAGGCCTAGGGTTTTGTGTGCGTTTAAAGCATGAAAACGTTTATGGCATGATTTATTTAATTGTTGATGTTATAATTATCAACCATGTCATTTCTTGCTTTTAATCATGTATGAATTTTGGTGCTGTTGGTTTCTTGTTTTTCTTGGGAAATGGGAGGCAGAAAAATAAAACGGAGGAAAACGACACACGCGGCCAGCCAGCGGCTGACCGCGCACGCAGTGCGCTCAGGCGAGGCGAGCGCGCAGACGCGCAGCCAGACGTCAAGCGCGGACGCATGGCTAGGCGTGCGCGCACGCGGGCAGGGAAGCCCGCGCGCGCGCTAGGTCAGTGCATCGGAGCGCCTGCGTGGCCGGTGCGCGGCCAGGGAGGCTGCGCGCGCACGCGCGCATGAGGCAGTGCTGCCAGGCGCGCACGCAGGAAGACAATGGAGTCTGCGCACGCGCGCCGGGGAGGCGCGCCCGATGCACATGTGCGTGCGGCCTGCGCGTAGGATGCACACGCAGGCGGCGCGGCAGGATGGCGCGCGTTGGCAGAGGTGCCTGCGCGCGGCAGCCCGCCAGCGCGCACCAGTGTGCGCAGCACAACCGACCAGGCGCGCGCGCGAGCAAGCCTCAAACAAGCATCCCGAAGTTGGAAGATTCGCTTTGACGAAGTCATACGGGATTATGATTTCATCAAAAATGAATCCAACCCTTGTGTATACAAGAAGGTCAATGGGAGCTCTATAGTGTTCGTAGTGCTTTATGCGGATGACATTCTACTCATAGGAAATCGCGTTAGAATGTTGGGTAACATAAAAGCATGGTTATCAACTCAATTTTCCATGAAGGATTTGGGTAAAGCCTGTTACATTCTTGGCATCCTGATTGTCAGGGACAGATCTAAAAGAATGTTAAGACTAACCCAAAACTCGTATATGGAGAAAGCTCTGAAAAGGTTTCGGATGGACAACTCCAAACGAGGATTCCTTCCCATTAGGCATGGGATCAAGTTGTCCAAGAAACAATCTCCGCAGACTGATGAGGAACTTGAAAAGATGAATATCGTTCCCTGTGCTTCTGTCGTAGGAAGCATCCAATATGCGGTCCACTGCACTAGACCTGACATCGCTTACGCCTTAAGTGTAACAAGCAGATATCAGTCCTATGCAGGAGAGGCACATTGGAATACGGTCAAGGGCATCCTTAAGTACCTAAGGAGGACTAAGGAAATGCTCTTAGTCTATGGCAATGGAGAATTGATCCTGGAAGGCTTTAGCGACGCTAGCTTCCAGGCAGATGATAATGATGCCAAATCTAAATCAGGTTATGTATTCAAGCTCAATAGAGGAGTGGTAGCATGGAAAAGTTCCAAGCAAGGAACCATTGCTGATTCCACTACTGTGGCCGAATACATAGCAGATTCAGAAGCTGCCAAAGAAGTGGTTTGGGTGAGAAACTACATCCAAGAGTTGGGTGTGGTGCCTATTATCGCTGAGCTCATTGTCATCTTTTGTGATAACAACGTAGCCATAGCGCAAGCAAAGGAACTGAGATCTCATCACCGATCCAAACACATTCTTAGATGCTACCACATTCTAAGAGAAATGATTGGAAGAGGTGACGGTCGGATGGACCAAGTCAACTCAATAGACAACACAGCAGATCCGCTGACAAAGCCTATGTCGCAGAGCACTCATACGCAATATCTTGAGAAGATGGGCATTAGGCATACGGGCAATTGGCTCTAAAGGTCAAGTGGGAGACTGTTAGAATAGGTGACCATGTAGCCAATCTTGTTAGGCGAATTGTAACCTATGTCTGAAAAATTTTGAAGTTTTAATAAATTTTGATGAATAAGAAAGTGAAAATTCATTTGGCGCATACTTTGTCTGTGTTCACTTTATCTGCTTTATAACAGTTCGCTACACAAACAAAGCCCACAGACTGAAATCACATTTCGGGGACTAGGACTACGCTTGGAGGTAGGTCCATGATATCAGTTCCGCCGAATCAGTCTGGAAATCTCCAAGTCAAGGAATCTCAAAAATGGGTACCGAAATTCCACTTGAGCCTTGCCCTAAGCATGTGTTGTCGTGTTTCATCGACGGGTGACGAGGGTCGTCTAAGTAGTGTTAGTGGGTCGGCCTGCTGAGGAGCAGCTGACTGAGGTGACTCGCGGGAACGGTCTTACGGAGGACCTTGAGTAGGGTCGGCTAGGTATGACGTGAGTTCCCGGTTCCAATGATACAGGTCAAATCCTTTGACTTGAGGAATTGCTGAGTTTACCTGTACATCGAGACTGTATCTTAGGTATGGTGAGATATTACAAAAATGCAGTTGAGTAGTCCTAAGCCATGTCTAGTCCAGCCACGATGTACAACGTGACAGTAGTTTCCAAGAAAGGATCTGTCTCCTGTCAAGGGTGTTGACAGTTATGTCTCACAATACTCTGTGTCTCGTCCTTAAAATCTGTGACCGCAGTAACTGAACAGAAGGGAAGGTTTCCCTGCGGCATTTGATAAAGGACAGACCGACACTTAGGTCTAAAATAGGTACCTACATATCCGTGCCGTAGACCCTAAGTGGTGAGACCGTAGACGGAAGGATAGATGTACTCTAGAGCCTAAATGTTCATCCCCACGCATATCACCTAATCTCTAGTACCATGGACCGTTGCTAGACGGCTACCCATGGTGACGGGCGGATTCTAGGAATCCAACCAACTCTAACTGAAGGTGAACCTAAAGAGTCACACACAATCCGCACACATGGCGTATTTAATTTGAAATTAAATATTTGGAAAAATGGAACGATTAAATTGGATTTAATCGGGTCCTTCTTTTTTTGGAAAGAAATTAATTCCTTTTATTAGATGAAAGGAATTTATCTAATAAATTAGATTTATTGAAAATTAATTTAATAGGCTTGGAATAAATATTTATATTTGATATATTTATTTATTGCCTTTTGGTTTATTTAAATGAGATTTAATATTGCATTAAATTAATCAGTGGTTGAGATTAAAGAGAGGAATCAATGGCTAGGATTGGTTTGACCAAGAGAGCTAGTAGTTGACTAGGATTTGACTAGGTCAAATCCTATTCAAGGAGGAGTCTTCAAAGAGTACGAATTAGAAGAGGAATAGGATTCCTCCTCTATAAATACTCCTAAGTGTTTTCTTTGAAAGAGATGATGAAAAAATTGAAGCACACACACATACACACACTTCGGCTCCTCCTCTCTCCCTCTCTTCCAAGAAACTCTTCCAAGTTCTTTTGTGTTTCACAATTGAACTCTAAGGAGGGTTGATCTCGTTAATCAATAATTTTCGATCAATCCGCCCTCTCCAAATAAACATACACTTGTTTTTTCGCTAGAACGAAGATCAAGATACGTGGGCGGGTTGCGTGTACAAATTAGAGGGTTTTCCATTCGAGATCTTGGAGCAAAACGGGGAACAACGCGAGTACAGCTTGAAGACGAAAATGACAATCGGTAGGTTCCCGGTTTAAGATTTTTGTCCCTTTTCTTTTAAACCCTATGGCCTCCATGATAAGTTTTGTATGTTTTTATTATTCATGAGATACACCGAATGCCCGGGAGGTTCAAGGGAACACCCCTTGAACATGTTTATTTTATCTCATTTATGCATGTTTAAATTCTTGCAATTTTAATTATACTGCGCTTCCGCATTCGCGCTACTCCCGGGCCAATCCAATCAGATTCGCAAGATATTTTGTCTCACCTATTCTCATTGTTCTGAGGACTCCAAGCGAACCATGTTACTCAGTGTTGGGCCCAATCTATCAACCAAATCATGTTTCAAATGTCGCCCCCCACGACTCGTGAGACAGGGAAACAATGAGTGCAGTCTCTTTGTTCACAACAATGGTGCAGCTCTCCCCTAGTCCAAGTGTGCCACGACTTGTGAGACCACACTTAGGTAGTGGTAGCTTCCTCACCACATTGATGTGGATGGAAGGCTCGGACAGATCAAAATACCATTTTGATTCAAGTTCGTTCTGGGCCTAATATTTAATTTGGTCCAATCAAATGAGAGTTTGATAATGACCAAGACCTCATCATATTAAGTATTTTAGCATTCATAAATATCCAATATATGTTAAAGCATTTAAATAAATTTGTCGCATGCAGTAAACATAGCATACCCCTGTTAGGATGATCACAAGCCCAACCTATACGACCCACTGAGCCTGTAGTGAATCTATGGTCTGTCTAGGGTGGTCCTACATTATTAGATAAGTAATAAATCCTTTGCCATTCCAATGGCCCTTGTGGCTCTTCTTGTTTCACGCTTTGACGTTACACTTTGGGCCTTCGAACTCTATAGGCTTGTCCAAATAAAACCTCACCAAAGCTATCTACGCTCATTACATATAAAGGCAATATATGGAAAGAAATGAAAAAGCCTTAACAACATGAGGCTAGAGAAACGGGAGATGATAGTCCCAAAACAGGAGGCACGCAGGCCCCACCCAACAGAATTATAAATAAACAACATTCATCCATATATAAGGTCTAGAGCTCTTGTGATCATTCCATGTTGATCCCATCAACACACATAATACACTTATACCAAATAATCATGCCTAATTATGGATATTCAAAGTATCCA
Source organism: Sesamum alatum (assembly GCA_034509735.1). NCBI lineage: Eukaryota > Viridiplantae > Streptophyta > Magnoliopsida > Lamiales > Pedaliaceae > Sesamum > Sesamum alatum. The sequence continues at coordinate 17,788,598 of JACGWO010000005.1, read as the reverse complement.
AGTGATGCCCAACATCAGAAGGTATAAATATATAAATAATATGCAAAGTTCAAATTTCAAAGTTAATAGACATTATATAGAATGCATCGAATGCCTGTACTAAACCCAAATTAATTAAGCAAATTTGATCTAAAAAAAAATTCAATAATTCCAAAATCAAGTATGCAAAATTAATTCAATTTCAGAAAAATGTGTAGAAATCCTAAAAAATCCATTTTTTTATGAAAAAGTCGAAAACTTGCACAAAACGACCCAGCCGTCATGCCTGCTGGCCAGCTGTCATGCCTGCTAGCCAGCCGCCTGCACAGAGCTGTGTGCGCGCGCGCGCCCTGTGCAGCACTGGCCCGACGACCAACAGCTGCACGCCTGCGCACGGCGCAGTCTGTGCGGCCAGCAGGGGCGGAAGCCAACTGCTGCCGCTGCTGTCCATTTTTAAGCAGGTTCGATCTCTCATATCAGCATATTAATACATAATATAAACTGAAAATAAACATGCAATTTTTTAATGTCCAATCTATAAAATCGTGTGTACAATGTCCATCAAATTCAAATAAATGAACAAGCTTATTCATTCATATATTCATACAATCACACATGCTCATAAAGCCGTGAAAAGCAAGTTGTACATGCCAAGCACATAGATTTGTGCCCCTTGCATAGAACCGAGCTTTGATACCACTTTAAGGACAAACGAATCCGCCCGGGAGCGCGAGCGGAAGCGTGGAAAGCGCAAATTTAAATATAAATCACATAAATAAATGCATAATCATAAATCCCAAAGAGTGTACCTTTGGATGCTTAATCGGGCGTTCGATGTAGGATGTATCAATATTAAAATGCATATATTATACATAGGGCATAGAAATAAAAGATTAACTACAATAACGTAAAATCAAGAATACCTTCGTAGTTTAACTCCTTGCACGGCTACTTGCTTTGTTCCTCTCCAGAATTGTTCACCAAGTTCAAAGTTTATGAACTCTCTAGAGGTGATCCACACCACACCGGAAGAGATGCATGTTTTCCTTGCTAGAAGAAAACGGATATTGGAGGACTCGGTTTAAGAAAAAGGAACACTATTGGTTAGTGTTTTTCTTAAACTTACTTTGTTCTTCCAAATGATCCAAGATCAAATGAAGAACAAAGGGATATGTGATAGAGAGAGAGAGAGAGAGAGAGAGAGAGAGAGGGCCGAGAGTTTGGGAGAGAGGAGTGTAATGTGTTCTTCTTCTTTTTCCTAGAAAAAGATGACGAATGATTCTCATGCTCTGATAAATGTATATACCCATATATATACAAAATTAATATAATTATTGAAATGTGTCTAGGTTCATCCAAGGATGTCTAGATACATCTCAATCAATCTCATTAATTCATCAATCAAGTCTATCATCTCTTAAGGTATGATTTAATCATACCAAAAGAGAGAGGCTTGACTGGAATGGATTTGTCCCTTACCAAAAGAGACAAGTCAATACATCAAGCATGTATGGCCGATTTTTACCCCTTCAAAAGTGGTAATTTTCGGCCATACCACATTAGGGAACAAGTCCAATTTCTTTCTATTGCAAAAGTGGAATTAACACACCTCTTGGGCCAAAATTTAATGGACCGGGTTTCACTATCTATTACAACGAACGCAAAATTAAATCCCATTTAATTCAAGGTCCACTTAAATAATTCCCATTGATCTTTTAATCCAATTAAAAGAATCAATATTTCGACTCTTTATATTAACCGATAAATCCTATTTATCGATTAAATGAGGGCCATATACAATATTGGCACGTTCATCCAATGGACAATCCCTAAGTAATCCAAGTACTTAATTATCCTCCGAAATTGACTCCAAGTCAATTTCTCCACCTTCGCGGTGATTTGTGTGTGACCCTTTAGGTTCACACTCAGCTAGACTTGGGCTCATGTCCAACAGGGGCCCGTTACAATGGGTGGCCATCTAGCAATGGTACATGACACTAGAGATTAGGTGAATGTTGGAGTGAAAATTTAGGCGCCGATTTCGTACGGGTATGGTCCTTCCGTCTACCGTCTCCCGGCCTTAGTCTAGGGTATGAAATTGGGCGTCGGTTCCCATCCTTGACTAGGCATCTATGCTTAATACTAAAGACTACGTATGCCTCATTGCATCAACATAGGAAACCATTTCGACCAACCACTGTGGTCACAGGTTTAAGCAACATGAACGTGTCTCCGAGTGTATTGGAGAAACCTCTGTCATATACTGACAGGGGACAGATCCTCTTCTTGAAACCCACCGTCGTCGCTACACATTCTCACTGCACTGGATAAGACTTATAATGATCATCTTACAGAATGATCACCTCTCGCCAAATCCAAGATACAGCAATACTGTGTATGTGACTGCCATGGTTCTTCAAGTCTGAGGACTACTCCCGTACTATCAGAATCAGGGAAATCCAATCATACCGACCAAGTCTCCAAGGCTTCCATATGATGGTCTCCGCGAGTCAGTTCAGTCGGCTCGACCCCAATCGACCAACCCACCAAGATTGTATAGGCATATCACGCCTGTCGCTGATGAAACACGACACTCATCCAATGAATACGACTCTTGGTGTGCGATAGCCCTACATATATCAAGAGACTAGTAGGAGACAAATGGGACTCGAGGTTATCCTAAGGAAACTACGGGGTATTATATTCATGATCCTTTCAAGTAAAAGATTTTTGTCTTGAGGAACGCGCTGTTCCTGGAAAAGGGTTTTCCAGCGGATACCCGTCGTGCGGAATTGCTCCTTGAGGAGTCAAGTGAGGCAATACCTCAAACAGATGCAGCGACATCATCTGCGCCTGTAGTTCCCGCTGATGATATTCGTGTCCTCTGAAGGTTGACTAGAGTTTTCCATCGACCTGATAGGTATGGGTTTTTGGGTCTGACTGGTCAGTTGGACAAGGTTTGGACCTTAGTAGATCCACCCAAAGGTGTCAAACCCATTGGGTGTAAATGGGTCTACAAATGTAAGCTTGGAGCAGATAGGGAGGTGACTACCTTCAAGGCTAGGCTTGAGGCAAATGGTTATACTCAGCGGCCTGGGGTCGGTTTTTGAGAAAACCTATTCGCCCGTAGTAATGGCCAAGTCCATTCGGATTATGCTTGTAATAGCTGTATGGTATGACTTTGAAATATGGTAGATGGACGTGAAGACGACTTTCCTTAAGGGATTCATTAAGGAAGAGATCTATATGGATCAGCGGGAAGATGTCACATCTATTGGAGAAGAGCAGAAGGTCTGCCATCTCTAAAGGTCCATCTATGGTCTCAAACAAGCTTCCCGAAGTTGGAATATTTTGATGAAGTCATACGGGGTTACCTAATTAGATTTCATCAAGAATGAGTTTGACATTTGTGTATACAAGAAGGTGAGTGGGAGCTCGGTTGCGTTCCTAGTGCTTTATGTGAACGACATCTTACTCATTGTGAATGATGTCAAGATGTTAGGTGACACTAAAGCATGGTTGTCCACAAAATTCTCCATGAAGGATTTCGGTTATGCTTTCTACATCCTAGGCATCAAGATTATCCGGGATAGATCTAAAGGGATGTTATGAATGACCCAAACCTCGTAAATTGAGAAAGTCTTGAAGAGATTCAAGACGGAAAACTCCAAACGAGGATTCCTTCCTATGAGGCATGGGGTTAAACTGTCCAAGAAGCAGTCTTCTAAGACTAATGAGGAAGTTAGAAGGATGTCGGACATCCCCTATGCTTCGGCTGTAGGCAACACACAGTATTTTGTGCAGTGCACAAGGCCCCATCTCGCCTTTTCTTTGAGCGTAACAAGCAGATATCAGGCTTCTGCCGGTGAGGCTCACTGGACTACAGTCAACACCATTCTTAAGTTCTTGAGAAGGACTAAAGATAATTTTTAGTTTATGGTGGTGGAGAGTTAATTCTGGAAAGCAACAGCGACGCTAGCTTCCAGTCTGATGAGGATGATGAAGTCTCAATCAAGATTGTATTCAGGCTGAATGGTGGAGTGGTGGCTTGGAAAAGTTCCAAGCAGGATACAACAGCTGATTCCACTACTAAAGCTGAGTACATAGCAGCTTTGGAAGTAGCTAAGGAGGCGGTTTGGATGAAAAACTACATCCAAGAGTTGGGTGTAGTGCCTAACATTGTCGAGCCAGTAGTTATCTTCTGTGATAACAACAGGGTCATAGCGCAAGCGAAGGAACCGAGATCCCAACACCAATTCAAACATATTCTTAGACGCTACCATCTGCTTAGATAGATGGTGGGAAAAGGTAATGTTTGGATAGATCGAGTTACAATGGCAGAAAATATGGTTGATCCACTGACCAAGCCAGTGTCGCAGATTGCTCGTACTCAGCATCTTGGGAAGATGGCTTTGAGGTCATGAGTGATTAGCTTTTGGGTCAAGTGGGAGATTGTTAGAATAGGTAACCGGAAAGCCAATTAGATTGGCCTTGATGTAATCTGTTTCTGACAATTTCATTGTAATTATAATATTGTCATATGAATAAAGTGAGTATTCATGTTTGGCAATTCCATTTGTTGTGCTTACTATTTATGTTTATTCTGTTAGCATCACAACAAAGCCCACAGACCAAACGTATAACCCATGTAGTTGAATTGCGCATTGGATGGCAGCTATCAAACCAACTTCTAAGTGTTGGGTCTGAAACATTCCAAGTCGAGGACCTCGAGATAGGGCATCGAGGATTCTATAGAGACTTTCACTAAGGATTGCATTCATTGGATGAGTGCCATGTTTCAATTCTAGAAGAAGCGAATTAATTTAATTGAACTAAATTAATTCAGAGAAAATAATTGATTGGATCATTTGTTGGGAAATCCATTTGATGGATGGTCGAAGATGTAATTAATTGAATTAGTTAATTTTTTGGACTTAGAACCTTTAAATTGATTGGATTAATTTATCGAGTTTTGGCTAGAATAATTGATTGGATCAATTATTCATAATTTGGACTTATGTTTATTTAATTGGATTGAATAAATTACTGGAATTCAATTGGATATAAATTAATTAGATTAATTAATCCCCAATAGACTCATATTTGGACTTTATTAATTTGATTAAATACAAGTCCAAAACATAAAAATCCAAGTTCACTTTACATGCAAGTTGAAGCAAGTTAAGGAGGAGTTGAAACTCCTGCATTTGCAAGGTGAGTGGCTGGCCATATGGTGATATGTGGGAGGTTTTTCTCTTACAATCATGTGTAGTAGTTATGCTAGAAATATGTGTGTGTGGAAATTGCCTTGGAGGTCAATTGAGAACGTGGAATTTTGAATTCTACTTGCTACATACACGAAACTACTATCTACACTATTTACTAACTTACTTTCTTCAATTTGTGCTGGAGTTTTTTGGCCATAAACAATATGAAATTCTCTCTTTAGTGTTCATACTTCTTAGAGAAGAATTGAACAAAATGTTCCAAAATTCACGAATTCATAGTGTTTTCTTTGGAATTGCTTCTTCTTCCTTTTTCTGTTTTCTATCTAGCAATTGGATAGAAATGAATCCCAAGTGTGGTGTGGCATGCATTAGAGGAGTTCTACGTTGAACTCTCAAGTAGATGAACGAAGGAGCAAAAGAATGGAACAATTCCCGAACCCGTTCTACGTAAATCGAACAAAGGTTGGTTTTCTTTTACGTTTACATATACCTTTGTTCTTGTCCTTTTAAGCCACTTGTCCAGCATCCTTGCTTTTGTTATTTGTGCTTTCACAAACACCGGACGCCCGGGAACTTGACGGGGAATACCCATTTGAATCCGGTTTAAATTATGCCTTAAAGTTATATTTTTTTTACGCTTCCATTGCGTTCCCCGCCGTACCCAATTCTTTCAGCTTCGTCACATCAGGGGGAACGTATTGTTACCTTGTAATGCCCTTCGGGCTAAAAAATGCAGGTGCTACCTACCAGCGGCTGGTGGACCATATGTTACGAGAACAACTCGGATGCAACATAGAGGTATACGTGAACAACATGTTAGTGAAGAACCGGCTAGCGGACCAGCACATCACATATCTTGCTGAAACATTCAACATACTAAGGAAGTACCACAGAAAACTGAACCCCACTAAGTGTCCATTCGGAGTCCGAAGCAAGTGATTCCTCCTGCGGCAAGGAATGATCCTCCTGCAGGGACCAGCTAGAGAGGAACCTTTTCTTAACCACCCTTTCTTCAATTGGGCAAGGAGTCCTAGCTCTGGTGGCAGGATGAGGAGCAGGGGGTGTAAGGGAGCCAGACTGACCCTTAGCCTTCTTAGTGGGATTAGGGAGGGGATCAGCGGGGCATTTACCCTTGCGGTCCCCTGTCGATGCAGAAATGGCAGGCATAGACGAGGGACTCTTCAGCAGGGTCCGCCGAGCAAGGAAGCCGGCACCCTGGAGCTGGTCCGACTTGTCCTGGTGCCAATTCTGGAACATTTTTCTTACACCCCCAAAAGGTAAAAACATGCACACAATTCATACATTTGTTAACAAGTTCCCTTGTGGCAGGGAAGCAATATACACAAAAGGCTGCATGATGATATACCAGCAGCTGGATCTGAAACGGATATGTGGATCGGCCCGGGAGATGAACGCGAATAGCGGAAGCACGAAAGATAGCATAATAAAATTGCAAAGCATAATTAAATGAAATTTAAAGTATACATAACATACATAACCGAATCAAGGAGTGTACCCTTGATTCTCCCGGGCATTCGGTGTATCTCATGTTCAATAAAATACAACATGGAGGCCATAGAATTTAAACCGAAAAACGTAATTAAAGAACCTACCCGATTGTAGTTTTGTCTTCGTTCGTCTACATGCATTGTTCCCCGTTTTGCACCAAGATCTCAAAGAAGAGACCCTCTAAATCATCTCACTCGCTACATCGGAAAGCAAAGAACCCTTGTGCTAGCAAGAAATTATTTAGGGAGAAGAGACATCGATACACGCTATCAATTAACGCAATCGATGTCTCTTATGTTCTAGCTTGAATAAATCAAGAAGAACAAAGTAAAAATCTTGGAGAGTGAAGAAGAGGGATGAACGAAAATTCTTGAGAGAGAATTAAGAGATGAGAGTTGTAGAGGTTAGTATGTGTGTGTGTGTGTGTGTGTTTTTGAGTATTTATAGCAAATAGAATTTCCTATTCCTACTCAAACTCTTCTAAAGAGGCACACTTGACTAGGATCTTGACCTAGTCAAATCCTAGTCAAACTAGCTTTGATTAAGTCAAATTAATCATGGCTCTTCATCTCATCAATCCCTTGATCAAATCTTGTCCATCCATTTTGATGGGCTTTACGAAATGGGCCTATTTAATTTTAAATTAAATAGTCCCATGGACTTTATATTAAATCCTATTTAATATACCAAGCCCATTAATTAATTCATCCTTTTAACCTAATTAAAAGGAAAGCCCATGCTTTATAAAATCCATAAATCTAATTTATGAACTCAAGCCTGATTATTCCAAATAACCCAGCGAGGCTTGAATCTCCAAGAAGTATAATTTAATTCCACTAAATTAACCCTTCTCCTGGAATTAATTCCAAATTAATTCCTTTTCATTCGGTGTAGCGGGTGTGACTCTTTAGGTTCACCTTTCAGCTAGACTTGGACCTAATTCTTGTTATTTCATAACCGAAGTAGTCCGTTACCATGGGTGGCCATCTAGCAACGGTCCATGTCACTAGAGACTAGATGAATATATGGTGTGAACATTTACGCTCCGAGTTACATGCAGGTACGGTCGTACCGTCTCTCGTACGTACGGGTAAGGTCGTACAGTCGCCTTTCTACCGGCCTTCAGTCTAGGGCATGGAATTAGGATGTCGATTCCCATCCTTGACTTAGGCATCTATGCTTAATGCTCGAGATAGGTTTAACTCTATAGATCAACGTAGGAAACCCTTTCCTACTCAATCAATTGCTATGGCCATAAACTTTTAGAGTCTAAACCATCTTAGAGTGCATAGGAGATATCACCGTCATGTACTGACGGGGGACAGATCCTATCTTGGAATCCACCGTCCTCGCTACATACTCCAACTGCACTGGACAAGGCTTATAATGACCATCTTACAAAATAATCACCTCTTGCCAGATCCAAGATACAGTCTTCATATGCACGTGACTGCCATAATTCCTCAAGTCCGAGGACTAATCTCGTACTATCGAAACTGGGAATTCCAGTCATACCGACCAAGCTCGAGTGGCTTTCATATGATGATTCCCGCGAGTCACCTCAGTTAGCAGCCACCTAGCTGGCTGACCCACTAACACTGCATGGACGAGCCTCGTCACTTTTCGATGAAATGCGACTGCAGATGCTTAGTGCAAGTCTCAAATGGATTCTCGATGCCCTGTCTCGAGATTCCTTGACTTGGAGAGTATTTCAGACCGATTTGGCGAAACTGATTTCATGAACCTATCTCCAAGCGTAGTTCCAATTTCCCGAAATGTTATTTAAGTCTGTGGGCATTTGTTGTGGCATCGAAACGATGCAAGCAGTAAGTACAACAAACTTATGCCTATGATTCCTTACTACATTCATTAACATAATATTACTTGTTCAAAGATTGACGAATGGTTCTCAGAACAGTCAATACCATTGACTTTCTGGTCACCTATTCTAACAATCTCCCACTTGACATCGAAACGATGCAAGCAGTAAGTACAACAAACTTATGCCTATGATTCCTTACTACATTCATTAACATAATATTACTTGTTCAAAGATTGACGAATGGTTCTCAGAACAGTCAATACCATTGACTTTCTGGTCACCTATTCTAACAATCTCCCACTTGACATTAAGTCAATTACCCACTTTGTTCAGAATCCTCTGAGTATGAGTAATCTACGATACCGACTAAGGTCTGGTGAGTCGGCTTATATTTCCTTGCTTAAGCAATACGGTCTAACCGTGTCACCTTTATCCATCATCGCCTCCTAGAGATGGTGGTTGTCTAAGAATATTTTCGTGGATCTTGTGATGAGATCTCGTGCCAATACACCCATAGCCAAGTTTCCTGCCATATAGGCGAACATGGCTTGGCCGTGCTAGGCACCACGTCCATCCTGTGGATGCAATCTTCATCCATGACCACTATCCAATGCACTCGTCATTGGGCCTAACTATGCATACCGTTGAGACTAACTGGTTTTCACTATGCTCTGGAAGCTAGTATCGCTTTAGCCTTCCAAAACAACTCTCGACAGACGGTGCATCATGAACACATCTTTAGTCCTTATTCAGGCACTAAGGATTGTTCTTGATTGCTGTCTTCAACCCCTCAGTGCATTACCAATTTCTGTTGAGTCATGCAAGAAGCACACTCAACATTGGTTCCTATGCACCGAGTAAACTAATCATATGTTTGCCTAGGGTTAAGACGTAGGGGATACTCAACATCCAAGCCTTCTCATTGTCCACCGTGACTAATTCTTGAATGGTTTGATGCTTTATTCATAGTATCTAAGCTTTCTCATCAGTCTTATCATGACTGAGTCTCGAATAACTTGTCCCTCTACATATATGAGTTTTTCTCATCAATCTACCATGAATGAATCTTTGACAAGCTCAATTCATGATATGTATGTGGGAACCCTAAAATTTCATGGAGAATTTTCGTGAGTTACAGTTGTGTTTTAGTGATTCCTAATGTCTTCAATTCATCCATGAGTCAAGATATTACACACTTAAACACATAGAACACTATTTCTACTCCCACTGATCACTTACGTCGTTTAAGACCGAGTCATGCTCCGTATGAGCTCGTCAAAATGAATATTCCAGTTATGCGGTGTGTCAAACCTTGTTTGAATTTCCTAGTGGATTCTGTGGCTCCTCTCCATAAATCCTATTACGATGTCCATCATCATGTTCCGTAGGTTGTTTGGATTTCTATCCAATTTTGATCGAACTTATCGCGATCACTTGTACCTTTACGACATTCGGGTTTGTTCTTAAGGGGACTGGAATATGATCAGTTTAAGTGAGAAATGCGATTATAAGCAACGTTAGCATTATTCTGCCATAAACCTATACAAATCAGACACCGAGTCTAATTTGTCTCCCACTAGTCCCTAAACGTATGTAGGATCCTTCTACATGCTCAAGAACTTTGTCGCGACACAGGCTTGCCAAACCATGGCTCCTTGTACGTGACTCCTAGCAAAGTACCACGTTCCTTACGTTGTCAATTTTTGAGTCTACGTCTTCACGGGCTAAGGTAATTTGGTGAAACTTCGATCGATCTTCGTCCAATGAGGCTCAATCATTCCCTTTATCAGAGACCATCATACTTGGCCTCTACAGGAAACGTTTCATTGAGAATTCCATTCTCAACTTGGATGCTCAAGAGCTCCCACTACATACACGGCCTTTTCGATCCTATCAAAACAGGTTCAATTTTGCGACCATTTATGGTTCACCACCTCAAGTCTAATTCCCAAACCTCCTATGGGACCTTTAGACTTTTGAACCCTCTTATGGTCTTGTCTATTAGTAACCTACAGTAGTCTTATTGGATCCGTTTCAATAGACTATTTGGCAAGCCTACTTCGTCCAACAAAGAGCTTTGGGACTTTCTTCTTAAAAAAAGACTTGTAAATTTAGCCGATTCGAATCATCTATTTCTAGATTCATCGAACTTTCCAATTTACTTATCTTTAATGAGAGGAAACATCCTAGCTATTGCAGATGCCAAATTTGTAAGTTGGTCTTGATTAATCCATTTAGATAATTTGAATTTTGAGTATCCATAAACCTAGTCCTTATTCACTTTCTGCAAACCACCCACAGATTAGTGACAGGAACGGTAACAAATACCAAATAGAGTAAAAGTGATCATGTTAATACTCAATATCAAATTTTACCTACATTGGAGAGGGGTTTAGAATACTCCCTTTTCCAATGGCCCTCTTTACAGCAGTAAATGTTTACGTTCTTAGAAATCTATGAACTTGACTGCTTGATCCTTTTGCTCTTTCCTTTACCTCCGCCTCGTGTTGGAAAGGAACATCACTAGAAGTGCTTAATAGTTGATGTCACCTTACCCTTCTTCCTCTTTTGGCGTCTGGCACCCTTGCCTTTCATTTTGGAGGTTGAAGCCTCTCCTACTAGTACCAACGATGCAGATTTTGCAATCGTTGCCTCGTACTAGACCAACATAATTACCAACCTATGCAGATCTTCTCTAAGCTCATTCATGTTGATAATTAATGGTTCGTAGGAGGAAGGAAGAGACTGTAAGTCTCTATTTCAAGACTGACGCGGAGATCTTTTGAGCTTCTCCACTAGGGATTGCATCATCACTCCATGTTCTTTGTACAGACATCCCTTCCGTCATCTTAGCTTCAAAAATGCCTTCGTTGCAGTATACCTTACATGCTGGTCCGGGACCATATAGACATGATGCAAACGAATCATAGTTGAGCCAACATCATTATATCCTACTTGCCGGTGGTCGTCCTTCATCTTTTGAAGGCCAAGCATTGCTTTTAGTTGTCGACCCCTCCGGCAAGGGTTGAGGAACGTCCTCATCCGGTATGTGAGTTAAGGTTCTGGAAATCTAAGACTATCTTAAGATTTTGCAGTCACTTCGAGTAGTTGGTTCCTATTTAATAAGCCTCTTAGTAATGTGTTTTGTGGATACTTAGACATTCACAATATATAAAATAGAAAATAATAAGCAGAATGAAGTAATATTTTGGTTAAAACTCGGTCTTTAGTCCTTAACCCCTCCCACTATTTCTACGAAAACACGACACTCTCAAATGTTATTTTCGGGAAATACTTTCCTAGTGGGCTTGGGATCCACAGTGATCTCTCCCATACCCCGCTTTTACGATTCGCATGGGAAAGCACCTGTGGGAGGTATTCCATACCATTCTCGTTCCATGAGATTCCCAAGATAATTCCCTCACCCTTTTACATGATCCCGAGGACTCCAAGTGAATCACGTTATTCGGGCGTTAGACCCAACCCATCAACCAATTCATAGACTCACTGCTACCTCCACGACTCGTGAGATAGGTAACAGACGGTATACTCCTCGTTCATGACAAATTGCAGCTTCTTTTAAGCACGATAGTCGTGCCACGACTCGTGAGACCATGCTACCGACTCAAAAGATCGTCCTCACTTTGCCATGGATGGAAGGCTTGGACAGACTCCCAGAGTCCTAGTCCATTTATTAAGGGTCTATATTTAACTTGGTTCAACCAAGTGAGAGTTTTGATAGAACGAGACCTCATCACATATAAAGTGTTTTGCATGCGTTATAGCAGAAATATTCTAAGCATAAATGTAAAGATACATAAAGCATATAGAATAATCATAAGCATATAAAGCGCATCGCATGCAAAATAAAGACTAGCACGCCCCTGTAGGATGATCACAAGCCCAAACCTATGTGACCCATTGAGCCCGTAGTGGATCTATGGTCAATCTAAGGGTAGGCCCTATGCTATTACAAGATTTTAATAACCCATTACATGCAATGGGCCTTGTAAGTCCTCTTCATCTTTTTGGGCTCTCCATCGTGGGCCTACACCGGGCTTCTTCTCCATGGATCCTCCGTGGGCCATCTGATGGCTTCCTCCATGGGCCTCCAACACCTTGGGCTTGTCTTCTCTTGCAGCTTTTATTTACAAAAATTAAAACCTCACCACTAATTCTACTCTCATTACATCATAAAATAAGAATCCTCAATTAAACATTTGGGGGGGAGTACATTAGGAGGGAGAGAAAAGCCTTATTATTCCAAGGCAACTAGAAGAGAGAGAGAGAAGAAAATAAAGAGGCACACAGGCCACAACCCAACAAATAAATATAAATAAACCTTATATGCGGTCTAGTGGCTTTGTGATCATCCTTCGTCAATCTAATTAACACAAATTGCACAAATACATATCTCACGTAAAACATGCTATTCAAACATCCATGATATCCCATACCATAAACTAAATGCAGAAATTATATGTAAAATATTCACACCAAACATTGGATAATGGTGCAACCTATGCACAATGATTTTTGTTGGAAAATCTTTTTCCATAATTAACAAGGCAATATTAATTCCAGTAAATAACCAATTTCAACCAAAATTAACATTCCTAAGTTAATTAATTTAGAAAAATTTCCAGAATAATCAAGAAAAATCAGATTTTCTAAAAACGCACGAAAACAACCAAAAATCAAAAAACGGTCCAGCACGGCCGCTAGGCGGGCAGCCTGCACAGGACGCGCGCCTGCTGCCTATTGTGCGGCCCCCTTGCCGACCGTCACCATTTTTCCTGTTTAAATGTTTTCTTGCAATTAATTTTCTAAAACACAAAAACCAACAATTCAAGAATATGCCCATATATTCAAGAATCCCAAAATCCAACATTTGTGCAATATTAATACATGTCAAGATCTACTCATGCTCAAGCCATAAAATAACCATGATGCCCAGCATCATAAAACGCATAAATTATTGCGAAAGTTTACATTTAAATCTTGATCATTGGTGCAACAATTGCAAGAATTAAATCTTGTTAGAAAATCTTTCCCTCATCAACAAAGCAACATTTATTTTAGGAAATTTCAAATCTCAAAAATAAATATTCTAAGTCAACGGGTTCAGAAAAAGGCAGATAATAACATAAAAAATAATTTAGTAAAAAACAGTTTTGAAAAATGAGCCAAAAACGGGAGAGAAACGGAAAACGACACAGCCGGCTGGCCAGGCGCGCACAGGCTCCTCTGCCTGTGCGCACAGCGCGCGCGTCCAGCACAGACGGCCGTGCTTGCCGTGTGCGCGCCTGCACCTAGCGCTTGTGTGCACGCAGGCCCCTGCCTGTACACGCGCCCGACTGCGCCCCTGTGCACGCGGCCAGCGTGCTGCTGCTGCCGGTTCGCCGTTTTTCACTTTTTTCGACTTTTCATGCCTTTTTCTGAACCACAAGATAAATTCAACCCAAGAACATGAAAAACACATTGAAGAAAACCAAGATCCAAAATCCCATGCAAAATTAAACGCCAATAAAGATTTACGCTAAACATGCTTCAAACGTAAATTAAAACTCGTTGATCATGCTTAAACGCACATAGCACATAGAATTCTAGGCCTATACACCGAAACGGGCTCTGATACCACTGAAACGGTTATGTGGATCGGCCCGGGAGATGAACGTGAATAGCGGAAGCGCGAAAGATAGCATAATAAAATTGCAAAGCATAATTAAATGGAATGTAAAGCATGCATAACATACATAACCGAATCAAGGGGTGTGCCCTTGATTCTCCCGGGCGTTTGGTGTATCTCATGTTCAATAAAACACAACATGGAGGCCATAGAATTTAAATCGAAAAACGTAATTAAAGAACCTACCGGGTTGTAGTTTTTTCTTCATTCGGCTACATGCATTTTTCTCCATTTTGCACCAAGATCTCAAAGAAAAGACCCTCTAAATCATCTCACTCGCTACACCGGAAAGCAAAGAACCCTTGTGCTAGCAAGAAATTATTTGGGGAGAAGAGACATCAATACACGCTATCAATTAACGCTATCGAGGTCTGTTATGTTCTAGTTTGAATAAATCAAGAAGAACAAAGTAAAAATCTTGGAGAGTGAAGAAGAGGGATGGACGAAAATTCTTGAGAGAGAATTGACAGATGAGAGTTGTAGAGATTAGTAGGTGTGTGTGTGTGTGTGTGTGTGTTTGAGTATTTATAGAAAATAGAATTTCCTATTCCTACTCAAACTCTTCTAAAGAGGCACACTTGACTAGGATCTTGACCTAGTCAAATCCTAGTCAAACTAGGCTTTGATTAAGTCAAATTAATCATGGCTCTTCATCTCATCAATCTCTTGATCAAATCTTGTCCATCCATTCTGATGGGCTTTATGGAATGGGCCTATTTAATTTTAAATTAAATAGTCCCATGGACTTTATATTAAATCATAGTCAATATACCAAGCCCATTAATTAATTAATGGGCTTGAATTTTATATAATTCTAAATTAAATAGTCCCATGGACTTTATATTAAATCCTATTTAATATACCAAGCCCATTAATTAATTCATCCTTTTAACCTAATTAAAAGGGAAGTCCATGCTTTATAAAATTCATAAATCTAATTTATGAACTCAAGCCCAATTATTCCAAATGACCCATCGAGGCTTGAACCTCCAAGAAGTATAATTTAATTCCATTAAATTAAAACCTTCTCCCGGAATTAATTCCAAATTAATTCCCTTTCATTTGGTGTAGCGGGTGTGACTCTTTAGGTTCACCTTTCAGCTAGACTTGGACCTACTTCTTGTTATTTCATAACAAAAGCAGTCAGTTACCATGGGTGGCCATCGACCAACGGTCCATGGTACTAGAGACTAGGTGAATATATGGTGTGTGAACATTTAGGCTCCGAGTTACATGCACGTATGGTCCTACTGTCTCTCGTACGTACGGGTACAGTCCTACTGTTGCCTTTCTCCCGGCCTTTAGTCTAGGGCATGGAATTAGGATGTCGGTTCCCATCCTTGACTTAGGCATCTACGCTTAATGCTCGAGATGGGTTTAACTCTATAGATCGACGTAGGAAACCCTTTCCTACTCAATCAATTGCTATGGCCATAGACGTTCAGAGTCTAAACCATCTTAGAGTGCATAAGAGATATCACCGTCATGTACTGACGGGGGACAAATCCTATCTTGGAATCCACCATCCTCGATACATACTCCAACTGCACTGGACAAGGCTTATAATGACCATCTTATAGAATGATCACCTCTTGCCAGATTCAAGGTACAGTCTTCATATGCACGTGACTGCCCTGATTCCTCAAGTTCGAGGACTAATCCCGTACTATCTGAATTGGGAATTCCAGTCATACCGACCAAGCCCGAGTGGCTTCCATATGACGATTTCTGTGAGTCATCTCAGTCAGCAGCCACCGAGCTGGTTGACCCACTAACACTGCATGGACGAGCCTCGTCACTTGTTGATGAAATGCAACTGCAGATGCTTAGTGCAAGTCTCAAATGGATTTTGGATGCCCTGTCTCGAGATTCCTTGACTTGGAGTATTTCAGACCGATTCGGCGAAACTGATTTCATGAACCTACCTCCAAGCGTAGTTCCAATTTGCCGAAATGTTATTTCAGTCTGTGGGCGTTTGTTGTGACATCGAAACGATGCAAGCAGTAAGTACAACAAACTTATGCCTATGAATCCTTAGTACATTCATTAACATAATATTACTTGTTCAAAGATTGACGAATGGTTCTCAGAACAGCCAATATCATTGACTTTCTGGTCACCCATTCTAACAAGATCCATGTTCCCTCCTTTAGGGCTAAGCCAGTGGCGAATAGTAGGATGCACTAACTTGCGAGGGTCAAAGAGAGAAGTGTTCAGACATTTTAGCAGGGCGTGATACGCAGCAGGACGGGTCCAACAAGAGTATTTCAGTTGTTCAGGAGGATTCAGAGTCAATACCTGAGGAAATCGCTAGGGGGTAGGTGGTGCTTCCACTCCTTAACAGAGGTTTTAGTGGGCAAAAATCAAGCATCCCCTCGAGAGGTAAAATAGAACAAGCCCGATCTCGCTCTCTTAAGCATGAAAAACGAATGTAATTGGGTAGCAGAGGGGGTTTCCCCCAGATTTGACACTAAAATGTAGAAGCCAGACAACAGGCTAAAGGATTTTGGGACAAGCTGGTTAAAGGGTATGTTGAATAGGGTGGCCACATCATAAAAGAAAGAGGGGATAGGGAACCGCAAGCCCCCTCCAGCTGGGCTAAGTAGAAGCACAAGAACCTAGCAGGAGGGAAGTGGGGGCGGGCATCAGAAGCAGGGACCTGGATCACGAAATCACCAGGTATCAATACTTGTTCTGAATGCTCATAGCATCCTCCTCAGAAAACCTAGTCCTACAGATGCTAAAGGACTCATCCCCAATTGCCACCAAGAGATCCTCTGCCTTTTTCCTCTCCCTCACCTCTTTACTCTGACCTTCCTCCTCGCTCTCACCTCCATGGTAGGAAGTAGAGTCAGAGGCATCAGGAATCTCATCCTCATCTCCTACTAGATCTATCATAGCCTCTTCTATGGTATCCTTATCTATACTACCAGTGGACATGATTTTTTCAACAAAAAAGGGGGAAGAATAAACAAGATACCTAAACCAAGCAGAAAGGAAGCAATGAAATTACTGGAAAAAACCCTAAATTCTCGAAACTTGCAGAGAGGAGGAAACTTCCTTCAGAAATTTGGGGGAAGAATTTTGGAAGAAACAGAGAGAGGAGATGACTTACCTTGGAAGCACAAGGGACGTATGAGTTGACCCTCCTTAAAAGACTTTATATATCCTATAGCCTTACAGTCTTGTTCGCACTGGACTTGGGACCCTTGTCTCTCGCTTGTCGTGGACGCACCAATCACGTGCCGCGTGCTGAGCCATGCGCGATTAAGTCCCCTTCTCCTTTTCTTTTTTTATGGCAATGATTATCCTGCCACTCTCTGCAGATAAGCACAAATCCCCCCAATCTCGCGTGGTTTACGCAACATGATCCGAATAGCACAGCGGGAATCAAGCAGCACAGTAGGACTTTTTCCTACTCAGGTAAAGCTAGACCTTTGCTCTTCTTCACAGGACTTCTTTCTGCTCAACCCAGCAGGTCTAGTTTAGCAGAATCTTCTCTCCTAATACGCCAAGGTAGAAAGCTCTGACGCCAGCCATGATTTGAAATTTCGTTTCGTTCCTACCGAAATTGCCGAAAAGTTTTGGCATTTCAGTGGAACGAAACAAATTCCATATAAAATTTTGAAATTCCTCTAATTGCAAGGGAACACCAATTTTTTACCTTATTTCCTTTGTTTCCAACGAAACAAAAGGAAAAGAATCATTTTTCCATATGTTTTCAATTAAAGCCCTTAATTTAAATTTTAAAGTTTTAGCACATTTTCATTAAATATAACAAAATTGCTAAAAATAAGGAAGAAAGAGACTGAATCCAAAATTATGTATATAATTTTGGAAATAATCAAATTATATCAAATCAAAATTTTATAGTAATTTTTTTTTTTGGTTAAATAATTTCAACTATATTCTTATTAAAGTTGAAGAGAAGTGGAGTTTATTAAACAAATTCAAAACAATTGAAGTGCACAAAAATATTCTCAAGAACAAGGTTGAATTTGATAGAAGAAAAGCAGCGAAAAAAGGCATGATTTTGCATTAGCGACCAATTATTTTGATTTACAGCAAGTGCAAAAATCTGCTACGTTTTTAAATTTCTCCATTCAAAAAGTCGCTTCAACGACAACATGCACACTTCTAGTAAAATAAGTGTAACTTTAAGTAGAAATATTGAATTGATGATCTATTTTGTTTATTGGAAATGAGATTCACAAGAATTTCAAACGATATATGATCCATATTCTAGTTATTTTTCGTTTAATACAGTTTATTTATCAAATCCATATAGTTTTGTGATTAGAAAGGCTTGTTGTGATAGCATGCACACTTTTAGTAAAATAAGTATAATTTACGTAGAAATATTCAATTGATGATATATATGTTTTGTTTATTGGAAACTAGATTCACAAGGTTTTCAAGCGATATATGATCCATATTCTAGTTATTTTTCATTTAATACAGTTTATGAAGGAAAGCGGATTGGCCCGGGAACGCGGCAGAAGCGCGGTGGGGATAAAAACATGCAGAATAAAAGGAATTTAAATCGCGTTCAAGGGGTGTACCCTTGAACGTTCCCGGGCTATCGGTGTATAAATGCAGAATATAACATATAAAATAAATAAGCGTTCGTCGCTATGGAATAAAGAAGAAACCGAGAGCATAAATGTAAATCGTAATACCTTTCTCGATTTTGTATTTCGATCGGCTACACACGTTGATTCCTCCAACGTTCATCCACGTGAGGCCCCAATGTAGAGACCCTCTAAAGTCGTCCACACCACACTGGGAGAGATTTCGTTTTTCTTGCTAGAGAAAAACGGATTAGAGGATGAAATAAAGAGAATTTGGAGAGTAGAGAGAGCGAGAGAGAAGTTAGAGAGTGTTCATCTTTTTCCTAGAAAAAGATGAATAATGAAATTCAGGTGTTAGTATATACTCATATATATACATAATTAATGCGATTATTGGAATGTGTCTAGGTTCATCCAAGGATGTCTAGATACATCCCAATAAATCACCATCAATTCTTCAATCAAGCCTACCATCCTTTAAGGTACGATCAAATCATACCAAAAGGCAAGGGCTTAATTGGAGTTGATTTATCTCTTACCAAAAGAGACAAGTCAACTAACACCTAGCATCCAACATGGCCGATTTTTGCTCCCTCCAAGGTGGCAATTTTCGGCCATGCTTATTTAGGGAAGAGGTCCATCTTCTTCCTATTCCATAAATGCAATTAACACACCTCTTGGGTCAAAATTTAACGGACCGGGTTCTACAGTAATCCAATTATGACGAACCCAAAAATTAAATCCAATTTATTTAATGTCCACTTAAATAATTCCCATTGATCTTTTAATCCAATTAAAAGATCCAACATCTAAACTTTCCATATTAATCGATAAATCCTATTTACCAATTAAACGAGGGCCCGATACAATATCGGCCCGTCCATCCAATGGACAATCCCTTAAGTAATCCAATTACTTATCATCCTTTGAAATTGACTTCAAGTTAATTCCTTCACCTCCTCGGTGATTTGTGTGTGACCCTTTAGGTTCACCTCAGCTAGACTTGGGCTCGTGTCCAACAGGAGCCCGTCACCATGGGTGGCCGTCTAGCAACGGTCCATGGCACTAGAGACTAGGTGAATGTTGGCGTGCACATTTAGGCGCCAATTCCGTACGGGTACGGTTCTACAATCGACCACTCCCGACCTTAGTCTAAGGTATGGAATGAAAGAAATCGTGCATCGTCCCGGGAAATTGAGCGAATGCGGAAGCGCAATATAAAATGAAGTACAAAAAATTAAAGCATGCTTTTAAATAATTAAAAAACACGCTCAAGGGGTGTACCCTTGAGATTTCCGGGAGTTTGGTGTATCTCATGATTAAAGAATATGTATAAAAGATCATGGAGGCCATAGGGTAGAAAATAAAAGGAGGCGAAAACGTAAACCGAGACCTACCCGTTGTTGTTTTCGTCTCTTCAACGGCTACACGCGTTGTTCCCCGTTTTGCACCAAGATCTCGTTCTTGAGACCCTCCAAATCGTGACACACGATCCACCCACGTATCTTGTACGTCGTGCTAGCAACGAACAAGTGTATATTTTGGAGTGGATGAATCAACGACACGTTATCAATTAACGGTATTGATTCATCAATGTTCTAGTGTCCCAAGAACAAAAGAACAAGAAAATATATTTCTTGTAGAGAGAGAGGGGGCGGACGAGAGGTAAGAAGGGGAGAGACGAGTGTGTGTTGTGTGTGTGTTGGAATTTCATCATCCTTCAATTGTTGGAGGCTAGAGGTTTAAATAGAGGAGGAGTTTAATCCTCTTTAAACTCCAACTCTAAGAACTCTAATTTGACTAGGATTTTGACCTAGTCAAAGTACTAGTCAAACTAGTGTTTGACCTAGTCAAACCAATCCTAGCCTTCCATCTCCCCTTTCCATCTCAATTTAAATTCCATTAAATATTCCAAAAGGCCAAATAAATATAATAAATAAATATTAATATTTATTCTAGGCCCATTAAATCAATTCCCTTAATAAATTCAATTTATTAATTTAATTCCCTTTATCAAATAGAAAGGAATTAATTTCTCCAAGAAAACATAGGACCCGATTAAATCTAATTTAATCATTCCTTTACTCCAATATTTAATTCCAAATTAAATACTTAAGTGTGTGTGTGGATAGTGTGTGACTCTTTAGGTTCACCTTCAGCTAGACTTGGTCGGATTCCTAGAATCCCGCCCGTTACCATGGGTGGCCATCTAGCAACGGTCCATGGCTCTAGAGACTAGGTGAAATAATCGGGGATGAACATTTAGGCCTAACAGTACACTTGTCCTTTTTGTCTTCGGTCTCATCACTTAGAGTCTAGGGCACGGAAAATGCACGTACCCAGTTTGGACCTAAGTGTCGGTCTTGTCCTTACTAAACGCCGCAAGGGAAACCTTCCTTCTGTTCAGTTACTGTGGCCATAGATTTTAGGGACAAGACACAGAGCATACATGAGACTCAACTGTCAATACCTTTTGACAGGAGATAGATCCTTTCGTGAAAACTACTGTCACTCTGTACACCCGAGCTGCACTAGACATGGCTTATGACTACTCAAGAGTATTTTGGCAATCTCTCACCATATCTAAGATACAGACCTGATGCACAGGTAAACTCAGCAGTTCCTCAAGTCAAAGGACTTGACCTGTACCGTTGGAACCGGGAATACGTCATACCTTGCAGACCATACTCAAGGTCCTCCGTAAGACGGTTCCCGCGAGTCACCTCAGTCAGCTGCTTCCCAGCATGCTAACCCACTAACACTGCTTAGACGACCTTCGTCACCTGTCGATGAAATACGACAGCAGATGCTTAGTGCAAGTCTTAAGGGGAATCCCGGTACCCATTTTCGAGATTCCTTGACTTGAAGATTTCCGGACTCATTCGTTAAGACTGATTTCATGGACCTACCTCCAAGCGTAGTCCCAATCCCCGAAATCGATTCTCAGTCCGTGGGCTTTGTTTGCATAGTGAACAGATATATAAAAAGCAGATATAAGTGAACGTAAACAAAGTATTGCCATATGAACTTTTTCACTTCTTTATTCATATATGTTTTTATCAAACACCTGAAATTGTCTAGACATAGGTTACATATTCCTGCCAAAATTGGCTTACATGGTCACCTATTCTAACATGGAATTGGGCGTCGGTTCCTATCCTTGACTAGGCAACTATGCTTCATACCCGAGATGCGTTTACTCTATTGATTGACGTAGGAAATCCTTTCCTACTCAATCAATTGCTATAGCCATAGACTTTAAAAGTCTAAACCATTTTAGAGTGCATAGGAGACATCACCGTCATGTACTGACAGGGGACCGATCCTATCATGGAATCCACCGTCCTCGCTACATACTCCAACTGCATGGACAAGGCTTATAATGACCATCTTACAGAATGATCACCTCTCGCCAGATCCAAGATACAGTCTTCATATGCACGTGATTGCCATGATTTCTCAAGTCCGAGGACTAATCCCGTACTATCGGAACCGGGAATTCCAGTCATACTGACCAAGCCTCCAAGCCTTCTATATAATGATTCATGCGAGTCACTTCAGTCAATCAACCACCTTGTCAACTAACCCACTAAAATTGCATAGACAGCTTTTCGTCTATCATCGATGAAACTCGGCACTCACCCAGTGAATGCAAATACTTAGTGCAAGTCTCAATAGGACACTCCATGCGCAGTCTCAAGGTCCTCGACTTGGAATGTTTCAGACCAACCCTCAGAAGTTGGTTTCATAGCCGCCATCCAATGCGCAGCCCGACTACATGGGTTATCCAATTAGTCTGTGGGCATTTGATGTGACGTTGAAACACCGTTCAACGGTAGTAGTAAGCACAACAAACACAGTGCCAGTGATGAATACTTATTCTATTCATCAGGATAATATTGCGTTAATAAAGATTGATGAATAGTTCCCAGAACTGCCAATCCAATTGGCTTTCTGATCACATATTCTAACAATCTCCCACTTGACCTCAAAGCCAATTACTTATGTCTTTTAGAATTTTCTGAGAATGAATAATTTGCAATACCGGCTCTATCTTGCAGGTCTACTTTATTTTTCTGCCGAGGTAATACGGTCTAACCGTATCTCGTCTCTTTCTACCATCACTACCTGCCGATGGTGGCTGTCTAAGAATTTTCTATAGATCTTGTGATGAGATCTCGGGCCCAAAAGGCTTTAGCCATAGCCTAGTTGTCAACCTCCAAGGCAACACTAGGTCGGCCGTGTTAGGCACTACATCCATCCAATGGGTGCTATTTTCATCCAAACCACTTTCCAGAAACAACTTCCAAAGTTGGCATATATTCGACTATCGTGATGAAATGTCGTAGTATCCTACTTGGAACCTTTCCAAGCTACCACACTCACCATTAAGTTCGAACATACATAGGTATTGAGACTAAATATTATTCACATGATTCTAGAAGCTAGTACCGCTATAGCCTTCCAGAATAAAATCTCCACAAATCGTGCATCGAGAACACTTCTCTAATCCTTATTCAGGTCTTAAAGACTGCTCTCAACTGTTGTCTATTGGCCTCATCGGTACACACCCGATATCCGCTGTTATGTACGATGCATAAACAACATCAGGCCCTGTGCACCGAACAACATACCCATGCTGCGTACGGTAAAGACGTAGGGGATATAAAACATCTAAGCTTCCTCATTAGTCAATGGTGACTAAGTTTTGGACAGCTTTGCCCTATTCATGGAGAATTGCGTGAACAATGCTCGTGTTTCTAGTGTTTCTTAACGTTTTAATTTCATTCCAAATGAATAAGACGTTACACACTTAACACTCGGAAGACTACCACACTCCCACTAACACCAATGCTCGTTATTGACCGAGTCATATATCGTATGGGTTCGTCAAAATGAATATTCTAGTTACATGAAATCTCAAACCCAGTCTAAATTTTAGGACAGATCCTGCGGCTCCAAGCCATTGATCCAATCCCACTGTCCAACTACGCTTCTCCATATGTCCTTTAGATCATGCTCCAATTGACCAGTCGGACCTAGAAACCTGTACCCATCAGGTATCTAAGGTATTCTGGTAATCCTTAGAAGGACTGTAATATAGTTAGTGGCAAATGAAGGATAAGCGGATCCGCCCGGGAGCGCAAGCGGAAGCGAGAAAGCGAGAAATATGCTTAAATTTAAATCTAATTTAAATAAACGAATCCCAAGGTGGTGTACCCTTGGGTGCTCAACCTGGCGTTCGATGTAGGATGTGTAAATATTATAAACATATATTTAAACACATAGGGCATACTTGCGTTGTTCCTTCTCCGGAATGCTCACGAAATCCAAACGTATGGATTCTCCAAAGGTGATCCACACCACACCGGAAGAAAATGCACGTTCTTCTTGCTAGAAAAGAACGGGTTTAAGAAGGAATCGGTTTAAGAGAAGAACACTATGGATTAGTGTACTCTTAAACCTTCTTTGTTCTGCTTCTTGATTCAAAATCAAGTGAAGAACACTAGTAGAGAGGGGAGTGAAAACCGAGAGTTGAGAGGGAGAGGAGAGTGAATTTTTGTCTTCTCTTTTTCCTAGAGAAAGATGAATAATGAATCCCTTATGCTTGGTGTTGTATATTCTAATATATATACATAATTAATGTGATTATCGGAATGTATCTGGGTTCATCCAAGGATGTCTAGATTCATTCCAATCAATCACCATCAATTCTTCAATCAAGCCTACCAAAATTTATGGTATGATCAAATCATACCAAAAGGGAAGAGCTTGATTGGAGTTGATTTGTCTCTTTCCATAAGAGATAAGTCAACATACCACCTAGCATGAAACATGGCTGATTTTGCTTCATCCAAGAGAACATCTCGGCCATGTTTAATTAAGGGAAGAAGTCCAACTTCTTCCTATTCCAACATAGGACTTATTTCTCCTCTCGGGTAAAATTTAACGGACCGGGTTTTATCGTAATCCAATTACGACGAACCCAACATTAAATCCAATTTAATGTCCATTTAAATTATTCCCGTTGATCTTTTAATCCAATTAAAAGATCCAACGTCTCAACATCTCAATTTTTCATATTTAATCGACAATCTAATTTACCGATTAAATGAAGGCCCGATACAATATCGGCCCGTCCATCCACTGGACTTTCCCTTAACTAATCCAATTACTTATTTATCCTTCGAGATTGACTCCAAGTCGATCTCTCAACCTCCTCGGTGATTTGTGTGTGACCCTTTAGATTCACCCTCAGCTAGACTTGGGCCCGTGTCCCACAAGGGCCTGTTACCATAGGTGGCCGTCTAACAACGGTCCATGGCACCAGAGACTAGGTGAATTGGCGTGAACATTTAGGCGCCGATTCTGTATGGGTACGATCCTTCCGTCTACCGTCTCCCGGCCTTAGTCTAGGGTATGGAATTGGGCGTCGGTTCCCATCCTTGACTAGGCATCTATGCTTAATACTTGAGACCACGTATGCTTCATTGCGTCGACACAGGAAACCATTCCCTGTTCGACCAACCACTGTGGCCACATCTTTAAACAGCATGAACGTGTCTCCGAGTGCATAGGAGATACCTCTGTCACATACTGACAGAGGCTAGATCCTCTTCTTGGAATCCACCGTCCTTGCTACACATTTTTGATTGCACTGGACAAGGCTTATGATAATCATCTTGCAGAATGATTACCTCTCACCAGATCCAAGATACAGTCGTCATGTGCATGCGACTGCCATGATCCCTCAAGTCTGAGGATTACTCCCGTACTACCGGAACTAGGGAAAACCAATCATACCGACCAAGCCTCCAAGGCTTCCATATGATGATCCCCGCGAGTCAGTCCAGTCGGCTCGACCCCAATCGACCAACCCATCAAGATCGTGTAGGCGTCCCACGCCTGTCGCCGATGAAACACGGCACTCATCCAATGAACACGACTCTTGACGCAAGTCTCAATAGGACTCTCGATGCCCTGTCTCGAGGTCCTCAACGTGGAAACATTTCAAACCCAACTCTTAATCAGTTGGTTTCATGACCACCATCGAATGCGTGGCCCAACTGCACGAGTTGTTATCCATGGTCTGTAGGCTTTGTTGCGATATAAGTTAAACATCGTTTTAACAAATGTGAAATGAGCGCAACAAAGTAAGCACCAGAAGTGACAAATACTCATTTTATTCATCACATAATAATATTACATTTACATCGAGTTGTATAATATGTTACAAATTGCCAAACCTATTGGCTTTCTGGTCACCTATTCTAACAATCTCCCACTTGACCTAAAGCCAATCACCCATTGACCTCAAACCCATCTTATCTAGATGCTGAGTATGGGCAACTTGCGACATGGGCTTAGTAAGTGGATCTGCTATGTTTTCTGCGGAGCTGACTCGGTCCAACCGAACGTCACTCCTGCTATTCATTTTCCAAAGTAGATGGTAGCGTCTAAGAATACGCTTGGATCGTTATGAGATCTCGGTTCCTTTGCTAGCGCTATCGCCCCGTTGTTATCATAAAAGATAATTACAGGCTTAGCAATGCTAGGTACTACATCCAACCCTTGGATGTAGCTCATCAACCAAACCACTCATTAGCAGCTTCCAAAGCCGCTATGTATTCAAAACTCTATGGCGGAGTTGAAAGATTGTGGATCGTCCCGGGAAAATAGCACGAATGCGGAAGCACGGTATAAAATAAAAATGCGAAATTTAAACATGCTTTAACGAAAATTAAAGAACACGTTCAAGGGGTGTGCCCTTTGAACTTTCCCGGGTGTTCGGTGTATGTCATGAATTAAATACATGCAAACAATCATGGAGGCCATAGGGATTAAAATTAATAAGCCGAAAACGTAAACCGAGACCTACCCGTTGTCGTTTCCGTCTTCAACGGCTACTTGCGTTGTTCCCCGTTTTGCACCAAGACCTCGTTCTTGAGATCCTCCAAATCGTGACACACGATCCACTCACGTATCTTGCACGTCGTGCTAGCAACGAACAAGTATTATTTTTGGAGAGGATAGATCAACCACGCGTTATGAATTAAGGGGATCGATCTTCCTAAGTTCAATTGTTCCAAGAACAAAAGAACAAGACTATTTTCTTGTGTGAAAGAGAAAGAGGCGGACGAGAATGGGGAGAGAGGGAGCCGAATTCAAGTGTGTGTGTGTGTTTGGAATTTCAATATTCATCATCCTTTGAATTGTAGGAGGCTAGGGGTTTATATAGAGGAGGAGTTTAATCCTCTTTAAACTCCAACTCTAAGAGGTCTATTTTGACTAGGATTTTGAGATAGTCAAAGTCCTAGTCAAAGTAGTATTTGACCTAGTCAAATCAATCCTAGCCATCCATCTCTCCTTTCCATCTCAACCGTTTAATTTAATTTAATGGAATATTTAAAACCCATTTATATATTCAAAAGGGCAAAATAAATATAAATATTTATTCTAAGCCCATTAAATTAATTCCCTTAATAAATCTAATTTATTAATTTAATTCCTTTTATTAAATAGAAAGAATTGATACTCCAAGAAAATAGAGGACCCGATTAAATCAAATTTAATCATTCTTTTTTTCTCCAATATTTAATTCTAAATTAAATACTAAATTTGTGTGTGGATAGTGTGTGACTCTTTAGGTTCACCTTTCAGCTAGACTTGGTCGGATTCCTAGAATCCGTCCGTTACCATGGGTGGCCATCTAGCAACGGTCCATGGCACTAGAGACTAGGTGAAATATTCGGGGATGAACTTTTAGGCTCTAACAGTACACTTGTCCTTCTGTCTACGGTCTCAACACTTAGGGTATAGGGCACGAAAAATGCAGGTACCCATTTTGGACCTAAGTGTCGGTCTGTCCTTACTAAACGCCGCAAGGGAAACCTTCCCTTCTGTTCAGTTACTATGGCCACAGATTTTAGGGACAAGACACAGAGCATACGTGAGACTCAACTGTCAATGCCTTTTGACAGGAGACAGATCCTTTCTTGGAAACTACTGTCACTTTGTACACCAGAGCTGCACTAGACATGGCTTATAATTACTCAAGTGCTTCTTGGCAATCTCTCACCATATCTAAGATACAGACCTGATATACAGGTAAACTCAGCAGTTCCTCAAGTCAAAGGACTTGGCCTGTACCGTTGGAACCGGGAATACACGTGATACCTTGCTGACCCTACTCAAGGTCCTCCGTAAGACGGTTCCCACGAGTCACCTCAGTCAGCTACTCCCCAGCAGGCTAACCCACTAACACTGCTTAGACGACCTTCATCACCCGTCGATGAAATACGACAGCAGATGCATAGTGCAAGTCTCAAAGGGAATCCCGGTACCCATTTTCGAGATTCCTTGACTTGGAGTTTTCCGAAATGATTCGGCGGGACTGATTTCATGGACCTACCTCCAAGCGTAGTCCAGTCCCCGAAATGGGCTTTCAGTCCATGGGCTTTGTTTGCGTAGTGAACATATAGATATAAAGCAGTAAAGTGAATGCAAATAAAGTGATGCCAGAATGAATTTCACTTCTTTATTCATTGATAGTTTACCAAAACACTGAAATTGTATAGACATAGGTTACATTTTACCCGCCAAGATTGGCTACATGGTCACCTATTCTAACAATCTCCCACTTGACCTTTAAAGCCAATCGCCCATATGTCTAATCCCCATCTTCTCAAGATGTTGCGTATGAGCGCTCTGCGACATAGGCTTTGTCAGCGGATCTGCTGTGTTGTCTGCTGAGTTGACTCGGTCCATCCGAACGTCACCTCTTCCTACCATTTCTCTTAGAAGATGGTAGCGTCTAAAAATGTGTTTGAAACGGTGATGAGATCTCGGTTCCTTTGCTTGCGTTATTGCACCGTTGTTATCACAGAAGATGACAACAGGCTCGGCGATGCTAGGCACCACACCCAACTCTTGGATGTAGTTTCTCATCCAAATCGCTTCCTTGGCAGCTTCTGAAGCTGCTATGTATTCAGCCTCTGTGGTGGGGTCAGCAGTGGTTGCTTGCTTGGAACTTTTCCAAGCCACTACTCCTCCATTGAGTTTGAATACGTAACCCGATTGAGACTTGGCATCATCGTCATCAGACTGGAAGCTAGCGTCGCTAAAGCCTTCCAGAATTAGTTCTCCATTGTCATAGACTAAGAACATTTCCTTAGTCCTCCTTAGGTACTTAAGGATGCCCTTAACAACATTCCAATGTGCCTCTCCTGCACAGGACTGATATCTGCTTGTTACGCTCAAAGCGTAAGCAATGTCAGGCCTAGTGTAGTGGACCGCATATTGGATGCTTCCTACGGCAGAAGCATAGGGGATGACTTTCATCCTTTCAAGTTCCTCATCAGTCTGCAGGGACTGTTTCTTGGACAACTTGATCCCATGCCTCATGGGAAAGAATCCTCGTTTGGAGTTGTCCATTCGATATCTCTTTGGGACTTTGTCCATATACGAGTTTTGGGTGAGCCCTAACATCCTTTTGGATCTGTCCTTGACGATCTGGATGCCTAGGATGTAGGAGGCTTCGCCCAAGTCCTTCATGGAAAACTGGGTTGACAACCATGCTTTTGTGTCTCCCAACATTCTAACGTCATTACCAATGAGTAGAATGTCATCCACATAAAGCACTAGGAACACTATAGAGCTCCCACTGACTTTCTTGTATACACAAGGGTCGGATTCGTTCTTGATGAAGTTATAGCCCCGTATTACTTCATCAAAGTGAATGTTCCAACTTCGGGATACTTGTTGGAGGCCATAGATGGACTTCTGGAGACGATAGACCTTCTGTTCTTCTCCAGTGACTGTGAAGCCCTTCGGCTGATCCATATAAATCTCTTCCTCAATGAAACCGTTAAGGAAGGCCGTTTTCACGTCCATCTGCCATATCTCATAGTCATACCATGCTGCTATGGCGAGCAAGATCCGAATGGACTTTAGCCATGGCTACAGGCGAGTAGGTATCCTCAAAATCGACCCCGGGTCGTTGAGTGTATCCCTTAGCTACAAGCCTAGCCTTGAAGGTTGTGACTTCTCCATCAACGCCAAGTTTGCGCTTGTAAACCCACTTACAACCCACTGGCTTAACACCTTTCGGTGGATCAACAAGTCTCCAGACTTGGTTCTCGTTCATGGAGTCCATTTCGGTTTTCATGGCCTCAAGCCATTTCCCGGAGTCGATGTCAGACATCGCTTCTCCATATGTCTTAGGATTGTTATCCAAAAGACCGGTCGCATTCAGAAAGCCATATCTCACTGGAGGTCTGGACCCTCTAGCAGACCTACGGAGGACGGGAACGTTAGTGGTGACTATGGGCGCTGACTTTATCGGAGCCGGCGGTTCAGGGACCGGGGCTGGCTATTCCTGAGGCTGTCCTTCATGCCTGGCATGTTGGACTTCTCGAGGTTGGTCAGCCCTTCGGGTGTGAATCCTGAATCCTCTAAGTGAGGGTTCTGCGGCTACCTGGCTGAATTCCATCACTTGATTCCTTAAGGATCAGCTCATCAGGTTGGACATCCTCTAGGAAGCCTTGCTCCAAGAATACTGCATTCCTTGAAACAAAAACCTTTGTTCCAAGGGGTCATAAAAGTAATAACCGCTGTTTCTTTAGGGTATCCAACGAACCTACATAAGCTAGACCTGGATTCTAGCTTATCTCCCACTAACCTCTTGACGTATGCGGGGCTACCCCACACTTTCAAGTAGTTGTAGGATGCAGGCTTGCCGTGCCATATCTCATATGGCGTTTGGGTCAGTGCACTAGTAGGCGCCAAATTCAGCAACTGGCCGCCGTTTCTAGTGCATAGCCCCAAAAGGATAAGGGCAATTTGGTAAAACTCATCATGGACCAAACCATGTCCAATAGGGTTGGATTCCTCCTTTCAGAAACACCATTTAATTGTGGTGTTCCGGGAGGTGTCCATTCTGATATTATACCATGTTCTTTTAGATAATCTAGGAACTCGGTACTAAGGTATTCACCGCCTCGGTCTGACCGTAGGACTTTAACTTTGCAGTTGGTCTGGTTCTCTACTTCAAGTCTGAATTCTTTAAACCTCTAAAGAGCTTCAGACTTGTACCTCATTAGGTAAACATAACCATACCGTGAATGATCATCAGTAAAGGTTATGAAGTAGGAGAACCTACCTCGGGCCTGTGTCCTTAGTGGTCCACATACATTTGTATGGACCAAGTCCAATAGACTTGTGGCAAGCCTGCTTTGTCCTACAAAGGGCTTCTTGGTCATTTTTCCTCTTAGACAAGCTTCACAAGTTGGTAGCTCACTCAAGTCCCCTACCTCTAGGTTCTTTGAGTCTACCAACCTTTTCATTCTATCTTGGGATATGTGACCTAGCCTAGCGTGCCACAGTCGTGCGTTCCCGTTATTATCTAATTTACGTTTGTGTTGAGTGTTAAGAACGAAGTTTGTTTGTTGCAAGATATAGAGCCCGTTTTTTAATGTACCAAGTAGATGAGGAATTCCACACCTCATCAAATAAAAGCAATTTTTATTGATTCTAAACTTATAACCACTATTGTCCAACAATGGAATGGAAATGATGTTTTTAATCATACTAGGTACAAAATAAACTTGCTCTAATTCAATGCTAATACTATCACTAATCACTAGAGTGGCGGATCCTACTGCTTCTGCCGAGATGGCCTTGCCATTCCCAAGCTTCAGGATCATGTCCCGCTACCCAGTTTTGTGCTTCTTTTCAGCACCTGCAAGTCATTGCAAATGTGAGCTCCACAGCCGGTATCTAATACCCAAGAGGCAGAACTAGTGACCATATTAACCTCAATCACAAAAATACCTTGGTTCGAGAAGAGTTTGGGGCACTCTCTCTTCCAATGCCCTTTCTCACGGCAGTTGATACATATGTCATATGCCGTTGACTGTTGCTTGGAGACAACCTTTCCCTTTCCTTTGCCTTTCCCCTCTTTGGCAATGGGAACACTCTTAGTGTTCGTAGCTGCTTTGACAGCCTTTCCCTTCCCTTTCTTCTTTTTCCAACGTCCGGCACCTTTGCCTTTCGTCTTGGAAGTCGAAGCACCTCCATACAATACCAAAGGCGTGGACTTCTTAGTCGTTGCCTCGTATTGCACCAACATATTGATCAACTCATGAATGCCCTTCTCAAGCGCGTTCATGTTATAGTTGACGATAAATTGGTCGAAGGAGGGTGGGAGTGACTGAAGGATCACATCTATGTACGTTTCATTATCGAGACCTGCCTTTAGGTCCTCGAGCTTTTCCACCAGGGTAAGCATTTTAACCCCGTGCTCTTGTACAGAGGATCCTTCTGTCATTTTGGTTCCGTAGAATGCCTTGGTCGCGACATACCTAGTATGCCGGTCTGGGACTGCATAGCAATCCTTAAGGCAAGCCATAATGGAAGGGACATCGTCTAGCCTTTCATATTGCTTCTGAATCTCATTCATTATCGAAGCAAGTATGACGCTACGGACCTTCCGGTTATCCTTATGCCAAGTCTCGAACGTCTCATGTTCTTCCGGCGTGGATCCTTCCGTAAGATCCTAGGGAGAGGCTCGTCCATGACGTAGCCTTGGTTCTCATAATCCAAGACTATCCTGAGATTACGCAATCAGTCGTTGTAATTGGTTCCATTGAATTTGTTTGTCTCAAGAATGTTTGAAAGTGGGATCTTAGATATTTTAAATCTACATTTAAAATAGAGTTCGCGATCAGCAGAATATAAAAGACGGTGGTTTGATAAAAAATTAAATGCATGGTCTTTAGTCATTTAATGCTCCCACTATTTATACGAAAACACGGTACTCTCAAACGTGATTTTCGGGAAACCCTTTCCTAGTGGGCTTGGGATCCACAGCGATCCTTTCCATACCCCGCTTTTACGATTCACATGGAAAAGATCCTGTGGGAGGTATACCATACCATTCTCGTTCCACGAGATTCCCAAAATTATTGCCTCACCTTTTCACATGATCCCGAGGACTCCAAGCGAATCATGTTAATCGGGCGTTAGACCCAACCCAATCGACCGAGCCACAGACCCACTGCTACCCCCACGACTCGTGAGACAGGTAACAACGGTCTGTTTTTCGTTCATGACATAGTGCAGCTTCTTTTAAGTACAATAACGTGCCACGACTCGTGAGACCACGCTATTGACCTAAATCAACTTCCTCACTATGCCATGAATTGGAAGGCATGGACAAACTCCTAGAGTTCATGTCCATTTTGACTAGGGTCTAATATTCAAACATTGGTCCAACCAATGTGAGAGTAGTAAATGACCGAGATCTCAAAATATAAAACATCTACACATTCATCCATAATGCGTAAAATAAATGCATCCACAACAGTTACATGATAAATAAAAATGCCATTCATCCATCATAATAACCACATGCAAAATTAAAGCCTAGCACGCCCCTGTTGGATGATCACGAGCCCGAATCCTATGCGATCCACTGAGCCCGCAGTGGATCTATGGTCAATCTAGGATTGGTCCTATACTATTACATTAATAGTAACCCAATCATCATTCTGATGGGCCTTGGTCTCTTTTCTCTTTCCTCACATCATGGAAAGGCCTTGGAACCTCCAGTCTGGGCTCTCCATGTGGACCTTCCTTCTTCCCCATCAATTACATAAAAAATTAAAACCTCACTCCTATTCTACTCTCATTACATATTAAAAAATAGAAACCCCAGCGAAAACCCGGGGGGACTACATAAGGAGGGAGATAGAATGCCTTATTATTCCAAGGCAACTAGAAAGAGAGAAGGAGAAAGCAGTACAAGAGGCACACAGGGCCAATATGAAATTAAACCATACATTCGGTCTAGGGCTCGTGATCATCCGTATGAATCCAACACACGTAATCATATGATCCAATCACATAAAAAAATAATATACCAATAATACATGATAACCAATCATAATTATTCAAGATGAATAAATAAATGCGTAGCATGTGAAAATATGGCATAACCGTTGGTAATGATACTTTCTCGTTTTTGGAAAACCTTTCCTCATTATTTCTAAGTAAAAATATCCCCGGGATTCCAAATCCAATATATTTTACTTCCCAAAATAATGTCTTAGAAAATTAGGCAAAATCAAACAAAAATGAATTTTCAAAATTAATTAAAAAATTAAAATTGAAAAATAAATAAAAAACAAAAATAGGGTAAAACCCCAGCTGCACCGGCAACCGGCAACTGGCCACCGCCTCCGGCAGCAGCCTACCGCCCCTGCGCGCGCAGGAGCTGCCAGATCGGGCGCGCGCGCGCAAGCCCTTGCCTGCGTGCGCGCGCACCTGGTCGGCAGTAGGCCGCTCGGCCTGGCGCTCCGGCAGGCTATTGTGCGCGCAGGCTCCCTTGACCGCGCGCGGCTGGCCTGCTGGTCGCCAGCCGCGCGTCTGCCCCCTGCGCCGCCTGGTGCCCACGCGCGCGCGGACTCTGCAACGCGCGGCCACTCTGGCCGTGCGTCTGCTTGCTGCGCGCAGTCTGGCGCATCTGGTCGGGCGGCCGCGCGCGGCTGCCCAGCCTGTGCGCTTCATCATTTTTAGTTCAATTTTTCACCCCCGTTTCCCAAGAAAAACAGAAAAATACCAACAAAGCAATAATCACATGAATTAAAAGCAAGAAACGACATGCTTTAATAATCAAGAAAACCAAGAATTAATTAAAACATGCCAAGAACACGTTTCATGCTCAAAACGCACATTAAAACCCTAGGCCTATACACCGCACCGGGCTCTAATATCACTGAAAGATTTTGGATCGTCCCGGGAAAATAGCGCGAATGCGGAAGCGCGGTAGAAAATAAAATACGAAATTTAAACATGCTTTAACGAAAATTAAACAACACGTTCAAGGGGTGTGCCCTTGAACTTTCCCGGATGTTCGGTGTATCTCATGAATTAAATACATGCAAACAATCATGGAGGCCATAGGGATTAAAATTAAAAGGGCGAAAACGTAAACCGAGACCTACCCGTTGTCGTTTCCGTCTTCAACGGCTACTTGCGTTGTTCCCCGTTTTGCACCAAGACCTCATTCTTGAGATCCTCCAAATCGTGACACACGATCCACTCGCGTATCTTGCACGTCGTGCTAGCAACGAACAAGTATTATTTTTGGAGAGGATAGATCAACCACGCGTTATGAATTAACGGGATCGATCTTCCTAAGTTCAATTGTTCCAAGAACAAAAGAACAAGACTATTTTCTTGTGTGAAAGAGAGAGAGGCGGACGAGAATGGGGAGAGAGCGAGCCAAATTCAAGTATGTGTGTGTGTTGGAATTTCAAGATTCATCATCCTTTGAATTGTAGGAGGCTAGGTGTTTATATAGAGGAGGAGTTTAATCCTCTTTAAACTCCAACTCTAAGAGGTCTATTTTGACTAGGATTTTGACCTAGTCAAAGTCATAGTCAAAGTAGTATTTGACCTAGTCAAATCAATCCTAGCCATCCATCTCTCCTTTCCATCTCAACCGTTTAATTTAATTTAATAGAATATTTAAAACCCATTTAGATATTCCAAAGGGCAAAATAAATATAAATATTTATTCTAAGCCTATTAAATTAATTCCCTTAATAAATCTAATTTATTAATTTAATTCCTTTTACTAAATAGAAAGAATTGATACTCCAAGAAAATAGAGGACCCGATTAAATCAAATTTAATCATTCTTTTTTTCTCCAATATTTATTTCAAAATTAAATACTAAATTTGTGTGTGGATAGTGTGTGACTCTTTAGGTTCACCTTTCAGCTAGACTTGGTCGGATTCTTAGAATCCGTCCGTTACCATGGGTGGCCATTTAGCAACGGTCCATGGCACTAGAGACTAGGTGAAATATTCGAGGATGAACTTTTAGGCTCTAACAGTACACTTGTCCTTCTGTCTACGGTCTCACCACTTAGAGTCTAGCGCACAAAAAATGCAGGTACCCATTTTGGACCTAAGTGTCGGTCTGTCCTTACTAAACGCCGCAAGGGAAACCTTCCCTTCTGTTTCAGTTACTGTGGCCACAGATTTTAGGACAAGACACAGAGCATAAGTGAGACTCAACTGTCAATGCCTTTTGACAGAAGACAGATCCTTTCTTGGAAACTATTGTCACTTTGTACACCAGAGCTGCACTAGACATGGCTTATGACTACTTAAGTGCTTCTTGGCAATCTCTCACCATATCTAAGATACAGACCTGATATACAGGTAAACTCAGCAGTTACTCAAGTCAAAGGACTTGGTCTGTACCGTTGGAACCAGGAATACACGTCATACCTTGCTGACCCTACTCAAGGTCCTCCGTAAGACGGTTCCTGTACTGTTGGAACCGGGAATACACGTCATACCTTGCTGACCCTACTCAAGGTCCTCCGTAAGACAGTTCCTGCGAGTCACCTCAGTCAGCTGCTCCCCAGCAGGCTAACCCACTAACACTGCTTAGACGAGCTTCGTTACCCGTCAATGAAATACGACAGCAGATGCTTAGTGCAAGTCTTAAAGGGAATCCCGGTATCCATTTTCGAGATTCCTTGACTTGGAGTTTTTCCAGACTGATTCGGCGGGACTGATTTCATGGACCTACCTCCAAGCGTAGTCCCAGTCCCCGAAATGGGCTTTCAGTCCGTGGGCTTTGTTTGCATAGTGAACAGATAGATATAAAGCAGTAAAGTGAATGCAAACAAAGTGATGCCAGAATGAATTTCACTTCTTTATTCATTGATAGTTTACCAAAACACTGAAATTTTATAGACATAGGTGTTAGAATAGGGTGACCGGAAAGCCAATTAGATTGGTCTTGATGTATTCTATTTCTGACAATGTCATTGTAATTGTAATATTCTTATATGAATAAAGTGAGTATTCATGTTTGGCAGTTCCATTTGTTGTGCTTGCTATTTATGTTTATTCCATTTAACATCACAATAAAGCCCACAGGCCAAACGAACAACCCATGTAGTTGGGCTGCGCATTGGATGGCAGCTATGAAACTAACTTCTAAGGGTTAGGTCTGAAATGTTCCAAGTCGAGGACCTTGAGACAGGGCATCAGGAGTCCTATACAGACTTGCACTAATGATTGCATTCATTAGATGAGTGCCGTGTTTCATCGGCGACAGACGTTGGACGTCTATGCATTATTAGTGGGTTAGTTGACAAGGATGTCAACTGACTGAACTAACTCGCGGGAATCGTCATATGGAAGCCTTGGAGGCTTGGTCGGTATGACTGGCATTCCCGGCTCCGATAGTACGAGATTAGTCCTCGGACTTGAGGAATCATGGCAGTCACATGCATATGATGGTTGTATCTAGCATCTGGCAAGAGATGTCAGTATCTGGGATACGTTCATCATAAGCCTTATACAGTGCAGTCGGAATATGTATTGAGGACGGTGGATTCCAAGATAGGATCCGTCACCTGTCAGTATATGACAGTCGAGTCTCCTATGCGCTCTGAGACAGTTTAAACTCTTATAAGTCTGTGGCCACAGCGATTGGTCGAGTAGGGAATAGTTTCCTACGTCGATCGATAGAGTAAACGTGCCTCGAGTTACAGAGCATAGTTGTCTAGTCCAGGATGGGAACCGACGCCCAATTCCATACCCTAGACTTAGACCGGGAGACGGATGATGGAAGGACCGTACTCGTATGGAACTCGGGAGCCTAAATGTTCACGCCAACATTCACCTAGTCTCTAGTGCCATGGACCGTTGCTAGACGGCCACCCATGGTGACGGGCGTTTTTCTGATTAATGGTTAATCGAAAAAAACAATTAATTAAATTGGATTTAATTGATCAATTGTGTTGGACACAAGCCCAAGTCTAGCTGAGGGTGAACCTAATGAGTCACACACAAATCACTTTGGATTTGGCGGAGTTAATTTGGAATTAATTCTAGAAGAAGCGAATAAATTTATTCGGATTAAATTTATTCAAGAGAGAAAATAAATGATTGGATCATTTATTTAGAAATCCATTTGATGGATGGTCCAAGAATTAATTAATTGGATTAGTTACTTTTTTTGGACTAAGGACCTTTAAATTAATTGGATTAATTTATTGGGTTTTGGCTAGAATAGTTGATTGGATCAATTATTCTTAATTTGGACTTATGTTCATTTAATTGGATTAAATAAATAATTGGGATTCAATTGGATTGAAATTAATTAGATTAATTAATGCCCAATGGATACATGTTTGGACTTTATTTAATTTGATTAAATACAAGTCCAAAAACCATGAAGGTCCAAGTCCATTTTTTCATGCAAGTTGAAGCTAGTTAAGGAGGAGTTTCAACTCTTCCACATATGAACATGATGGGCACGAAAATTTGCTGTTTTGTGGGTGGTTTTCTCTTGCTATCATGTGTAGTGGATGTGCTAGAAGTGTGTGTATGTGGAAGTTGCCTTGGAGGTTACTTATGTAGGTTGTTTTTTGAACACTACATTCTACATACACAAAACTACTTTGCTAGACACAATTCATTTAACTTGCTTCATTTTTTGCTGGAGTTTTTTAGCCAAATACTCTCTGAAAATTCTCTGTTTTAGAGTTCATACTTCTTAGAGAAGATTGAACAAAAACATTCCAAGGTACACTAATCGATAGTGCGTTCTTTGGAATTGTTTCTTCTTCTTTGTTTCTAATTTCTATCTAGCAATAGAGTAGAAATAAATCCATAGTGTGGTGTGGAACGCATTAGAGGAGTTCTACGTTGAGCTCTCAAGTGGACGAACGAAGAAAGAAAAGAAAGGAACAACGCACGAACCCGTTCTACATAAACGAACAAAGGTTGGTTTCCTTTTTACATTTTGTATAACTTTCTTCTTCTCCTTTTAAGCCACATGTCCAGCATGTTTTATTTTGTTGTTTATGCTTTGACAAACACCGAACGCCCGAGAACTTCAAAGGGAACACCCCTTTGAATCCGGTTTAAATTATGTCTTAAATTTACATTTTTTACGCTTCCGTTGCGTTCCCGGGCCGTACCCGATTCTTTCAGTGGTATTAGAGCCCAGTTCGGTGTTGTGGCTTTAAGGATTTACATGTTATAATGTGTTAAGCATGTTGAACGTGTTTAAAATGCTTTTGGAAAGCATGTTTTTACGGTTTTTTCTAGCATGATTATATGTATGAAAATATGTGTCAATTTTGCTTTTGAAATTATGGATATCTATGCATTTTATGAGAATTCGATTTTCTGTAAATGCATGTTTATATTTCAGTTTTACAGCAGATTTAAAAAAAAAAAAAAAATTGGAAAACGTTCAGCAGCCGTCTGCTTGCTGCTGCCTGCCGGCCGGTCACTGGGCCAGCAGGCGCGCAGGCCGGGCGCGCGCGCCCGCTGGCCGTGCGTGCTGGCGGGCAGCGCAGGCAGGCAGCCTGCGCGCAGGCGCTGTGCGCTGGGCGCGCAGTGCTGCGCGCGCGCTGGCCGCGCGCGTGCGGCCGGCCGTCGGCCGGTCTGGGACGTTTGGGGCCGTTTTGTATCGTTTCTCGTGAAAATTTTAATTTTATGATTTCTGTTGTTTTCTGAATGTGAGTAATTTTGGCATATTTTAATTTTAGTTAAATTGGATTTTTCTAAAATTATTTTTGATGCCTTAGATTATTTTGGAAATGGTTTCCAAACTAAAATGGTTTATACATTGGATGTATGGGTGATATCCGTTTTTTCAATTGCATTATTAATATATTATTTTCTGCACTTAATTATGTTTATAGTTAGATATTGGATATCTTGTTATAAATACATGGTATGTATTTATGTGTTGGCATATTTATATTTGATGTAAATGTGCTTTGTTGTTGTTGTTGTTTATTTGATAAACAATAAGGATGATCACTAGCCCTTTTTAGCCTATGTATGGTTTAATTTATTGTTGGGTGAGGCCTGCGTGCCTCTTTGTTTTTTCTTCTCTCTATCGTTTTTTTAGCCTTGGAATAATAAGGCTTTCTTCCTCTCTATTAATGTACTCCCCCCGACTTATGATTGGGGTTTCTTTTAAGTTGTAATGAGAGTAGATTCGATTGTGAGGATTTAATTTATTAATTGTAAGCTTCCAAGGAGATGAAGGTCCGGAGGATGGAGCCCATGATGGAAGGTCAAGAAGAACAAAGGAGGAATTTTTACAAGGCCCCATTAGAATGATAATGGGATGTAAATATTGTAATAGTGTAGGTCTACCCTAGTTTGACCATAGATCCACTGCGGGCTCAGTGGATCACTTAGGAATGGGCTTGTGATCATCCTAACAGGGGCGTGCTAGGCTTACTTTGCATGTGCTTAAGTTTTTTATGCTTTGGTGTATGGTGTGTTTGGAATGCATCTTATTACATTATATGTATAAATCTTGAGCATGCAAAATACTAACAATGATGAGGTCTCGGTCTTAATAAAATGATGAACTCTCACTTGGATGGTCCAAGTAAATATTAGGCCCAAAATGGAATTAAATCAAATGGTTTGATTATTCCAAGCCTTCCATCCGTAATAATGTAATGAGGAAGCTACTTTCCTCTAAAGCGTGGTCTCACGAGTCATGGCACGTTTTGGAATGAAAGAAAAGCTGCATTATTGTTACGAACAAAGGAATATGCTCTTGTTTCCCTGTCTCACGAGTCGTGGGGGGCGACAGTTGAGATATGATTTGGTTGATGGGTCGGGCCTAACGCCGAAGTAACATGATTCGCTTGGAGTCCTCGGAATCATGTGAAAGAGGTGAGGCAAAATATCTTGGGAATCTCATTGGATGAGAATGGTATTGGATACCTCCCACAAAGCTTTTTCTATGTGAATCGTAAAAGTGGGGCATGGAGAATTGCGTTTGTGGATCCCAAGCCCACTAGGAAATGGTTTCCCAAAACCCCACTTGAGAGTGGTGGGCTTTCGTAGAAATAATGGGAGGGTTAATGACTAAAGACCATGTCATAAACTTGAATTAATATTACAATTCGTTTGCTAATTTCTGCTTTACATTTTGAATGTAGATGTCTAAGAACCCGTTATCTATGATTATGGAGACTAATAAGTTTAATGGAACGAACTACAACGATTGGCTGCGTAATCTGAGGATTGTCCTCGATTACGAAAACCAGGCTTATGTTCTGGATAAGCCATTTCCCGTAACCTTGCCGGAAGGTTCCTAGCCAGAAGAGCGTTTGACGTTCGAAAAATGGCATGAGGATGACCGCAAGGTACACAGC
The DNA here is from genome assembly GCA_034509735.1 of Sesamum alatum. Taxonomy (NCBI): domain Eukaryota; kingdom Viridiplantae; phylum Streptophyta; class Magnoliopsida; order Lamiales; family Pedaliaceae; genus Sesamum; species Sesamum alatum. The sequence goes on along the minus strand of JACGWO010000005.1, from coordinate 17,747,571 downwards.
ATCATACTGGCATCCATAACCAATGAGATCCAGAAGCAGTATGATAGGCTGGACCATGCCAACGCGATAATGCTCCGCTTACAGGATATGTATGCGGTTCCGGATAGGCATATTAGATATGCCGCCACAAAAGCATTTTTCGGCACCAAGATGACTGAAGGATCCTCTGTACATGAACATGGGATCAAGATGCTTTCCCTTGTGGAAAAGCTCGAGGATCTCAAAGTTGGGCTTGATAATGATACATATATAGATGTGATCCAACAGTCTCTTCCTCCCTCTTACGACCCTTTTGTCGTGAATTACAACATGAATGGGCTTGAGAAGTCCATACACGAGTTGATTAACATGTTGGCCCAGTTCGAAGCAACAACCAAAAGGTCTGCGCCAGCGATACTGGTTGGGGAGGCTTCGACCTCTAAGACGAAAGGCAAGAGGGCCGGACGCTGGAAGAGGAAGAAGGGAAAGGCAAAAGCCGCTGCTAGCGCTCAGAGCGCTCCTGTTGCCCCAGTGGGGATGGGCAAAGGAAAGGGAAAGGTTGGACCGCAGCAATCGAGCGGAAATGATGTTTGCATGCATTGCCATGGAAGAGGGCATTGGAAGAGGGACTGCCCCAAGCTCCTCTCCAATCAAGGTATATTTGTTATTGAGGTTAACATGATTACTAATTCTGCTTCTTGGGTATTGGATAGCGGTTGTGGAGCTCACATCTGCAATGATTTGCAGGTGCTGGAAAGAAGCAGAAAGCTAAGTAGGGACGAGGTCGTGCTGAGGCTTGGTGATGGCAAGGCTATTGCTGCTGAAGCTGTAGGTCTAGTCCACTTAGTTGTTAGTGATCAAGTTAGGATAGAATTAAAATATTGCTATTATGTACCTAGCATGATCAAGAATATCATTTCAATACCGTTGTTGGACAATGCTGGTTTTGATTTCATGATGAATAAAAATTATTTTTATTTGATGAAGAATGGTTCTTCACATCTGCTAGGTAAACTTCATAATGGTCTTTATATTCTTCAACAGCGTGATTTGATCATGACTACTCAAAACAAACGGAAAATGGATAATCAAGAAAACGCACAGATTTGGCATGCAAGGCTAGGTCACATCTCTCAAGACAGGATTAGGAGGTTGGTGGACTCAAAGAGTCTAGAAATAGATGATTTGGACCATCACCGGCCTGCGAGTCTTGTCTAAAAGGGGAAAATGACCAAGAAGCCCTTTGTTGGACAAAGCATGCTTGCCAGTGGTCTATTGGATTTGATCCATTCAGATGTCTGTGGGCCACTAAGTACACAGGCCAGAGGAGGGTTTTCTTACTTCATAACTTTTACCGATGACCACTCACGGTATGGTTATGTTTACCTTATGAGGTACAAGTCTGAGGCCTTTGGAAGGTTTAAAGAGTTCAGGCTTGAAGTTGAAAACCAAACTGGTCGCAAAATTAAAGCCCTTCGGTCGGACCGAGGTGGTGAGTATTTGAGTGGGGAATTCTTGGATTACTTAAAAAGAGAATGGGATTCTCTCTCAGTGGACTCCTCCCGGAACGCCACAACTGAACGGCATCTCTGAAAGGAGGAATCGAACCTTGTTGGACATGGTTCGATCCATGATGAGTTTTACTGAACTGCCCTTATCCTTCTGGGGTTATGCTCTTGAGACGGCAGCCAAGTTGTTAAACATTGCGCCTTCTAAGACTGTGGCCCAGACGCCATATCAGATATGGCATGGCAAGCCTGCTTCCTACAAGTACTTGAGAGTGTGGGGTAGCCCTGCATACGTCAAGAGACTAGTGGGAGACAAACTGGACTCCAGGTCTAGTTTGTGCAGGTTCGTGGGTTATCCTAAGGAAACTGCGGGGTATTATTTTTATGATCCTTCCGAGCAAAAGGTTTTTTATCTCGAGAAAACGCAGTGTTCCTGGAAAAGGGTTTTCCAACGGATACCCGTCGTGAGGAATTGCTCCTTGACGAATCAAGTGAGGCAATACCTCAAACGGATGCAACGACATCATCTGCACCTGTAGTTCCCACTGACGATATTCCTGTCATCCGAAGGTCGACTAGAGTTTCCCATCAACCTGATAGGTATGGGTTTCTGGGTGTGACCGGTCAGTTGGACAATGATCCAAAGACCTACGGAGAAGCAATGTCGGACATTGATTCCGGAAAATGGGTTGAGGCCATGAAATCCGAAATGGACTCTATGAGTTCAAACAAGGTTTGGACCTTAGTAGATCCACCCAAGGGTGTCAAGCCCGTCGGGTGTAAATGGGTCTACAAACGTAAGCTTGGAGCTGACGGGGAGGTGACTACCTTCAAGGCCAGGCTTGTGGCAAAACGTTATACTCAGCGGCCTGGGGTCCATTTTGAGGAAACCTATTCGCCCGTAGCCATGGCTAAGTGCATTCGGATTATGCTTGCCGTAGCTGCATGGTATGACTATGAAATATGGCAGATGGACGTGAAAAACGGCCTTCCTTAATGGATTTGTTGAGGAAGAGATCTATATGGATCAGCCGGAGGGTTTCACATCTGTTGGGGAAGAGCAGAAGGTCTGCCATCTCCAAAGGTCCATCTATGGTCTCAAACAAGCTTCACGAAGTTGGAATATCCGTTTTGATGAAGTCATACGGGGTTATGATTTCATCAAGAACGAGTTTGACCCTTGTGTATACAAGAAGGTCAGTGGGAGCTCAGTTGCGTTCCTAGTGCTTTATGTGGACGACATCTTACTCATTGGGAATGATGTAAAGATGTTAGGTGACACTAAAGCATGGTTGTCCACACAATTCTCCATGAAGGATTTGGGTGATGCTTCCTACATCCTAGGCATCAAGATTATCCGGGATAGATCTAAAAGGATGTTAGGAATGACCCAAACCTCGTATGTTGAGAAAGTCTTGAAGAGATTCAAGATGGAAAACTCCAAACGAGGATTCCTTCCTATGAGGCATGGGGTTAAACTGTCCAAGAAGCAGTCTCCTAAGACTGATGAGGAAGTTAGAAGGATGTTGGACATCCCCTATGCTTCACCGTAGGCAGCATACAGTATGCTGTGCAGTGCACAAGGCCCGATATTGCTTTCGCTTTGAGCGTTACGAGCAGATATCAGGCTTGTGCCGGTGAGGCTCACTGGACTGCAGTCAAGACCATTCTTAAGTACCTGAGAAGGACTAAAGATATGTTCTTGGTTTACGGTGGTGGAGAGTTGATTCTGGAAGGCTACAGCGATGCTAGCTTCCAGTCTGATGAGGATGATGCCAAGTCTCAATCTGGGTTTGTATTCAGGCTGAATGGTGGTGTGGTGGCTTGGAAAAGTTCCAAGCAGCATACTACAGCTGATTCCACCACTGAAGATGAGTACATAGCGGCTTCGGAAGCAGCTAAGGAGGCGGTTTGGATGAAAAACTACATCCAAGAGTTGGGTGTAGTGCCTAGCATTGCCGAGCCAATAGTTATCTTCTGTGATAACAACGGGGCTATAGCGCAAGCGAAGGAATCGAGATCTCATCACCGATCCAAACACATTCTTAGACGCTACCATCTGCTTAGAGAGATGGTGGGAAGAGGTGACGTTCGGATGGACCGAGTCACATCGGCAGAAAATACGGCAGATCCACTGACCAAGCCAATGTCGCAGGTTGCTCATACTCAACATCTTGGGAAGATGGGTTTGAGGGTCATGAGTGATTGGTTTTAGGGTCAAGTGGGAGATTGTTAGAATAGGGTGACCGGAAAGCCTATTAGATTGGTCTTGATGTATTCTATTTCTGACAATGTCATTGTAATTGTAATATTCTTATATGAATAAAGTGAGTATTCATGTTTGGCAAGTCCATTTGTTGTGCTCGCTATTTATGTTTATTCCATTTAACATCACAACAAATCCCACAGGCCAAACGAACAACCAATGTAGTTGGGCTGCGCATTGGATGGCAGCTATGAAACTAACTTCTAAGGGTTAGGTCTGAAATGTTCCAAGTCGAGGACCTTGAGACAGGACATCAAGAGTCCTATACAGACTTGCACTAATGATTGCATTCATTAGATGAGTGTCGTGTTTCATCGGCGACAGACGTTGGACGTCTATGCATTATTAGTGGGTTAGTTCACAAGGATGTCAACTGACTGAACTGACTCGCAGGCATCGTCATATGGAAGCCTTGGAGGCTTGGTCGGTATGACTGGCATTCCCGGCTCCGATAGTACGAGATTAGTCCTCGGACTTGAGGAATCATGGCAGTCACATGCATATGATGGTTGTATCTAGCATCTGGCAAGAGATGTCAGTATCTGGGATACGTTCATCATAAGCCTTATACAGTGCAGTCGGAATATGTATTGAGAACGGTGGATTCCAAGATAGGATCCGTCACCTGTCAGTATATGACAGTCGAGTCTCCTATGCGCTCTGAGACAGTTTAAACTCTTATAAGTCTGTCGCCACAGCGATTGGTCGAGTAGGGAATGGGTTCCTACGTCGATCGATAGAGTAAACGTGCCTCGAGTTACTGAGCATAGTTGTCTAGTCCAGGATGGGAACCGACGCCCAATTCCATACCCTAGACTTAAACCGGGAGACGGATGATGGAAGGACCATACTCGTATGGAACTCGGGAGCCTAAATGTTCACGCCAACATTCACCTAGTCTCTAGTGCCATGGACCGTTGCTAGACGGCCACCCATGGTGACGGGCGTTTTTCTGATTAATGGTTAATCGGAAAAATAATTAATTAAATTGGATTTAATTGATCAATTGTGTTGGACACAAGCCCATGTCTAGCTGAGGGTGAACCTAATGAGTCACACACAAATCACTTTGGATTTGGCGGAGTTAATTTGGAATTAATTCTAGAAGAAGCGAATAAATTTATTCGGATTAAATTTATTCAAGAGAGAAAATAAATGATTGGATCATTTATTTAGAAATCCATTTGATGGATGGTCCAAGAATTAATTAATTGGATTAGTTAATTGTTTTGGACTAAGGACCTTTAAATTAATTAGATTAATTTATTGGGTTTTGGCTAGAATAGTTGATTGGATCAATTATTCTTAATTTGGACTTATGTTCATTTTAATTGGATTAAATAAAATAATTGGGATTCAATTGGATTGAAATTAATTAGATTAATTAATGCCCAATGGATACATGTTTGGACTTTATTTAATTTGATTAAATACAAGTCCAAAAACCATGAAGGTCCAAATCCATTTTTTCATGCAAGTTGAAGCTAGTTAAGGAGGAGTTTCAACTCTTCCACATATGAACATGATGAGCACGAAAATTTGCTGTTTTGTGGGTGGTTTTCTCATGCTATCATGTGTAGTGGATGTGCTAGAAGTGTGTGTATGTGGAAGTTGCCTTGGAGGTTACTTATGTAGGTGGTTTTTTGAACACTACATTCTACATACACAAAACTACTTTGCCAGACACAATTCATTTAACTTGCTTCATTTTTTGCTGGAGTTTTTTAGCCAAATACTCTCTCAAAATTCTCTCTTTTAGTGTTAATACTTCTTAGAGAAGATTGAACAAAAACATTCCAAGGTACACTAATCGATAGTGCTTTCTTTGGAATTGTTTCTTCTTCTTTGTTTCTAATTTCTATCTAGCAATAGAGTAGAAATAAATCCATAGTGTGGTGTGGAACGCATTCAAGGAGTTCTACGTTGAGCTCTCAAGTGGACGAACGAAGAAAGAAAAGAAAGGAACAACGCACGAACCCGTTCTACATAAACGAACAAAGGTTGGTTTCCTTTTACATTTTGTATAAACTTTCTTCTTCTCCTTTTAAGCCACATGTCCAGCATGTTTTATTTTGTTGTTTATGCTTTGACAAACACCGAACGCCCGGGAACTTCAAAGGGAACACCCCTTTGAATCCGATTTAAATTATGTCTTAAATTTATGTTTTTACGCTTCCGTTGCGTTCCCGGGCCGTACCCGATTCTTTCAATAGGTTACATTTTACCCGCCAAGATTGGCTACATGGTCACCTATTCTAACAGGAGTCCGCCGTGGTAGCCTACTTGGAACTCTTCCAAGTAACCACACCACCATTTAGTCTAAATACAAAACCATACTGAGACTTGGCATCATCGTCATCCGACTGGAAGCTAGCGTCGCTATAGCCTTCCAGTATCAACTCTCCACCGCCGTAGATCAAGAACATGTCCTTAGTCCTTTTTAGGTACTTCAGGATAGTCTTGACTGCACTCCAGTGTGCCTCCCCGGCACACGACTGATATCGACTTGTTACGCTCAAAGCGAAAGCCACATCAGGTCTAGTGCACTGAACAACATACTGTATGCTGCCTACGGCTGAAGCATAGGGGATGTCGAACATCCGTTTAAGCTCCTCATCAGTCTTAGGAGACTGCTTCTTGGATAACTTAATTCCATGCCTCATAGGAAGGAATCCTCGTTTTGAGTTCTCCATCTTGAATCTCTTCAAGACTTTCTCAATATACGAGGACTGGGCCATTCCTAACATCCTTCTAGATCTATCCCTGTAGATCTTGATGCCAAGGATGTAGGATGCCTCGCCCATATCCTTCATGGAGAATTGTGTTGACAACCAAGCTTTAGTGGTACCCAACATCTTTAGCATCATTCCCAATGAGCAAGATGTCATCCACGTAGAGCACTAGAAACGCAACTGAGCTCCCACTGATCTTCTTGTATACACAAGGATCGGATTCATTCTTGATGAAATCATATCCCCGTATGACTTCATCAAATCATATGTTCCAGCTTCGGGAAGCTTGTTTGAGGCCATAGATGGACCTTTGGAGACGGCAGACCTTCTGCTCTTCTCCAACAGTTGTGAAACCTTCCGGTTAATCCATATAGATCTCTTCCTCTACGAAACCGTTGAGGAAGGCCGTTTTCATGTCCATCTGCCATATTTCATAGTTATACCATGCTGCTATGGCAAGCAGTATCCGAATAGACTTAGCCATTGCTATGGGCGAGTAGGTTTCCTCAAAATCAACCCCGAGTCGCTGAGTGTAACCTTTCGCCACAAGCCTGACTTTGAAGGTTGTAACCTCCCCATCAGCTCCAAGCTTACGTTTGTAGACCCATTTACACCCTACGGGTTTTACCCCTTTGGGTGAGTCTACTAGGGTCCAAACCTTGTTTGTACCCATCAAGTCCATCTCAAATTTTATGGCCTCAAGCCACTTGTCCGAATCGATGTCCGACATTGCTTCTCCGTATGTCTTTGGATCATTATCCAACTGACTGATCTGGCCCAGAAATCCATACCTATCAGGTGCATGGGATACTCTGGCCGACCTACGAAGGACTGGAAACAATATCAGTGGGAACTACTCGCTCAGATGTCACTGCCGCCTCATGGGGTACCTCACTTGATTCCTCAAGGAGCACCTCATCGTGTCGACTATCCGATGGAAAACCCTTTTCCAAGAGCACTGCGTTTCGCGAGACAAAAACCTTTTGCTCGGAGGGATCATAGAAATAATACCCTGCAGTTTCTTTCGGATAGCCGATGAACCTGCATAAACTAGAGCTTGAGTCCAATTTATCTCCCACTAATCTCTTGACATATGCGGGGCAAGCCCACACTTTCAAGTATTTGTAGGAGGCAGGCTTGCCATGCCATACCTCATATGGCGTTTGGGATACCTTTTTAGATGGCGCCAAGTTCAAAACTTTGGCCGCCGTCTCAAGAGCGTATCCCTAGAAGGAAAGGGGGAGTTCGGTAAAACTCATCACGGATCGGACCATGTCCAACAAGGTCCGATTCCTCCTTTCAGACACACCATTAAGCTGTGGTGTTCCAAGAGGGGTCCACTGAGAGAATCCCATTCTCTTTTAGATAATCAGTAAACTCACCACTCAAATACGCTCCACCTCGGTCCGACCGAAGGACTTTGATCTTTCGACCGATTTGGTTCTCTACTTCAAGTCTGTATTCCTTAAACCTTCCAAAGGCTTCAGACTTGTACCTCATCAGGTAAACAAAATCATACCGTGAGTGATCATCGGTGAAGGTTATGAAGTACGAGTACCCACTTCTAGCCTGAGTATTTAGTGGGCCACAGACATCCGTATGAATCAAATCCAACAGACCACTGGCTAGCGTACTTTTGTCCAACAAAGGGTTTCTTGGTCATATTTTCCTTCAGACAGGATTCGCAGGTCGGTAGGTTGTCAAAATCGTCTATTTCTAGACTCTTTGAATCCACCAACCTTCTTATCCTATCTTTAGAGATATGACCTAACCTCGCATGCCATATCTGCGCGTTATTATGATCATCGCATTTTCGTTTGTGTTCTGCAGTCATAATCCAATTAGACTGTTGAAGTATGTACAGACCGTTGACCAATGTACCAAGCAGATGAGAAATACCATCTTTAACAATGAAAAAATCGTTTTTATTGATGGTAAATTCATATCCCTCCTTATCAAGGACAGGGATGGAAACAATGTTTTTAATCATGTTAGGTACATAGAAACAGTCGTTCAGTACAATCCTAACATGACTACTAATGGCTAACTCTAGTGATCCTACGGCCTCCGCAACAACGGACTTGCCATCGCCTAGCCTCAGGATCATCTCATCCTTGGTTAGCCTTCTGCTTCTTTGCAGTGCCTGCAAATCATTGCAGATGTGAGCACCACACCCGGTATCTAATACCCATGAAGCAACATTAGTAATCATATTTACTTCAACCACAAACATACCTGGGTTGGAGAGGAGTTGTGGGCACTCCCTCTTCCAATGCCCTTTCCCTTGGCAATGCATGCAGACATCATTTGCCTTGGATTGTTGAGAATCACGGGCCTTCCCTTTCCCTTTGCTCGGTCCAATCGGAGCAACAAGGACGCCCGGAGCGCGAGCAGGGGCCGCAACCGTCTTCCCTTTGCCCTTCTTCCTCTTCCAGCGTCCGGCCCTCCTTCCATTCACCTTGGAGGTCGAAGCCGCTCCTAGCAATACCGCCGGCGCTGACTTGTGGGTCGTTGCCGTGTATTGGACCAGCATGTTAATCAACTCATGAATAGACTTCTCAAGTCCGTTCATGTTGTAGTTTACAACAAACGGGTCATAGGATGGAGGAAGCGACTGGAGGATCACGTCAATGTACGTGTCATTGTTAAGCGCAACTTTAAGGTCCTCGAGTTTCTCCACTAGGGAGAGCATCTTGACCCCATGACTTTGTACAGACGCTCCTTCAGCAAGCTTGGTGCCAAAGAATGCTTTTGTGGCGGCATATCTAATATGCCTATCCGGAACCGCATAAACCTCGTTCATGCGGAGCATTATGGCGGAGACGTTGTCCAGCCTCTCATACTACTTCTGGATGTCGTTAGACATCGAAGCCAGTACGATACTGCGTACTTTCCGGTTGTCCTCATGCCATTTCTCGAACGTCAAACGTTCTTCAGGCGTGGACCCCTCCGGTAAGTCGCTCGGTGGCGGCTCGTCCAAGACGTAGCCTTGGTTCTCGAAACCGAGGACAATCCTCAGGTTTCTCAGCCAGTCTGAGTAGTTTGTTCCGTTGAATTTGTTAGTCTTGAGAATCATGGTTAATGGTTTCTTAGACATATCTACATTAATGAAAATGTAAAGCAGAAATTAGCGGATGATGGTAATATTATTGTTCAAGTAGAAGACTTGCTCTTTTAGTCTTTAACCCTCCCACTATTTATACGAAAGTCCGCCACTCTCAAGCAGAGTTTCGGGAAACCATTTCCTAGTGGCTTGGGATCCACAAGCGTAATCTCCATGCCCCACTTTTACGATTCACATGAAGAAGACCTCGTGGGAGATATCCAATATCATTCTCATCCAATGAGATTCCCAAGATATTTTGCCTCACCTATTCACATGGTTCCGAGGACTCCAAGTGAACCATGTTACTCAGTGTTGGGCCCGACCCATCAACCAAATCATGCCTCAAACTGTCGCCCCCCACGACTCATGAGACAGGGAAACAGCGAGCGCAGTCTTTTTGTTCACAACAATTGTGCAGCTTTCTCCTAGTCCAAGTGTGCCACGACTCGTGAGACCACACTTGGTTAGTGGTAGCTTCCTCACCACATTGCCGTGGATGGAAGGCTCGGACAGATCAAAATACCATTTTGATTCAAGTTCGTTCTGGGCCTAATATTTAATTTCGTCCAACCAAATGAGAGTTTGAGTGTGATCGAGACCTCATCACAATATGGTGTTTTAGCATGCATAAATATCCAATATTTAAAGCGATAAATAAATACCCCACATGCATAAAACATAGCATACCCATGTTAGGATGATCACAAGCCCAACTTATGCGACCCACTGAGCCCGCAGTGAGTCTATGGTCTGTTTAGGGTGTCCTAAATTATTACAATAATAATATACCCATTGTCATTCCAATGGGCCTTGAAGTGCTTCTTGTTTCACGCCTTGATGTTTCTCCTTAGGGTCTCCGACTCTAATTGCTTGTTAAAATTAAAAACCTCACCAATCCTATCTACTCCCATTACAACTGAAAGTAATACATTGGTAATAAAGAAAACAAGCCTTAACATCATGAGGCTAAAAATACGGGAGATGATAGTCCCAAAAACAAGAGGCACGCAGGCCCCACCCAACAGAAAATAAATGATCATAAATTCATCCATAAAAGCTCTTGTGATCATCCCATGTTGATTCCATCAACACACATAACATAATTATTCCAAATAACCATGCATAAAACCAATGTATATTCCAAATACCCAAGTGATGTCCAATATCACAAAAGCATAAACATACAAATAATATGCAAAAGTCAAATTTCAAATTTAATGGATATTTTAAACAATGCATCCAATGCATGTATCAATCCCAAATTAATTAAGCATATTTAATTCAAGGAATAATCCAATCATTCCAAAATCAAAAATGCAAAATTAACATATTTTCAGAATATTGTGCAAAAAATACAGAAAATCAAATTTTCCGGAAAACGTCGAAAAAACGGCACAAAACGGCCCAGCCGGCCGGCCAGCCGCGCGCACAGGGCAGCAAACCTGCGCGCGCAGGCGCCCCCCTGAGCGCGGCCGCTGCCGTCTGATCCCAATTTTTTCTTTTTTATTCAACATCCTTTTTCAGCACAATAACGGTAACATTTTTTCTGAAAATAAGCATGCAATTTAGATCCAATCTAATAAAAATAAGAATGCTAAAGTCCATCAAATTTGAACAATTGAATTATCATATTATTCATAGATTTATATATAATCAACATGCCAATAAAGCCATAAAAGCAAGTAGATCATGCCAAGCACATAGATCTATGCCCCTTACATCTAATGGCTCTGATACCACTTGAAGGACAAGCGGATCCACCCGGGAGCGCGAGCGGAAGCGAGAAAGCGAGAAAGCGAGAAATATGCGTTAATTGAAATCTAATTTAAATAAACTAATTGCAAGGGGTGTACCCTTGGGTGCTCGACCAGGCGTTCGATGTAGGATGCGTAAATATTATAAATATATATTTAAACACATAGATCATAGATATATATTAAATCAATCAACGCGTAGTTAAACCGTTATCTTTGATTGTTTAGCGTGTGCTCCAGGCTACTTGCGTTCTTCCTTCTCCGGAATGCTCACGAAATACAAAACGTATGGATTCTCCAAAGGTGATCCACACCACACCGGAATAAACGCACGTTCTTCTTGCTAGAAAAGAACGGGTTTAAGAAGGAATCGGTTTAAGAGAAGAACACTATGGATTAGTGTACTCTTAAACCTACTTTGTTCTCTTCTTCTTGATTCAAAATTAAGTGAAAGAACACTAGTAGAGAGGGGAGTGAAAACCGAGAGTTGAGAGGGAGAGGAGAGTGAATTTTTGTCTTCTCTTTTTCCTAAAAAAAGATGAATAATGAATCCCTTATGCTTGGTGTTGTATATTCTAATATATATACATAATTAATGTGGTTATTGGAATGTGTCTAGGTTCATCCAAGGATGTCTAGATTTATTCCATTCAATCACCATCAATTCTTCAATCAAGCCTACCAAAATTTATGGTATGACCAAATTATACCAAAAGGGAAGAGCTTGATTGGAGTTGATTTGTCTCTTTCCAAAAGAGATAAGTCAACATACCACCTAGCATGAAACATGGCTGATTTTGCTTCCTCCAAGGGAACATCTCGGCCATGTTTAATTCAGGGAAGAAGTCCAACTTCTTCCTATTCCAAAATAGGAATTATTTCTCCTCTCGGGTAAAATTTAACGAACCGGATTTTATCGTAATCCAATTACGACGAACCCAACATTAAATATAATTTAATGTCCATTTAAATTATTCCTGTTGATCTTTTAATCCAATTAAAAGATCCAATGTTTCAACTTTTCATATTTAATCGAAAATCCAATTTACCGATTAAATGAAGGCCAAATACAATATCGGCCCGTCCATCCAATGGACTTTCCCTTAAGTAATCCAATTACTTATTTATCCTTCGAGATTGCCTCCAAGTCGATCTCTCAACCTGCTCGGTGATTTGTGTGTGACCCTTTAGGTTCACCCTCAGCTAGACTTAGGCCCATGTCCCACAAGGGCCCGTTACCATGGGTGGCCGTCTAGCAACGGTCCATGGCACTAGAGACTAGGTGAATTGGTGTGAACATTTAGGCGTTGATTCTGTACGGGTACGATCCTTCCGTCTACCGTCTCCCGGCCTTAGTCTAGGGTATGGAATTGGGCATCGGTTCCCATCCTTGACTAGGCATCTATCTTAATACTCGAGACAACGTATGCTTCATTGCGTCAACACAGGAAAACCATTCCCTGTTCGACCAACCACTGTGGCCACAGCTTTAAACAGCATGAACGTGTCTCCGAGTGCATAGGAGATACCTCTGTCACATACTGACAGGGGACGGATCCTCTTCTCGGAATCCACCGTCCTTGCTACACATTTCGATTGCACTGGAAAAGGCTTATGATAATCATCTTACAAAATGATTACCTCTCGCCAGATCCAAGATACAGTCGTCATGTGCACGCAACTGCCATGATCCCTTAAGTCTGAGGATTACTCCCATACTATCGGAATCGGGAAAAAACCAATCATACTGACCAAGCCTCCAAGGCTTCCATATGATGATCCCCGAGAGTCGGTCCAGTCGACTCGACCCCAGTCGACCAACCCATCAAGATCGTGTAGGTGTCCCATGCCTGTCGCCGATGAAACACGGCACTCATCCAATGAACACGACTCTTGACGCAAGTCTCAATAGGAATCTCGATGCCCTGACTCGAGGTCCTCGACTTGGAACATTTCAGACCCAACTCTTAATCAGTTGGTTTCATGACCACCATCCAATGTGTGGCCCAACTGCACGAGTTGTTATCCATGGTCTGTGGGCTTTGTTGCGATATAAGTTAAACACCGTTTTAACAAATGTGAAATGAGCGCAACAAAGTAAGCACCAGAAGTGACAAATACTCATTTTATTCATCATATAATAATATTACATTTACATCGAGTTGTATAATAGGTTACAAATTGCCAAAACCTATTGGCTTTCTGGTCACTTATTCTAACAGGAGATAACCTGATGTTTGCGTTATTTTGCACTAGACCTGCACAAACCAGACACCGAATCTAGTCTGTCTTCCTACTAGTCCCTTGACGTATGTAGAACCATCCCACATACTCAAGAACTTTGTAGGATACAGGCTTTTCAAACCATATCCTATATGGTAACTAGATCATGACTTTAAGAAAGTGCATGTTTCTCAACCTGGCAACTTTCAACTTCAGTGAAATACCGAGCGAACTAGGTCAAACAGGGTCCGTTTTCTCCTTTATCAGAGACCATCCAACCATGGTTGTTTCAAGAAGAATTTCACTAATTGAGAATTCCATTCTCATTCGGATATTCGAGAACTCCCACTGAATACTCGTCCATTTGATCTAATCAAAAGGTAACCAAATTAATTCACCACTCCAAGTCTAATACCCCGAACCTACCAAAGGTTCTTAGACTTGTGAATCCTCTTTTAGTCTTGTGTATTCAACAACCTTACAGATATCCTTTTTGGATCCAATCCAATAGGCTATTGGCACTCCCACTAAATATACACCCTCTCGATCCAATCGAAAGGTGACCAGTTTGGTTCACCACTCCAAGTTTAATTCCCCAAACCTACCAAAGGTTCTTAGACTTCTGAACCCTCTTCTGGTCCTGTGTATTTAGTAATCTGTAGAAGTCATTTTAGATCCAATCCAATAGACTATCGGCAGGCCCACTTTGTCTAACAAAATGGCTATTTAGTCTTTTCCTTCTCAGAGAAGATTTGCAAGCAGATCCAAATCATCTATTGCTAGACTCTTTGAATCTTCCAACTTCCTCATCCTTAACTAAAGGAAACTAACCTAGCCATGGATGCCAAATCCGTAAGTTCATCTTGATTGTATCCATTTTTAGTCATTTGTTTTGAGTACTTATAATCCAATTATGGGACAGTGTCAAGTGTTTATGTACGAAACCTAGCAGACAAGAATCTCCATTCTTTGTCAAATTAAAGTAATTTTATTGATCAAATTATTGTATCCAAAATTGTCCAACAATTAACGGAACATATTTTGATCATGCTAGGTTACATAATTCCCGCAGACACAATCTTAAAATGATCACTACTAAGCCTAACTAGTCCTTAGTCTTTGCAGCAACAGTCTCGCCATTGCTAGACCTTAGGATCGTCTGTCTTAGCTTTATATTCCTTATCATCACCTATGAACCATTCACAGGTTATGAACAACTAGTATCCAATACTAAAGAATAGAATAGTGATCATATTGATACTCAATTCAAATGTCACCTTCATTGGAGATGGGCTTTAGGAAACTCCCTCTTCCAATGTCCCTTTTCTCGCAGTTAATGCAAACATCATTCAGAACCTCTGACTGACGAACCCTTTTCCTCTTTTCTTTACCCCAGCCCAATGGTGTAACAGGAGCACTCAAAGTGCTGGCAGCGGCTGATATTGTCGGAGCCTTCTCCCTCTTCCTGCATCCGACACCCTTGCCTTTCACTTTAGAGGTCGAAGCCTCCTCACTAGTACCGTCCGCGACAGATTTTTCAATCGTTTCCTTGTACTGGACCAACATTTTTATCAGCTCATGAAGGTCTTTCTCAAGCCCACTCATGTTGTAGTCGACTATAAATGGGTCGAGTGAGGGGAGAAGAGACTGAAGGATCACGTCGATGTACATCTCTCTTTCGAGATCATCTTGGAGGTCTTTGAGCTTTTCCACAAGGGATAGCATCATCACTCCATGCTCTTGTACCGACGATCCTTCTATCGTCTTCGCTCCGAAGAATGCCTTCATTGCAGCTTATCTAACATGCCGGTCTGGGACCGCATACACTTGCTGCAATCGAAACATCATCGAGCCAATATTCTCCAGCCTATCATACTGCTTCTGGATCTCATTATCAATGGATGCCAGTATGATGCTGCGGACCTCCCAGTTGTCATCAAGCCTCCTTTTGAACGTTAAACGTTCTTTAGGCGATGACCTTTACGGCAAGGTCCGAGGAAAAATCTTATCCAGAATATAAGTCTGGTTCTTTGAAATCTAAGACCATCTTAAGATTTCACAGTCAGGCATGGTAATACGTTCCATTAGACTTATTAGTCTCAAGTATAAGGGTTAGTGGATTCTTAGACATCAACAGTTAAACATAAAAACATTCAGTAGATTATAACAATATTATGTTCAAGTTAAGACTTGGTCCTTTAGTCATTAACCCCTCCCACTATTTCTACGAAAGCCCATCACTCTCAAATGTGGTTTCGGGAAACCGTTTCCTAGTGGGCTTGGATCCAGAAGCGCACAATTCTCCATGCCCCGCTTTTTACGATTCACATGGAAAATGCCTCGTGGGAGGTATCTAATACCATTCTCAACCGATGAGATTCCCAAGATATTTTGCCTCACCTCTTCACATGATCCTGAGGACTCCAAGCGAATTATGCTACTCGATGTTAGGCCCGACCCATCAACCAAATCATACCTCAACTGTCACCCCCCAAGGACTCGTGAGACAGAGAAACAATGAGCGTACTCTTTGTTCACAACAACGGTGCAGCTTTTCTCTATTCCAAATGTGCCATGACTCGTGAGACCACACTTGGGCGCTTCCTCACGACATTGCTATGGATGGAAGGCTTGAACAGATCAAAACCCTTTTGATCCAAATCCATCATGGGCCTAATATTTTAACTTGATCCAACCAAGTGAGAGTTCGAAATTATTGACCGAGACCTCATAACATTAATATTTTGCATGCATAAATATCCAATATTACAAAACATTTAAATAAATGCATCGCATGCAAGTAAATCTAGCATAACCCTGTTGGATGATCACGAGCCCAACCTATGCGACCCACTGAGCCCACAGTAAGTCTATAGCCTGACTAGGGTGGTCCTACACTATTCGAATGAATTAACCCAATGTCATGGCAATGGGCCTTGTACTCTGTTTGTTTTGCCTTGATGTCTCACCTTGAGCCTCCGTCTAACGTAGGCCTCCTTTGTCTCCATGGGCTTCCCTTATTATACATCAAATGTAAAACCTCACAAAAAAATTCCTAACTACTCTCATTACAAGAGAAATGGAATAAATGGAAAATAAAAGGAAAAAGACAAGCCTTAACATCATGAGACGAAAGTGGGAGATAATAGTCCCAAAAGAAGAGGCACGCAGGCCCCACCCAAAAGGAATTTAAAACCATACACAGGTCAATGGCCTTCGTGATCATCCCTTGTTAATCCAATTAACAAAACACAACATAATTACATATGCAATATAATCATGCTCCAAATAATACAAACCATCTATTAAATAAATGATATCTAATGTCATTCCATAATATAATTAAATACAGAAAAAATACATGTCAAAAAATACAATTAAAAATGGATATTAGAAACCTCATACAACCCATGTACATTTTTTTTTTGTTTGGAAACCATTTCCAAAATAATATTAGGCAATTTAATTTTAGGAAAAATCATACTCAACTAAAATTAAATCAGCCATAAATTAAATATTTCAGAAAAAATATGCACAATACCAGAAAATCAAATTTTCCGGACAAACGCCGAAAAAAACGGCCCAGCAGTTTGGCCGTGTCGGTCGGTCGCACAGCCGGCCGCGCGCGCACGCCTAGTGCACGCGGGCGTCCATTACCTAGGCGCCCAGTGCTCGCGCTCGCGCACGCCTGGCGTACGCGGCTGCCTTCGCGCGGCAACAAGCAGTCTGCTGCCGACCGGCAGCGGCTGCTGCTGCTGCTATAATTTTTTTTATTTTTTAATTGTTGTTCTGCACATAAAAAACTGAAAGAAATATCCAGATTTCAGAAAATCCAATTTTGTAAAATCACCCAAATATTTCTGATTAATCAACATAATTAAACATGAAAATTTCAACAAATAATTATGAAAATTAAAAACAATAATCACATGCTTTTAAAGCTGATCTAAACACGTTGAACATGCTTGAACACGTAAAAGATGTAATCCATAGCCACATACACGATCAGGGGTCTGATACCACTTGAAGGAAAGCGGATCAGTCCGGAAACGCGGCGGAAGCGGGGTGGGGATAAAAAACGTGCAGAATAAAAGGAATTTAAGTTCATGGGGTGTACCCTTGAACGTTACTGGGCTATCGGTGTATAAACACAAAATATAACATATAAAATAAATACGCGTTCGTGGCTATAGAATAAAGAAGAAACCGAGAGCATAAATGTAAATCGTAATACCTTTCTCAATTTTGTATTTCGATAGGCTACACGCGTTGATTCCTCCGGCGTTCATCGATGCGAGGTCCCAACGTAGAGACCCTCTAAAGTCGTCCACACCACACCGGGAGAGATCTCATTTTTCTTGCTAGAGAAAAATAGATCTAGAGGATGAAATCAAAGAAGGGATTACACTATCAAAATTAGTGTTCCTTCTTGATCTTACTTTGTTCTTCAACTGATCCTAGATCAATGACCCAACAAAGAGGATTTGGAGAGGAGAGAGAGAGAGAGAGGGTAGAGAGTGTTTATCTTTTTCCTAGAAAAAGATGAATAATGAAATTCATCATTCGTAGGTGTTAGTATATACTCATATATATACATAATTAATGTTATTATTTGAATGTGTCTAGGTTCATCGAAGGATGTCTAGATACATCCCAATCAATCACCATCAATTCATCAATCAAGCCTATCATCTTTTAAGGTATGATCAAATCATACCAAAAGGAAAGGGCTTGATTGAAGTTGATTTGTCTCTTACCTAAAGAAACAAGTCAACTAACACCTAGCATCCAACATGACCGATTTTTGCTACCTTCAAGGTGGCAATGTTCGACCATGCTTATTTAGGGAAGAAGTCCCACTTCTTCCGATTCCATAAATGGAATTAACACATCTCTCGGGTCAAAATTTAACGGACCGGATTCTTCCGTAATCGAATTACGACGAACCCAAAAATTAAATCCAATTTAATTTAATGTCCACTTAAATAATTTCTGTTGATCTTTTAATCCAATTAAAAGATCCAACATCTCAAGTCAATTCCTATTTACTAATTACCTCAAGTCAATTCCTATTTACTGATTACCAACATCTCATCTCAAGTCAATTCCTATTTACCTCACTAATCCAATCGATAAATCCTATTTACTGATTAAACGAGGACCCGATACAATATTGGCCCGTCCATTCCAATGGACAATCCCTTAAGTAATCCAATTACTTATCATCCTCTGAAATTGACTTCAAGTCAATTCCTTCACCTCCTTGGTGATTTGTGTGTGACCCTTTAGGTTCACCCTCAGCTAGACTTGGGCTCGTGTCCAACAGGAGCCCGTCACCATGGGTGGCCGTCTAGCAACGGTCCATGATACTAGAGACTAGGTGAATGTTGGCGTGAACATTTTGCCGCCGCTACGGGTACGGTCCGACCGTCGACCATCTCCCAGCCTTAGTCTAGGGTATGAAATTAGGCGTCGGTTCCCATCCTTGACTAGGCAACTATGCTTCATACCCGATATGAGTTTACTCTATTGATTGACGTAGGAAATCCTTTCCTACCCAATCAATTGCTATGGCCATAGACTTTAAGAGTCTAAACCATCTCAGAGTGCATAGGAGATACCACCGTCATGTATTGACAGGGGACAAATCCTATCTTGGAATCCACCGTCCTCGCTACATACTCCAACTACACTGGACAAGGCTTATAATGACCATCTTTCAGAATGATCACCTCTCGTCAGATCCAAGATACAGTCTTCACATGCACGTGGCTGCCATGATTCCTCAAGTCCGGTGACTAATCCCGAACTATTGGAACCGGAAATTCCAGTTATACCGACGAAGCCTCCAAGGCTTCCATATGACGATTCCCGCGAGTCACTTCAGTCAGTCGATCACCTTGTCAACTAACCCACTAAAATTGCATAGACGACCTTCATCTGTCATCGATGAAACTCGACACTCACCGAGTGAATGCAATACTTAGTGCAAGTCTCAATAGGACACTCCATGCCTAGTCTCAAGGTCCTCGACTTGGAATATTTCAGACCAACCCTCAGAGTTGGTTTCATAGCCGCCATCCAATGCGCAGCCCAACTACATGGGTTATCCAATTGGTCTGTGGGCATTTGTTGTGACGTTGAAACGCCGTTCAACGTTAGTAGTAAGCACAACAAACAAAGTGCTAGTGATGAATACTTACTCTATTCATCAGGATAATATTGTATTAATAAAGATTGACGAATAGTTCCCAAAACCGCCAATCCCATTGGCTTTCTAATCACCTATTCTAACAGTTTATTTGTCAAATACATACATCTTTTATATTTGAAAGGCTTGTTGTGACAGCATGCACACTATCAATGATCATAAATCTACATAGAAACAACGAATTAATAGTCCCTTTCTTTGTTCAGAAGCAGACTCATAAGGCTTTCAAAATATATGTGATTCAAATTATTATCTTTTATATAGTAGGGTTAATTACACTGACCTCCCCTGCTACTATGGTAATATACAAATTCCCCCCTCTTACTATGAAAATTACAGATTGCCCCGTCTGACTAACATGTGTTAGTCAAATTTAACGGTATATGCTTAAATGAGCATTTTGTCCTCCATTTATGAAACTAAAAATATTTCAATAAACTTGAAAATAGAAGTGCACAAAAATATCTTCAAGTATTTTTTTTCCCAAAATATAAGCTTTATTTTCTATAAAATAATATAACTTCAACAAAATTTACAAGTTTTAATGATTGTTAGGAATAGAAATTAATGTCACAACCTACACATACACAGTATGTGATTAAAAAAATATTATAAAATAATATACTAAAAGTTACAAGTATACACTCCTTTTAAATTTAAAAATAACAAATTACTCCTAAGGGGTATTTAAGTCATAAAAAATAGAGTTATTCAGGTTGAGGGTATTATAGGAAGTTTAGACCAATTTTTTTTTATGACATCAGCAAAATCCATTAAGTTGACTAACGGAAGGGGCAATTTGTAAGGTGGATATCTTTGAAAGGGAAGTTTATGTAATTTTGATAGTAAGAGGGGGGAATTTATATATTCCCATAGTAATAGGGGAGGTTAGTGTAATTAACCCTATATATACTACAGTTAAGTTATCGAATGTGCGGAGCTTATGTTGGCTTTGTTTTTATATGATAGCATGCACAACTTGAGTAAAATATGTATAACTTTTCATCGAAATATCTGATTGATGTTTCATTTTTTTTTTTGTTGGAAAGTAGACTCATAGGTCTTTAAATTATATATGTTTTGTATTCTATATATGTATATTTTAATACAGTTAAATTCTTCAAATTGCTGAAATTTTAAACTATTGAAGGAATTGTCTTCTCCTAATTATATAATTAATTAATTTTATTGATAATTTGTAGATAGGGCTCCAAATATATCCACAAAACGAAAGCGAGTTATAGGATGCGAGCATGGTAAAATGATTGAGAACAATCGTATGAGGACGAAGTGTAAGTACTGTGGGAAGGAAATGAAAGGCTCGGGTATATCGCGGTTGAAACAATATATTGCTGGTAGTTTTTCAAATGTTGAGAAGTGTGAAAAATGTCTTGTGGCAATTTCAAGAGCCATGAGAGAGCATTTGAACAACCAGAAAAACGAAAATGAAGAACTGTTGGTGCAAAAGGCAACACTTAGAGAGACATTGTTGGAACCCATTCAGAACAAAAAAATTAGACTAGATGATGACTTTGTCAATGAAGAAGAATCCGACGAGCGGATATTTCCAATGGAAAGGGAGCATTTAAAAATTGCTATACAACGATCCATCAAAGATATACCTGAAACTGAATCAGGCCTTAATAGAACTAATCTTCATAGATCGTTTCAAGGACCTAGCTCTTCTCATCATGTACAGAAAAAAGATAAATCCTTGTTTTGGAAAGATGAGAATATATTGAAGAAAAACTCACAATCATGGAAAAATAAAACGAAGGGCTTGACTATTGAAGAAATAGATCCTGTCATCTACAGAAATCAAGAATGCACTGAGCAGATGATACCAAATATGGGGAAAATAATAACTCTCTGCAAAACATGCAATAGGTAAATGGTTTATTTTTAGCAATATTCCTCCAAATGTGGCTGCTAATCTATATCATCAAGCTGCTATTGATGAAATTGCAAGAGCAGGTGTTTAGGGTGAAAAGTCCAACACTTTATGAGATTACTGGACTTATCTTGGATGCAGAGCTTGAGGAGATTCAAGAATACGTGACTGGTTTTAAATAGAAGTGGGAAACATATGGTGTGACTATTATGTGTGATAGATGGACTTCGACCACAAAGTTATCAATTATTAACTTTTTAATATATTGTGATGGAAAAAATTGTATTTCACAAGTCTATTAATGCTCCCAGTTATGATAGAGATGCAAACTACATATATGAGCTTATGGATGATGTTGTGGAGGAGATAGGCGAAAAATATGTAGTACAAGTGATAACTGACAATGGTTCTGCATACAAAAAGGCTGGAGAATTATTAATGAAAAAACGGAAGCATTTATACTGGACTCTTTGCACTGCTCATTGCATAAACTTGATATTGGAAGATTTTGCTGAGAAAACTACAATGAAAGTTGTCATTGAGCAAGCGAAGAAGATCTCTAATTTCATATACAACTATGGTAAGGTGCTTGATATCACGCGAAAATACACTTATGGAAAAGAGCTTCTTTGTCCTGGTATTACACATTTCGCCAGTAAGTATATATATCGATGGAAAGCATTCTTGGGCAAAAGTCAAATCTACAATCGATGTTCACCTCAGAGGAGTGGTCGAAGAATGCAGGTAGCGAAGATCCAATTGGAAAAGCAATTCAAGATGTTATTTTGAACTCATCATTTGGGAATAGTGCAGAACTTGTTTGCAATTTACATGCACCTGTTTCAAGAGTTCTTCGTATAGTAGATGGTGAGAAACAAGCTACAATGGGATATATGTTTGAAGGAATGTGACGTAGCAAGTTGGCACTTGAAGCAGCTCTTCCAAGATCACACAATAAATATTGTGATATCACTGATAGGCGTTTAAAGAATTAAATGATACATGATATACATCTTGCAGGTAACAATTGTTGGTGTAACTGTTATTTTATCTTTTCTTCAATATATATTATAAGGTTCAAAGATATTTAATCAGTTGAATATTTATTAGTATAACTGATATTTATTTTTTTGATACAACATACTACTTAAATCCTACATACCATTACGAGTTGGAACTTTCTCACAAGCCAGAGCTTTTGGATGCGTTGAAGATAGTAGTGCAAAAATTGAACCAAATGCTAATATAGTTGCACTAGCTCTTTCCAAAGTGCATTTCTCAAGTACTCTATTACCTTAGACTGATTATTAATTTTTAAATATTGTAAGAAGTAAAACTAGCCTATATTAACTAGTTCACTGATAATAACCTGTTAGCTAAAGGTTATAAAATTTTTTGCGAATATTTATGCACGTAAATTAATCACTATGAAATCATTTTTCTTGACTAAATGTATCCTTATTAGGGGAAATATTTTCAAGGCCGTGTATGGTTTTGCTGATTCAATAGCCATTTGACGAAGAAAAAAAACTAATCCAGGTATAATATAAAACATTGTTATTATTGTTGTTATTGTAGTTGTTGTTATGACTATATATTTTAAGTTAGGGTAAATTACAGCTGCCTCCCCTGAGGTTTGGCATAATTACAAATACCCCCCAAGATTTGTAACCGTCTAACAAAAATCCATTTTCATCCATTTTTATGGGTGAACTGACCAAAATGCCCTAATCCACTGAATTATTTTTTTTTAATTCTAAAAATTTTTTTGGACTACAATACGCAAGGAGAACTTTCTTGAGTGTTTTTACACTGAAGAGTAATAATAAAATTTCAACGGCTAATTTTTCTATAATTTTACTAAAAACTTAAGGGAAAAATGGTCAATTTCATGCCTTTGGCTAAAAATTACAAACCTCAGGGCGGTATTTGTAATTTTTCAAACAACGAGGGGGTACTTGTAATTATGCCAAATTTCAGGGGAGGTGACTGTAATTTACCCTTTAAGTTTTACTAAACTATTACCAACAACATTGCAGGGGAATGGTGGTTTATGTATACCACTGATGCTCCTAATCTAAGAAAAGTTGCTCTACGAATACTATCTCAAACTGCCTCATCCAGTGGATGTGAGAGGAACTGGAGTGCATTTGCACTTATACATTCTAAAGTACGTAACCGGCTTAACTACCAAAAGTTGGAGAGATTAGTTTATGCTCATTATAATATGATATTAAGGTTGCGTCATCTTATTAAGGACAAAGAAAAGGTTGATCGGAATTTTCTACATAGGACAGATATTTGATGACAATGATGTGTTGT
This sequence comes from Sesamum alatum, assembly GCA_034509735.1. Lineage (NCBI taxonomy): Eukaryota > Viridiplantae > Streptophyta > Magnoliopsida > Lamiales > Pedaliaceae > Sesamum > Sesamum alatum. The sequence continues at coordinate 17,723,579 of JACGWO010000005.1, read as the reverse complement.
CTGAATGGCTAGATGATCCAGGAGATGCTCTTTTGGATGAAATTGATGATGATGGACAAACCAGTTCGACCAAACACCTTTTTAGCTAAATGGGCTGAAAGACTAAGGTGCCCTTCCAAAAATAGTGTTGGATCAGATAAAGGAGGTGATAAACATTTGATTGATGAAGATGATGAGTCTGGTTTCTTAAAAAGTAGAATTGAGGATATCGTTAGAGGTGATAATGATAATGACAATGATGATACAAGTTTGAACAAGGAGAAAAATATTGATGAAAATGACAGAGGTTGTTCATATGGAAATCGATCTCAGGCTAGTCCATATGGCATTTATTTTACTGAAGAGAAATATTTTGATCATGCCACGCAAGATGAAGATCATGGTAGTCGTAGATAAAAATCTTATGTCTAGAGCTTTCTCAATTTGTTGACTTTTTGCGAACTATGTAGTAGGGGCATCAACTTTTTTTTCTTATTATTTGTGGTTTTACAGTTATTATTTAAGTTACTTAGAACTTGTTGATCATGTCCTCGTGAACACTTGATTTAATACCATATGTTTGTTAGTTGATGAAACTTGATTAATAATTAATGTAGGAAAGTCAATTTTAAGTTTATTATTGACTGGAATGATGAAAATAGCTTAAACTTACTTTGTTTCTCATTATTCTCGCTTGTTTCTAGTATTCTGGAAGCATTAAATGTTTCCCAAACATTTCTAACATGTTCCTAATATTTTTGCAACTCGAAATTGGTCTATGAAACAAAACTTTAATTCATGGAGCTAGCGATCAATAAGTCTATTTAATCCTACTCCACCAGTCCGACAACAAGTCACGCACTACTAGAACCCGGGGGGGGGGAGTGATGATGCCCCCAAAATATCCACCTAATAACCCCAAGAGCAAGGAGTGGATTCTCGAGCAGAGTAGCCTAGTAGGCCAAGCTTATTTGGCCCAAAGCAATGGGACATTCATTCATAAAGCCCTTTTATAGTCACTAACCTGTCAGGCCACGAAAAAACCTCGTATAGCAAGCGTAGTAATCATACAACAGGGATTCCATGACGTACATGTGACTGACACGTGGGGACATGTTAGACCTCGCACGGATCGTTCAAACGGTCGTATCTTTTTCAAATTTTATTCGATTCTCTCGTGGTTTGTTGGAGATTGATAGCTGACTCTTCAGGCTTCCAACAACGTATGGCTCTCAACGAAACTCCCCTAAAATCGGATACACGATCCCCTATAAAATAACTAACTGTGCAGTCATTTTTCAAGCAACATATTCTTCTCTTCACTACTTCACTACCACTCAAATTCTCTCTATTTTTCAACTGTTTTTAACTCACTTTCACACGAACTTTGACCACATTGCATTATCTCACCATTATTATCACTTATTTTAATTTTTTTCCTTTATTTTATTAGTAAGAACAATACTGACTTAAGCATTAGAGTGCTAACCCCTCTCTGCAGGTTTAGTCTCCACCTCAATCTTTGATTTTCGTGAAAGTCCCTCGACATTTTGTGGTGCTACTGGATCTCGGAACACATCAGGCTTCATAAACGGTTGTAGTCTATTAGTAATGATTTTGAAAGTAACTTTGTAAACTACATTACATAGACTAATAGATTGAAAATGCATCATTGACTCAGGGGTCATGTTTTCGAGAATGAGAACAATATGTCAAATTAGTAGTAGGGGAAAAACACGATCTTTCAAAAATTGCACAATTCAAAATTTTTACAGCAATAGCATGCCAATACTTCTGAAAGAATAAGGGAGGAAATCCACCTAGACCTGGAGATGTAAGAGGAGACTCCCAATGATAGAACTCTGGACCTCATCCACCGTGAAGGAAACAATAAGGATTGAAATGAGGTAACTCAGGCCTGAACAATGTTCAACGCTGCCTCCAACTCAGCCTCGAATGGGACATGTGCAGTGAATAAATCCCAAATAGTCCCCCCAATAATTGCCTCAATATCAGCCTAATTCTCACACCACATCCCAACACTGTCTTTCCTCCATTTAATTAAATGTCGGCAATGTCTACTTAAGGCACGAGCATGAACAAATTTAGAGTTTCAGTCATCTTCTCACAGCCACTCCACTTTTTCCCTTTGCTTCCATTTAATTTCTGAGTCCCGTAACAAACAATCGAACTCTGAGCATATGAACTTAATCTGTCGGTTACCTTTGAATTAATGTGTTTCCCATTTAGGTTCATTGATTGATGTTATAGAGTTTTAATTTGCTTGTCATTATTGGTAAATTTTTCCCGGTTGTAATTTGTAAGCCCCAATATACATGGATAACATATTAGCGTTAAGTATATTTAAACCGAAAACCCTCAAAGTGCCATCAACGGTGCACATTGCATTGTGGCCTCAGACTGAAACCAACAACACGGACCAGCAAATGTCAATAATCTAAATAAACTATTGGAAGATGTTGAACTCTCCCATTAAAAAAGTATGACCTCAACTACTACCTGCAAGAGCACGGTCAAGACAAACCCGAACAATTTGCCGGGACTCACGCTTGGTGCTCCAAGTAAATTTTAGGGCCTTTATACCCCAGGTCATGCAAATTCGACTCCTCTACAGCTGTTCAGAAACCTTGCAACAACCAATTCTACAAAGGGGTCATACTGTCTTCCTCATGAGAATAAAGAGTGGCATTGAAGTCACCACAAACCTACTACGGTAATGAAGAATTCTTACTGAGTTGTTTAAGCAAATCACACGACACTCTCCTCTGGTCGAGATCCGAGTCAGTGTAAAATCTAGTAAATCGACATGAGAAATCAATCTGCCCAACCTCAACATCAATATGAGACCTCGAGAAACTGAGAAGAACATCAACCCTCCATTCTAACCCACTGCACCAACATGCACCCTAAAAATCCGAATTGACACTTCAGAACATCAAATCTCCATTTCTTACATTTAATCTCGATCAAGAAGATGAGAGAGGGGCTGAGCCTTGATCAACTCAACCAAACGACGAACTGTCCCGGGTCGCCCTAGCCCGTGGCAATTCCAAGCAAGGCAATCCATAATGTCTGGTGGAAGTACTCCACAGTCTCCGCTGATAAAAACTTCGATGTAGAGTCCACGCCATTCTTCCTATCACTTCTCTTCCCCGGTCTTGAAAACGTCCTAGCCAGAAGAGAGAGCTAATTCACGCTTGCTATTAGGAACCAATACCCACTTACGCTATAGAGTATTCGCCCTTTGCCCCCGACAACCCCAATGAAGAGACGAACTCGCCGGAAAATTTAAGATTTCATTGGTAAACCACTACATGTAATTCCTCAAAGATTCTTATTCTTCCTGAACTATAGTGAAAAAATGTCTCAAGGCTTTAGGGTATCTCATGTTGCCGGAGAAATGATGTATAAAACGTCGGGCTAATTGTTTGAATTTTGTAATTGATTCATGAAGGAGCTGTGATAACCACGTTTGAGCGCACCTACCATGGTAGTGAAAAATATTTTGCATAAACTGACATTGTTGGGGTTGATTAGATCTATAGCTGCAATGATTTATTCAACCTCGTCGGTAGGATCACCTTTCTCACCTCTGTGACAAGCAAGTTGAGGTATCCGAGCATCATTTGGTACGGGTTCTTCCAAAATACTCCTGACAAAGTGGCTCCCCTTTTTGACAACTTGCTTAGGACTGAGTTGGGCCCGTAAGTTCTCGATCTCTTTATGCTACATTTCAATGTGTAGGTCTTTTGGTGGGTTTCTGGCCTCTTGCCTATCTTCTGGACAAGGGACTTGGTGGCTTCTTACGGAATCGTCGGGGGCCTCATTTTCCCCAGATAGCTCTCTTACTACCCGATTCCTATGTTCATTTCCCCAATCTTCGGCCCACTGGATGGCTGCCTGTGCTTCCCTGGCAGCTGCCTCTTCTTGTATCCCGTTGAGATATTTATTCTCAAATATTGAGAACCAACCTGCATTTGAGAGGAGTTTTTCTCATTTTCACTTGTTCGATTGTTTTCTCCTTCTATAGAAGGGAGGGGAACTTCTTCGTTGATTTGCTTTGAGCCTAGTATCACTGGTGTCCTTAACATTCTATTGATAGAGTTACACAGACAATGCTAATTTGATGATGTAGAAAACATTACACTCTAGGGTAAAAAGGTGAAAAAGAAAGCTTGCTTTTGTATAATTCTACGTTTCTCTTTCTTTTTTTTTTTTTTTTGGTGTTGTGTCCTCCTCATGTTGTCGGATTCGTATATTTATAGGCTCATTCCACGGAGATCTCGTTAGATTTTCATGACATCTACTTTGATACTTGCAATCGTAAAAAATCTTTGGATGAATTTGTCATGTCATGTTTAATCTTATTTGGGAGGTTCATGGCTTATGTCCTTTCAATTGGCCTTGTAGTCTATTTTAACCTCCTCGGGTCTCTTTTTATCAGCTTTCTTGTGCTTCTTTCGTCTTTCCTCTAATATCTTTTATGACTGCCTCTTCGTAACCCTTCTACTCTACCTCCTCGTACATCTCAATTTGTCCTCCTCATGCTTTTCCACGGGCCTTGTCGTATTTATTTCACCTTGTATCTTTTGCCTACTCGTATTTTTCTAAGTATGCTTAATACTTCGTCTTGTCCCATTTTTTTTTTTTGTTTAATCTTTATTCGTTTATTTATTTTTATCCACATCACCTTGAAAGATAAAGAATTAAAACGAGAATAAAGTATAGTTATCAAAAATGTCTTTAATCAATTTTTTCTGCCATCATGATTAAGATTAAGGGTGAATTACAATGACTCCCCTGATGTTTGACATAAATACGAATACCCCCTCATTGTTTAACAAATTACAAATACCCCCTATGGTTCATCTATTTTTATGGGTGAATTGACCAAAATGCCCTTATGCAAATTGAATTATTTTTAAAAAAATTTTAAATTTAGACAAAAATGCACAGAGAGAGAATTCTTACGTTTTTTTACACAGAGTAGCAATAATGTAATTTGCCTCGGCTGATTTTTCTACAATTTCAAAAAAAAAAAAAAGACAAGGTCAAACTGGACCATTTCGGGCCCTTGGTTAAATATTACAAACCTCGGGGGTATCTGTAATTTTTAAAATAACAAGAGGGTATTCGTAATTAGACCAAAGCTCAGGAAAGGTCATTGTAATTCACCCAGATTAAATATCAAAGAAGAAAAAGTAAAAAAAAAAAAGAGTTATAAAGTTGCTTGGGCCACACGTCACTACAAGAAAATAACTTAGTAGCAACGAAAAAATTTATTGTTGAAATCAGCGTCGAGCTAATTAACAAATAAAGTTCCGGTTGCTAATTTACACTACTTAATATATACTACTTAATATATATTTTAAATAATTCATTGCTAAACTTGTTAGCAAGTAAATTTTCATTGCTAAATTTATTAGCAAGTAAATTTCTTATATTAAATAATTTATTAGCAACGAAAATTTTACTTGCTAATTGCTCGACTCTATTTTTTTTTTTTCATTGTTATTGGCTATTTTTCTTGTAGTGTGTTAGGGCAAAATACTTTTTTAGTCCCGTTAAAAAGGGTCATTATCGATTTTAGTCCCACAATTCTTGCAGGTGTCGCTTTTAGTCCCGTTAAACCCGAAAACAAGCCTTTTCAGTCCCAAAATGGCATGTGCAGTGCACATGATTTATCGCCCGTTAACGGGCGTTAAGGGCAGCTAACGGCGTCAGTCTGTCAAAGGCTTGTTTTTGAGTTTTACAGGACTAAAAGCGACACCTGCAAGAATTGTGGGACTAAAATCGATAATGGCCCTTTTTAACAGGACGGGACTAAAAAATATTTTCCCCGATAATAAAATACCTAACTAATCAAAAAATAATAAAATAAATTTATTTTATTGTATATAATTAAATAAATAATTAGTTGGTAAATGAATCAAGAATAACTAATGGTATTTTAGTCAATTCATATTTTGTCTACCTAATGTAATACTTTAAGTATTGTATAGATAGTATTATCGGGGTCTTTGACCCCAATGAGTCAATTTTGACCAAAGTTTTGAATTATTAGAATTTTGAATTTTTTTATTATTTCAAAAAAAATTGATTTGTTGTTTAATATGTATAGTAACTGTTGCAATTAAGGTAATCCTCAAATTTTCTTTAAAATGCACATGATCTGTTAGTAAAAAAATATTCATTTTTAAAATATGATGTGTCAATCTTGACAGAATACCCCTCTTTCACTTTTCCTACCATTTATTATATTTAAACCTCACTCTATTTATGAACATAATTTATTTTTTTACTAGATAAATAAAGGGTAAAATATTTTTTTAGTCCCGTTAAAAAGGGCAATTATCAGTTTTAGTCTCACAATTTTTACAGGTGTCGCTTTTAGTCCCGTTAAACCCAAAACCAGTCTTTTCAGTCCCAAAATGGCATGTGCAGTGTACATGACAGATTGAAGCCATTAGCTGCCTTTAACGTCCGTTAACGAATGTTAAGTCAAGTGCACTGCACATGCCATTTTGGGACTGAAAAGACTTATTTTTGGGTTTAACGGGACTAAAAGTGACAACCTGCAAGAATTGTGAAATTAAAACCGATAATGACCCTATTTAACAGGACTTAAAAAACATTTTGCCCAGTGCGTCAAGTCTCACCAACTTGGGTGAGGACTAGAGTGGGTGTCATTGGCTCAGGCCACGAGGCCTGAAAATGAACCTTTAATAATCATAAGGTACGCTGCTCAATTTATCTTGGCTATATATGTATATATGCATGTATGTAAACCCTTTATACTTGCACCAAATTGAAATCTAGTATTGTACAAGCCCTAAAGAATGGGTTCGTGGCTTTACAATCATATCTAAAGTATTCTCCTTTGAGATTTTATTAAGTGGGTCTTTGGGTGAGTTTAGATGTTTGTTTGAAATATTTTATAAAATATTTGAGAATTTATAAATTACTATAAAATATTTGGTAATTCTTTAAGAAAAAATATCTAATTATAAAGCTTAAAAAAAATGTTAGAAGCTTATAAGCTCTTTAAAAAAATTAAGGTGTGACCAACTTATTTCCAATATCCTAATAAATTCCTTCAAATTCATTACAAATATGTCATTATTAATATCTTATAAGTTTCATAATCTTATTTTTTTCAAATATATTATTAATTTATTTTGAAATAAGATCTAACATCTTACAAAGTATATGAACTAGCTTATAAGATCTTTAAATATGCTCAGCCAAAACCACCTTTAAATCGAGTTCTCTAATAGATAAATTGTTAAACTCTCGCGACGTTCATCTCCTCGAATTTCTGTCTTTTGAGACTCAATGGAAATTTATTATTAATCAACCAAATCAGCCAAAGCATACCCAATTACCTAAAGTACACTGTTGATGATATATTTCAAGTGCGTATTCATACCTAATGTTTGGCTAAAGTATTAATTACGATGGGACTGAGCCCCGTTCGTGGGGCCTTACTCGATGGTACTCGGTGGGTGTCCACCCAACTTTGAATATTAGGAATAATTATATTTACACTCATAATTTATATTATATTTATACGAATTATTTTTATTTTTTGGATAATTATAGAAACCACTCATAATAGTTAAAGAGGGTGTATGTATAATTTTTTAAAAAACAAGGGTGATTATGTAAATAATATTAATGTTTTTAGGGAGTGTTTGTGTAATTTATAGACTCGATACATGTTCATACCAATCAGCTGTTTGACACCATGATTTGGGGGTTATTTGCATGGACCTTTCCTGAACAATTCTTACCAGCAGTTGGTGATATTTCAATATTCCTCTGGACATTTATGTTACCATCATGAGTAAAGTAAATCTACTAATTAAACATTAGAAGCTTTTGTATACTTATATTTTGTTTTTGGTTCTTGTTGAATGAATTGCCTATGCATCCACTTAAATCTTATCAATATATATAGATACTCTTGTTATGTTATATTAATTCTATTGAAATTCTAATAAAATATTTACAAATTCCTTGCAAGTTATTGTCCCTATATGTGTTATAACGCAAAAAGGAAAAAGGAAAGAAGTCAAGTCCGTAAATTTTCTTATATAATATAGATCTAGGACTGAGATGTACAAATACGAAAACAGGTTGTGGGGGAGGCATTGCCACATGTAGAATTGGAATCATTAAAACTGGTTCCATGCTCTTCAACAAAGAAAAGACTGTATACTCGTAAACTCGTAAGCTATAAAATCCTATACTTTAATTTTTTATTTTTTATTTGATAACAGTTTGACCAAGCCTCTTTAATTTAGAAAATCAGAGACCAAGTTTTCCCTATATCATCTCTATCAAATACATCCTATCAGGTTGGTTGAGGAAATCATTGTTGAAGTAGCTGAAGAATCAAGGCCTCCTCTATAAATAGCGTGTCTCTCATCTTCATTTGATACACTGAATTTGAATCCTCTCATCTATAGTTTCATATCACCTCTCTTCTTCTCTGAGTGATACTAATCTGTTGTTCCAACTCTCTACCATGAGTGCACGTGTTAGAGAGTAGCTGCGTGAACCTTGGAGAGCAAAACGGTTCTAACAATTGCACCACGGTCGTACCAAAATTTCGCTTTTAGGGTAGTGGCTTTTTCCACGACACAACTTTATAAGTTCTAATTTTCTAACAGAGATAACATCAGTTAAAAATGTAGCCAACACAAAGATTGCAATCCAAAAATTTTATTAGGGTTAATTTTGTTTTCTTTATTTTTTGGGTAAAAATGATGGCTATACAAATAAATTCGAATTTCGCAACTTATAAAATTTGGTAGTTTGGACTTGTAATTGCGGGCGAAAGAGCAAAATTTTCAACCATCTTGGTTAAGTCAGAATTCGTTTGGTTCAAATGAGAGGAAAGAGAAAGTGAAAGGGGAAGGGGAAGTGAAAGGGGAGGGGATCGAGGGAAAGAATAATAGTTTTCCTCAAAGTTGTTTGGTATGATTAGAAGGGGAGTAAATCTCAAATACTTCCCCTTGTTTGGTACGAGAAAAACAGATTGAGAAGAACAGATTATTTTTTGCAATTTCACGGTTTAACCAATTCTCTTCATTTTGTATAAGAAAATAAACAAGTTAATATTATACTAATATAATGTTAGTATATCAAAGATTTAAAAACCTTATTAATAAAAATATTTATCAAACAAGAAAAATAATATTTTTTATTAATAAAATATTTATCAAAATAAATATTATTCATTTATATTAAACTATTCAATTTAAATACATTAAAAATTACTACCAACGCCCTCAAATAAAGAATTCAAATTCAAATATTAGCACTTTTGTTGGTACCAAAAATTTAGTTTATATATCATCTCCAGACGCATTGGAGAAGGCAATGCAAAGAAGTCACACATTTTCACAGGATTCTTCACAAAATAAAGAACTACATCCACAAATAACAAAAAAGGAACGCCGATGTTCTGTAGTTCAACCACAAGTTCTTCCTCAGAATATATTCGTGGATGAGATTTTTCTACAAGTGCTACTTTTCTTTCAACAATTAATAAATCTTCTTTAGCTATAGCATTACCTTCTTTCAACGCATCAGCCACACCAGTTATTCCTAAGTTGATAATCTCAATTTGTTTTTCTGCAAGTGCCATTTTTCTAACTTGAAAATCAGACGATTCAGCTTTTCGCTTTGATGTAGGTGAATTCTTGGTTACTCAAACGAGACTCAAGCATTTCATGAATCCCTCTCCTTTTATGCTTTGATGTCAAGGTATTTATAGAACTTTACAAGAGGACTCCATTCACGAATATAATGTACTCATCTCACGCAACTTGTCATATTTGTCAGGGTAGTTATGATTTGATTCCCTGCGAAGATCATGCCGTTAAGCAAGTGGCATGTCTTCGAGGGGACTAATTCGAGGTCGCTTACTTCAGACCTGCGGGTTCCTCACTCTCCGTTTCCCTTGTTCCTTCTACGAGGTCTCAGCCTCGTTTTCACTTCGAGGGGAGCTCTTTCGCCTCTTGTAGGGGATATCTTCTCTTTTGTCTTGTTCGAAATGAGGCCCTATGTCCTTCCTCGGAACTGTGGTTCCTTCTAAGAGAAGCCTCGTGCTTCGAGGTCGAGGCTTCACTCGTTGAGACGAGGCCTCCCTCTTCGAGTTGAGGTCTTCTTCTTCTTTGAGGTGGAGGTTTCTTCTCTCACTCGGACAAGGCCTTCTTCTACGGAGTACAAGGTCTCTAATCTCTGCTTTGGCCTTCGTATTTCGTTATGCCTGTTTTTATTCCACATCAAGACTATTTAATATTTGTTTCCCACATCACGCTTCAAAACTATCACTTTTGTAGAAACATCACAATTTTTCTAACTTGAGCCATTAGTAGGAGAGTTTGGCTCAACACAAATATCCGGAGATTCAACTTCATGAATAGACCTATTTGTGAGATCAACATTTTCTTCTAACACAAAAAAGACACTCAGACTTAAATGAAAGAAGAAATTAATATTACTCAATCAAGAAAATACAATAAATCAGAAAATGAAAGTATTGTACTGCTGCTGCATTTTTCTAAGAGCAAATACATCTATTTATACTAAAAAATCACCCTAAAATGACTCAACTGATTGACTAAGAGTAGCTAACGTACTCCAGATTTTCTGCACGGATAAGGGACCAACTAATCTAACTGACTCCTGAAAATAATGATAATATCTTGACCAGTTCAAATAGCAATAAGTTGCACTAGTTTTTACAGCCTCTTTTAGTGCAACCTTATTGTTAATAACCTCAAGAGCCTCACGAAAATCTTCAAACTTGGCTCTACCAAGTGCCTTAGTAAATATGTCTGGAACTTGCTTGTCGGTTCATATTTTCTCCAACTCAATATCCTAGGATAACACTTTCTCTCAAACAAAATGATAATGAGTTTAAACCTGTTTCGAACGAGCATGAAACACTGGATTTCCAACAAGCTTTATAGCACTCTCATTGTTGCAGAAAATCTGAATTGGATAATTTAAATTAGTCACCATTTCTCGAATAAGTCTCCTTAGCCACAAATATTCTTGAGTAGCCATTGTAGCTGCTACATAATTGGCTTCACAGCTTGAAAGAGCCACTATAGTTTATTTTTTACTGCACCACGAGATCGCAGCGGAACCTGTGGTGAAGCAAAAACCCGTCGTGGAACGTCTATCATTTACATTACCAACCCAATCTGCATCTACGAAACCACTCAAAGAAAAAAACTTAAATTGCTCGTACATAAATCCATAACTTAGAGTGTTCTTGATATAGCGGAGAATCATATTTGCTACAATTAGATGAATCTCACATGGTTGATCCATAAAATTGAGAAATAACTCCTACCGAGAAGGCAATATCAGGTCGTGTGATAGTTAAATAAAATAAATTGCCGGCAATTTGACGAAAAGTGTTGCATCTTTCAGAGACTTTCCTTCATTTCTAGCTACCTTGATGTTCCATAGGAGTAGTTTTTGCTTTTGAATCATCCATATGAAACCTCGTAAGTATACTTGCTGCATATCCCTTTTGAGACACAAAATAGCCGCTACATTTTTCAATTTCCAGGCCAAGAAAATAATTGGCTTCACCCAGACTTTTCATTTCAAAACGAACCGACAAGGCATCTTGAAGATTGTTAATTTCAACACTATCATTACCCGTGATAATCATATGGTCGACATAAAGCAAGAGCAAAGTGCATACCGTGGGTGTTTTCTTAATAAATAGGCTCGGATCAGCACTTGAAGATTTAGAACCACAAAAAAATAAGATATTGGGCAATCTTACCGAACCAAGCATGAGGAGCTTGCTTGAGATCATATAGCGACTTCTTAAGTCTGCACGAATGATCAGGATACTCCTCAGATACAAATCCTTGCACCTGCTCCATAAAAATATCGTGATCCAAATCTCCATAAAGGAAAGTATTTTTCACATCTAGTTGCCCTAATTTCCAATTTTTACTGGCAGCTAAGGCAATGATTGTTCGAACAGTTATCCTTGCAACAGGACCAAAGGTCTCATCATAGTCACGACCATATTGTTGAGAAAAACCACGAGCAACCTGAAAGATTATGTGGATCGTCCCGGGAAAAGCGCGAATGCGGAAGCGCGGTATAATTAAAAATTAAAACGGAATTTAAACATGCTTTTAAATTAAAAACACGTTTCAAAGGGTGTGCCTTTGAAATTTTCCCGGGCATTCGGTGTATCTCATGAACATATAACATAAAGCAAATCATGGAGGCCATAGGGTTGGAAATTAAAGAGGGACGAAAATTTAAAACGAGACCTACCCGTTGTCGTTTTCGTCTTCAACGGCTACACGCGTTGTTCCCCGTTTTGCACCAAGATCCCGTCTTTGAGACCCTCTAATTCGTGACACACGATCCACCCACGTATCTTGCACGTCGTGCTAGCAACGAACAAGTGTATAATTTTGGAGTGGATGAATCAATAACACATTATCAATTAATGGTATTGATTCATCAAGATTCTAATGTTCCAAGAACAAAAGAATCAAGAAAACTATTTTCTTGAGAGAGAGAGAGGGCGGACGAGAGAGATGGGAGAGAGAGATCCGTGTGTGTGTGTTGTAGTGTGTGTGTTGGAGATTCATCATCATGTAAATTGTAGGATGCTAGGGGTTTATATAGAAGAGGAGTTTAATCCTCTTTAAACTCCTCTTTTAAGAACTCTAATTTGATTAGGATTTTGACCTAGTCAAAGTCCTAGTCAAACTAGTGTTTTGACCTAGTCAAAACGATCCTAGGGGAGCCCCCAAAAAGACAAGTGGGGATAGTATTGCACCTTGAGTACCCGACTAAGGAGAGAACTAGGTTGTGACAGCAATCTCCAACCTTGTTTTGCAAGCAATTCCTCGTTGACAGTCTGCAACCTTCTAAAGCCCAAACCCCCCGCTTCCACCGAGCGACACGACTTCCTCCACGCCAACCAATGAACACGCTTCTTCCCTCGGCTATGCCACCAGAAATTCGCAGCCATAGACTCCAAGCTCCGAATCAAGTGATCCGGTAGCCGAAAGTACGACATGGCGTATGTAGGTAAAGACTGCAAAACCGCCTTAATAAGGATCCCCTTGCCGCCCTGTGACAACGACTTGCCATTCCACCCATTGATCCTACTCCAGAAACGATCCCAAATATTCTAAAAAAAGAGCGCTCCTTGATCGCCCCGCAATCGCCGGCAGCCTTAAGTAACGGTTATGAGCCCCCACCAATCGAACCCCCACCGCCCTTGCCAACTCCTCCCTCGCTTGCTCCCTCACACCCCCGCTAACCACCATACTAGATTTCATGAAGTTTACCTCCTGACCCGACGCCCGTGCATACTTCACCAAGATCTCCCTCACTGCTTCCATCTCCCCCATCTCAGCGCAGCACAGGACTAACGTGTCATCCGTGAACAGTAGATGGGACACACTCGGTGCATGTGCATTGAGTTGAATTCCATGTAGTGTACCCCGTCGTTCAGCTTCCTGCAACATACCTGAGACGGCCTTGGCGCAAAATAAAAATAAGTAAGGAGATAAAGGATCTCCTTGCCGGATACCCCTCTCTTGTGTAAAGTAGCCAAACAAAGAACCATTTAGCGTTAGTGAATATGAGACCGAAGTGACTAGCAACATAATCACACTCACAAAGCGACTCTGAAGACCTACTCTATGAAGGACATGTCGTAGAAAAGACCATTCAACCCTATCGTAGACCTTGCTCATATCTAGTTTCATCGCTATGTATCCCTGTTTAGAACACCTAGACGTTTTCAGGAAGTGATTAAGCTCAAACGCAAGAAGGACATTGTCTGTAATTAGACGACCCGGAATAAAAGCAGACTGACTAGGGGAGATTATATCGTCAAGATACCACTTTAACCGATTTGCTACGCACTTAGAAGCAGTTTTAATGACAATGTTACACAAACTAATCGATCTAAGGTGTAAAACAGTTTCAGGACTGCTGCATTTAGGGATCAATACATTATTCGTGTGATTCATCTTACGTAAAAGGATTTGTTCATTTAAGATCCGCAAGACAGAATGCGTTACATCGGACCCAACTATGTTCCAAAACTGTTGGAAAAATAAAGGGGACATACTGTCTGGGCCGGGGATTTCATAGGAGACATACCGTCAAGAGAAAGTTTGACTTCCGTAGCAGTGAATGGTTCGGATAGCACAACATTCATCTCCGGGGTCACACGTCTCTGTACTGAAGATAACACCTCACTTATCTCAGCCTCCTCTGGTTGACATGATGGAAAGGTAGATCGAATTGTCGTAGGAGGACCTCTCGGATCTCCTCCTCCTTCTCTCGCCAAGCACCCTCCTCATCTCGAAGCCGAGCAATGTAATTCATTACGTTTCCGTGCTGAAGCTCGAGCATGGAAAAATTTTGTGTTCCCGTCTCTGTCCACTAACCAATGCTCCTTGCTCCTTTGTTGCCATCTCAGTTGTTCCTGCACCTCGATATCCATCATCCTTTCCTGAATTCTCTACATTTCGTTGTAAATATCCTCCCTCAAATCCTCTTCATGCAACTGTGAGTATCTTTCCTCCCCCCCCCCCCCCCCACATCTATATATATGTAACTATACATAATTAACACTTATGTAATTATTAATTAATTTCCAATTATTATAGTCAAAAAATAAAATTGATATTGATATATTATTTACTAAAACAAAGTATAGATTCAGGACATTATAAATTATATGCCTAAAAGTAATTGCAATTAACAAAAAAAATATATCAATCATATGTTTATGTTAATATTTGACTAGCATGAAATATAGTATTATGGGTTAAATGTATTTTTGGTTCCGTAATTTAGGTTATTTAGCGTTTTCGTTTCTTAACTTTCTATGGTAGCATTTTGGTCCTACATCTTTTTAATTTTCCCGATTACAGTCATTTTGTTCACCGGAGTTCAACACCACCGGCAAGAAGGGTGAACTAAAACGATGCAAGATCAAAGTGCTATCTTAAAAAGTTAAAGGACAAAAATGCTTACAGAAATGAACTAGTTGGAACAAAAGGCCCATTTAAAAATGTCACGTGAGAGGCACAACATTTTTTTGGAGAGAATGGTGAACTCCGGCAAAAAAAAAAAAGGATTAAAATCAAGAAAATTAAAAAACGTACATGACCAAAATACTACCCTATAAAGTAGAGGTGGGCATTCGGGTCGGGTAGTTTTGATCCCGACCCGACCCGTTCCGATTCACGCAGTTTTTTTGAATTTAAATAAATAAATAAATAAATTGGGTATCGGATAACCCGATACCCAAATTTTAAAAATTGGATCGGGGTTCAGGTAGGATTTCCCTACCCGAACTACCCGATCAGGTACCCGAACTTTAAAAAAAAATAAAAACAAAAATAAAAATATATATGTAATGGATGAGTGTTTGAATTTAAGGTAACTTTACACATTTCCTTCATTTATCACCTTCAAATCTTCTTCATCCCTCCCAACCCTACCAAAAATCCATCTTCTTTCTCACATAAACCCTAAAATTCTAAAATGTCACGAGAAGAAGATAGAATAAGATTACTAAATTCATAGGTTAGTATTCTTTTTTCTCATTTTATTGTTTAGTTAATAATATATTCTATTTCTATCACTTATATATTCAAAAATATTGAAGATTTAAATAAAAAAATATTATTTTCATGTAAAAAATAGAGGCTGTACAAACAGCCTCAATTTTTTTTACAATTTAAGAGGCATTCAAAAGGCAAATGTATT
This sequence comes from Sesamum alatum, assembly GCA_034509735.1. Lineage (NCBI taxonomy): Eukaryota > Viridiplantae > Streptophyta > Magnoliopsida > Lamiales > Pedaliaceae > Sesamum > Sesamum alatum. The sequence continues at coordinate 17,707,778 of JACGWO010000005.1, read as the reverse complement.
TTAAAAAAATAAATTTTTCTTTTAAAAAAAAAGAAAAAGAAAGAGAAAAAATTTAGTACCCGATAGTCGGATATTCAATTAAATCGGGTACCCAAAAATTGGGTATTTGACAAACTTTGGGTCGGGATCGGGTAGTTAAAATAACTACTTGAAAGTTCGAGCACCCGAACTACCCGGACCCACATTACCCGATCCGACACCCACCCCTACTAGAAAGTTAAATGGTGAAAACACCAAATAGCCTACGTTAGGGGATCAAAAATACATTTAAGCCCTAGTGTTATTTTGATGCAAAAGTTTAGGTAGTAATTCGTCAATTATTTATTTTTATAAAAAAGATATATCTATTAAATTCTTATTTAGATTTAAACTAATGTGTTCTATTTATAAAAGTATTTTAAAAAGATATAAATTCAATATATCAAGAAATAGCTACTTATTTCATTCTAATGGTATCAATCCATTTTGGTCATTTATCAACAAAAAGACTTATTATGCCAAATACCTTAACATTTTATATAATTTAACGTCTTATTTTATTCAAATAATTTAAGAGTTTATCTTTTAAATAAAAAACGACATGTTATAAAACTTCTAAAATATCCTATAAGATACATAAGCTTATAAGATGTTTAAGAAAGCTTAGCCAAACATGCTCTTAATTGGAGCAATAAATATGTTTTTCATTAGCAAGTAAATTTGTCATACGATAAAAGAAAAACCGAGAAAGTATTTGTTATCTTGTTTGCAAGTTTAGGACATGTACATTTTTTTCAAGCACTGAGTTAAAATAATAACTTATGCCAAAAAAAAGGACACATGTGTGTCCATCTACTTAATTCTAATTTTTTTTTTTTTTTTTGGACAATTGGATGCTAATTACCATCTTAGATGATGTTTATGGCTCGGTTGAAGGATTGGAACAATTCACGGATACTGTGCAGAGGTAAATATGTCATTTATCTAATTGAAGAATTGGGTAATTAAAAATTAATTCTTGATTGCAATTGAAAATTCTATTACTTAGATATCTCACAGCATTTTCTAAGTTGTGTATTACCGGTATTATAGATGTGCTATAAAAAAATTGACTTTCCGCTATATTATAAATGACTAGTCAAAAATCATGATAAACTAATACTATAAACCTCGGTTAAACAAGCTTTGCCGTAGTAAGGAATGGGTGCCTCAGTTTTCGGCGAATGAAGGAGTATAATCTGGCGCTGCTCGCCAAACAACCCTGGCGGGTGGCTACCAAGCCGGAGTAGTTGTTCCATAACTCTCAAGCATCGGTACTTTCCGGGTGCAAACTTCTTCACTGTGGACGCTGGGCACTCGCCCTCTTAACCTGGCGCTCACTCCTGAGTTCCCGGGACCTGATTGCAGCAGGGATGCGGTGGAAGTTCGGCAATGGGCGTTATGCCGGAATTCTGGGTCACCTGTGGCTTCCCCGACTGCATACGTTCCAACTTATCGCTCCGCCTAAATGCCTGCCGCCAGACTCAAAGGTGGCCGACCTTATCTCGGAGGATCGACAATGGAAGCTAGGGAGCTCATCAATGAAGAGTTCAAGGCAAGTGATGGCCGAATGTATCCTCTCCATTCCCCTGCCGGCTTTGGAAACGCAGGACTCGGTTATCTGGCACTTCGAAGGCAACAGGGTTTTCACCGTGCGCAAACGCTTATGACCTGGCAATCTCCTTGGCTACTAACGCAAGCTCCACTGAAACAACCTAGGACTGGCGGTTTGTGTGGAAGAGCAGGATCCCACCAAAAATTCAGATGTTCGCCTGGCGGTGCGGGACTAATACACAACCGACCCTTAGGAATCTGCTACGATGAGGGATTGCCGCTGACCTGTGATGCGCAACCTGTGGATTGGAGCCAGAAGATCTCCCCTACATCCTGGTCTCTTGTACTTTCGCTCGGATAGTCTGGGCGATCTCCCAGCTCCCATTGGCAGTCGTCTCTCAAGGCGGGGACGATGTCGAGGCTTGGTTACGGAGCACGCACCGCACCCTACGCGCGCAGCAGTATGCACATTTCTTAGCTATCTGTTGGGCTCTATGGTATCGCCGGAACAAATGGGTCTTTAAAGGTTTGGACATCCAGGCGCACACCATGGTGGAGATGGCATGCAGACAATTCGCACATCTTGAACTCACGCACCCTGTGGATCCAGGTAGGGATACTAAGGGCCGGTCCAGTTGCTGCTAGTTTTTCTTTCCTGCCAGTTTTTGTTTCTTTATAAGCTTGGGGAATTTAGCCCGGATATGACTTAGCCAAACTTGAACCAATCATGTGGCAAGTGCAATACACTTGTCGTATGGTTGGTGTACAGCTCAGGAAAAGTGACCAATCACATAGCCAGTGTATCACACTTGCTCTATGATTGGTTTGGTTCGGCCAAACTTAGTCCGGACAAGAATTTTCCCTTTAGCTTAGCATCTTTTCTTGCCTGTTTTCGTTTTGGGCTATCGTTTTGTGTACTATCTTTCGATCATTTCGCTATTAAGAAAAGTCTATCGTTTTCCCCTCGATAAAAAATCACGGTTAAACAAAATAAATGCAAAAATTTAAATTTTTTCTACGATAAATCAATATTTGAAATAGTTTTATTTTAGCCATAGCAAAATATTTATCGTGATTTTGGCCATGACTAATGTTTTTATTACACTTGTAGAAACAACGGTTAATGGCAAAACTATGCTTAATTTGTTTTCGCTATAATTTTTTTTCTTTTTTTTATCATAATAATTAATTATAGTGAAAAATTATATTTTTTCTAGTGATAGGATGAAGTGCAGTGAACCACCTTCTTCACTATAAGAAGTTGGGCTTCCTTGCACTCTATAAACACTAATCAACAACATTTTATATGATTTTCTCAAGGAACAAGTCTATGTTATCATTCCTCAACTTCAAAATGTGGTACATACGTGCACTTATAAATTGAGTTTAACGCAAATTACCCTTTATAATATTAAAAATAAGTAAATTATTCTCCTGTAAAAGAAATTAGCAAATTATCTCCCTGTGTTTTTTAAAATAGAGCAATGACATGCCTCACACGATTTTGTGAGATTCACGTGCTTGTTTTTTTAATTGTTAATTCGAAAATTTAATTTATAACCTCATTTAATTGTCATTGGATCTATATGATCTAAAGTCCAAATTTAACTAGGAGATCAATAGTGCAGATTTTGTTTAATTTTCAATCAACAGTTCAAATTTAAATAAATACACAATTTTTAAAATTTAAATTATGTATATACTATATATATAAATAAAATATATATTTTATATACAAATTAAAAGTTGAAATATATATAGATAAATATATATATATATATATAGAGAGAGAGAGAGAGACGGGACAGGGGGGAGAGGAGGCGGTGGCGGCAACGACGAGAGAGGGAAGGGGAGGGGCACAGAGGCAATGTCCAGAGAGGCTGCAGCGATGGGGAGGGGAGGGGGCGACGCCAGAGGGAGATGAAAGGGGAGGAAGAAGGGGAGGGGGGAGGGGGAGGGGCGCGAAGGCGAGAGGGCAACAGGTTCTGGAGCGGTGGCGATGATGGGCAGAGACGACGGGCGGCGATGGGGCTGGGATGGCGTGGCAACGTCGGCAATGGAGTGGAGGGCGTGGAGGCGATGGGACTGGAGGGGAAAGGATTGGCAGCGGTGGTGGGTGGGGGGATTCTTTTTTGTTTTTTTTTAGTAATAAAAATTATATATTATTAAAATATTTATATTATATAAAGTTGTATTTTTTACTTTTTATAAATATATTATATATATATTAAAAATAATATATAATATAAAATGATATTTTTATTCATAAAAAACCCTGCCCACTTGCATGAGGGGCGAGTTTATTATACACTACAAGAAAATCGCTCATTAGTAACGAAAAAAAATCAGCGTCGAGCTAATTAGTAAATAAAATTATCGTTACTAATCTACGTTATTTAATAAAAGAAATTTACTTGCTGAATTTAGCAACAAAAATTTACTTACTGAGAAATTTAGCAATAATTTATTTAAAATATATATATCAAGGAGTGTAGATTAGCAATGAGAATTTTGCTTGCTAATTAATTCCATGCTGATTTTTCAAAGTATTGTTATAAGAAGCAAAGTGGAGAATGAAAAATGCATTCCAAAATTTGATCAATATATGAGTTACGGATGCATTTCTTCATCTGGAGCGGTGTTACGGCTTCATGCTTCCTTCTTAACGACTCGAATTATAAGAGCAGAAGCTGGTGGAATACTTGATGAAATATCAGGGCCTATTACAATTGTCGGACGATATTTTCCGTTTGGCTAATGATTTAGGTTCCTCAAAGTACAAAAATTATTGATGTATATAATAGTATTACAATTTACTCACAAGGGCATAAGAGTAACTTTCTGGGTCTACCACATGGTAAAAAATATGTACCCTGTCACACCATAAAATAACCAAATCACTATAAATATAAGATATATTATTTTTTAATGCTAAGTTACTATTCACTCATTTGACAACTCATAGAACATTTCTCTCTCTAAAGACATGGGGTGCAATTGTGCCGAGGCAATTTTCCCGATTAATCCTTCACTAAACACCACTACCACATCATTGGCGCCGTCTGTGGGAACCAATTGCCCCGACATTGAGAATGCAAACCAGGTCACGAGCACGCGACGTTCAAGGGATGGACATTGCCCCAGAGACTCATGAAAATGGGGCAGAACTGCATCCACCCCATGGACAATCCCCACCCCATGGACAAGATCCCCCGAACGGAGTGGCTGGACCTCTTGGCCAAGAACCACCCTGTGAACAACCTCAGAACGAAGCCCCTCCTCTAGGAGACGCCCCACCCCAAGGAGTAACGATCCAGCTGAAACAAGAAGCATTGTTGGCGCTGATCCAAGATGCCACCACTCGTGCAGCCGCACAAGCAGTGGCGCAATTTGCGAACAACCACCCCATGAACCCACCCCCTCCTTCCCCTCGTCGAAGTCGAGAATCCTCGGCTCCCGAGGGGAATGAGCAGAGGCGGGAAGAGGTGAACAGCAAAATTTCTAGACCAGAGGTTGCCCAGGACTCGGACCAACGCCCCCCACAATCAAGGCAGCCTAAGGCACCTTTACCTTCAAGAGTGATGGAGGATCCCTACCTCCCCTTGGCAGTGGCCCCCCCAAGGCGTAGCCCTTTCAGCGCAGCAATCCTAGCCGAGGCCCTCCCGGCCGGAGTAAAGGTCTCGAACCTCTCAGAATATGACGATACGGGAGACCCACAAGAGAATTTAGACAAATTCTACGCTAAGATCGATTGGTACGATTTGAGCGATGCGGCGTACTGCAAAGTCTTCCGCACCACACTCTCAAAACGCGCTCTAGCTTGGTTCAACCAACTGCCCGCTGGAACAATCTCCAGCCTTGAGCAGTTGACACAGCGCTTCCTACATCATTTTTCTATGAACAAGAAGGTCCCAAAAACGGCCGCGTACCTATTCACTATTCGGCAGAAGGAAAGAGAGTCGCTGAGAGACTATATTCAAAGATTTGTGGAAGCTGTGCACGAGGTGCCGCACATTAACCATGAGTTGTTGGCCAGCATTGTCCAACAAAACCTACTCCCAGGAAGATTCAAGGAGTCGATAGCCGGAAAGCCCCAGGCCACTTTGGAAGATTTACTTATGCGATCACAAAAATATATCAGAATAGAGGAGTCTAAGGCCACAGATCCTTCCCCCGGTTTCAAGAGGAAGGGCAGGGAAGAAGAAATTGAGCCGAGAAAGAAAGAGGAGCGTAAGCACAATCCGCCAACTGGATTCACGCACTACACTCCTCTTAACGCCTCTAGAGGAGAAATTTTGGTGGTGGCCGAACAACAAGGATTGATCAACCAATGGCCAAGGAAAATGAAAGACAACCCCAAGAGACTTAAATCGGACAAATATTGCCGTTTTCATCGGGACAGGGGGCACACGACAGAGGACTGCCACCACCTCAAAAACGAGATAGAAAAATTGATTCAACGAGGATACTTGAGGGAATACGTGAATCAACGTCCAAGAGGGCAAGCATTCAACCAGGGGCCGAGTCGCACCCCCTCTACTTCGACTCCCACCCAGGACCCAAACGGGGACAACCTCCCCACAGCAGGAGTCATAGCAGTGATTTCGGGAGGCCCGGCAGGCGGGGACTCCGGAAATACAAGGAAAGCCCTAGTCCGGGAAGCAAGAGGAGCCCATTGGCAGACCCCAATCCAAGTCCACACCGTTGGTATAGAGAAACAAGAGGAAATCTCCTTTACCTCGCGAGATGTGGATCCCAGGAGAGATCGGAACAACAACCTTGGTAATTTCAGCGACGCTATCCAACTTCTGGGTCAAGAAAGTGATGGTGGACAGTGGAAGCTCAGCGGACATTATATTCTACGATGCATATGTCCAACTAGAGATCGACAATGCCCAATTGCGGAAAATTAACACCCCACTCACCGGGTTCAGCGGTGAGATGATTGAACCATTGGGGGAGGTGACATTACCACTTTCATTAGGCTCCTACCCCAAGAGATCAACTAAGATGGTAAAATTCCTCGTGGTCAAGGCGCCGTCCGCTTACAATGTCATTCTGGGAAGGCCGAGTCTAAACCTCTTTCGAGCCATAGCATCCACTTTCCACATGAAACTTAAGTTCCCAACCCCGGAGGGAGTGGGAGAGGCCGTAGGAGATGAACGAATGGCGAGAGAATGTTACGCGAACACCCTGAAGAGATCAAGGGAAAAGTTGGAGGGCCAAGGACCAAATGAGAAAGGAAAAAGGATTATGACAAATGCGATTTTCGAAGCATGGGAAACACCTGAGGATCCCATGGAAGGGAAGTTTAGAGAAAGGAGAGTGGAAGCCGTCGAAGAGTTGAGGGTAATTAATCTCGCATGGGAAGGCGAGGAAAAAAATACGAAAATAGGCACCACAATGAGCCCCCTTTGGAGAGGAACGCCTGAGTCGCTTCCTTAGAGAAAATCAAGAAGTGTTCGCATGGAGTATGGGAGACCTCCAGGGGATTTCACCCGATGTTATTACGCACCACCTCAGTGTGAACCCCGATGCAAAACCCATGAAGCAAAAAAAGAGGATGTTCGGTGCGGAAAGAAGCCAAGCCATAAAAGAAGAAGTAGATAAGTTGTTGAAGGCCAAGTACATACGCCCCGTGCAATACCCGGAGTGGCTAGCTAATGTCGTGTTGGTCCCGAAGCCAAATGGGAAGTGGCGCCTGTGCATCGACTTCACGGACTTGAACAAGGCGTGCCCGAAAGATCCTTTCCCCCTCCCACGGATCGACCTACTAGTCGATTCCACCTCCGGGTGCGAAATGTTGAGCTTCTTGGATGCTTACCAAGGATACAACCAAATTCCGTTGGCACCAGAAGACCAGGAGAAGGCAAGCTTTGTAACGGATCAAGGGGTCTTCTGCTACAACGTTATGCCATTCGGACTAAAAAATGCGGGGGCAACGTATCAGCGACTAGTCAATCATATGTTTCGAAATCAAATCGGTCGGAACATGGAGGTGTATATAGACGACATGTTGGTAAAAAGCGTGAAGGAGGAAGACCACGTCAATGACTTGTAGGAATGTTTTTCAATATTGAAATCATATGGTATGAAACTAAATCCAGCAAAGTGCGCTTTTGGGGTACGCGGGGGAAAATTTTTAGGGTACATGATCTCGGAAAGAGGAATAGAGGCTAACCCGGAAAAGATCAGTGCCATCATGAATATGCCCCCACCCAAATCGATTAAGGAAGTGCAACGGCTAGCGGGCAGATTGGCTGCCCTTAATCGATTTATCTCGCGATCTGCGGATAAAGGCCTTCCTTTCTTTAAGGTCCTCCGCGGAGCCGCAAAGTTCGAGTGGTCAAGCGCCAGCCAAGGGGCGTTCGATGAACTGAAAAGATACTTAGTGTCGCCGCCGCTGTTAACGAAGCCCAAAACAGGAGAAGTCCTAAATCTCTACCTAGGGGTCTCAGAGAGCGCAGTCAGTTCAGTCTTAGTGCGGCAAGAAGGCAAAGAGCACCACCCAGTGTATTACGTGAGTAAGGTGTTACAGGGGGCGGAGTGCAGGTACTCACAATTCGAAAAGCTAGCCCTCTCCTTAGTGGTGGCAGCAAGAAAACTAAGGCCGTATTTTCAGTCGCACCAGGTGATTGTCTTGACAAATCACCCCCTGAAACAAGTCCTATCTAGCCCGGACCTCTCCGGAAGAATGGTCAAGTGGCGGTGGAGCTAAGCGAATTCGGACTAGAATTTCGGCCAAGGCCAACCATAAAAGCGCAGGTATTGGCTGACTTCATTGTGGAGTTGGTGAATGACGAGGCAAGGAATTCCGCGCCCACCTGGAGCTTGTATGTAGACGGATCATCTACATCCGAGGAAGTGGTGCGGGAATAGTCCTAGAAAGTCCACAAGGAGATAAGCTGGAGTACGCTATTAAATTGGAATTCCCCACATCAAAAAACGAGGCCGAATATGAAGCGTTATTAGCAGGGGGAGTTAGCCTTGGCCGTTGGAGCAAGAAAGATTGTTATATACAGTGATTCACAACTAGTGGTGAACCAGGTTGAAGGGTCATACGAAGCGCGGGGTGAAAAAATGGCTAAGTACCGCCTGAAAGCCAAAAGATTGTTCGAGAGATTTGAGGAATCATCCATCATACAAGTGGCGAGAAAGGATAACATCTTGGCCGATCAACTAGCCAAACTAGCAAGTTCGATGGCGGCAATTCGAAGTAGAAGGATCACTTTTCTCTCTTCAGATCGGGCCGCCACGGAGGAGGAGGTGGACGTCTTGTGCACGAATCCGACACCTGCAAGTTGGAAAGATGAGATCATTAAGTTTATAACCGAAGGGACAACACCCCAAAACCAGAAAGAAGCTCGAGCATTGAGAGTGAAAGCATCCCGCTTCGTGATGATTGACGGTGAACTATACAAGCGTGGTTTCTCGCAACCCTTCCTGAAATGCTTGATCCCAAAAGAAGGAAACTATGTCATGAGGGAAACATATGAAGGAATTTGCGGAAATCACCTCGGAGGAAAGGCACTAGCGGTAAAAGTTTTGAGACAGGGTTTCTTTTGGCCCACTATGCTTCTAGACTCCCATGAGCTGGTGAAACGATGCCGCGCGTCCCAAGAGCATGCCAACATCAACCATCAGCCAGCCACACTGATGCAGCCCATCGAAAGCCCTTGCCCATTTGATCAATGGGGATTAGACTTGGTCGGACCGTTTCCGCAAGCAACTGGGCAGAGGAAGTTCCTAATTGTGGCCGTTGATTACTTCACGAAGTGGGTAGAAGCCGAACCCTTGGCCAAGATATCTGAGAAGGACGTAATCAAGTTTCTCTGGAAGAACATCGTATGTCGTTTTGGCATCCCTCGCGCCCTTATATCCGATAATGGTACTCAATTTTCGGGGAGTAAGCTCAAGGACTGGTGTAAGGGGTTGACGATTCAAACAGTTCTTCACCTCCGTGAGTTCGCCACAAACAAATGGTCAAACTGAAGTTACCAATCGGACTATCCTACAACATTTGAAAACTAGGTTGGGAACCGCCAAAGGGGCATGGGCGGATGAACTTCCTAGTGTTTTATGGGCGTACCGAACGCCGCCGAGGACCGCTACCGGAGAATCGCCCTTTACTCTATCTTACGGAACAGAAGCCGTAGCATCGGCAGAAGTAGGAGAACTTAGTTGGCGAGTCAAACATTATGATCCAGATTCCAACGAACAAGGTTTGAGAACAAACCTGGACTTAGTCGACGAAGCAAGGGAAAGAGCCGCGGTGCGCATCGCGATGTACAAGGCCAGGATGGCAAAAGCACACAATGCGAAAGTAAAGCCACGAAGTTTTCAGGTGGGGGATTTGGTGCTGAGAAAAGCTGAAGCCTCGGGTCCCGTGGGAAAGTTGGACCCCAAGTGGAAGGCCCCTACAAGATCGTGGAAATCGTGAACGCAAGTGCATACAAATTGCAGCATCTCGATGGAAAAAACATCCCACGCACTTGGAATGTCGCAAACTTGACGAAGTATTATCCTTGACGAACAACAGAGAAATGAAATTCCCCTTTTGACTTAATTATGTAATAGAGCTAGTATGAGTGGCCGAACTTTCACCCCCCTTCTCTTTTCGACTAGTTCCCTTATCTTTTGTAACATTGCTTGATGAATGAAGTTATTTTTCCGCCATAGTATAAAACTTATCGGCACGGAGATCCCTGAAGTTTCGAGAGGTCCCTTGAGGCACCAACAAGTGCCCCGGACCACGCAAATGAAACCTCACTGAGACCCTCCCTAATAACGTTGCCCCGGAAAATTTGCCCCCCTTGAAGTTGATAAAAATCAACTCCGGGACTCGAGCAAAAACATCCCTTGAGGCAACCTCCGGTACACATGACTTAAAAAACACAAGTTTCATATCATATGCAATTGCCGAACATATATCATAAATATCCGGCAATAATAGTCGGAAGAAAAACATACAAATACTACATATCGCCGATTAAATACCAAAATGTCCGACTATAGTAGTCGGAATAGAATCGTATGAAATTCCTAATACATCGATTACAATCAAACCCTAAAATATTAGTCTTAAAATACAAATAGAAGGTTAACAGTCGGCAATAAACATAGCAGACATCCGGCACGGAAAAGACAAACCCCCACATCTCACTCCCCATCCTGGGGGGCTCCGCCACAAGCCGGACCAGCATCCTCCCCTTCTTCTTCACTTAAGTCGGGGTCGATGCCGACTATGTCCTATTCAGTAATTTGGCCTTTGTCGCGAAGAACACCGCGAAGAAAACGGCGGCACTTATATATGGCAGACTCATAGACGGGGATGGCCCTCTCCGTTACGATGCCCTCGAAGCTATCGGACGCCTGAAACTCGGATATAGCCTCCTCCTTGGTCTTGCCGACAAAGGCAAGTCCAGATGAGGACGCCAGAAACTTCCGCCCGGTACTCACCTCCTGCTCGTAGCGGCGCTCCATCTCGGTGAAATCTTCGAGAGCCTTATCTCTCTCCTCCTTTAACGTCGAGCACTCATCCTCGCGCCGCTTCACAAGTGCACCCAATCGGTCAGTCTCTCCCCTCCTCGCCGACCGCTAATTTCGGGCTAAGGTATTCAAGGTGAGGGACTACACAAACAAAATAAGCAAACAAGTTAAAAACAATGCATGACAATTAAACGTAGAGCAGAAGGCATGTTGAAGTAAAAGGATAAGCCACTCACACGGGCGGCATCCCCGGCCAACAATTCATCCACCTGCTCGTCGCTTAGGGTGCAAAATCGTGTTAGATCATCGTTGCTCACTACATCCCTCGTGCGGTTCCAAGCCAAGGAAAGATCGGCAGTGTCCTAATATGATTGTATGCCCTCCGCCTGGTTCACGCCGGCGGTGAAAATGCCACCCCGTGGCACACCCGCGAGGGACAACGCCGAAGGAACATCCCTCGCTCTCTTTGGCGGGGGAGAAACCCCGGAGTGAACTCCCGTGACCCGAGAGTCGGAGGCGCCGAAAGAGGAAAAGGGGAGCCCACCTCCACCCGAACTCGCGGATACACCAGGTGGTGGGCGAGCCGAGCCTTGCTCGCTATGCTTCTTCTCCTTTGCGGCAGCCCTCCGCAACGCAACGGTATCGGCGTCCATCTTTTTACCTGCCGAAGAAAAAATAAGGAGAGAATCAATACATAGAAAGGAAAAACAAACATATGATAAAGGAAAACACAAAGAGACGTCAATACCGGAGGGAAAATAATGCGATAAGTGTATAACGCGACTAAACAACCCCGCCGCCATAAACATCTCACGGAGTTCACCAAACTCCGCACAATGCCCATGCAAAATCGGCGAACTGCACCACTCCGTAGCAAAACCCCAACCGTCGTCCCAGACGTAAAAAAACTTTTTTTTCCAAGGGCCTTTAGAAGAAACGAGCCCGTCCAAAAATGTACACCCCATGCGGAAACTCAGGTGAAAATACCGACCATCATCCGTAGAGAAAGATGGCTCGGGCACGCGACGGAGGCTAAACAGAGCATGAAAGCTATCTACCGACAGGGGAAGTCCTATCTCGATGAAACGCCGCCGCCACGCCTCAAAATACATGAAAGAGTTGGGCGCGAGCTGGCTAACACAAACCCCATAACTCTTGATCAACGCTACCAAGAGGGGATGGGGAGGAATCGAGAATCCGCAAGCAAAGTACGACGAATACACGGTGAAATACCCATCGGGGGGGGTGCCTAATCCCCTGCCCGGGAGAAGGAAGAACAAACTTATGTGCGGAAGGCACCCTATACTCCCTCCGTATAAAGGCTAAACGTTCACGTGTGAGGACGCTATCGCATGTCCCCACGTCCACCACTCGGGATCGTCGACCACCCCGCGCCCGCGGGCGTGTCGCGCCTTCAGCTCCCAGGGCCATAATGACACTCGGACGCCTAGGTACCTCGAGAACCTCGGACTCCTTGTCCTCCCCCTCACTCTCATGTTCCCCCCTCTCACTACTAACTTCATCGCTCCCACCCTCATTCTGGTCGTTATCATCTCGCTCATAATCATCGGCCTCCCATCCGCCGCGACCAATGTTCAACCCACCTGAGTTAGGTGAATCAAAATCAATCAAATTCTCCAAGTCATCTAAAGAGCCGACAGGACACGGGGGAAAGTCCCTCGTCATCGCACAGTGAAAATCATCCCAAATATTTTCTGAGGAACCAAAATCACTCCTCGACAGAAAAGGCACCGGAGGGAGGATGACGCCCCCTCCCAGCCCGAAGCATGGCCTCGAGCTGGAGGGGACGCCCCCCCCCCCCCCCCCCCCAATCCGAGGCACCACTTCGGGCTGGAGGGGGCGCGCCCCCCCAACTCGAGGTGTCGCCTCGGGCTGGAGGGAGCGCCTCCCCCCAGCCCGAGGCATGGCCTCGGGCTAGAGGGGGCACCTCCCCCCAGCCCGAGGCGCTGCCTCGAGCTGGAGCGGGGGCGTCCCCCCAGCTCGAGGCATTGCCTCGGGCTGGAGGAGGCACCTCCCCCCAGCTCGAGGCGCTGCCTCGAGCCAGGGAGAGGCGGCTTCCCCCAGCCCGAGGCCGCGACGCCTCAAGCTGGGGGAGGGCCACGCCCCCTCTCCCGTCTCGGACCCGCTCCTCGGACCCTCAAACCACGCGTCCGACGACCCGCCACCACCCACTCATAGTGTGTCGCCTCACTACCCCCTCCCAAACCCTCATCACTAGACATGGCAATGCAATATACTTCTACAAAACACAAAATATGGAAGAGGATCGCATGTAAGAATTTAGTAAAGGAGAAAGAAGTTACCTTTGGATGCCATAAGTGCTATTTGAGGTTGTTTGCTCTTGAAGAGGGGGGAAAGAATGAATGTGGTAAGAGGGGGGAGACTAATTAATGAACTCCCACCCACCCACCAGCAAGTCTTCAATGCTCCACACTTCTTCTGTTGCAGCAACTACTCTCGCCCAGATTACAATTTCGTCCAACGTATTCTGTCCGAGAGTGGGGGGCTGTATGATGTATATAATAGTAATTACAATTTACTCACAAGGGCATAAGAGTAACTTTCGGGGTCTACCACATGGTAAAAAAATATGTACCCTGTCACACCATAAAATAACCAAATCACTATAAATACAAGATATATTATTTTTTAATGCTAAGTTACTATTCACTGATTTGACAATTCATAGAATATTTCTCTCTCTCAAGACTTGGGGTGCAATTGTGCCGAGGCAATTTTCCCGATTAATCCTTCACTAAACACCACTACCACATCAATTATATTTACCATCTCTTTCTTTTTTTTCTTCTCATCTTTCTTTTGAGTATAAGTAGCCGCTATCGCACCCGATCCCACAAATATAATCTTTGTAAGTTTAAGTTTAAATGAACATAAAATTTGTTTTATTTGTAACAAAATAAAATTATAAAATTCTAATTTAAGTGTACTATATTAGTTGCATATTCGTATATTCTTTAATTCCAATTCATTTGTTGAATAAATATTCATAACTTGTAACAATATCGCATAACCATTAAGTGAAATATAAGATTAATTAGTAACTCATAATATGAACAACGAAAGGCTTAAATGTATTTTTGGTCCCGTAACTTAAATCATTTGGCATTTTCATCCTTTAACATTTTAAGGTAGCATTTTGGTATTCATACAAGGCTCCATAATCTGCATTTTGAAAATAGAAATTTAGTACTTTTATACATAGATGAATGTAAAAAAAGAAAGAGTTGAAAGAGAAAGAACGATCTATATTTAAACCTGTGCAAAATGTGGATACTTGTTCGAAATTTCATCAAAAATTAGTTCACTTGGCATTCAAACATATCTGCATCAGAAAATATCTTAAGAATACTATAATGTATAAAAAATTTTGTTTAAAATGCCCATATTGTACCTCTTAGTTACCATTATTTCGCCACCTTGCAAAAGTTTCCTGGAAAACTACGTTTTTTGTATAAATCCCTTCATTTCTATTTATTTTTCCCCGTGTAACCAAGACTTTAGTGGTTCTTTCAGGAACTCCTCGTGAAAGAGCAACATACACTGGCCATGACTGAAAACGTGATCTGGCAAATAAATTCCAACATTTGATATCATTTGCCCTTGGAATTTATTAATTGTTAGCGCAAATCTTAATCTAACAGGAAATTATTGTTGTATCATTTCGAAAGGCCTTTTGGCATCTTCTATTGTCTTCAAAGGAATGCGTAGTAGAAAGACTCTTGTTCCCTTAAATTGTCCAGTCAAAACTTCGAAATCAATTTTATTTCTATCAAATCTGTGGCAGATTAGTCTGTTGTCATTATAAAGTTCAATTTTTGGATCAATGGTTCTGAGAAGCATAATGCCCCCCCCCCCCCATCTTTAGAGTCAATTTGTGTAGCAGAAGATTACCGGACGACAGGGAGTTCAAAAATTCTGCTAAGTATAAATTATTCAGGTCATAACATACAGAATCAAATGACACTACAAGAAAAAGCCAAAAATAGCAAAAAAAAAAAAAAAAAAAAAAGGATCAGCGTCGAGCTAATTAGCAAGTAAAATTTTCGTTGCTAATGCACTATTTAACATAAGAAATTTACTTGCTAATGAATATAGCAACGAAAATTTACTTGCTAACAAGTTTAGCAACGAATTATTTAAAATATATATTAAGTAGTGTAAATTAGCAACACGAATTTTACTTGCTAATTAGCTCGACGCTAATTTAGCAACAAACTTTTTCATTACTATTAAGCTATTTTCTTGTAGTGTGAATAATATGTAACTTGATCTGGAATCATTTATCTTGTTAACATCATCGTTCAATGGAGTTATTAAACGTAAATTCTATCAAACGATTAATTGAATGTTCACCTTCAAATGGTACAACCATTGAGTTTGGGATCCTTATCATATTATTTTTAAATGTAGGCTCTTCACCATTGCCAATGCGCAGTAGAAGATCGAAAGAGCTCTAATCGTTCTATGCTCTAATATTGTCTGTCAAGTGAAAAATCTTAATACTGGAGCATAAATGCGATTCCATAATGCTTGTTTTCACAACTTGTGACCTTGTGCCTCCTACTACAACAGGAACAATTTCATGGATATCACCTTGGGCATCTGCCTGTCTTTTCCCACTAAGTCCAACAAGCATGCCCCAATGCTACTGAAACATCAACCCAAAATGCCACATAATGCTGCCCACTAATGATGCCCCAAGGGCTCCCAAGGCCTACACGTCCACTCGTCGTGCAGCATTGCCTTGCACTGTCACCAGATGTTCCTTAGCCAACCAACATTATTGAATGTTTGTACCATGTGCTGCCCATCAACCCAGTCTCATGACACTGCCACTTCTTATTCCTTATGTCGTCCCTTGCAAGCATGCAAGCTTGTCGTGCTAGACTGAACGACATTTCAAGGGGTAACACACATCCATGCTATTACCACCAAATTCGAATTCTATATTTTAATTAGATGTAGACTTGAAAGCATACTATCGAAATAAATATTTGGGTATGGATAAATACACACAGGGTTGTATCAGATTGCTATAAAATTTAAAATTCCAAAATGCATGTTTATCTATCAACTTAGAATCATTAGATTCCAGATATTAGATAGATTAATCGATTATATTTAATAATTTTTAAATTTTGTACATATTTTATTAACATATTCTTTTTACTTATTCATATTTTGGCAAAATTTATCAGAGTTTTTAATTTTTATTTTCATAGTCAACTCCAAATTAAATTTATAATAAATCAATTTAAACACAATATAGTAGTTTAGGGAAAATCAAAAATATATAAAAAATTAAATTAATTAAGCTCGACTAATATATGAAATGAATAAAATTTATTGGAATTTGATTGCTATAAAAATCATCGAATGAAAGTAGAACGCATATTCAAACAAATAAAAACTTTTGGATTAAATTCATTTTACCCTCTTGTACTGTTGAGATGGTATTAAAAACCACCTTCTACTTTTAAAACTTTTAAAGAGCCCCTTAATTTTGAATTAAAATGGACAAAAATATCGCTATTCCTTGATAAATGAAAAATAAAAGCTTAAATAAAAAAATATTTAACAATAAAACAAAAAGAAAAGGCAAAAGATCTTAAGATCAAATTATACGAAGGATTAAATCAGTTGAAATTTTTGCTCTAAAAAGGCATTTATCCTTAAAAATATTTTTTAAATAATTCATTAAATATTTATATTTAAAGTGTTTTATTTTGTTTGTATTAATTTAATTTAAGTAATATCATAATTTGTTAATATAATGTGTGCTATAATTTTTATGTTTATTTAAACTGACAATATACAACAAATTGCTATTTAAGTTAAATAGTTCTTCATGTGGAATAAAGTATAGGTTCAAAACTTGACGTCCTGATTGTATATGTACTTTATCTATTTGACATCTTTTTGTTTAACGTTTTTACTTAAACTTCATATTCAATTGATTATTTCACGTTTATTTCTAATATGGGTACTACAAGCTTTTAGTATAATATTATCACATTGCTTTTGTTATATATTTAGTTGAAGGAAAAATAATACTTTCGTCTTGTAACTTAGGGTCTTCCCACTTTTAATCCCATTGATTACGAGATTCTCACTTTTGAACCGTAACTTCTAAAAAGTAGCACTTTTGGTCCCATGCCACCTTTCCGTTAAAATTTTTAACGGAAAACACCACGTGCTTAGCACGTGGCCATTAGGGTTTTTACACTTTTGGTCCCATATGTTATGTGATTCTCACTTTTGGTCCCATATGTTATGAAATTTTCACTTTTGGTCCCATAACTTTAAAAATGTAACACTTTTGGTTCCATGCACTTAACAGTCACGTGGCACTTTCCGTTAAATATCTAACGGAAAGTGTCATGGGATCGAAAGTGCTACTTTTTGAAAGTTACAGGAGCAAAAGTGAGAATCTCGATTCCAATGGGACCAAAAGTGGAAAGACCCTAAGTTATGAGATGAAAAATACTATTTCCCCTTAATTGAACTTACCTAAAATTAATAAGAATAACATATTGTTTAATTATTTTATGGTGAATCATTAAATTTTACTTTTACAGAAGCCAAAATGGTATATAAACTATAAGAAGCGAAATGGATTTACTCTTTTATATATTAAGGCATAGGGTATTAGAGATTAAGGAAAAAAAAAAAAAAAAAAGATAATATGGCTACGTACTTTCATGAATTTAGGTAGAATGTTCAAACTCATCCCGGTACGTATTTCAAGATTTTAATAGTGGAGGGTGCTTTTTATACCATTCTTATAATATAAAGTGAATTTAACCTTTTATGTCAAACTTAAAAATATATTTTTCATACTTAATTAATTTTTTACTCTTAAAATTTCATTTCTATCTTGAATCTATTCCGATTACGTAATTAATTAATAATGGTCGACTATCATTTGAACACAGTCGACACTAGAAGAAAAATTAATATTAACTTCATTTTTAATGATCATGGCTAAAAATTATGCTAATTACTTATTATTAACTAAGGTTAAATAAAAATCGATACAAAAACTAGTTTTTTCACCATGAAAAATTTATTTGCCACGGCTTTTAGCCATGGAAAAAAACATTCGCCATGGCTTTTAGCCATGGCAAATGTTTTCGCCACCCTCGCAAAAACCATAGCCGACAACTATTGCGTGACCGTGGCCAATGACTATTCGCTACGATTATTTAGCATTTACCATGACAATTAACCATAGTTAAATATCATATTTTAAATAGTGCGAGATTACTATTTAAATTTCAATGATCGTCAATTTTCACCTATTGAAAATATAAACAAAAATCAACCGGGAGCTCGTGAAATACTTTCAATGAATTAATTTAGTAACATGATCCCGTGATATTATTTTGAACAATACATAAAACTGCTTCATTCGTTTCAAGAAACTTTATTGTTTGATTTCGATGTAATTTAAAATTAAAAAATAATGTTTTCAAACTTATCATAAAATAAGCAACGCAAATTTAACGGGTAAAACCAAACCAAACACATTTGTTCGGATAAAAACATGAATAAAACTCAATGAATATTCTATTAAGAGGGTCTGAATATATAAAGTAACTACTATGAACATTTATTACAGATATGTGCGGGTAGCTAGGGTAATACCCACCTCTGCACAAGCCTACTTATGGTGTGTGTTCTCACATCAGCTCCTACATTTCCTACTACTTCTGAACCTATCTCTTGAGCCACTTCGTATATTTCTCCTTAACCATGGTGAGACGTCACGGCCTCCTTAGCCGACTTGTACGTATCCTCAACCTTCGTTTTGGCTGTCTCGACCGTATCAGAAGCTTTGCTTTTTCCATGCGACACTGCATCCACCACCGTGTCTTTGGCCTCACCAGCCTTCTCCTTGGTCGTTTTAAGGGCCTCGTCCGCCTTGTTAGACACGGTACCGTACGCATCCTTCGCTTTATCTTTCACCACTTCAGTGGCCCGGCTGGCCGTGCCTGAGGCTTGACCCACGGCCTCCGAGGCAGAACCCTGCACGTTGTGTGCTGCATCTTTAGCCTTCGATTTAGCACCACCGGCCTTCTCCTCAGCCTTATTCATGGTATGACTGGCTTTGTCCTCAGCAGTATGAGCCCCGTCCTTCACCTTCTTGGAGGCGGCATCTCCCATGTCCGAGGCCGCATTCTTGGCATGGTGGGCTTTCTTTGACGCAGAGTGATAGGCGTCTTGCGCCGTGTCTTTAACTTTGTCTTTGGCATCACCGGCAGCACCAGAAGTACTGTCCATCACTCGAGAAGCCTTATCAGAGGCATCATGAGCTTTACCTTTCGCTTTATGCTTAACCTCGCGAGCCAAATCCGAAGCTTTTCCCGCCTTGTCGGATACCGAGTCATAGGCATCCTTGGCCTTATGCTTCCCACCTTTCTTTGCACCATCAACCATATCAGATGCCTTATTCTTGGCTTCACTCACCTTCTCTTTCGCGTACTTCTTCCCTTCACCGATCTTCTCAGAAGTTGCGTCTGCCGCCTGGTTGGCCTTGTCGGAAGCGAATTTTGACGATTCTGCAAGAAAAGAAACGTTGTGTTATTGAATTGGACACTTGAATTCTCATACAAAAAAGTTAGAAATATGATTGAAATCACCGTATGCAGCAGAGTTGAGGGTATCAGTCGACTTGGAAGCCGCTTCCTGGGCTTTCACCACGAACTTTTGACCTGCCTCTTGTGTGGCACTTGGTGTCTGTCCAAATCCCCTGAAATGCAATAATGCAATAAACCCTTACACATTCAAACGGATCCATAATGTTCGTAAAATCTGTAAATAGAAATAATGGAAAATTCTTACCCAAATTATGTTTTGTTGAATCAAATCAATCATAGAGTAAGTGTAACTACGTGATTGGTCATTTTTTGGGAACTGTATATCAATCACACACTTACCATATAATTGGTTCAAATCCAACAAATCCGATTTGAATTAAAATTTTACATGCACGATAATTTGGCAGAAGATGAAAGTTAAAAACAAAGGAAAAATCATAATGGATTACTCATGGAACTTATTGGTAGCCCAATCAGCCCAAGAACCAGCGGTGTCTTTGGCTTCCTCCATGACCTTGGAAGCCGACTGCTCCACGTCTTCCACCCCCATCTTTATCTGCCCCGCCGCCAAGTTCTCCGCCGAGCACCACCCCACGAACGTCACCACCGTGAGCCATACCACCACCAACGCTGTTCCCTTGGCCGCCGCCATGTTCAGAGAATATGATGCAGACTATGTTTTTCTCTTTTCTTTATTATTCAAATAGATTATTGATAACTCTTGAAACCTATCTGTGTTCGAATTGCTTGGAACAGTGAATAGGTATATATAGTAGAAAGAATGGTGTTCATGGGTACGAGAATTGTGGATATCGCCAGGTGGGGGGTCTTTGTTTGATTCAGTTGAGCGGGGTTTGCTCCTGGCCTAATAACATAGCGGAAAACGGTATGGTCGATGCTACTCATTGTTGTTAAATAAAAGATAAATTGCTATAATTATCATTAAAGTATTGGAAAAAAATATATTAGTGATAGAAATATATTTTACAATTACCAATATATTTATTGAATTATGATAATTTTGATATTATATTAATATATATATATAATTAATAGTGATAAAAATTGTGTATAAAATTATATATAAATAATTAGTGAAACGTTTATCATGATACACTAGAAAAAAGATCACTATTGGCTAATGATTATGGCTAAAATTCTTAATGGATAACTGTTACTAATTAATTACGGTTAAATAAAAATCGATGCAAAAACTAGTTTTTTCACCATGAAAAATTTATTTGTCACGGCTAAAAGCTGTGATAAAAACATTCGCCATCCTCGCAAAAACCACGGTCGACAACCGTTATGAGACCGTTGTCAATGACAATCAATCATAGTTTAAGGTTATATTTTTTGTAGTGACACTTGTAGTAATAATTATATTCGTTTTTCATCCATTGTTACTATATATGTCTGGGTATTAGTTTTCACTGGTAACAATTTTATGCATAATATTTTATCATCTTCGATATATATAATTGAATAGGATGGTTTTGATATCTTATGTTTTTTGGTATGTCATTTTTATTGTTATTTTAAAATTAATTAATAAATTTTGTTTCCACTTTCATGTTCACATGGCTTGTTATCACTCACCGATTATCCCATTCATCCCCATTTTTCTCCGGATTTGAAAGTTCATTCATTTTCCCTTTATTTTAATATACAACTGCATTACGCAAAGTTTATAATTTTAATGAAAATATTATATATATTAATATTGGCGAGCAAAATACTTTTTTATCTCGTAAAATTAGGGCATTATTTGTTTTGATACCTGATGTATACAATAGTAATTATAATTTACTTAAAAGGGTATAAGAGTAATTTAACTATGTAGACCACATGATAAATATATACATCCTATTACAGCATAAAAGAACTAGCATCACTATAAATACATGAAATACTATTTTTTAATACCTAGCTACTATTCACTGATTTAACAACACATACAAAAATTTTCGCTCTAAAATTTAGGGTGCATTTGTGTCGAGGACATTTTTTTTCAATTATTTCTTCACTAAATACCACTACCACATCATTGGCGCCGTTTATGAAAATGTCGACAAGAAAGTTAACAATCTAATGTGTACATTTATTCGTCTGCATAATTGACTGGTACTCAATCAAGAAACCACCACCCTTTTCGGTGAAAGTTACGTAATCCTTTGTTATTCGTATCTTTGGTTTGAAGAAATCTTTTTTGTAATGATATTTCAGAAGAGAATGATAGATTGTTATATGCTCCATGTATATGAGCGCATGACGATTTCTTTATATGGAGAGAAAGACATTATAGGTACAGCTGACAGGGTGTGTTGTAGATAAAGATTGTAATATTGGTGAATAAGATAGATAACTCTTCACATGAAGGTCTTAACTCCAGTATATGGATCAATGCCTCGTTACATGGCCTTCACATTCACAATCACCAACGAGCTACAGTAGGCTGCGAAGCATGGATACAGAGGTCGTGCTGCTGAGCGCCAGGAACTTCAATAGAGCCAGATATACTATCGCAATTGGAGTCGTTCCCAGAAGTATGTCTCAGAAGTTCTGTTTTTGGTACTGATGCGTGCGTAGTTCAACCACCTTTGATTTCACAAGCCCGTGCAACCGAGCTTAGCGAACAACACTAGCCGACTGTTTGTTTATAAATAGATCTGAAAGTTGGTCATCTAACAATGTGGGATGAATTAACCTCTTTTGCTCACATTCACACGAAAGTAAATTGGTCATTCTCTTACCTATCGCAAGTTGCAAGATCATGCGAAAATTTCTTGGAAAAGCATATAATTTTGTAACGAAAATTTAATTTGAGAGGAGGGTTGCTCTGTTTTGTCACCTCTTCTCTGAAGTATTCACCGCTGCAAGAATACTGTCGAACTGTTGGATAAAACTGTGTATACATATAGAAAGTGCTGAAATTAAGGTTTGCAAGAGCAGCCTTTAGTGTCTGGGCTGAGACAACATTGATGATCAGAGGAAATGCCTTAAACCTCAGTCGATCAATACTAAAATCTGGCAGCTCACTCCAATTCTTGAGCCTTTGTTGCTACTCATGCAGAGGGATAGTATTAGTTATAGCCTCATAAATCTCTCTGCAATCCACAACTGTAACGATTTCTTTACTGATATTCATAATCATCATGAGAAATTCCCATGTGAAGGAAGCATATTTTCTTAAAATACAAAATTGATGTGGTGGTGGTTTAGCAAGGGAGGGAAAATGTAACTTTGGAAGTTATATGTGCTGCTGAAAGTTTGCTCTTGAGGGGTGGAGGATTAATGGATTCCCACCCACCCTCCATCAAGTATTCAATGCTTCAGGTTTCTTCTGCTGTAGTAGTTACTCTCGCTCAGATTACTCAGTCTGTAAAAGTATTCTGTTCGAGAGTGGGTAGTTATATGATGTATATAATAGTAATTATAATTTACTTACAAGGGTATAAGAGTAATTTGCCTATGTAGACCACATGATAAATATATACACCCTATCACACCATAAACAACTAGCATCACTATAAATACATGAAATACTATTTTTTAATACCAAGTTACTATTCATTGATTTGACAACACATACAAAAATTCTCTCACTAAAACTTGGGGTGCAATTGTGTCGAGGGCATTTTTTCCCGATTATTCCTTCACTAAAAACCACCACCACATCAGTACCACAATTTAAGTAGGTGGCTGTTTTAGTCCTATAAAAAACGTTTTTCAGTTTTTTTTGGTCCCAAAATATCATGTGCCTTGCACATGGGACATGACATTTTGGGACCAAAAAAACTAATAAATATGATATTTTGGGACCATAAAAACTGAAAAACGTATTTTATAGGACTAAAACAGCTACCTACCTAAGTTGTGGTATCAAAACAAATAATATCCTAATTTTACGAAATAAAAAAAGTATTTTGCCCTGATACTGGCACATGCATTGACTAGTTAATTATTATTAATTCCACAAATGTGGCGGTATGTCTAAAGTAGTTGTTTGTTTATTTCATTTGAACTTACTTAATTGTTTATTAAATCTACAGTAGTTTGTTGTTTGTTTATTTCATTTGAATGCACTTGTTGATTAGAACTATTGACGCATTAAATTTGCCTTTTTTAATTTAATGTATATATTGAATTATGTAATGAATCGCATAATATATATATATAAAAAAGATATCATCAGTGAGAGAGTGCTTTTAAATTTGACAAGTGTAGAAATATTTATTTGTTTTTGTTAGGATAATTACCCCCCATCCCTCTCTACCCCAACCAATGCGGAACTATTACTAACTCTAAATTGGATGTTAATGGTGGGAAAGAATTAATTTTGAGAAATTGAATTTTATCTTAAAACACACAACATAGAAGTAGATAGGGGGGTAAATTAGATTTTGATTCGGGTCGCTGGTAGATCACCTGGGTCCTACTGGATTTGAGTACCCTCGAGCTCGATCTAACTAGCTTCCGGACAATACCTGAGAAGAGACAAGCACGTGAGACTAGCCGGGAGGGTCCCCGGCGTAGACACTCCGATGCTTAAGTCAGACTCTGGTCGAGATGGATGGTCGATGATATGGAGAATAGTACTGGTCGAATATAATTGGAATAACTGACCTCAAATGTGGTGGGTCAGGCCTATTTATAGTACCAAGTGTCCGTACCTCCCTGGTCCACGTGGCTTCATCTCGTTGTTCTGACATGTTTTAGCATCAAAGGTCCATATTAAAACACTTGGTTCTTAGTGATAACGGGTCGTTGACCCGGGTCGGGTCAAGCGACCCGACCCGTATTATTGGTACGCGGATCTGGTGCCCCTTAGCAGCTTGAGGCCCACTTTCTAGGGTGTTTTTGGTCTTTTGACCAGTTTATTGTGTTGTACCCACATCATTAGTCCCCCACTTCTTCTAGTGTAAGTTAAATATGCTAGAAGAAGTCGAACAGTCGCGTCGCTATGTATCCCCTCGCCGAAACCGTCGGATCATTACACGTGTCGCCATCGCGTCCTTTCCGAGTGGGCGCGCTTTACGATGTTGACCGCCTATATATAGAGGGTCAATTTGACCCATTCCTTGAACTTCTCTCGCCTGGTGTCTTTCGACCTCGCCCACATAGACGCACTCTGAACATCGATCCTTAAGGTACTCTGCGACCACCCTTTTTTATACTTGTACCATGTCTTCTCGTACTTCAACTGAGTCGAGGTCGGGGTCGGGATCGAGGAATAGCTCTGAAACTGAATCTGATTCTCGGTCGGGCTCAAGTTATGGGTCGTCCTCTTCTGGCTCGACTGCGACCTCGCCTCATTCAAAGGAAGTTAATGAAGCTACTTCCCCTTCGCGTATTCCTAATCCGGTCGCCAATACCGAGGCTGGCCCCTCTCGCCTATCTTCTTCTCCTCCTCGAGCCACGACCTCAAACTCTCCAAATAATCGAAGCCGTAATGTAATTACTTCTCCAACCAATAACGTAGTCCCAGCCCTTGATCGCGTAGATTCCGACGAGGTACCCACCCTTGAGGGTTACATGGCTATGATGGCCGCAAATCCTTGGGCTGGTATAATAAGTTCGGTAAAACAACCCATTCACAAAATTAAGGAAAAATATTTTATACCCCATGATTATGAGGTGTTAGTTCCTAGATCCTTTGATCGCATGCATCTTCCTCCTCAAGGCTTTTGCCCGATCTCCCTTGTTCACCTGGACGCCGGCCTTCGTTTCCCCTTAGCGCCACCTGTAGCTAACATTCTTACTCATTTAGATATATGCCCCATGCAGTTATCCCCCAACTCCATAAGTATTATAATCATTTTTGTCATTATGATGCGATATCACGATTTCGAACCCAGCTTCGATAATCTCTGGTCGCTATATTCCTTTTCTGTTTCTGCTCGGTCCAGCGAGCTGGGCTTCTATTATCTCTCCGCGCGACCAGAATGTAAATATTTAGATAAACTTCGATCAAACGTAGGTCCTTGGAAAGAACGTTTTATTTTTATTCGACCCCCTCCTGGCCATACTTGGCCTTTTCGCTGCGACTGGCGCCTCAGTAAGCCTGAACCTGAGCCTCAAGATGGGGGGTTGGAGGGTGACCAGATAAATGCTATTACTTCCGAGACTTATGATTCGAAAAAACTTCTGTCAGAAGAAGTCTTGAAGCTAGTTGGCCTCTCTCCAGCTCCCCTGCGAGTGCAAGGCTCTTTAGGTGACTTGAAGAATTTTTTATCCTTTCTATCATTCTGCTTCTCCTTCTACATTTAAAGTTGTAATGTTCTGTTTTCTTTTCAGAGGAAGCAGTGATGAATGCTCGTCTTGCCGAGATTGCTCGCAACCTGCGAAGATGGGGCTCTCCGGCGGTCGCGGTCGCTCCCCCAATTGTTGAGGTCGCTTCTCCTGAAGTCGATCCCCCTAATGAGCAGTCTGATCGCTTGCCTGACCCGATAGAGCCCGAAGTTGAGGTCGAGGGCCGTGTGGAACCGTCAGCCATCATCCCCTCGGGTGCCTACCGTGCTATCGAGATCGCTTCCAGTGGTTCCAAAGAAGCGGGCGACGGGGACAGGGTTGAGGGCGAGCCGGGTAAGTCGAAGAAGCGCAAACGCAAGGATAGGCGCAAGGGAAAGGACAAGAGTTCCAGCAAATCGAGCAAGCGCTCGAGCAAACGGGCCAAAAGGCGCGCAGCCAAGGACGCAGCTGAAGAAGAAGAAAATACCAAGCAATTTCTGGATCAGGTCGCTTGGTGGAAACAAGCTCGAGAGGACTTTAAGACTTCGAGTAGTCGGGTTGCTGAGATGGATGGAGAAAAGATGAACCCAGATTGGGCCATCTCAGCTCGTAGCTCTGTGCTGCGTACTCTCGTCGGCCAGGATTCCTTTGAATTGTACAAGGCATGTTGCCTCGATCGCGACCAGATTTTGTTGGCCCAAACAGCCCATACGCGGGTCGAGGAACATCTCGCTCATGTGCTGATGCAGGTAATTTAGCTTTTTGTGTTCGCTTATACTTTCACGAATATTTTCTCACTTCTTCGATCATTGCAGGCTTCAGCCTTTGGTCATAACCTGGCCCTTAAGTGTTCGATGTTCCGGAATGATAAAGCAGATGCGGAGAAGAAGATCCGTGAGCTCGAACAAAGCCTCGAGAGTGCCAAGGCTGCTGAAAAGGAGGCTCTGGAAGCCAAGGCTATTGCAGACACCCAGGTCGCTGCTCTACGGAGCCAGATTTCTACGACCATCGAGGAGGGCAAACAACAAGCAGCTGCTGCCTTAGAGCAAGGTCGAACGGATGGATTTTCAGCCGGTCGCCTTGTCGGTAAGACTGAGGGTGTGATCGAGGGTCGAGAGGCCTTTCTTCACTCAGACGAGTACAAACAATCCCTTGCTAGCGCTCGTCTCCAAGGTGCACGGGATTTTCTCAAGTCTCCCGTTTTCAAAACTGCGGTCGATGTTCAGTCTGCCCAATTTCTTAATGATGGGTTCGACAAATGTATCGCACAAGTCGTGCACCTTCAGGGCTTCGTCGAGGGATTCGACCAATCCCGTCTCGACTCCTCTTTGGATGATCATCTCCATCCCTATCCACCCGAGACGGTTTCCGATCCCAGCGTAGAGGATGAATTCGCGAGTCTGGCCGACGAAATAGGCTATGTTCCATAGGTCTAGTCGTTCTCGCTTTCTTCGTGTAAATGCTTACGGTGTTGCCTGGTCACCTTTTTTCATACACTCTTTTGTCGAGTGACTTGGCGACCACCATCATTTTGTAATTGGCACTATTGAATGAAAAGTCTAAGGTTCTCGCTCTTGTTGTGTTCATGCGATCACACTAACTTTCAAGTTACGTTCGAGATACTGTTATTTTCCTTTGCCTTATCTCGTACGCTGTGAATTTTAACTAGTCTAGGATCTTTTGCCGATCGCATAATTCTCTTTAGTGCGACTCTTTGCAAGTCGCACAACTTTCTTTGGTGCGACCTTTTTCAGGTCGCATACTAGTAGAATCGTGATACGGTTCGAGAATCACCAATCCAAACGATAACCAGTGGGTTCGTTTCCCACAGACGGCGCCAATTGATCCGGGTCCCTGGTAGATCACCTGGGTCCTACTGGATTTGAGTACCCTCGAGCTCGATCTAACTAGCTTCCGGACAATACCTGAGAAGAGACAAGCACGTGAGACTAGCCGGGAGGGTCCCCGGCGTAGACACTCCGATGCTTAAGTCAGACTCTGGTCGAGATGGATGGTCGATGATATGGAGAATAGTACTGGTCGAATATAATTGGAATAACTTACCTCAAATGTGGTGGGTCAGGCCTATTTATAGTACCAAGTGTCCGTACCTCCCTGGTCCACGTGGCTTCATCTCGTTGTTCTGACATGTTTTAGCATCAAAGGTCCATATTAAAACACTTGGTTCTTAGTGATAACGGGTCGTTGACCCGGGTCGGGTCAAGCGACCCGACCCGTATTATTGGTACGCGGATCTGGTGCCCCTTAGCAGCTTGAGGCCCACTTTCTAGGGTGTTTTTGGTCTTTTGACCAGTTTATTGTGTTGTACCCACATCAGATTTTTTGTCTTATATTTTAGGAGGTGACACTTTATGACACCCAAATGAATAATGAAAATTTAATGACTATTTATTTAACTAGAAAGTATGACCTGCGATCGATGCATGTGTAGAAATAAATTTTTAAAAATAAATATATCTTTTATAGTTAGCTATACAAAATATTAAATTTATAATATTATTTATGTCTCTATCAATGAAATTAACATTAGTATATACAATTATATTTTCAAACAAATTGACAATAATTCTTTTAATGATAAGAAAATTATTTAATTCTATTATTTATAATTCACTTTTCAAATTTAATTGGTATTATTAAATAAAAACAATGTTCCCTAAAATTTAAATTTCAAATTGAACGTGTATTCGAGTGCATAGGAGATACATCTGTCGCATACTGACAGGGGACGGATCCTCTTCTTGGAATGCACCGTCCTCGCTACACATTCCGACTGCACCGGACAAGGCTTATAATGATCATCTTATAGAATGATCACCTCTCGCCAGATCCAAGATATAGCCGTCCTGTGCACGTGACTGCCATGGTTCCTCAAGTCTGAGGACTACTCCCATATTATCGGAACCGGGGAAATCCAATCATACCGACCAAGCCTCCAAGGGTTCCATATGATGATCCCCGCAAGTCATTCCAGTCGGCTCGATCCCAGTCAACCAACCCATCAAGATCGTGTAGGCGTCCCACGCCTGTCGCCGATGAAACACGACACTCATCCAATGAACACGACTCTTGATTCAAGTCTCAATAGGACTCTCGATGCCCTGTCTCGAGGTCCTCGACTTGGAACGTTTTAGACCCAACTCTTAATTAGTTGATTTCATGACCACCATCCAATGTGTCGCCCAACTGCATGAGTTGTCAACCGTGGTCTGTGGGCTTTGTTGCGATATAAGTAAAATACCGTTTTAACATATGTAAAATGAGCGCAACAAAGTAGGTACCAATAGTGACGAACACTAATTTTATTCATCACATAATAATATTATATTTACATCAAGTTGTCAAATAAGTTAACAAATTGCCAAACCTATTAGCTTGCTGGTTACCTATTCTAACAATCTCCCACTTGACCTAAAGCTAATCACCCATTAAACTCAAACCCATCTTATCCAGATGCTGAGTATGGGCAACTTGCAACACGGGCTTAGTAAGTGGATCTGCTATGTTTTCTGTGGAGCTGACTCGGTCCATCCGAACGTCACCCCTGCTAACCATCTTTCTGAGCAGATGGTAGCGTCTAAGAATATGCTTGGATCGGTGATGAGATCTCGGTTTACTTTGCTTGCGCTATGACCCCGTTGTTATCGCAGAAGATAACCACTGGCTCAGTGATGCTAGGTACTACACCCAACTCTTGGATGTAGCTCTTCATCTAAACTGCCTCCTTAGCAGCTTCCGAAGCTGCTATGTATTCATACTCTGTGGTGGAGTCCGCCGTGGTAGCCTGCTTGGAACTCTTCCAAGGAACCACGCCACCATTAAGTTTGAACACAAAACCAGAGTGAGACTTGACATCATCGTCATTCGACTGGAAGCTAGCGTCGCTATAGCCTTCTAGTATCAACTCCCCACCACCGTAGATCAGGAACATGTCCTTAGTCCTTTTCAGGTACTTCAGGATAGTCTTGACCGCACTCCAGTATGCCTCCCCGACACACGACTGATATCGACTAGTTACGCTCAAAGCGAAAGTCACATCAGGTCTAGTGCACTGGACAACGTACTGAATGCTGCCTACGGCTGACGCATAGGGGATGTCCAACATCCGTTTAATCTCCTCAACAGCCTTATGAGACTGCTTCTTGGATAACTTAATTCCATGCCTCATAGGAAAGAGTCCTCGTTTTGAGTTCTCCATCTTGAATCTCTTCAAGACCTTCTCAATATACGAGGACTGGGCCATTCCTAACATCCTTCTAGATCTATCCCTATAGATCTTGATGCCAAGGATGTAGGATGCTTCACCCATATCCTTCATGGAGAATTGCGTTGACAACCAAGCTTTAGTGGTATCCAACATCTTAACATCATTCCCAATGAGCAAGATGTCATCCACGTAAAGCATTAGGAACGCAACTGAGCTCCTACTGATCTTCTCATATACACAAGGATCGGACTCGTTCTTGATGAAATCATATCCCCGTATGACTTCATTAAAACATATGTTCCGGCTTCGGGAAGCTTGTTTGAGGCCATAGATGGACCTTTGGAGACGATAGACCTTCTGCTTTCTCCAATAGATGTGAAAGCTTCCAATTGATCCATATAGATCTCTTCCTCTACGAAACCATTGAGGAAGGCGGTTTTCACGTCCATCTGCCATATTTCATAGTCATACCATGCTGCTATGGCAAGAAGTATCCGAATAGAATTAGCCATTGCTACAGGCGAGTGGGTTTCCTCAAAATCGACCCCGGGTCGTTGAGTGTAACCCTTCACCACAAGCCTGGCTTTGAAGGTTGTAACCTCCCCGCAGCTCCAAGCTTACGTTTGTAGACCCATTTACACCCTACGGGTTTTACCCCTTTGGGTGAGTCCACTAGGGTCCAAACCTGGTTTGTACCCATCGAATCCATCTCGAATTTCATGGCCTCAAGCCACTTATCCAAATCGATGTCCGACATCGGTTCTCCGTACGTCTTTGGATCATTATCCAATTGACTGGTCAGGCCCAGAAATGCATACCTATCAGGTGCATGGGATACTCTGGCCGACCTACGGAGGACTGGAACACTATCAGTGGGAACTACCGGCTCAGATGTCACTGCCGCCTCATTGGATACCTCACTTGATTCCTCAAGGAGTACCTCATCGCGTCGACTATCCGATGGAAAACTCTTTTCCAAGAACACTGTGTTTCGCGAGACAAAAACCTTTTGCTCGGAGGGATCATAGAAATAATACCCCGAAGTTTCTTTCGGATAGCCGATGAACCTGCATAAACTAGACCTCGAGTCCAGTTTATCTCCCACTAATCTCTTGACATATGCGGGGCAACCCCACACTTTCAAGTATTTGTAGGAGGCAGGCTTGCCATGCCATATCTAATATGGCATCTGGGATATGTTATTAGATGGCGCCAAGTTCAAAACTTTTTGGCCGCCGTCTCAAGAGCGTATCCCCAAAAGGATAAGGGGAGTTCGGTGAAACTCATCATGGATCGGACCATGTCCAACAAGGTCCGATTCCTCGTTTCAGACACACCATTAAGCTGTGGTGTTCCAGGAGGGGTCCACTGAGAGAGAATCCCATTCTCTTTTAGATAATCAGTAAACTCTCCACTCAAATACTCTCCACCTCGGTCCGACCGAAGGGCTTTGATCTTTCGGTCGGTTTGGTTCTCTACTTCAAGTTTGTATTCCTTAAACCTTCCAAAGGCTTCAGACTCGTTCCTCATCAGGTAAACATAACCATACCGTGAGTGATCATCGGTAAAGGTTATGAAGTACGAGTACCCACCTCTAGCCTGAGTATTTAGTGGGCCACAAACGTCTGTATGGATCAAATCCAACAGACCGTTGGCTAGCGTGCTTTGTCCAACAAAGGGTTTCTTGGTCATCTTTCCCTACAGATAGGATTCGCCAGTCGGTAAGTTGTCCAAATTGTCTATTTCTAGACTCTTTGAGTCCACCAACCTTTTTATCCTATCTTTAGAGATATGACCTAACCTCGCATGCCATATCAGTGCGTCATCATGATTATCCCGTTTTCGTTTGTGTTCCGCAGTCATAATCCAATTAGACTGTTGAAGTATGTACAGACCGTTTACCAATATACCAAGTAAATGAGAAATACCATCCTTAATAATGAAAAAGCCGTTTTTATTGATGGTAAATGAATATCCCTCCTTGTCAAGGACCGGGATAGATACAATGTTTTTAATCATGCTAGGTACATAGAAACAGTCGTTCAGTATAATCCTAACATGACTACTAATGGTTAACTCCATTGATCCTACGGCTTCCGCAGCAATGGCCTTGCCATCGCCTAGCCTCAGGATCATCTCATCCTTGGTTAGCCTTCTGCTTCTTTGCAGTGCCTGCAAATCATTGCAGATGTGAGCACCACACCCGGTATCCAATACCCATGAAGCAGAATTAGTTATCATGTTTACTTCAACGACAAACATACCTGGGTTGGAGAGGTGTTGTGGGCACTCCTTCTTCCAATGCCCCTTTCCTTGCAATACATGTAGAAATTATTTTCCTTGGACCGCTGAGAACCACGGGCCTTCCCTTTCCCTTCGCCCATCCCCACCGAGGCAACAGGGACGCCTGGAGTGCGAGCAAGGGCCACAACCGTCTTCCCTTTTCCCTTCTTCCGCTTCCAGCGTCCGGCCCTCTTGCCATTCGCCTTGGAGGTCGAAGCCTCTGCTATCAATACCGCCGGCGCCGACTTGTGGGTCGTTGCCTCGTATTGGACCAGTATGTTGATCAACTCATTAATAGACTTCTCAAGTCCGTTTATGTTGTAGTTTACAACAAACGGGTCATAGAACGGAGGAAGCGACTAGAGGATCACGTCAATGTACGTGTCATTGTTAAGCCCAGGTTTAAGGTCCTCGAGTTTCTCCACTAGGGAGAGCATCTTAACCCCATGACTTTGTACAGATGATCCTTCAGCAAGCTTGGTGCCAAAGAATGCTTTTGTGGCGGCATATCTAATATGCCTATCCGGAACCGCATAAACCTCGTTCATGCGGAGCATTATGACGGAGACGTTATCCAGCCTCTCATATTGCTTCTGGATGTCGTTAGACATTGAAGCCAATATGATACTGCGGACTTTCCGGTTGTCCTCATGCCATTTCTCGAACGTCAAACGTTCTTCTGGCGTGGACCCCTCCAGAAAGTCGCTCGTCCAAGACGTAGCCTTGTTTCTCGAAATCGAGGACAATCCTCAGGTTTCTTAGCCAGTCCGTGTAGTTCGTTCCGTTGAACTTATTAGTCTCAAGTAGCATGGTTAATGGATTCTTAGACATATCTATATTTATGAAAATGTAAAGGAGAAATTAGGAGATGATGGTAATATTATTGTTCAAGTTGAAGACATTGTCTTTTAGTCTTTAACCCTCCCACTATTTATACGAAAGTCCGCCACTCTCAAGCGGAGTTTCGGGAAATCATTTCCTAGTGGGCTTGGGATCCACAAGTGTAATCTCCATGCCCCGGTTTTACGATTCACATG
The DNA here is from genome assembly GCA_034509735.1 of Sesamum alatum. Lineage (NCBI taxonomy): Eukaryota > Viridiplantae > Streptophyta > Magnoliopsida > Lamiales > Pedaliaceae > Sesamum > Sesamum alatum. Next base: position 17,674,296 of record JACGWO010000005.1, on the reverse strand, counting down.
AAGAAGACCTTGTGGGAGATATCCAATATCATTCTCATCCAATGAAATTCCCAAGATATTTTGCCCCACCTATTCGCATGGTTACGAGGACTCCAAGCGAACTATTTTACTCACTGTTGGGCCCGATCCATCAACCAAATCATGCCTCAAACTGTCACCCCCCACGACTCGTGAGACAGGGAAACAGCGAGTGCAGTCTCTTTGTTCACAACAATGGTGCAGCTTTCCCCTAGTCCAAGTGTGCCACGACTCGTGAGACCACACTTGGGTAGTGGTAGCTTCCTCACCACATTGCTGTGGATGGAAGGCTTGGACAAATCAAAATACCATTTTGATCCAAGTCCGTTCTGGGCCTAATATTTAATTTGGTCCAACCAAATGTGAGCTTAATGAATGACCGAGACCTCATCACATTAAGGTGTTTTAGCATGCATAAATATCTAATATTTAAAGCGATAAATAAATACGCCGCATGCAGAAAACATAGCATACCCCTGTTAGGATAATCACTAGCCCAACCTATGTGACTCACTGAGCCCGCAGTGAATCTATGGTCTGTCTAGGGTGGTCCTATATTATTACAAAATAATACACCCATTGTCATTCTAATAGGCCTTGTAATGCTCTTCTTTCACGCCTTGATGCTCCACCTTGGGTCTCTGACTCCATAAGCTTGTTAAAATTAAAACCTCACCAGTCCTATCTACTCTCATTATAATTGAAAGTAATACATGGGAAATAAAGACAAGCCTTAACATCATGGGGCTAAAATACGGGAGATGATAGTCCCAAAACAAGAGGCATGCAGGCCCCACCCAACAGAAATGTAAATAATCATACATTCATCCATACACAAGGTCTAGGGCTCTTTGTGATCATCCCATGTTGATCCCATCAACACACATAACACAATTATTCCAAATAATCATGCTTAAACCATGGATATTCCAAATATCCAAGTGATGTCCAACATCACAAAGCATAAATACATAAACAATATGCAAAAATTCAAATTTCAAATTCAATGGACATTATAAACAATGCATCCAATGTATGTATTAATCCCAAATTAATTAAGAAAATTTGATCTAAGGAACAATCCAATTATTCCAAAATCAAATGTGCAAAATTAATACATTTTCAGAATAATGTGCAGAAATAGCAGAAAATCAAATTTTCCGGAAAACGTCGAAGAACGGCACAAACGGCCCAACCGTTGTGCCTTTCGGCCAGCCGCGCGCCCAGTGCTGCGCTGGCCTCGGCCGGCAGCCGAATGCATGCGGACAGTGTGCGCGCGCGCGCCTTTGCGCAGCATCCGCGCGCACGCCTGCGCGCGGCCGCGGTATGAGCGGCCGCCCCTGCCAGCACGCAAGCTGGCAGGAAAGCCGACCGGGCCTGCGCGCTGGCGTGAGCCCACGCGCCCGGCAGCGCGTCTGCCAGCCAGTGACCAGCTGGCAGGGGCGGTAGCCAACCGCTGCCGCTGCTGTCCATTTTACCATATTTTTTCGACATTGTTTTCAGCACAATTCTAGATCCAATCTCAGAAAATAAGCATGCTTAACGTCTATCAAATTTAAACAATTGAGTCATCATATTTATTCATATATACATGCAATCTAAAATGCCATTAAAGCCGTAAAAGTGAGTAGATCATGCCAAGCATATAGATCTATGCCCCTTACATCGAATCGGGCTCTGATACCACTTGAAAGGACAAGCGGATCCGCCCGGGAGCGCGAGCGGAAGCGAGAAATGCGAAAAAATCATACGGAAGCTTGAATTAAATCGCATATAAAAGCGAAATCCCAAGGGGTGAACCCTTGGGTGATCAACCGGGCGTTTGATGTAGGATGTATTAATATTTAAACATATATGATACATAGGGCGTAAATGAAATGTAAATCTATAAAAGTGTAAATAACCGTTACCTTTGTAGATTTCACGTGTGCGCGGCTACTTGCATTGTTCCTTCTCCGGAATGCTCACAAAGTCCAAATGTATGGACTCTCCAAAGGTGATCCACACCACACCGGAAGAAACTCACATTCTCCTTGCTAGAAGAAAATGGGTGTATGAAGGAATCGGTTTAAGAGAATGAACACTATGAATTAGTGTTTTCTGAAACCTACTTTGTTCTTCCTTTTTGATCCAAGATCAAATGAAGAACACAAGTGGGAGAGGGAGAGAGAGGCCCAGAATGAGAGAGAGGAGAGGGGGTCGAAAATACTTTTTCTTTTCCTAGAAAAGATGAATAATTGATTCTCTTACACAAGGTGTTGTATAATACTCATATATATACATAATTAATGTGATTATTGGAATGTGTCTAGGTTCATCCAAGGATGTCAAGATACATCCCAATCAATCACCATTAATTCTTCAATCAAGCATACCAACTTTTAAGGTATGATCAAATCATACCAAAAGGGAAGGGCTTGATTGAAGTTGATTAGTCTCTTACCAAAAGAGACAAGTCAACCGCCAACTTGCATGCAACATGGCTGAATTTTGCTTCCTCCAAGGGAGCATTTTCGGCCATGCTCAATATGGGAAGAAGTCCAACTTCTTCCTATTCCAAAATAGGAATTAATTCTCCTCTCGGGTCAAAATTTAACAGACCGGGTTATACCGCAATCCAATTACGATGAACCCAAAATTAAATCCAATTTAATGTCCACTTAAATAATTCCCATTGATCTTTCAATCCAATCAAAAGATCCAATATCTCGACTTTCCATAATTAATCGATAAATCCAATTTACCGATTAAACGAGGGCCCGATACAATATCGGCCTGTCCATCCAATGGACTATCCCTTAAGTAATCCAATTACTTATTTATCCTTCGAGATTGACTCCAAGTCAATCTCTCAACCTTCTCGGTGATTTGTGTGTGACCCTTTAGGTTCACCCTTAGCTAGACTTGGGCCCGTGTCCCACAAGGGCCCGTTACCATGGGTGGCCGTCTAGCAATGGTCCATGGAACTAAAGACTAGGTGAATGTTGGCGTGAACATTTAGACCGATTCCGTATGGGTACAGTCCTTCCGTCTACCGTCTCCCGGCCTTAGTCTAGGGTATGGAATTGGGTGTCGGTTCCCATCCTTAACTAGGCATCTATGCTTAATACTCAAGACTACGCACGCTTCATTGCGTCGACACAGGAAACCATTCCTTGTTCGACCAACCACTGTGGCCACAGCTTGAATGTGTCTCCGAGTGCATAGGAGATACCTATGTCACATTTTGACAGGGGAAGGATCCTCTTCTTGGAACGCACCGTCCTCGCTACACATTCCGACTGTACTGGACAGGGCTTATAATGATCATATTACATAATGATCACCTCTCACCAAATCCAAGATACAGCCGTCCTGTGCACGTAACTGCCATGGTTCCTCAAGTCTGAGGACTACCCCCGTACTTTTGGAACCGGGGAAATCCAATCATATCGACCAAGCCTCCAAGGCTTCCATATGATGATCCCCGTGAGACAGTCCAGTCGGCTCGACCCTAGTCGACCAACCCATCAAGATCGTGTAGGGGTCCCACGCCTGTCGCCGATGAAACACGACACTCACCCAATGAACACGACTCTTGATGCAAGTCTCAATAGGACTCTCGATGCCCTGTCTCGAGGTATTCGACTTGGAATGTTTCAGACCCAACTCTTAATCAGTTGGTTTCATGACCACCATCTAATGCATGGCCCAACTGCATGAGTTGTCAACCGTGGTCTGTGGGCTTTGTTGCGATATAAGTAAAACACCGTTTTGACATATGTAAAATGAGCGCAATAAAGTAGGTACCAACAGTGACGAACACTCATTTTATTCATCACATAATAATATTATATTTACATCAAGTTGTCAAATAGGTTACAATTCGTCAAACCTATTGGCTTTCTGGCCACCTATTCTCACAACGCCTTCTTCATCATTAAGGCAGGCAAAAAGGTTGCCTCGAACTACGATCGCCCAGTGTCAGACTTACCATGATGGTGGAGGTTGTCATCATGGTATGGTAGGGCTTAAGCCTTCTTGGGGACTAGGCGCGAGTTACCTACTTGCCTGAATTGGGCGGTTATTGATAACTGCGTATGTCGGTTACTTTTCTCTACTTGGTAACCACCCAATCAGGGGCGGTTACGACCACGTCTTTGAGGTAACTGCAGCCTTCTCTCCTTCTTCTCTCCCTCAATCTTGCTATTACCCTCCTCCCTCTTCCCAATGTCTTCTGAGGAACTAGAGTTTATACACACCTTCTTCATCTTCTACTACCTTTATAAGTTGCCTTCCTTTTTCTTTTGAGTTTTTATTCTGTATTTTTCTTCCCATGTCATCTCCTTGCCAGTTTTGCTATGGGTTTTATGTACAACACCACTCATGTTACTGAAACAAGTTATTTCTTCTATTTTCAACGGAAAAAATTAGAGCCAGGGGTTTTTCACTTCTTCCCCAATCGGGGGGTCCATTTCCTGCCTACCCCTAGCACCCCCAAAACACTGGAGGTGAACCTTCTTTTTTGTCTGTCCCCCTACCCCCTGGTCCTTCCCCAGCGAGTAGGTCAATGATCTCCCCCCCGCCAACTCTTTCTCGATGAAGGATAGACCAAAGGACTTCTCCTCCCTCCTAGAGGAGCTGAATAGAGACCCTTTAGGTTGAGTCCTAAGGAGGTCCCTTTGGAGGAGCCCCTAGGTACTCTTTATTTTTCTTTATGAGTCGTTTTTGCTTTCTTGATGTTCTTGCATGGCTAACCCTTCTGTTTTATTTTTCAGAAAAAATTTATGTTTGACAAACTTTTGAGGGACAGTGCTCAAGCCAGTCCAGGGGGTAATCCATCAGTGGCCCGGACTCCAAGGAGCACTCCAGGTGACTCCAAAGGGAAGAGGGTTGCTCCTCCCATCCCCAGGAAGGGGGGGGGGGTCTTCCAAGAGTGCGAAAAGGCATTCTTCCAGCCAACCTCCTTCGGGGAGTTCTATGAGGGTGGCTACCCACACTACGGCCGCGCCTCCGCCTCCCCCTCCTCCGGCTTCCGTGGTTTTCCTCCGCCGCAAGAGATCCGTCTTTGACTGGGGGTTCATACACACCAATTTGTGTTAAAGGAGAATGAAGGAGAGTCAGGGCTTTTTATGGACCTTTTGAGGGGGATGGTTCTCCCCAGGACAGGCGCATGCTGGCCTCTTCTTCTAATGAGGCCTTGGTTGGCCTCCGTTCCTGCCATATTGCCAAGGTTTTTCAATTCTTGCTCCTCCCTGGGGATATGTCCTTTCTTATTCTATTTTTTTTTTTTTGCCACATTGACTGTGTAGGTGGCCGACGTACTCGCGAAGCTGGTGAGCCACTCTCTGGAGATGCCTCATCCTTTTTCAGTCGAGGAGCAGAGGAGGAGGCTCGAGGAACGGGTGGAGAGGCTGACCGCAGACTTGTACAAGATGAAGGAGGCCCGGAAGGAAGCCTTAGGGAAGTACTAGCAGGAGGAGAAGGAAAGGAAGAAAGTTCATCAAGACTTCCTGGCCTTAACGAAGGAGTAGCCGTAGGCTTTGAGGAAGACCGCGGACCGGGCCAGTCTGGACTTACCCTATTCTGTGGTGGCGAAGCAGTTTCTGACTTCCTACTGGGAAAGCCACCTCTCTGAGTATAAAGAAATCAATAGATTTGTTAGAATAGGTGACCATGAAGCCAATCTTGTTAGGTTTATGTAACCTATTTCTGACGATATGGTGTTTAAATAAAGGTTGTGAATAATAAGAGATATTCATATATAACATTAATACTTTGTTTGTGTTCACTTACTGCTTTATATTATAAACTGTTCAATGCACAAGCAAATCCTACAGACCGAAAGGTTAATCCAAGAAACTGGACTACGCATAGGATGGCAAATAAACACACACACGCCACCATCTCTCTCTCTCTCGTCCCCTTCCTCTCTTCACTCCAAGATAGCCTAGTTCGTTGTCTTTGATATAAGTGAACTCTAGACGAATTGATCACGTTAATTCATAAGGCTAGGTCGATTTGTCCTCCCATATTCCTCTTGATTTCTTGCTAGCACGGGGATCAAGATCCGGCGGATTGCATAGATGATTTAGAGGGTTCCTAACTTGGAATCATTGTGGCAAAACGTGGAACAACGCGTGTAGCGGCACGAAGAAAACTAAAACGGGAATGTCATGTTTTTGCGTTTTTCTTTCGTTGCAACCTTATGGCCACCATGAACATTGCATGTTTTATTTTCCTTATTCATAAGATACACCGAACGACCGGGAGGTTTAAGGGAACACCCTTTGAACGTGTTCTTTAATTCCGTTTAAAGCATGTTTAAATTTTCTTGTTTTAAATTCATCGCACTTCAGCATTCGCGCTTCCTCATGGGACGATACGCTCGCTTTCATTGGTATCAGAGCCCGGTTCGGTGTATTGGCCTAAGATTTTATGTGCTAAACGTGTAAAGCATGTTTTAAGTTGCTTTAATTTACGTTTTAAGGCATGTCGTATATACTAGGGCTTACTGCGTTAATTTTGCACATAAATTCTGGATCATGGATTTCTTTTTTTCTTGAAATATTCTCTTGGGTTCTTGGAGAAAAACGGGGCAGAAATACCAACAAAAATAGAAAACGACAACCGCAGCAGCCACCGGCTAACCGCGAGCGCAGTGCGCACGACCAGGCATGCATTGCGCGCGCAGTGTAGCAGGCAGGGGAACCTACGCGCGCGCGCCCGGCTAGTGCCCAACGCGTGCAGGCAGCAGGCTGGGCCGACCAATGCGGGCATCCGGCTAGGGCGCTGCTGGCAGCGGCAACCGTCGCTCGCTTTTCATTTTCATGGTTGTTTTCCAGAATTATTTTTCTAGGGTTATTTTTGGATTATTTTCCGTATGCTTTTCTTAAAAGACATTATTTAGAAATATTCTATTTTGGGTTTGGTTTGGAACCACCTAAAATTTAATATTATTTAAATAATGAGAAAAGGATTTCCCTATCAAGAAAATTGCAATGGTTGCACCGATGGACAAAATTTTAGTGTAGAAATTATGCGTTTAATGATATTGGTTATCATGAGATTATGTGAATGGTATATTTATTTGTTTATGTGAAATTCTATTTGCGTTAATGAGAACGGATGATCACAAAGCCCTAAACCGTATGTATGGTTTATTTTGTGTTGGGCCTGTGTGCCTCGTTTTATTGTTTTCTCTCTCTTTTCTGGTTGCCTTGGAATAATAAGGCATTCTATCTCCCTCCAAATGTATTCCCCTAGGTGTTCGTTGGGGTTTCTTTTTAAGTTGTAATGAGCATAGAATAGTTGTGAGGTTTTATTTTTAATTAAATAAAAAAGATGAAGGATGGCCCAGAAGGAGGATTCCAAGGAGTTCCATGGAGGTCCATAGCCATGGAGGCCCGGTGGACAAAGACGCAAGGCCCACCAATGTGTTGATGGGTTTCTACTATTAAATATAATAGTTTAGGACCAACCCTAGATTGACCATAGATCCACTGCGGGCTCAGTGGATCGCATAGGGGGGGCTTGTGATCATCCGACAGGGGCGTGCTAGGCTTTATTTTTCATGTGGCATATTTGATGGATGAATGGTTTATTTATCGTATTATTGCTATAGCATGCGAAATGTATTTTGCATAGATGTATGTATGTGGTGTGATGAGGACTCGGTCTTTTAAACTCTCACTTGGTTGGACCAAGCTAAAATATTAGATCTTTAATAAATAGACTAGAACCTAAGTTTTTCGTCCAAGCCTTCCATCCATGACAAAGTGAGGAAGCTAGTTTCAGTCAAGTGCGTGGTCTCACGAGTCGTGGCACGTCTCTAGTTTTGAAAATAAGTTGCACATTTGTTGTGAACAAAGTGAATACACTCCTGTTACTTGTCTCACGAGTTATGGGGGTAGCAGTGAGTGCTATGATTTGGTTGATTGGGTCGGGTTTAATGCCTGAATAACGTGATTCACGTGGAGTCCTCGAGATCACGTAAAAGGGTGAGGCAAAATATCTTGGGAATCTCGTTGGACGAGAATGGTATGGAATACCTCCCACAAAGTTGTTTTCCATGCGAATCGTAAAAGTGGGGTACGGAAAATTTCGTTGTGGATCCCAAGCCCACTAGGAAAAAGTTTCCCGAAAACAACATTTGAGAGTGACGTATTTTCATAAAAATAGTGAGAGTATTAAATGACTGAAGTCCAAGTCTTTAATTGTTATTTAGCACCACTTTATTTCTGCTGATTATATGCTTTATCTTAAATATAGATTTAAAATAATGTCTAAGAATCCATTGATCCTCCATAGTTGAGACAAACAAATTCAATGGAATAAATTATAACGACTGGTTGCGCAATCTGAGCATAGTCCTCGATTATGAGAACCAGGGCTATGTCATGGACAAGCTGTTCCCTCGTACGTTGTCGGAAGAATATACTCCAGAAGAACGTGAGACGTTTGAAGTTTGGCACCAGGACAACCAGAAAGTATGTAGCCTCATACTAGTGTCTACGACTAATGAGATGCAGAAACAGTATGAGAGGCTAGACGACGTTCCTTCCATAATGGCTCGCCTGAAGGATTGCTATGCATTCCCGGACTGGCATACTAGGTATGTCGCTACGAAGCGTTCTTTGGATCCAAGATGACCAAAAGATCCTCTGTACATGAGCATGGGGTCAAGATGCTTACCTTGGTGGAAAAGCTCGAAGACCTCAAAATAGGGCTCGATACTGAGACGTACATTGATCTGATCCTTCAGTCATTCCCACCCTCCTTCGACCAATTTATTATTAACTATAACATGAATGCACTTGAGAAGGGCATACATGAGTTAATTAGTATGTTGGTCCAATACGAGGCAACGACCCAGAAGTCTGCGCCATCTATGTTGATTGGAGAGGCTTCAACTTCCAAAATGAAAGGCAAGGGTGCCAAACGTTGGAGAAGAAAGAAGGAAAAGGGAAAGGCCGTCACAACCACTGCAAACACTAAGAGCGTTCCCATTGCCAAAGTGGGGAAAGGCAAAGGGAAGAGGAAGGTTGACTCAAAGCAAAGGTCAAGGGAAAATGACATGCGTTCATTGCCGTGAGAAAGGGCACTGGAAAAGGGATTGCCCCAAATTCCCTTCCGAGCAAGGTACGTTTGTGGTTGAGGTTAATATGGTCACTAACTCTGCTTCTTGGTTATTGGATACCGACTATGGAACTCAAATTTACAATGACTTGCAGGTATTGAAAAGAAGCAGAAAACTAAATAAAGGCGAAATAGTCCTGAGCTTGGCAATGGCAAGGCCGTTGCTACAAAAGTAGTAAGAAACGCCAGCTTAGTAGTTAGTGATCATGTTAGGATAGAATTAGAGGACTGTTATTATGTACCTAGCATGATCAAAAATGTCATTTCCATTCCATTGTTAGACAATAATGGTTATGAATTTTCGATCAATAAAAATTGCTTTTATTTGATGAGACAATAATGGTTAAGAATCCATTGCTTGATACACTTAAGAAAGGCCTCTACATTCTACAAAAGTCTAATTTTATCGTGATTGCTCGACACAAACGCAAAATAGATAACCACGAGAGTGCACAATTGCGGCATGCAAGTCTAGGTCACATCTCTCAAGAAAGGATGAACAGGTTGGTAGACTCAAAGAACCTAGAGGTTGGGGACTTTAGCAACCTACCAACTTATGAATCCTGCCTTAATGGGAAAATGACCAAAAGGCCCTTTGTAGGACAAAATAGGCTTGCAATTCTTCTTTTTATTTATTATTATTATTTAGATTTTCAAGTAAGCCTTGGGCTCACATTTCGTCTATATCGTCCCGAGGCTTAAGAGACAAAGAAAACAGTGGATACTTTTCTAGATGGAAGGTGACGACCCTAATGAATTGACTATCAAGGGGGCTGCTAGCTACGAAACTAATATATAGTTAACTTTCAACTTAAAATATTTAACTAAATTAATTTAACTTAGTTAACTCACAAATTAAAAATCTTTAAAATATTATATTATATTTGTTTTTATAATTATTTATTTGATACTTTGTAGGGATTGAGAAGTTCAAAATATCATCAAGAATATTATTACAGACTATTATTTAGGGCCATGACTTGTTTTAAAAAAGGTTCCCGAAGAGACTAAGGAGTTTGGTTTCAAAAATTTAGTGTAAGATTTAAATGTTTAACTCTTAGTTTATATGAATATTAATTAATTTTTGTGTTGTTATCATATTATTTTATTACATTTTGCAGAAATGTTACACGTGGGATCTAATGCTTACAACCCAAATCCGCAAGAGTTATAATTATATGGTCGGAAAATGAACCAGGCAGGTGATGTCGCGTTGTAGGAAGACCAATACGAGAGCTTGTTAGATGTCCCCCTTTTTAAATATGTATGGTTTAAAATTGAATACTTTTATTTTGTGGATTGGAATGTTGAATTGCCTTTATTATATGTATTTTTGCTTAAATATATTGTCATGTTTGCATTTATAAATTGTTAGAGTTAAATTAAATATATTTTTATTATTGAATATAAATTGCGAAATTATCGTTGTAATTGTTATTCTAAATGAAAATAATTTTGCAATAGATTATTGTTGCAATTATCGTGGTAAAATTTGCAATGGATTGTTGTTGCAATTGTCATTATAAATGAAAATTATTTCGCAACGAATTATAGTAAATTATACTATTGCAGTTTTGCAACAGAGCGTCATTGCAAAAAGTTATTGCAATATTGCAGCGACTTCCATTGCAAATGCCGTTGCAAACAAAATAATTTTACAATGGATTGTAGTTAAATATTTTGTTGCAAAATTTGCGACGAAATGATGTTGCAAACATTCAGTTGCAATATTGCAACGACTTTTCATTGCAAATGTAGTTGCAAACAAAAAATAATTTTGCAACGAATTGCCATCAACTTTGCCATGAATAAACCATCTCAAAGTCATTGCAAAATATGAAAACTCAACTTTTTAAATAACGAATTTTGCAACATAAAAAACCATTGGCAATATTTTGCAATGGACAAAAAAAACCATTGCTATATAGCAGTGATACCTATAGCAACGAAATATTTTTCGTTGCAAAATGTCGTGGCAAATCAGTTTTGCAACGAATTTTTTATGAAATTCATTGCAAAAATATGTTGCTATGGGTATGATTTTTTGTAGTGTAATTGAAGAGCACTCACTCGCTCAAGCAGAGCTTTAGCGAAATCCACCTTTGCCTAATCTAAGTACAAGGGGTCAATGACCCTCTCAAACATAGTCTTGGAAAGCGTCATCTTTCGAGCAAAGCCCATAGTAAAGCAAGCGATCGCTGCCTTCAACAAAGAGAAACCACTTCTCGGTGGAGAAAACCTAACTCTTCTCATACGAGATACTTCTAATAATAGCAGGAGTCTTATCGTTATTCATCAAAGGACCTTGAGTAGGGTGTGTCCTACGAGTTGGCGATTACTATTATGTACCCCAAAGATTCAAACCCATGATAAAATATACTATTTTTCCACCTATGTCTACTTCTATCTCCTTCTTTTATTATTTTACAACAAAATATATTGAAAAAAAATATTACTTTATTTTTTTTTTGTATTTTTAAAAAATAGTTAAGTTTTGATTAATTATTAAATTTCAAAAAATAGCATTTTCGTCATACTTTTAGAATTTTTTTTAAAAATTTAATATTCTCTCTCTCTATCTCTCTCTCTATAAATATGTATATATATATATATATATTGAACTTCTACCTTATAAGAATATAGAAGAAAGATGAAATATTTCACAAGAATTTAATTTTATTTTAAAAATTGTATTTCAATAAATATTGAGGGAGTGTTTCTATCTTTTGTAATTTTTTATAAACTACAATGTTAAAATGAAAGTAACTTGCAAAATGATAGCCTTGATGGTCTTTGTACATTTAATAATATTTTGTAATTCCTTCAATCAAACACCAAATTATTAATTATTACATTGAATATCACACATCACAATACCTCAAAACAAAAAATACATAAGAATGATGTAACTAATTATCACTTTATTTTTCATATCACATATTCTCATTGTATTCAATCCTATCACATGAATGTAACGAAGGCTTATAAAACTGTATCATTTTGTGCATTCCAAACCGAAAGAGAACCCAATATGATTAAGAGCGTTGATGGACTCGGGCTTCGCCACTGAACTCTTCACTTATATTAATTTGGGGCTTCGGCTATTTATAAAGCCCATATTAGTTTCAGTCACCTTTATCATTTTGGTTTCAAATGAAACAAGTTTATTGTTTAGGAGGGCTTCGCAATTGCTTATCAATTTATTGTCGAAAATAAAATAAATATAATATTTTTATTTAATTTTTTTTTTATTGTTGAACTTCTTAGATTAATTTAATTTTAGTTAAAAATTATAAATAGCTCCTTAATTATCAATTTCTGCAGCTTATTAGCTGCAACTCGTAAGTATTAAATTGTTTCAAAAATACTCAAACCTTGACTTCTATTATTTTTTAACTTTTTTTTTTTAAACACTCCAATTTTTATGACTGCTTAAGGGAGAATTATACTTTTGATCCCTCTTCATTTATGAGTTACATTTTTTGTCCTAATTAGACATATTTTTTAACATTTTTGGTCCTACCATCAATTCTCCATTAAGAGTTAACGAAAAACGCACATGCTATGCATGTGAGGTTGATTTTGGGGGGAAGTTTGTTGCATTTTGGCATACAAATTGGTTGGCCTTGGCTATAAAGCCATTTTGGCACCAAATCCTCTCTAAAAATATTACAACCCTATCCCTATTCTCACGTTCATTATTTGACCGAAATTTTATTGTTTAATAACTTTAAAATCAGATTTCTAGCCATTAGTAGAAGTTATTTAAATACCGATTTTTTACTTATTTCTAGCCATGAGTAGAAGATAATTTATTTTAAAAAAAAAAAACACAAGGAATAGAAAAACCAACAAACAATATTAGAAATCAGAACTTCACAACCATCACACAACATCAAATTACTAGTATAGAAAATCAACAACATTACACTATCATCATCCACAGTAGGGTAGAAAACAAAACTCACAAAAATCAACATTATACTATATTATCAAATCAGTTTTTGAATAGCTTCTACTCATGGCTAGAAATCTGATTTTGAAGTTATTGAACAACAAAATTTCGGTCAAATTATGTATGTGAGAATAGGGATGGGGTTGTAATTTTTTTTAGAGAAGATTTGGTGCCAGAATGGCTTTATAGTCAAGGCCAATTAATTTAAGCCCCAAAATGCAACAAGTTTCCCCCCAAAATCAGCCTCACATGCGCAGCACGTGCATTTTCCGTTAACTCTTAACGGAGAGTTGACGGTAGGATAAAAAATATTCAAAAATATATTTGATTGGGACCAAAAGTATAACTCACGAATGAAGGGGAACCAAAACTGTTTTAGTGGTACTGTGGAGGGACCAAAAGTATAATTCTCCCACTGCTTAACTTATAATTTTTTCTACATTTTATTTTGATGACAAAAAGCAAAAGTTATTGCAAACACCCTATAGTATACAAATTTTTAAATATTTTCATGAACTTCAAATTATTAGAAAAATAAACATATTAAACCTGGGGAAAATAAAAAAAGTGGAGAGTATTTTCATTGAAAACTAGAACATTGAAAAGAAAATATAGATAATGTGTACTTAAATCACAAGAACATGAATCGGGGTTCAATATTTTTAATTTAATGCTTTACATCATTCTTAAAATAGTTCCAAAATTTAGAAAATTCATCACATTTGGTTTCATGTCTAAATTTCCATCAAAGAGTAAACGGTCAAGATACGTGAAATCTGCATGTCCGTTAGTCAACCGTTTTGAGGGGAAATCTGAAGGATGTGGCACTCACGTGGTTCAGATTCCTTGCCTGTTAGGACTTAGAGTATATTTGGTTGGGGGAAAAAGTGGACATGTAGGAGAAGTGGAAGTAAAAGGGGATATATAAGAAAAAGTTTAGTGTTTGGTTTGGGGGAAGAGATGGAGGGGAAGTAAAACTAGATTTATATGAAACCCCTCCGGAGTCCAATTTCATTTCCGTCCGAAATTGGGCGGAAAAATGAAAGTATAAGGCCAAAAAGATAAAAAAATACATATTTTATTTTTATTTATTCTATTGCCCATATATATATACATCCCTCTAATTCTTTTCACCGTCCCATTGATAATATCACACATAATCGCCAAAGAAAAGACAACCAAATCGTTGGAAAACTACTACGTCGAAGTCAACAATCCGGTAAACATACTTTGCATTTGCGATTTTTTAGAATTTTTTATTATTAATTTGCTATTAATCTTGATTGAACAATCCTTTTCTCTAATCATGTTCCCACTTCTCGCCGCCGGCACGAGTAATTTTTATTTTATTTAAACTGAATAGTTTAGAATAAATGAATAATATTCGTTTTGATGAAACTTTTATTAATAAAAAATATTATTGTTGTTGTTTGATATATATTTTTATTACTAAGGTTTTTAGATATTTGAAATTACTATAATATTAACTTGTTTATTTTCTAATACAGAATTAAGAGAGAGGGTTAAACTGTAAAATTACAAAAATTAGTCTTTTCTTCTCAATCTAATTTTCTCGTACCAAACAAGGGAAAGTATTTATGATTTACTCCCCTTTCCAATCATACCAAACAACTTAAATGAAAATTATTATTCTTTTCTTCCTCTTCCCCCTTCCCCTCCCCCTTTTACTTCCCCTGTCCTCTCATTTGAAAACCAAACGAACCCTTAGGGATTGTGAATGGGATTAGGAAGGTCGACAAGGAATTCGACCCAAGTGAGTGCCACATCCTTCATACTTTTCCTCCAAAACGGTTGACTACGGACATACGGATTGCACATATCATTGTTGTTCATTTTTTTATGAAAACTTAGGCATAAAACTAAATATGTTGAACTTTTTCAAATTTTAAAATTATTTTAAAAATTTGTAAAGCAGAGAATTAAAAATATTTAACATGGTATTTTATGGAACTAAAATTATAACTTTACCTACATGAAGCAGTCGTACTTCTTTCTTAAAGACCTGAAAGCCAAAACTCACTCTGTAAGCAGTACAAAATTATTTACTTTTAACTATAAACTTAAAGTTTAATGTTTGAAAATACTCTCTAACCCATCGGCCCTATACACCCATTTTCTCTAATGATACAACTTTTAATAATGCTAGATAGTGCTCTTCTGTCTCACATCGGTATTAGAGAGGGACTTGAAAGACTTATAATCCTTGAGGCCATCTCGTCCTTTTATACTATCTTTTAAAGACAAAATCATGCTATTCTGGCCAGTTTGGACATTACTTCTCATTGCAATGGAGATCCCACCAGATTAATCGGTATTACGATCGCACAAAAAACTGGTTTAATAGCAATAAAAAAATTTATTGTTGAAATCAGTGTCAAACTAATTAGTTAATAAAATTCTCTTTGTTAATCTACACCACTTAATATATATTTTAAACAATTCGTTTCTAAGTTTATTAGCAAGTAAATTTTCATTGCTAAATTCATTAGCAAGTAAATTTCTTGTATTAAATAAAGCATTCGCAACAAGAATTTTACTTGCTAATTAGCTCGACCTTGATTTTTTTCGTTGCTATTGAGTGTTTATTTTTGTAGTAGATTATCTCTTCACTAAAAAAAGTTTGGCTTTTCGCTACATTATAAATGACCGCGGGTCACAAACCGTGGTAAATCAACACTATTAACTATGATTAAGTAAAATCAATGCAAAAACTTAAACTTTTGCCACTGTTCATCAATATTTGTCATGGTTTTTAGCCATAGCTAGAACATTTGTCATAATTTAGGCCATGGCTAATGTTTTGGTCTCACTTGTAAAAATAACGGCTAATGACCGTTACGAAGTTGTGATTAATTTGTATTCGTCATAATTTTTTTCTATTAATCATAGTAATTAATCGTAGTGTTATATGATAGGAGGAAGCTTCAAAAAACAAAAAGAATGTGGAAGTGCCCCACAATAAGCACTTTAACATCATTTGTGTTAGGTTTGGGATTAGCTGTTCTAAGAGTGATTCTGTTGGTTTTCACATTTGTCAAGAATGGCAAGCAAAGAGTTGAAGTGTGAAAACATCGAACCCAGCGGCAGTGGACAGAAACTTCTGAGTAAAAAGCCTTAAAATCATAGTTAAATACATCACTTGGGGTCGAGTTTGGGGTGGATTTAGCAAAATATATAACTCGCCTCAAATTAGATCGAGATAAAAGATTAAAATTTCACTCTAAAATCCATTGTTTTGGATCCAAGTAGCTTAATCCGATCTGATAGTACCTTGATAAAAACTGTAGAATTTCGACTAATTGAAAATAATAAGAAGAATCCATAGTGTAACACTGATGTATTACTTTCAAAAAACTCAAATTAGGAAATTCAGCTACACTCATGCATTTTATAGAGGAAGATGAACTACTCTACTCCTAAAACGTCGCTACAAGTAGACAAGATATCAGAGACTAAAAATTAGAGACGGTGTATATTCACAAACGGATTTAGAGACCGGAACTTTCTTTTATAATGAATTGTGACTAAAATATATTCTTCCGCTAAAATATATTACATTCAGTCCGTCTCTGACACTATAAAATGATAGTGTGAAATATTCGGATGCCTTGAATTTAATCTTTTTTATTTTTTCCGTTTATATTTCCGTAGCTGATTTATTTTTAATTTAGAGACGGATGGCCTGATTTATATTATATATATACATATTGATAACTCCCCCTTTTATTTTATTTTGTCTTTCTTTTTGTTATCTTCTACAATTCTCTACAATATGCCAAAACTAATACAAGTGGTTTTATAGCATATATATATATATATATTTATAAAGATATTATATCTCCCCCTTCATCTTTACAATTTTTTCTAGTTTGACCCCATTGTAATGCTTCAAATCATTAAGTACTTCCAAGGATAAATCTTTATAAATAAATATAAATATATATATATATATATAAAGATATTATATCTCCCCCTTCATCTTTACAATTTTTTTTATTTTGACCCCACAACTTGTATTGTTTCAAATCTTTAAGTACTTCCAAGGATAAATCTTATCAAATAATTTCTAATTAAGTACCAAATATTCTATAAATCATCACATTATATATCAATTTTATTATGCTAATAAATAATAATCATGTAATTATATATATATATATATATATATATTTTCTAATCATGTATTTATATTTGAGGAAGTTACAGTCCTTCTAAGGGTCGCTTATATGGATTTGGGATAACTAGTCATCTACAAGTGCAACTTCAGTCAGTTCTACATTTCTGAGAATAAGCATAATGAGTTAACAAAAGCAGTGGAGGATATGCGTTTAATGCTACAAAGATGGAAGAAGAATTTTCAAGAAGAGAAGCATAAAATAGAAAATTGCTTGAAATCGCTCTTGAAAAAGCTCAAAATTGTGGACATCGTTAGTTACTTTATTATTACTAATTGGTGGAATGTTTTGGTTACTTGTAACGCTTAACTACAACTTGTTGGTCTTTGTTGTTGGTTTGGGAAGTTTAGATGTTGATATTATTTGGTTTAACTTAGATGTTATAATGACTTAGTTTATGTTGTTGTTGTTTGTATTATGACTTAATTTTTCTAATTGTTGGTAGTTGTTGATTTGGGGGAGTTTAGATGTTTATATTATTGGTTGTATTCGTATGCATAATGAGCAGGATTTTGATTTGGATATATGAATTCAAATATTTGTCAAAAAATAAAATATTTATAGGTTTAGAGACGAAAAAATTTTGGAGTTAAGAGACCGATTTAGAGAAAAAAAAGAATATTTCTTTATCAACGGGATCAGAGACGAGATTAATCTAAAACTTTGTTGTAATATGATAGAATTAGAGACGGAGACGGAAAATTTCCGTATCTAATAGCCACCGGGCCTTCAGCTACAAAGTGCGGCGACGGATTTTTCCGTTGCTACTTATTTTCAGCGATGGAAAACTTAGTTTCAGAGATAGAAAATTCCGTCTCTAATACCCTATTTTCTTGTAGTGCGTCTGTACAGAAAGAAAACGTATTCTGCCCAACTAATGAAGTAAAAATGTGCTTCACACTTATTTCTACCTAAAAATATTAAACACAAGTTGACACCTTTTAAGTTACAAAGAAGAGAAGTCTTGCCCTTCTCATATCTCTACAGCCAACTAACGCCAACAACAACAACCGCCCAACGGCCAACTGCCATAACTGTTGCAACTGCAGCAACCGCATACTTCTACATCCCCTCCTCAAGGTGTGGGAAGAGCCGTCGGAAGACCTTCACCGGTGGGAACTTAGTGAAGAGATCGACCACTTGATCAGGCCCCAAAATGTGAGAAAGATCGATAAAACCCCGTTTGAATAGGTCGCACACCACATGACAGTCAATGTCGAGGTGCTTCGTGTGCTCGTGGAAGACGGGATTCGCCGTGATGTGTAAGGCTGCCTTGTTGTCACACTAAAACGGAATTGGTTGATGAACTACAATGCGGAAGTCACGAAGGTACGGAATCCATAATAGCTCGCATACCGCCGAACCTATGCTACGGTATTTGACTTCGGCAATAGAACAGGACACCGTAGCCTGTTTCTTGGTCTTCCAAGAAATGAGAGTCGAACCAACAAAGACACACCAGTGATCAAACACCTGTTGTCCAGAAAAGATGCCCAGCTGGCATCACAAAAGACAACCAACGAGAGTGAATTCTCAGAAGGCAGGAACAAACTTATAGTGCACGTGCCCTTCAAATATCTGAGAACATGCACAACAACTTGCCAATGGGACTCACGAGGATGTTGAAGGAATTGACTAAGTTGTTGTACCACAAAGGAGATATCCGAGCGAGTGAAGCCCAAATAAAGAAAACAACCCACAAGTCGTCTGTAGCATCCGAGATCAGCCAACAGAAAACCTAAATTGAGAGTCAAATGCAAGCCAGGAAGAAAGGAAGTGGGAGCAGACCTGGTGTCAAGAAGCTGGGCATCCTTAAGGATGTCCTTAATGTATTTCTGTTGAGTAACAAGAAGTTCATAGGAGGAACGAGCAAGCTCCAAGCCCAAAAAATATTCAGCCGAACAAAGATCTTTAATGGTGAATAAACCATCCAAAAACGCCTTCACTGCGTCCAACTCATGGGTAGAATCCCCAGTCAATATGATATCATCAACATAGACCAGCACTGCTATAACTATGTTGGCCGAATGTTTGGTAAAGAGACAATGGTCACTGGACGCCTGACCAAATCAAAAGGACTGGAGTTGAGAAGTAAGCTCCAAGTTCCACTGATGAGACGCTTGCTTCAAACCATATAGTCACCGCTTAAGTTTGTAGACATGCCCCGACGTTGCGGCCGTATACCCCTCGGGGGGTGTCATGTATACGTCTTCATCTAAGCGCCCGTGCAAGAAGGCGTTATTAACATCCAACTACAGCAATGGCCACCCCTTGGCCACGACCAAAGTCAAGAAAACTCGATTAGTAATAGACTTTGCAACTGGGGAAAAACTATCGAAAAAATCAACTCCTTCCACTTGGTTGTAGCCCTTGGCTACCAACTGCGCCTTGTAATGTTGTACCGTCCCATCAGGATTCATCTTACGTTTGTAAACCCACCGACAATTGATAAGCTTCTTCCCTGGTGGCAAGGCCACCAACTCCTACGTATTATTAGCCTCAAGTGCAGGTAGCTCTTGGCCCATAGCATCAACCCATTTTCATCCTTGATAGCCTGGTGAAATGTGCTAGGCTCTTGAAAAGAAGACAAGTTTGCCACAAACGATACATGTGTACTAGTATAGGAGGAGGGTATGCAATGAGAGTTAGAGTGGGAAGTGCAATGACACACATATAATCATTATGCCATGCAGGTTTAGTAATAGTTGGTTGAGATCTTCTAAGTGGTGGAATATAACCTTCAGGAGTAGGAGAGGGAGTAGTAGGTTGTGCTAGAGGGACTGGAGGTGGAGTATGGATTGTAGGTGTAGGGGATAGGACCAGAGATTGATCATGGTCCATGATAGGAATAGGGAGAGGAATAGGCTATGTTTGAGTAGAGACAAATGTATAACGGAATGTGTTTCACGGAACATGACATCTCTATAGTGGAATAGCATATGGGAGTCCAGATCATATACCTTATAGGCCTTGTGTGCATGACTATAACCAAGAATAAAACACATTTGTGAGCTCGAGCATGAAATTTGTATTTTGAGGGCTAGACATTGGATGCCAAAAAAAGACATCCAAACCCACAAAGGTGAGAGTAAGCGGGGCTGTTTTTGATGTAATATGGCATAGGGAGATTTCCAGTTTAAAGTGGGAGTAGGAAGACGATTTATCAGATATGTAACAGCAAGTATAGATTTCCCCAGAACTTCTTGGGAGAGAGAGGCTTGAAAGAGTAAAGCTCTAGCCATGTCAAGTAAATGGCGATGTTTTCTCTCAACCACACTATTTTGTTGTGGTGTGTGAGGGCATGAACGTAGGTGGTTTAACCCAAGAGAATAAAAAAGGGGATGACACTGGGTATTGAAAAACTCGGTGCCATTATCCGAGCGGATTTTCTATACATTCGTAAGGGACTGTGTATGAACAAGTTTAAAGAATGAACTCAAGGTATGATACACTTGCGTTTTGTATTTAAGTAGGTATGTCCAGGTGCAACAACTAAAATCATCTACTATGGTCAAGAAGTAGTGACAACCATCGAGTGTGGGCAGTTTATATGGCCCCCATAGATCGATGTGTACGAGCTCAAATATATGTTGTAATTGTATGCAGGAATTTGGGAAGCAAGTGGAGGTTGTTTAGCCAATGGATAAGTATTACATTGAAGGTTTGAACAAGCTATATTCAATTCGGATACATGAGATAGGACTGAGGAGGATGGATGCCAAAGTCTCCTATGCCATAGTACTTCATTACAAGAAAGAGAAGTACAACAAGAGTTATTTTCAGTGGTGTATGATGCAATTGTTATAAGACCAAAGGAAGTACAATCCAGAACATATAGGCTGCCTTGTAGCTTTCCTACTACTATAATTTTCTTACTCCCTTGGTCCTATAACAAACAGTGAGTAGAACGGAAAATCACATCAATAGGTGAGGTAGAGCAAGTTTGGGGACAGAGAGCAGATTGAATTCGAAAGAAGGAACCAACAGTACATCATTCAGTGTGAAATTCTTATGCAAAGATGTCGATCCCATGTCTGTGGTTGTTTGAAGGGTACCATCAGGTAAGTGTATAGGAGGATGGTGTTAAGGGGTGATGACACTATGCAAGAGTGATTTATGTGCACACATATGGTTTGTAGCACTTGTATCTACTGTCCAAGAGTTTAGAACACCACCTCCATGAGTAATGAAAGCATAATTGTTACTTGCAAAATCATCATATCCGATGTTGGCTTGTAGAGCATCTTGTTGTACTGGTTGTATTCCCAGCTTGATCAATTCCTTCAGTAAGGTTTCGTGATTCTATTTTTTATCAGCCACATTTTGTTTTTCCTCCACAGTAGCCACACTAAAGCCCCACACCATTCCTGCCTCCCTTTTCTTCCTCTCCAACAGCTGCTTGTACCGATTCGAAGTCCCATGTAATTTGAAACAGGTCTCTTTTGTGTGTCCTGGCCTATCATAGTGATCACAGTATTGATTCTGTTTATCCATATATCCCTTCTTCCCCTGCCATCCTTTTGTTGCACCATCCTTCCTATATCCAACTTTCACACTCAAAGCAACAGTATCAATTTCTGCTAGCTTTATGTGGACTTCCTTTTGCTTTTCTTCTCTTGAAACCATAGAGTAGGCCCTGTTAACTGTAGGAACAGGATCCATGACCAAAAAATGGTCCCTTATGTGGTCAAAATCCTCACTCAGCCCCATAAGGAACTGTATCAACTGGTTGAACAGCGCCTGCTCATTGATCGCCTTTGAGACCCTACAAGTGCATCCTCCACAAGTGCACTATGGTGTAGGCATTGGTACAACAATTTGTTCCTACAATGTCCTCAATTTCGTATAATATGAGTCCAAAGACTTATTTCCCTGGGATGAAAAGACAATCTCCCTCTGCAACTGGTAGACCAGTAGGCCATTAGACTCACCATACCTCTCTTCCAAGCCAACCATAAACTCCTAACCGATTTAGTTACATGAAACCACCTACTATATCTTTTGAAATGGAGTTTAAAATCCAGGTGGTGACCACGCTATCTACTCTAATCCACCTCTAAAAAACAACATCAGTCACCATAGGTTTTGCAAGAGTTCCATCAATAAAGCACAACTTTGATTTCACGCAAAGAGATTCAAATTGCACAACTCCAAGTGACGTAGTTCTTAACAGATAGAGGAGCACTCGCAAGGACTATGCTAAGGTGATCTGACCCGTGCAACTCCAGTCTCTCATTGTTCAGATCCCTACCTTCCTCGTTTGCCTCCACCATCGTAGTTGGTGCTCCTGCAACTGCTCCTTGTATTTCATCCATCAACCGACCGTCTGCTCAGAAAACCGCATTATGCAGAGACCTTCAAAAGAAGGCTCTGATACCATGTAAAATTTCAGCTAATTGAAAGTAATAAGAAGAATCCATGGTGTAACACTGATGTACTATTTCCAGAAACTCAAATTAGAAAATTTAGCTACAATGATACATTTTATAGAGGAAGATGAGCTACTCTACTCCTAAAACGTGTTTACAGAAAGAAAACGTATTCTGCCTAACTAATGAAGTAAAACGTGCTTCACACTTATTTCTACCTAAAAACTTTAAACACAAGTTGACACCTTTTAAGTTATAAAGAAGAGAAGTCTGGCCATCTCATATCTCTGCAGCCTACTGACACCAACAACCATTGCCCGACAGCCAACTGCCATAACCGTCGTAACTGTTGTAACTGCATACTTCTACAAACAGCCAGTGCTAATGTCGCTGAACGAGTAAGTTAACAACTCTTGAACGATTTTAATTGTTTAGAAACAATGTTTAAGGGTTGGGTGCGACCCGACTCGTCAATTTGAAGTGATAGTTGTTGTTGCTTTCTCTAAGGGTTCCAAAACTGACACAAGGATCTGTATGATCCAAAATATTTGGCCCCTATAAATAAGGGTTGTCCCCCATTTGGAACGTATGTATTTATTATTAAGAGGTCTAACTTTGTAACCCTAATTATCTCTAAAATTTGAATCTAACTTCGGTATCGACGGGTTATAATTGGTGGTCACCTTAACAAACCTAACAATTTGCATTACAGACCAACGTATTCACTCATCTAGTTCAAGGGCTATGAAAAGGTCAAACCTACCATGATGGTCAAGACACCAAGTAGGCACTTCATTGAGGTTGCCAAATATTCATCGATCTCGACAAGAACTACATTTTTATAAAAGAATAAAACAATTCACGTGCAAGATTTGCACGTAAGAACATTTTAAACTTTCAGATAATATGGTAGTTGAATACAAAATTTCGGCTACCAATGACAAAAGCGGATAATTACACCCTCTTCTCCTGAGTTTGGTGTAATTACATATAAACTACCTGTGGTTTGAAAAATTACATCTAATACATCTGAGATTTGTTTCTATCTAACACATAAGTCCCCCCGTTAGTTAAAATTCACCAAATTTGTTAATATTAACAAAAAATTTGAATGAAAATCGATATTTACCATCGATTGACTTATTAATGACTTATTACAGATCAATCAGATCTTTTATAAATAAACTACCCTTATAACGGTGAAGATATACCTCCTCACATGTATTACCGTGTGAAGATATATAAGGATAGTTTGGTCATAAAAAGATTTATTTGACCTGCAATAAGTCAGTAAGAAGTCAATTGATGGTAAATATTGATTTTCATTCTCTGTTTTTACTAATATTAACAAATTTGGCAAATTTTGACTAAGGGGACACTTATGGTTAGACAAAAATAAATTTTACAGGTATCAAATATAATTTTTCAAATTATATAGAATTTATGTATAATTACATTAAACTTTAAGAGAGAATGATGTAATTATTCCTAACAAAAGTTGACCCTTTTACCGGCACTAAGGTGAATTCCGGCCCACAAATTTGGTTCCTTCTTTTGGATAAAAGATTTGGAAACTTTTTTGTCGCTAATTGATGTGAAACGCGTAAAATGGGAGTCTCAGGCGTTGACCGTCGTCATTTATGTCTTTGTAACTTGTATGCCGCTAGTCTTAAAGCACTTCAGCATTACTCGACACATAATTTCATTTGGTTCACACTTCACCTGTTTTTATCTTTTAGCGGATACCATTAATAATTTCTTCCCCTTACGACCGCTTCAATGTTGAGGGTCTTATCCCGGAACGATATACAAGTGAATATTACATCATTGTGTGGATGTCAAACAAAGGGTTAAAGATAATTTACCCCTGTGTTATTGGAAAAGTTCAATTTACCCCCTGTGAAAAAACAAAGTGCAAAAAACCCCCCTATACTTTTAGAATGGTGCAATTAACCCCCCTAAATCAGTGGCGTCGAGGGGGTAAATTGCATCATTTCTAAAAGTATAGGGGGGTTTTTTGCACTTTATTTTTTCATAGGGGGTAAATTGAACTTTTCCAATAATACAGGGGGGTAAATTGTATTTTACCCGTCAAACAAAAGTGGGGATAACAATACTACATCTTGGATTTCTTATAAGAAAATTACATTGATAGCTCGAATTAATAAATTGATTAAAAATATTTATATTAAAATATTTTATATTTAATAATTGATCAACAATTATAACAAATTATGCTAATTATTTATTATAAAGTAGAACTACACCTACTATTAAGTAAAACAACATTGCATATTAGTGGATTTGAACCATGATCTTAAAAATTATACAGTCAAAACTTTAGGTCTCATTGGCTCCTCGGTTTAGATCTAAATATGCAATTTTTTATTTTTTATTTATAAATTGTAGATACACTTGCTGAAATGTATTAGTATAATGTACCTTGGTGAGTGTTAATTTAATTTACTCATTTTGATAAAAAAAAAAGAAATTAAAGTATTTTAGTTAGGATACTTACAAACAAATCAATGAAAATGATATTACTCAAAAACTTTTTTATTAGAACATTTTAAAGGTGCATTTAAATTGACGGATTTGGTCCTTGTAGATTTAAAATCTATAGTTGAAATCCATCTAATTTATTTGGATTATAAAATAAATCAATAGATTTTAAATACTTCATTTAACCCATTAATTTTAAGTTTATATATGATGGATTGAAATGCACCTAATTGTCTAGTCGTTCTAAATTCCTTTGAGATGCTATAAAATCGTTCGTTGAATGAATTTGAAATCCTCGCACAAATTCCTTATAATTTCAAATAAGAGATTTCAAACATATGATTTGAAATCAAAGGAATTCGAAATCCGTCATTTTAAATCCTTAGCAAAATTTAAATTCGTCGTTCCAAACACAACCTAAGTCAATTAGTAATAAATATAAATGACGGTAGAGAAAATGAGATCAACTGAGATTTTATTAATTAAGCTGCAATTCAGCACTATTACACTAGAACTCAATACAAGCTTGTACGGTAGTTGGTCATGCATTGTTGTATTGATGATTTGCTTACATCATGTACTGTTGTCTCCATGAATCTAGACTTCTTTATAGGGTTTGTTCATTAGAGTTATTATGCTAGTAATTGCCACATTATCTCCTTGAACCTAAAACGATTTCTGGATTTTATATATACATTATCACTTTGAACTTGGAATGCTTTCTAGGTTTCTTACATTAGATACAATCATGTTACTTACTATATATACTTAATCACTTAATAACGGGAAATATAATTTAATATCAATTATTTAATTTACAATTTACGGAAATGTCAACATTTCCTTTTTTAAGCTATTTTTCCTCCATCAGCAGTCCTATTGTTAGGGGATCTATTATCTATTATCTATTATATTTGAAGGGGGTCATTTGACCCAATCCTTCAAGTTTTACCAAATGGTGAATTTTTAGAATTTTAAATTTTTTTAATTGTAAAAATACTTTAACTGGTAAGTTAGCATTAACGACAATATACTAGTTTTCTTAACTGGTAGATAAACATTAACGGCAACGTTAATAGTTTTGAATTTATTTTCCTCTTTAAATTACATTTTCTATTTATTATTACATTATATAATTTTAAAAATATGGATTCTAACATATACATATATATATATATATATGCTTCCCAACCCCAGATATATATTTGTGGCACTATATATCTATATATATATATATAAATTTTTTGGTTACATTTTAAATATATATTTTAATATATTTTCAAAATATATATACTTATTTTCATATTAAAGATATTTACAATTGCTCATTTTGTTCATGTTTAAGCAAAAAATTACACATGAAGTTAATTGTAGGACCTATCCTACATAAATATTTAATAATGGATGAATTGAGAAATATATAAATAATTGAATAAATATCTCATAATAAGTTGTATTTAATTTTAATGCGCTAATTGTACATAATGGAAAAAAATAAAATCTTTGCGTCAATTTTAGAATTTGAAACTAGTGTTACAGAGGAGCGATGTGATGTATTTTCTAGAGAAAGGAGAATGGAAACTCTCTTTTATTATTATTTTTTTTCTTTTAGTTGTTAGTTTTAAAGTTTAAAAATTTATAATTTTTTATAAAGAAAAAAATTAAAATCTTTCCATGCATAGTATGGAATGCATGCTAATCTTGACCAAAATTTTTAATTTTCAGAATTTTATTAAGAATTCCTATTAATGCTTGCTAAAAAATTTGTAAGTTTATCTTGTGTTTTTATGACTATGCGTATAACGGTTGAGAACCTATAATCAAAATTAATTCAATTAATTAATATTAATTAGTAATTTTTTGTTACCATACTTTACATGCATGTAATTTGT
Source organism: Sesamum alatum (assembly GCA_034509735.1). Taxonomy (NCBI): domain Eukaryota; kingdom Viridiplantae; phylum Streptophyta; class Magnoliopsida; order Lamiales; family Pedaliaceae; genus Sesamum; species Sesamum alatum. Next base: position 17,647,247 of record JACGWO010000005.1, on the reverse strand, counting down.
GTACGTTGTGTTGTTGTCCTTTATTATGTTAATTAGTGTGTGGCCCGTGCTATGCACGACTGTAATGTAATGATGATTAAAATTATATCTTATAAAATTTATAAATTATGTGAAAATTAGTTCAGAATTTTTTTTAATGAGATCAATAATATAATATTATTTTTTTTCTCCAAATTACGATGCATCAATATGGATAAAATTTAAAAAGTTTACAGTCATTAAAATAAGAATGAAGAGATATACATCCAATAAAATTAAAATTTTTATATACCTACATGCTTATCATGATGCTAATCTTTCTTTCTCTCTTATGTGGATCATGATGTGGACAAATTACTTTTTGTTTATATTTTCATGTATGATATTTTTCATATATATATATGTGGTCTCACAATTGATATAATGCATTAAAATTATAGAGTATATTTTAAAACAGACATTACGATAATTTAATTGAATTAAATTTTTGTTTTATGTTATTAGTTTTTAAGAAAATTTTCTTTGCACCTCTTCTTCATTATTTACTCACGAAATAATTAGCCAAATTTGATTTTCTTTAATTGAAATATAGAATATTTCATTTTCAATAAGTTGAAATACAATAAGAAACTACTTTTAATAAATTAGATCCAAAAGTAGCAGAATAATGATTTCTCTAAAAGTTCTTCTCGAACACTTACAACGTCTTATCTATATTGCCTTAATCTAACTTTTTTTTCGGATAATCGTTAGCTTATTTATTAATGTGTAAACTTTATACTTAATATTTTAAATTACATACTCAAAATTATCGTATTCGAAACTATTTTTGAAAATTTTATTTCTATGAATAAGTCTCAAATGCACAGTGTTCTAATTTTTTATTCAAAATGTATCTTAGTATACTTTGTTATTATTTTATTGATATTCAGATTTTTACAATTTTGTAAAAGATATTTTGTATTTTGATAATTTATCCTGAATTACTAAATCTGTTGTGAGCATGACTTTTTTCAAGTACATTCATATATTTCTGTCATGATCTTTTTTATTTATCATTTTATATTTTTATGATGAATTTTATGTGTGAGAAATATTAATAACAATTGATACCAGAATAATTTCGAATAGTTTTGATGGGTTCAGAATTTTATAAAAATATTAGAAGAGAAAAATATATCTCATTTAAAATTCAAGTTGATATTTACAATATCTTTTAAATTTATTTTTCTGATGTTATGTGAATAAGAGAAGATTTTTTTATTTGATAGGTTTTTTTAGAAAAAATAAAGAAATATTTTTTCTCATGATATAAATTATAAATAATAGATATGACTAAATGTAAAAAGTTTGTCACCGTACATTGTACGGGGCAAATGCTAGTTAATATAAAAATGAATGTTACATATAAAGTAAATGTATGATATAATTATTTAATTTTAGATAACTTGTGAAAATTGATTTTTGCTTTGAGATAAAATAAAATAATTAGCGTTTAAATTCTTATATAATGGAAAGTAAAATTATAAAGAAATAGATCTAATTATGAGATTGATAGGAGCCGAATTAATATGACAACGGACATCACAAAAGATATAGCATTCTACATAATGTAGTTTACTCAGAATAAAAAACTAAAAATTATGTATCTATTACTATACATTTATGAGCTTAATAAATAAAATAAGTGGTGATAAAATTGTTTTTAAAAAAAGATAAACAAGAATGAATACTCACCGATAAGAAGTATTAGCAAGATTCGACATCTCTATTGAAGGTTATCAATAAAATAATCGAAATAAGCATGATAAAAATATGAATTAAGTAACAAAAAGGTTATAATTAACACATATCACACAATTTCATGAACTCATGAAATAAAATAATAAAAATTCAATGAAAAACAATTGTTCAAACCTTCGGTCTTTTCTAATTTTTTTAATTTATTTCAACTTTCACGTGCAACATAAATAGGCACGAATTTGAATCGAATCATTTTTTTTTATAAAAAATAATACTTTTTTAAAGTTTTTATTTTTCTTTTAAATTATAAAACAATTGTATATATTGCATCATTCATGAACTCAAATAGTGAAATAATTGATAATAACAAAATTAAAATTGTAATGATAATATTGATTCAAAGCAGTGAAAAATTTATACAAAATCCAACATCTCTACCAAAGATTATTAATAAAATAGTTAAAATGCGCATGATAATAAATATAAATTAAATAAAACTTATATAATCAACATAAAAAATCACATATTCATGAACTCATAAAATAAAATAATTGACAATAAAAAATATTGAAAATCAAGTAAGGAAAAAAATAATCTCCTTTTTCTGTTTTTTGCTAACTTGGAGTATCTTTTATTATTTGAAAAAGCTAGATAATACAAATTAAAAAAATTGATTATAATTAACACAAATCATATATTTCATGAACTCATGAAACAAAAAATGATAATAAAGAAATTAAAAAGCACTGAAAAAAATTCGGACATAAGAAATTTGATGAACTCATAAAAATATGATAATATATTCATGAAATGAAATAAAATAACAATAATATAAACATTAAAAAGCAATAGGAGAATTTTTTTCCCCATACCTTGGTTATGAAAGTCTCATTTTCTTCATATATTGCCTATATATTCATGTAAAATTAATATCCACCCACCCAACAAAGCATGAAATAAATAATATATATATATAATCCATAAACCTAACATAATGAAATGATATTAATAAAGACTCACCAAATTTAGAATTTTAAAAATAAGGAAAGAGTAAGATATATTATATTTTTCCAAAAAATACATCATTCTTCTTTATTAAGTATTGTTATTTACCATAAATATGTAAACAATGAATAAATTCTGAAAACTAAATACTGAAAGTTTGAAAAATCTGAAAGATGGAGTCTGAAATGATAAGTAAACTTGTTGTTTGCAAGATAATTAATAATTAATATAGAATGAATAATTAAATTTTGGTAATATAATCAATAATTAATATTTATTGTCTAAATTAATATAAATTATTTATTAAAAAAATAGTTATTAACTTTGCACATTTAAAGTAACCAATAGGAACATTTATTATAATAAAAAATTTAAAATTCTAGAAAATTAGAGTTGAGTCAAAATTGCTCAATTTTGATCAAAAGACCTCCTTCAAATATATAGATTAATAGATTACTTCATTACCATCAATCATAGTCAATACTAATTATTGATATTCTATGATCATAATTTACACGCAAGTATTTCATCTTTTGTGCTGCTTTCCTTTGTCATATTAATAAGTTAATTTTCCACTCTCTCTCTCTCTCTCTCTCTCTCTCTCTCTCTCTCTCTCTCTCTCTCTCTCTCTCTCTCTCTCTCTCTCTCTCTCTCTCTCTCTCTCTCTCTCTCTCTCTCTCTCTCTCTCTCTCTCTCTCTCTCTCTCTCTCTCTCTCTCTCTCTCTCTCTCTCTCTCTCTCTCTCTCTCTCTCTCTCTCTCTCTGTATCCCTATTAAGCCATATATATTTGATCCTTCTTTAATACTTAAAATATTTTATTGTTCTTGTCATGTAATTTTCTCTTTATTTATATTTAACTTTTTTCATGTTTTTATTTTTGATCGAATTATTACTTGTATTACGAGGCATGATCAATGATATTGTAATTAAGAAATATATAATGTATAATATTGTAGAGCAAAACTAATTAAACTCATTATATTTCATAATCTAATCATTATTTGATAAATTTTAAATTTATTTATATCTAACAATAATATTTTGTTATATATGTACTCCTTTGATAATAATTAAGTTATTTGATTTTGTAAAATTAATTTTTTTTTTTATCCTTTTTAGAAACAATTCGTGGAAAGTAATGATAGCATACAATTCTTTTTATAATTGAAAATTTTGTTGTAAAGTAACATATTATAAAATAAATCAGTGAATTTTAACACCTTATTTAACCCATTAAATTTCAAGCTTGTATATGATGGATTTGAAATGCACCTAATAGCCTAGTCATTTTAAAATTCCTTTGAGATGCTGTAAAATCATTCGTTGAATGAATTTGAAATCGTGGCACAAATTTCTTATAAATCCAAATAAGAGATTTCAAACATGTGCCTTTGAAATCAAAGGAATTCGAATTCATTATTTCAAATTCTTGGTCAAATCCAAATTCGTAATTCCAAACACAACCCAAGTCAATTAGTAATAAATATAAAGGCTTAAGGCATGTTTGGTTCTGTAACTATACCCCATTCTCGTTTTAGTCCTTTATCGTTTTAGGATTTCAAAAAGATCCTATAGCTTTTTAATTGTCACGATTTTGGTCTTCATTTTGCCAGAATTTCTTAAAAGTTGCCGGAAATGTCTGACGTGGCGGCCCAAATTTCAGGTGACATTGAAGAAATTCCGGCGAAAGGATGACATAAATCGTGATAATTGAAAAGTTACAGGACTCTTTTGGAACCCTAAAAAGATAAAAGACTAACATGAGAATGGGGTATAGTTATAGGACCAAAAATGACTTTTATCCAAATATAAATGATGGTACAAGAAATGAGATCAACCGAGATTTTATTAATTCAGGTGCAACTCATCACTATTACACAAGAACTCAATACAAGCTTCTTTTTTCCTTCCTACCTCCCTATCTCCCGAAAGAGCTTGTATGGTAGTTGGTCATGCATTGTTGCATTTATAAGGTGCTTGAATTGTGAACCATTGTTTCCATGAATATAGACTTCTTTCTGGAGTTTGTTCATTGGAGTCATTATGCTAGTAATTATCACATTATCTCCTTGAACCTAAAACTTCTTATAGGTTTCATACATTATCTCCTTGAACTTGGACTGAATTCTAGGTTTCTTATATTAGAGACAATCATACTACTTATTATATATACTTTTTTTTTAGAATAAAAGTAATTTTATTAAACCAGCAAAAACTGAAAGCCAAAAATGAAGGCCAAGAGTTTCATAGAAAACTGGACTAGAGAAACTGAACTAGCCAGAAGATAAATTGCTGAAAGAAGAACGGGAAGGAAAACTGGAAGAGAAGCTGGAAGAGAAGCTCCGTTTTGCTGCCATCGCCACCTCCATAGGGTCCTCCATGCGCCCCTCGAACAACCACACATTCCGGATCCTCCACAAATGCCAGCAAGTCAGGAAAAAGAGGGAAAACTGGGAGCAATCTAACTCCCTGCGTACACCCCGAAGCCAATCCTCTGGCCCTGCAACGTGGAAATGCACCTTCATCCATGGAAGCCCCACCAACTCCCACACCTGCCACGAGAACGATCACTCTAAAAGCACATGCATTGTGGTTTCCGCCTCCATCGAGCACCTACAACACGCCTCACTGACAGCAACTCCCCTGCGCTGCAAATTCACGCCAGTCGGGACGCCTTCTACACAAATGCTCCAAGCAAAGAGCTGGACTCTCGGCGGTATGGAAGACTGCCAGATGAGATGCCACATATAAGGCTCTTCTCCCCCTGCTCCATCGTGTGAACAACCCAGTCGTGCCTCTGCAAATAGTGCCAAAGAATACGCGCTCTTAACGGTGAACCGTCCCCGGGTATCGAAATGCCACACCACCGCATCCGGGACCCTCGAGCGAGGCCCAATCTGCAAGATACATTCACCATCCGCCTGTAAAAACTCCGACCGAACTCGTTCCTCATTCCAAGACGTTCCATCCGCCGACAAAAGGCAAGATACCGTAGCATTTGACGGCAACATGCGCGGCTTGGACATGGGCCGGAAAGTGAGCGGCTGCGGCAGCCAAGGGTCCATGATGATGATGATAGTCCACCCATCGCCCACATGCTAACGCAGCCTCGCCACGACAAGATCTCGAGCCGCCGGAATGGATCACCAAGAGAAAGACGATTGAGAACCAAGGTCGGCATGAAAGAAGTCCACGCTCAGAAAATACTTACAGCGCAAAATCCTACCAAGAAGCGAGTCTGGAACCATAAGGATACGCCATGCTTGCTTCGCGAGCATATCAAAATTGAAAGCCTTCAACTCTCGGAAACCCAGACCCTTGTCACGTTTTTTCTTGCACAATTTCTTCCAACTCAGCCAGTGGATACTCGGCCGATTGCTGTGGTCTCAAAAGAAATTAGCGGCCAGCCTCTCCAAGTCGCGCAGCAGCCCATCGGGGAGAAGAAAGCAGCTAATCACATAGGTTGGGATAGCTTGAATAACAGTTTTAATGAGCACGGACCGCCCCGCCTGAGAAAGTCGTTTAGCACTCCACGTCTCTAGTTTACCCCACACTCTATCCTTTAGCCCCTCAAACAACTTTTTCTTTCTTTGACCGACCACCGTTGGCAGACTTAGGTACTTGTCATGCTTCTCAACAAGATCAACCCCCAAGAGGCGAGCCAGCTTTGTCTGAAGGCTCGGGGGCGTGTTTTTACTAAAGGACACTACTGATTTTTGGAAATTGATAGCGAGGCCGGACACACTCTCGAAGCTAGCCAACACCGTCTTTACGCAAGAAAAGGATTCCACAGTGGCTCAATAGAAGAGAAACGTATCATTAGCAAAAAGGAGGTGCGCCACCCTTGGGGCGCCTGGACACACGGCCACCCCTGAATGCGTCCTTCGATCTCCTCTTTAAAAATCATGCAACTCAGAATCTTTGCACAAAAAAGAAAAAGATACGGGGACAACAGATCACCTTGGCGAAGCCCCCATTCTGGGACAAACGAGGCGCCTGGACAACCATCAAACAACACAGAATAAGAAACCGTAGAAACACAAGACATAACAAGTTTGACAAAATAAGAGTGAAAACCTAATCTAAGCAAAACCCTCTCAAGAAAAATTCACTCCACACGGTCATACGCCTTACTGATATCGAGTTTTAAAGCTGCATAGCTGACTTTCCCGTACGTTTGTGGGAAAGGTGGTGATTAGTCTCGTAGGCCACCAAGACATTGTTAGTAATAAGGCAACCGAGGATAAAAGCGGATTGATTCTTAGAGATGAGGGTATCAAGAAAGGGTTTAAGCCGATTAGCAATCGATTTGGAGGCCAGTTTATAAATGACATTGCAAAATTTGATAGGTCATTACGGGGACACACACTCCGGTTGCGCACATTTCGGAAGAAGGCCACTGTGGGTATCATAAAATTGGGGAAGAGCAACAGAATTATTCAAGAAGTTAAGAACATAATTAACGACATCAGAACCAAGGATATGACAAAAATGCTAAAAGACAAAAATGCTAAAAGAAAACAAGCTACATACCGTCCGGACCGGGTGATTTGTACGGGTGCATTTGATCAAGTGCAAGTTTAACCTCGTCCGGGGAATAGGGCAGCAACAGGGCCTCGTTCATTGCTTTGGTCACCCTCGACAGAACGACAGCAAGTATCCCGTCGACGGCACTCACATCCGGTCTCGTAAAGGCGAAGATCCGATGAAAATACTCATTCACAATGCCCTTAATACGACCATTGTCCGACACTAAGTCGCCGTCGTCAGTACATATAGATTTCAAGGAGTTCCTCCGACGGTGCTCACTAGCGCGAGCATGGAAAAATGCCGTGTTGCGATCCCCCTCCCGAAGCCACTAAGCCTTACCGCGTTGCTTCCACATAATTTCCTCACGAGCCCATACATCCTCAAATTCGGCCTTAACAACCTCGATTTGTTGTTTGGAAGAATCAGAGGTTGGAACATAATGCAGCTGCAGTAACCGAGCCTCGAGTTCTCGCACCCGCCGACGCACATTTTCGAATTCGAGTTTGTCCCACGTCTGAAGTTCCCTACCAACCTGCTGAATACGCCCCTCCCTAGTCTGACCCAGTTGCGGCGAACCACATCTTCGCACCCCGGCGCTCGGAGCCAAACCGCTTCAAACTTAAATGGCCGCGAGAGACGAACTCGTGGCTCCGACACCCCATCGGTGCTGATCAAGAGGAAAGTATTATCCGAATACGGTGATCAGAGGTGCTGAATATGAGCCTTGGGGAACGCCTGCGACCAACCTGATGTGCCACAAGCGCGGTCTAGGCGAGCACGAACTAAGTTGGGCACCTCTCTATTATTACTCTATGTGAGCGGGATCCCGTCATAGCCCAAATCCACCAGCCCGCAGTCCTCCAAACATGACCTAAAATCCCTGATTTGCCAAAGCGGACGATCGTGCTGACCAAGCTTCTCGTGTTGATGAAGGAGCTCATTAAAGACTGGAGTGTGGCCTGAAGATCCTTCCGCCAGAGCAATAGCAGACAACCCGATTTACCCTGCGCATCCACGCTAACCCAATTAAAATTAAAATGCTCCTTTAACCTATCGTAGTGTGTAGAACGAGACTTGGTTTCCGACACAAAAACAAACCTAGGGTTATGAGAAGCGATAAGCTCCCCCAGGTGACGAACTGTCGCCCCTGACAGTTCTAGATAATGATATTCATGGCTCCTGGGGGGACTGCGCCGCAGTCTCCGCCGAACTAGTGTTATTGTCGTCCCTGAGCTGACGCCGCTTATCCTAGTGGAATGTTGCCCCCGCTTCTTGGATAAGCACCATCCCTGGTGCCCATTTCACTCCCGCAACCTGTCTGCCTTGGACCCGCTGGCCACGCCCTTTGGAGAAGGTCCCCGCTTGACTAGCCGTGAATTGGAGCGGAATATTTACCAACCAAGAATCCTCAATGGAAGCACTGACAACCCCCTGATACCCGGGCTTCCCCTCTAAAATGATTTGAGAGACAGAAGCCTCACCCTGCTGGACTTTCGCCAGTTGAACCGCATCTGCACCCTCAACCTCTATTCCGGTCTGCTGCTTTTCACGGTCGGTTTCCGGGACAACCGAATCCATGCTATTGTCGCTCCGTCCCCCAGCGGGCTGTCCATATTCCACACTGTTTCTGCCACCATCACCGTTTCCAACGTCTCGGACCCCGCACCGGCTGCCCCCTGGACTCTCGCCGGAAAGCTGCCAAAAAGATCCTGCCCACGCGTTACCCCTGCTGAACGAGAACGAACTACGCCGGAGTTCCCCTGACCCTGTCTGTGAACCATCCTGCCCCTGACAGAGCCCGCAACCACTGGTCATACGGGGTAAGCTCCCCCCGATCGACGAAACCTGCCTTAAAAGAGGTGGCGCAATATTTTGATATATGACCCAGGCACCCACAAACATAGCAGAAATTCGGGAGGCGTTCGTACGTAAAAGAATCACCAAAACCTCTCCGATGGCGTGAACAACTTCAAAGCCCGAGTGAGCGGAGAATTAACATTAAGAGCAACCCGCATGTGGAGAGTAGCCCCCCAAGCGTGACCCTGGTCATCGGTCTCGAGTTCCTCGAACAGCCCCAATTGGTTCCCGATATGCGGAGCCACTCCCAACGTCACCTTGCTCAAGGGGAGGTCGTGGACATGCACAATAAAATCACACCAATTTAAATCCACATGCATAGGGTTCGCATTAGTCGGAACGTCATTGAGAATAATCAGCCCCTTCTCGAAACTCCAAGGACACCTCGCAAGGACGCGTTGTTTGTCAATAGTATGGTTGAAATGGAGAAGGAAACGACCCTCCGGCGAAGCCTTGATGTCCATCCCCTTCACAGGATTCATCATCCCCTTAAGTGAGCGCGCCAACCCCTTAAAATTAACATCTCTGGGAATGAGAAGACGCCCTACCAAGAAAAGGTCGTTGCCAGTTGTGGGCTCGTCGCACAAATCCTCCGACAACCGTAAGCCATTGCCCTCATCCTCTGTCAGCTGGAGAGCCCAACCCAAGCGCTGAATTTCCGCCTCCATCAAGAACCGAATAGGAGAACCGTCGACGAGATCCTCCACCGAAACCCCCAGACGAACCGAATGGGCGAACCGCCGATGAGATCCTCCAACAAAACCCCCAGTCGAAACGAAGCAAGCCCCGAGAACTGCCACTAGCCCCCTTCACGAACCTAGAAGCAAACACCAGCCAACAATGCCACCCCCCGAAACCCCGGAACGCGACGACGATAAGAGAAAAGCAGAAAGATGGACAAAAAGAACTAAACCCGAATTAAGATAACACACAGAAAAAAAGAAACGAACAAACAAAAATAGAAAACAGATACGAACAAAAAACATAAAAACTAACAACTAAACAAAACCAACCAACGCCACAAGAAACGAACCACCACCCTAACCACCGCACCCCCGGGGAAAGAAGACCGCCACCGCTAACCCGCCGGAGGAGGAAACAAGAACCTCACTGCAAGCAAGCCCTACGAACCCTAACAGAAGAAAAAAACCAAACCTTCATGCAAAGATAACCAAACTCCTAGGAGAGAGAAACAAACTCAAGATGCCCATACCATATACACTTAATCAGTTAATAATTAGAAAATACAATTTAATATCAATTATTTAATTTATCATTTCCGGGAATGTCAATATTTCATTTTTTAAGTTGATTTTTCCTCCATCAACAACCCTCTAATTCCTGAATATTCTTAGAAGATCTATTATCTATTATATTTAAAGGGGGCCATTTGACCCAATCGTTCAATTTTTAATAAATAGTGAATTTTTTTAAAAAATTATTTTTTAATTATAAAAATACTTTAACTGGTAGGTAACCATTAACGACAATATACTAGTTTTTCTAATTGGTAGATAAACATTAATGACAACATTAGTAGTTTTCAATTTATTGGCCTCTTTAAGTTACATTTCCTATTTATTATTATATTTTATGATTTTGAAAATATTGATTCTAACATATATATATATATATATATGCTCCCCACCCCGTATATATATTTGTGGTACTGTATATCTATATATGTATAATTTTCTTGTCACATTTTAATTATATATTTTTAATATTAACCACCCAAAAAAAAAACTATGAATGTTATGATTAGAATATGCGGTGTTTATTCTTTTTTTTTTTTTTTCCCTTGCATTGAGATATGACTATTTAATTATATAAACAAAGACATGAATAAAAAAAAAATCAATAATTTGAAATCATGGAATCAAAATTACTTTCACATATTAAACTTTTTATTAAATATAATTCAAATTATAATTATAATAATCCGTACATATTTCTCTAAATAATTAACATATTTAATCTTTATCATATCTTTATATTGTTATATTGTTTTATATAGTGGTACCAAAATAGTAATTTGATTATTGAAATATGATAAATGGTAATCTAAAATATTTTACATTTTTGAATTTAAACTCCTATTATTCATAATCATATTTCAATATCATTTAACCTTTAATTTCCCTTTGTTATTTTTAACTTTGTAAACATTTTCACTTTATTTATTTATTAATTCTTTTAACGCATTTGTGTTTATACTTCTTTCGTCAACTTTTATGGGATGCAACAATTTGATTAAAAAAGAAAATATTGTATTTTAAAAGTATGTATATTTAATTTTCATATTAAAGAGATTTACAATTGCTCATTTTGCTCATGTTTAAGCAAAAAACTACACGTGATGTTAATTGTAGGACCTATCCTACGTAAATATTTAATAATGGATGAATTGAGAAATATATAAATAATCGAATAAATATCTCATAATAAGTTGTATTTAATTTTAATGGGCTAATTGTACACAATGGAAAAAGTAAAATCTGTGCATCAAATTTTAGAATTTGAAACTAGTGTTCCAAAGGAGCGATGTGATATATTTTCTAAAGGAAGGAGAATGGACACTCTTTTAATTTTTTTCTTTTAGTTTTAAAGTTTAAAAGCTTAAAATTTTTTATAAAGAAAAAAATTAAAATCTTTCCGTGCATATATAGTATGAAATGCATGCTAATTTTGACCAAAATTTTAATTTTCAGAATTTTATTAAGAATTCGTATTGCTTGCCAATTTTTATTTTTATTTTTTTTATCATTATGCATATAACGGTTGAGAACCTATAATCAAAATTAATTTAATTAAGTAATATTAATTAGTGATTTTTTATTACCATACTTTACATGCATGTAATTTGTATCCCTCGATCGTGTGGCTTTTCTATATTATGTTAACTAGTGTGTGACCCGTGCTATGCACAGGCTTAATTTAATTATGATTAAAAATATATTTTATCAAAATATAACTTCAAAAAAGTTAGATAAAGAAATATTTTAAAAAAAATTAAATTTTATTTCAAATTCCCATGAATCGATAATAATAAAAGTTACAATTAAAAGAATATATATGAATATATACAGATAAAATAAGTTTTATTCATACATATACATTAAATAATAATAACCATCTTCATAAGAATAATTCCCAAAAAAAAAACTTAAACATGAGTTCAATAACAAACCAATACAACATCTAAAATTTATAACATAATTATTAAAATTGATCCGAAATTCAAATTGATTGAAATTATTACAGATATTGTATAAGATGTACTAAAAATATTACGTATGAATATGTCAAATAGTTCATCTATCTAGTGTAAATGTAGTATGAATATAGATACATATATGAATATAAATATGTCGAATAGAGTCAATAGACTCTATTATATGATCAATATTGTTATATTATATATATAATTAGTGTAAATATCAATATAAATACTCTTTCAAATTGGTGTAACAAAATTTTGTTGATGAATATGTCTCATTCTTTCATTTTAATTAGTGAAAAATATTGAAGGGCTTTATTCAAATTGAAATCTGGAATTTTCAAATGATACAAAAGGGATAAATTGTTACTTAATAAAAACTCAAAATTTTCTAAAAAAATTGTTTACCTTACTTATGATTATCCAAACAATGTTAATATCCTCCAAGTGCAACAAAAATTTATTAAACGCTAACATCAACATACACAATTCAACTCTTAAGATGAAAAATAAAACATTGGTTATCATGATCACATGCATTTAGTAGCTTACATCATTAACTCGTTCAGAATCAAACATAGAATTCATCACACAAAACCCAATAGATGATTTAGAAGAGTAATAAGATTAAATAGGACAATCCCACAATATTATTGAAAATTCTGAATCATATTACACAAATTTAGTGGAAATCAAAATAAGAAAACAAAAAAAGGAAAAAATAATTGAAACAAATAGTAAAATATCGACTAATCACTCATATTCTCACACAATTTATTTATTTATTATAATTCAAATATAAAAAGTACAGAATGTAATATAAGCATTTTGATAAATAACATTAGTCGATGAGGAAAGAGTGAATATATATACTACAAAAGTAAGTCTATTTTAGTCATATTAATTAATCTCCTTAATATCTAAATCAGTCAAAAACAAAAATTAAAAAAGTGAACATATATCAAAGTGAGATTTGTAACTCTAAAAAATTATTTCTATTTAAGCAAAATAATAGAATAAATATCCCACGCCCCGGAATAAGAAAATATAAAGTAAAAAGAAGAAGAAAAACAATAATCACACAAGGATAAATACATAAATTAGATAGCTTTAAGAAAAAGAAGAAATAAAACAAAATAAATGAATTTATATGAAAAACTATGAGAAACAATGGGTAAATGTCTTTGTATTGGGGAAAAAATAAAAAAAGTAAAAAAATCAAGACACATATGCCAACTGAAAAAATGAAACTATGCAAATAATAGGTAGATCATCGAGCACTATAAAAAACAATTGAAGAAAATAGACTTTATAAAGTAATAATTTTTTTTTAAAAAATACTCTTATTAAGTATGAAAGGAAAAAAATTAAAGCATGTGATATATGACTAAACTCACCGCGGCATTAGCGGCCTTTTGTTATAGAGAAGGAAATAGGGTTGCGGATTTATTGGCCAAAACTTCTTCGTCATAAAAAATGCAACTTTAAATCTTTTTGTCTCCACCTAAGTTTTTAGAAGCAATGGTGGAATTTAATAAGGGCTTTTCTTATACATGTCTTACGATGTCTATATGTGTACTATATTTTAATCTGATATAATTAAATAAAATCCTTCTCTTTATGCTAAAAAAAAAAGAACAAATTATCAATAAAATTAATTGATCATTATGATAAACTACTCCAAATCTTAATTGAATACAACATGAAATCACAAAGACGAAAAATAACATGTAAAAATAAAAATTCTAATAATAAAAAGGTAAAGTCTAAATAGATTTAAAAAGATAAAAAAATAAGAACATATTTTTTCATATAAAAACAATTTGCTATTATCATACAAAAAAGTATACATATCACTAATGATGTAGTTAACTAACATGCATCTCAAAAGAAACTTACACTCATGGTTAAAAAAGTTGAGCCTGATGAGTAAAACCAAGAAAAATAATTTGTGAATTTATAATGATGGACAATGGGTCGCTTTTGGTGCATTAAATTTTGAGCAAATTTTGTTAATTGCTACTTATTTTTGGTAGTCCTTTAATATCCTGATGAGAGTTTCTTATTTTCATGCAAAATTTTAGAATCTGTTTTAGTAACTAAACTTTTTTAAGGAAGAAATTAATTAACATTCCTACCAAAATTAAACTAATCATTAGACTTTTCCATTCAAATTTTGCAAAATTTTGGGGGTTTAGTTCGGTAATTGAATTTTTTAAAAAAGATGAAATTAGAATTTATACTAAAATTAAACCAATCAATTAGATTTTTTCATGCAAAATTTTATGAATTTAGTTTGTCATTAATTGTTTTTCTTAAAAATAATAATTCTTGCTAAAATTAAAGCAACCAATTTGATTTTTCTAAATAATTAAATAATTCAAATTCTAAAAATTGAGAATTTGGTCAAAATTGAAGGATTAAAATCAAAGACCACCTCAAATATATATATATATATATATATATTAATAGATAATAGAATAGATGGGGTGGGGAATACATATATTAGAATCAATATATATATATATAAAATCATAAAATATAATAATACGATATGAATTTTAATTTAAAGAGGCCAAATTAATTAGAAACTATTAACAATGTGGAATATAAAATTACGGATCCCTTCAAATATAAAATTAAAAATTCGCTCTTTTTGCCCCAAGCCAAGTTCTTTTTCCAGAAGGCTCCCCTTAATTGAAAGCTAATATTCAGATTTAGATGAATTGGCTCATTTAGTTAGATCTGAGGCCGGCATAGGCAACAAGAGAAGAAAAGGCATAAGCTGAAGCATCTAAATAAGATAGGCACCCATAAAGGGTCCGGAAACCTTATGACCAGCTAAGAGACTTTCCTGCATGCACGTGAAGCTAAGCTTTCAATTGATCTGATCTTCGCGCTTTCATAAGTGGAGGCTTTCTATTGCTTGACGTTAGGGGACCTACCGTGTGAATCAGCAAGGACCACCTTGCAAGGCTGATACTGAACTAGATGCCGCAAAAGCCCCCTACTCTGGCTCAAGAAAAGAGGGGTATCCATGAGATGTGTGCCCCTAAGTCGTTGAGTTAAGAAGAGGTTCCTAGCCTAGCTCCACTAACCACTCAAGGGAATGGAGTTCGCTCAAAACAAAAAGGTCTTTCTTTAACCGTTCTTATCACCAAAGGGGATCAGCGCGCTTTGGGATGCGGAGGAGCTATTATCGTCCAGCTCCTCCAACAAACCATCCCTAACCGATGATTGCCAGTTCAGTTCCTAAGCTCCGGCCTAAACACAACTGCCTTCTCAACCCACTCGTATGACTTGTTCACAACTCTCAGATCCCAATTGACACCCAATTTCTGATAGAATTCCTGGTCTGCTCTGCTGTAAAATTAGAAATTGATTATGGTTATACATAATAGAATAGATAGGGGTGGAGGATATATATATATATATATTAGAATCAATATATTCAAAATAAAATATAATAAAATATGAAATATAATTTAAAGAGGCCACATTAATTGGAAGCTATTAACGATGCCATTATTACTTGTTATTAATGTTAACCTATCAATTAAAGTATTTTATAATTAAAAAAATTCTAAATTCTAAGAATTCACCGTGATTGGGCGTTAAGGAGCTGCCCGTGGACGTTCGATAAAAATATTGTTATTTTGGGGGCGATTGCAGCAACTGATAATCCGTTGGCTGTGGAATTAAATCATTGCCCGTTTTATATTCATATTCACAGTCTTTCCATTAGATTGATGACGCAGGAGGTTGCTATGTCCATTAGTAATCGTCTCGGAACATTTGTTGATTCTGATCATGAACGGGCAGGTTTCTCTTGGGGTGCAAGTGTTCGCGTCCGGGTAATTCTTGATGTTCGTGAGCCACTGAAATGGTGCCTGCTTTTACGTGTTTCCGGCGAGGAACTTACGGTAACATTTACGTATGAACGCCTACCGAACTTTCCATAGATGGGTTTTGCTTAGACTAGGTTTTGAGGATAGGTTTGTTAGTCTGGTCTTGTTGTTAGTCTCTACCGTGTCTTACTCATTGTCTTTAAATGGTTCTCACTTTGGTTTCTTTAGACCGGAGTGCGGTATCCGCCAAGGTGACTTGCTATCTCTGTATCTATTCATTTTTTGTGCAGAAGGATTTTCCTCTTTGTTGCATGAGGCCGAGAATAGGGGATCCTTGAGAGGAGTGGTTGGTTGCGCGCAAGCTCCACGGGTGTCTCATTTATTGTTCATTGACGACACCTTACTGTTTTGCGAAGCGGCAGGGTAATAATTGGATGAGATACAACGTATTCTGATGGTGTACGAGCGTGCTTCGGGCAAAATGGTGAACTTTACTAAATCTAGCATGGTGATCAGCGGAAAAGTTTGTGAGGGGGTTAAGCGTGGATTGGCGAGTAGATTGGGGGTTCGGTTGGTGGAGTCCCATGACCGGTACTTCGGGCTGCCGGCAATGGCAGGGAGATCTAGGAGTGCGCTATTACACAACATCCGAGATTGGTTCTCGGGTAAAATACATGGCTGGAATAATAAACTGTTACCTCAAGCCGGTAAAGGAGTTTTGATTAAATTTGTCCTTCAATCTTTGCCTCCATTTGCTATGTCTTGTTTTATCTTTCCTGTAGGTTTATTGAGGAGTTTGGAGTCTGCTGCAGTTGATTTTTGGTGGCATGTTAGGGGGGGAACGGAGGGTTCATTGGGTGGCTTGGAAGAAAATGTGTAGGAGGATGGAGCAAGGGGGATTGGGCTTTAGGAGTTTGAGGGCGTTTAACATTGCGTTACTAGCAAAACAGGGGTGGAGGTTGTTGTAACATCCTACCTCGTTATTGAGTCGAGTTCTCAAGGCTCGGTACTTTTTCGAATTGTTCTTTCTGGGAAGCTCCTATTGGAACTCGGCCGTCCCTTACCTGGCGTAGTGTGTTAGCAGCCCGTGGGGTGCTGGAGAGGGGCTGTTTGGTACAGCAGGATCATCTCAATTCTCACGTGCAAAGGTTGTGTTAAATGGTAGGAAGAAAACGGCCTTTAGAAATTACAACTTCAATGGGCAGCAGCTGAACACATTTTCTTCTATTTCTTGTAATTGTAAAATGCGCCTTTGTTGTATTACGTTTCTTAATTAGAGCAGCTGCTAGTTAGTTTTAAATTGTTAGTTTAAGTTGTTGCTTAGGGTGGTTAATTAACTGCTTAAGTGGTTAGGGCAGTTGACTGCTTTTTTGTCTATTTAAGAGAGCTTGCTTAGAGCTAATGTACACATTCTTCCTCAATATAGAAATCGAAGTGCTAGCAGCCTTTTTTACTTGAGAATCCTTCATACATTTTTCTTGTTTTAGCATGGTATCAAGAGCCATTTCCCTGAATGGTTGTTGATTTCTTGTTCTGATCTTGGAAATCTTGAGCTGAGTGTTTTCCATTTCTCCACTACAAATCACCACTTCGAAATCACGAATGGCTGGAAAAGAAGCAACTGTAGGAGATCAAAATGATCAAGGAGGGCTTTTTGATGCCCTGAGAGTACAAAATGGAGACCATGCAGGCATGGTCTTGGTGTCTACTGTCCTCGACGGCAGCAATTATCTGGGATGGAGCAGATCGATCCGATTTGCACTCAAGCCTAAGTGTAAAATAGGGTTTATTGATGGGTCGTGTGAGCGCCCAAAAGAAGGAAAACGGGAAATTGAACAATGGGAACGAGCAGACTCCATGGTTGTGTCATGGCTTTTGAATGCAATTTCAAAGGATATTGCAGAGATTTTCTTTACACGACATCTGCAAGAAGTCTTTGGCTTGATTTGGAATCAAGATTTGGTGAAAGTAATGGTCCTATAATCTACCAGATTCAGGGGAGATAGCTTCATTACAACAAGGAGATATGGTTGTTTCGGCGTATTTCACAAAACTGAAGAAGCTATGGGATGAATTGGCTTGTCTCTCCCCTCTGCCAGTCTGCTCATGTGGAGCAAGTCAGACATTATCTGAAATGAATGCCTCAACTCAACTGATACAGTTTATGATGGGGCTCAATGATACTTATGACCATGTCAAGAATCAGGTGTTATTGATGGACCCTTTGCCAACTGTGGCAAAGGCTTATTCCATGTTAACAAGAGTTGAGAAACAACGGGAATTTGAGGGTGGGGGGGGGGGGGGGGGCAGCCTCCAAGATGGAGCCATAAGTGCAAGAACTCAGGACTCTACAAGATTGGGCAGCTTTGGCCAAAGAAGAAGGGATATGGTGGATAAAAGATCCTTGCACTGTGATCATTATGATAGGGTAGGCCATACTAGAGAAACTTGCTTTAAATTGAAGGGTTATCCTGAATGGTACAAGTCTTTAATGGAACAGAGGAAATGAGACAGAGGCACACCAAAAAGGGCTGTGAATGTTGTTCTTGATTCTGAGGAGGGAGCCTCACAGAAAGGAACTCCAGGAGCAGAAAAGGATCCTGCCTGGCTTGATGCTATGAGGGCTGAGATATTGAAACTGATGCATGAACAAAGGGAAATTGAGCATGGAAATACCAACATGGTAGACTTTGACATCTTTGTAGGTACTACTCTTAACCCTGTGAAAAAAACTTGCATAAATAATGACCATTGGATAATAGACAGTGGAGCCTCTATGCATATGTGTGCTACTTTCTCTGTCTTTCATACTTGGAAGCGTCTCTCACCAGCTGTCTATGTGAAACTGCCTGATGGAACAAGAAAATGTGTAACACATAAAGGAAATGTGTTTCTTGGTGATGTTATAAAATTGTCTGATGTTTTACATGTGCCATCTTTCAAGTATAACCTGCTTTCTGTGGATAAACTATGTACTGACATGCCTTTAAGTGTGTTATTCTCTAAGAATGGTTGCTTCTTGCAGGACCTTCGGACTAAGAAGGTTATAGCTATAGGCAGGAAGATAGGACGACTGTATGTGCTGGATAAAGATTCTTTCTCTACAATAACACTAGAGGAATCTGCTAGGATTAGGGATTTTTTGAGTCGTATGTGCTCCTTTAAAGCTACTAAGGATGTTTGGCACAAACGATTAGGACACTCTTCTCCTGATGTAATGAAACACCTGCATATGCTTCATGATAATAAAGATTATTTCAGTTTTTGTGATGTGTGTCCCCTAGCTAAACAACAAAGAATAGCATTTCCTTTAAGTGAAACTTCTGCATCCAGAATTTTTGAACTACTTCATGTCGATATCTGGGGACCGTATAAGGAGTTCTCTATATCTAATTGTGATTTTATGCTTACAAAAGTTGATGATTTTAGTAGGGCAACATGGACTTATATGATGATTCATAAATTTCAAACTGTGGAAATACTAAAGATGTTCATAAACATGGTTGATAACCAATTTAATGCCAGAATTAAGACCATTAGGACTGATAATGGAACTGAATTAACTAATGAATGCCAGAAAACTCTTGCTTAAATATGGCATTAGCCATCAGAGGACTTGCGTGCACACACCCCAACAAAATGGGGTGGTAGAATGCAAGCACCAACACCTGTTGCAGGTTGCACGGGCATTGATGTTTTAAGCTGATATGCCCAGAAGGTTCTGGACTGAAGCCTTATTAACGACAACCTACTTAATAAATAGGTTACCTACACTTGTGCTCAAGTCGAAATCACCTCATGAGGCCCTACACAATAGACGAGCTGGTTATGCACATATTAGAGTTTTTGGATGCCTATGCTACGCCACAAATGTGGCACCTAATAAAACAAAGTTTGATCAAAGGGCACATAAATGTGTACTGTTGGGATATTCTAATGGACAAAAAGGCTATAAGCTGTATAACATAGAGACTAAGAAGGTCATAATATCTAGGGATATAGTGTTCAAGGAAGAAATTTTTCCTTATAAGGGGATTGTGCCTCACAATGAACCTTGCCCTTTGCCTATAGTTGCAGAAGATGAACTAGAAGATAATAGAGATGAGTCTGGACCTAGCATACCTAATAAGAGACAAGAAGAAACCCTACAGTTTAGAAGGTCAAGTATGCAAACTATACAGCCTGCTAGATTTAAAGACTTCATTTGTAACATGACTGAGGGAGGTGTGGGTGTTACAACTGCATTTGCCTCAATAGAACATTCTTGCTTTGTGGAGTCTCTTTCATGTTTACAGGAGCCCAGGAATTACTTTGAGGCACAAGGGAAACCAAAGTGGGAGGAAGCTATGCGTGCTAAAATTGCGGCATTGGAAGCTAATGGGACATGGAGGATTACTAAGCTGCCTGAAGACAAAACCTGCATAGGAAGCAAATGAGTATATAAACTGAAGATGAAGGCGGATGGAATGGTGGATAGACATAAAGCAAGGCTCGTGGAAAAGGGTTACAACCAGAGAGAAGGCATAGACTACACAGATTGCTTTGCTCCTGTAGCAAAGCCAGTTACAGTCAGGCTTGTGCTAGCTATGGTGGCTTCAAAAGGATGGCCATTGCATCAGGTAGATGTGAATAACGCTTTTTTGCATGGTAGACTGGAAGAAGATTTATACATAGAACCACCACAAGGGTATACAGTGCCTGCAGGGCACGTTTGTAAACTGTAGAAGTCATTGTATGGACTGAAGTAGGCTTCCAGACAATGGAATCAGATGTTTACCGAGAAGGTAGGAGAGTTCGGGTTCAGGCAGTTCCAGCATGATCATTGTCTGTTCCTAAAGAATTCTGGTCCTAATAAGGTGATTCTAGTTGTGTACGTTGATGACATCTTGTCGACAACATCTACGGAAGAAGAGATACAAGAGGCAGAGCATAATCTGGATGAAGCTTTCATTATCAAGGACCTTGGGGCATCGAAATACTTCTTGGGGGTTGAGATTGCAAGGTCCTCGGAAGGAATTCTAGCTACACAAAGGAAGTATATCCTGGATATAATTGCGGACACAGGCTGACTAATGCAAAGGTGACTAGAACTCCCCTTCCACTAGGGGTGAAGCTTACCTCAGAAACAGGAGATCTCATACCTGACCTTACTAGATACCGAAGGCTCGTAGGAAGGCTCCTGTATTTGGGTTTTACTAGGCCAGATGTTGTGCATGCTGCACAACAACTAAGCCAACACTTGCAATAACCACGCAAGGGACATTGGGAAGCTGCGATACATCTGGTTAAATACCTAAAAGGTTGTACATCAACAGGTTTGTTTTTCCGTTGCAATAATTCTATGAAACTAACTGCTTTTAGTGATGCAGATTGGGCAGCCTGCATAGACACAAGGAAGTCTTTAACGGGATATTGCATCTTCGTGGGACCCTCACCATTATCCTGGAGAACTAAGAAGCAAGCAACAATGTCCAGATCAACAGCAGAAGCGGAATATCGCAGCATGCTTCAACAATATGCGAATTAACTTGGATTACTTATCTCATGAAGGAGCTGAAGCTGAAAGTAGTTTGTCACATAGTAAGAAACAAGTACAAGGAAGGTGTCATTCCTCTTGTGCATGTCACCTCTAAAATGTAGGTTGCTGATATATTCACGAAGGCATTGACAAGCTCACATTTCACCTAGTTACATGCCAAGTTGGGCTCGGTCACCTTGGACCCAAGTCCAACTTCCGGGGGGGAGGGGGGGTGCTGAAATGGTAGGAAGAAAATGGCCTTTAGAAATTGCAACTTCAATGGGCAGCAGCTAAACACGTTTTCTTCTATTTCTTGTAATTGTAAAATGCGCCTTTGTTGAATTACGTTTCTTAATTAAAGCAGCTGCTAGTTAGTTTTAAATTGTTAGTTTAAGTTGCTGCTTAGGGCGGTTAATTAATTGCTTAAGTGGTTAGGGCAGTTGACTGATTTTCGTCTATTTAAGAGAGCTTGCTTAGAGCTACTGTACACATTCTTCCTCAGTATAGAAATCGAAGTGCTAGCAGCCTTTTTTACTTGAGAATCCTTCATACATTTTTCTTATTTTAGCAGGTTGGTCTGGAAGCCGAGTAGAAATGGCAAATTTTCAGTCAAGTCAGCTTATAAGTTGGTGGTGGATTTAGAGGATCAAAGGACAACTTCGTCATCCAGGTCTTGGTCTGTTGTTGGAGGCGAATCAGGGGTCTTTTGGCGGAAGGTGTGGTCTGCTTGTGTGCCACCAAGAGTGAAGGTGATGGCTTGGAGATTCTGTTTCGAGGTAGTGCCCTCTTCCGCAAATCTGGTGAGGAGAAATGCTGGTGTGTTTGAGGGGTGTGTGCGGTGTGGGGCTGGGTCTGAATCTATTCTGCATATTTTGTTTGAGTGTGAGTTTACTAGAGTCGTGTGGGCGTTGTCCAATATTCCATGGCGGGTTCTCGCAAATCAATCCGAAAAAGTGGCAGTGTGGTTTGGGCGTCTCTCCACAAGCGTGGATAAGGAGGAGTTTGAGTGGTTTCTGACCATATGTTGGGCTTTGTGGCATAGCCGGAACAAGTTCGTAATGGAAGGAAAGGCGTCGGGGACGAACTGTGTGGTCCAGGATGCGTTCTAGCTTTAGAGCCAGTACAGAGAGGTCCGTGCAAAGATGAAAGTTTATGGGTCTTAGGTGCTGTGCTGAGTGATTGAAGTTGTTGCTTGGAGTAATCTGTCTACGGGTCTAGGGTGGGAGTTGGGTCTACTATCTCCCTTCTGTCTCACTTTTTTTTTTTTTCGTATTTATTTGTTCAGTTTCTGCTAAATAGGTTTTTCTTCTAGTTTGTATTGCTATCTTTCTTGTGGACTTGGCTCCGTGCCTCTGTTTTGCGTCTTTTGTTTTGTTGATATATGGAAAATTCATCGCTGATTATTCAAAAAAACAAAAAAAAAAAAAAAAGAATTCACCATTTGGTCAAAATTGAAAAATTGGAGTCAAAGGACTTCCTTCGAATATATATATATATATATATATATTAATAGATTAGTTCATTACCTATCAATCATGGTCAATACTAATTATTGATTTTCTATTATCATAATTTACACGCAAGTATTTCATCTTTTGTGCTGCTTTCGTTTGTCATATTAATTAGTTAATTTCCTATCAATCTCATAACTAGATATTTTGTTACAATCATAAATTGTCGATTGGAAGAAGTTAGTATGCATTAATGCTAATTATTTTATTTTATCTTAAACTAAAAATTGACTTTCACAACGTACCTAAGCTATATATAATTATTATGTCATACATTTAATAATTTGCATAACATTCCTTCTTTTATATTAGTTACTTTCCGATTATGTTAAATAATTCATTGAATTGATCAGTTAGTTCTACTGATATGCTTCTGTTGATAAATTAAAATAATGATAATATAATGCTAGAATGAAATGCATTTTTCCTTAACTATGATAAATATTCAATTCTGAATTAAAGTCAAAATAATCATCTTTCATCTATAGTTCATATAAATACCATATTTTTTTTTTGTCATTATACATATTTATATTCTAAAAGAAAAATAAAAATAAATAAAAAATAATCATGTAATTGAAAGTCCACGCAAGTATCAGACTCACTTTCTATGTCAATTTTTTATTTGTATGTCTCAATTATTTATGTCCATTGTCTCTTTTTTCTTTTTCTTTTTTTTTTCTTTTTTCTATCCAGTACATGTATTCCGAATTATATATATTTGATGTTTGTTTAAAACTTACAATTTTTCTATTTCTCTTATCATGCAATTTTCTCTTTATTTTTGTTTAAATCTTTTTTTTCGTGTTTTTATATTTTTTTCAAATCATTACTTGTATTATGAGGCATATAGAAGTTAGGTCAATGACATCGAAGTTAGGAATATAGGATGATATATAACATTATAGAGCAAAGTTAAATTCATTATGTTCGATAATATAATTTTTATTATATTTATATCTAGTACTAATACTTTGTTAATTGTTATATATGTGCTCTTTTGGTAATAAATTATTTGATAAGTTTTGTAATATTCACCTTTTTTTTTTCTTTTTAGAAACAATTTGTAAGAAGTAATGATAGCATACAGATGGAGATAGAATGTACTTTTACCAACATACCCTCGAATGTATGAAGATTTATCAAAATCCATTGGAGGTAGTTATAGTTAGTGGTTAGTGGGGTGAAGCTAAATTACCAAGGCGCCCCTAAATATTAGATGATAGCCGTTAGATTAGAGGCGATTGTAGGGCAAAATAGTCTTTATACCCTTCCTCATTTGCTATAAATAGGCCATCAAATTCAATGTAAAAGGACTTGATTCTTATTTTTTGAGAAATGAATACTTGAGAAGAACTCTCAAGTTCTTGACTCGCGACGTCGTTTGTGCAATTTTGCTTTGATCACACGCTTCCCGATTTTCACCCCATCAGCTTGGCACCGTCTGTGGGAACCTGATCAAAGCATTGAGGATGAGCACCTGGTCAAGAGTCAGGAACGGGAAGGGGGGGCAAGAAGAACTCGAAAAGAGGAGGAGAGAGTCACAAGCAAGATCACGTCCCGAGGAATCAGCCCGCTCGCGACCTTCAAAACGGGAGGCAGGAAGAAGCCGAGGCTCCACCTCCACCCCCAGTCATTTAGATGACTCCAAAATCACTTCGCCAATTGGTGGAGGATGCGTCTGTCGAAGCAGCTCAGAAGGTGGTGGCCCAGTTCATAACAGGACACGCGTTTCCTTTGGCCCCCGAGATTCGTGAGTAGAGGCCCGGGGACGCCCATGAAGGTTTGAACTGCGAGGAAGAAGTCGACAGCAGGGCCATGCAGCCGGAGGACAACTATTACCCTTCTCCTCCTCGAAGAGGCACAAGCGAAGATGACTACTTCCCACCTCCTCCCCAGGGAGGACGACGAGAAGACAACTATTTCCCCCCTCTGCAGGTGCCATCAGTGCAGGAAGCAGTATATGGGAAATGGATGGCCATACGCCCCCTCCACTTAGGTTCTCGAATCCCTTGAGGCCCCCTGGGTATCCAGCGCGACCTGTGGTAGTAGCGCCCTCGGGTCGGAGCCCATTCTCCCATCACATTTTAGCGGAAGCTATTCATCCGGGGATCAAGATCCCAAACCTCAACGAGTTCGACGGAGCAGGAGATCCCCAAGACCACTTGGACTGTTTCTTGGCCAGAGCCTATTTGTTAGACATTAGCGACACGGCTTATTGCAAGTTGTTTCGGACAACCCTCTCGAGAAAGGCGATGGCGTGGTTTAACTAGCTACCCCCGGGAACCATCGAGTCATTCGAGCAGCTTTCCCAGTACTTCTTGCACCACTTCACGATTAATAGGCGATGTCCTAGAACCGCCTCATACTTGTTCACAATAATCCATCAAGAGAATGAGAGCCTGAGGGAGTACGTACGACGCTTCTCAAAGGCTGTTTTGGAAGTCTCCCACGTAAACCCAGAACTTTTGGCAAGCATCATGCAGCAGAATCTAAGGAGAGGTCGATTCAAGGAGTCGATTGTTGGAAAGTGCCCCTCCTCACAAGAGGAGTTATTGCTGAGAGCCGAGAAGTATATAAGAATCGAGGAGTTAGTAGTTTCGCGACCAACAAATCCATTGAAACGTAGGGCCGCTGAGGAGAGAAAGGGATTCCCCTTGGGACAGAAGGAAGTAAGCGTGAACGCAGACATGCGCTCCCGGGGGATTTGGCTCAATACCCCCCTCGCGAACTCAAACGCTCGATGCAACCAAGTGACAAGGATTGGGATCGAGACCATAGCTCGGAGGAATGCCACCACTTGAAGAATGAGGTCGAGGAGTTGATCCGAAGAGGTTGCTTACAAGAATTCGTGGAAAAAAGGAAACCAGAGCTCCGGGAAACCGCCTTTGGAGGTGGGCACGTGTCACGTGGGAGTAGAGCAGGAAGCAAAAACGAGCTAGCAAGGAAAACCTCCCAACTGCTGGAGTTAGGAGGGCCCAAGAGGAAGAGATACGAAGCAAGTTGAGAGAGTCGCTCAGAGAGCAAGGCAAGCTGAAGGAGTTGCAGTGAGAGCAATAAGACGCGATGCTAACCGTATCTTCTTTGGCAAGAAGGCAGCAGTGTCGCCAGCGGATCCAAGAAGGAGTCGGAGTGTGATGCGTTGTGCAAGGGGAAAGAGCTGACTTGCGCCATGGTAGCGACATATGCAGGGGGAGAAAACAGGAGTGACATATGCGAGGGCGAATAACGACATCCAACTTGTGGTCATGCAGTTGAATGGAGGCCACGAAGCTGGGGGAGCAGATGACCAAGTACTTGGCAAACATACAAGCATTAAGAAGGAAGCTCGATGAGTTCACCTAGAACAAATCCCGCGGTCATACAAGGAAGAAGCAGACTGACTCGCTAAGTTGGCCAGCCCATTGGCTCCTTCCGAGAGCGGGAGAATAACCCTACTAAGTCAAGAATGACCCCAAGTGGATGTTGCGTGGCAAGAAGTCCTGACGACGAAGAGCGTTTTACCGAGCTGGAAAGAAGGTTCGGAGAAAGACTGAAACTTCGGGATTTTGCCTCAAGACCCCAAGGAGGCGGAGGCAATACGAACAAGGTTAGCTAAGTTCATGCTAATTGGAGGTGGGTTGTACAAGAGAGATTTTTCACAACCACATCTTAAATATGTCAAGACGGGGGCAAAGCAGAGTATGTTCTACGGGAGATCCAGGAGGGAAGGTGCGGTAATCATTCCAGAGGCAGAGTGTTAGAGTGCAAAGGCCTCGCGACAAGGACACCTCTGACCCACAATGCGTAAGGATGCTTGAAGCTTAGTGAAGGAATCTGAGAGTGCCAAGAGCACGCCATCGTCACTCACGTCCCAGAGGAAAATATGAGACCATCGCGACACCCTATTTTGACAGGCAGGCGGAAGTAACCAACAGGATAGTCTTCAAAATTTAAGGACGAGACTGGAGGAAGCTAAAGGAAGTTGGGCGGAAGGACGCCCGGAAGTCCTAAGGGCTTATCAAACAACCCTGCGCCGAGGCAAGGGAGAGTTCGCGGTCAGCCTAGTCAATGGGACAGAAGCGGTTATCCCAGTGGACATAAGGCAGAAAACATTCAGTGCGCGACAATAGGAACCAATCAGCAATGACGAAGAAAGGCGAGCCAATCTGGATCTCAGGAGAGGCTTAGAGTGGCGTGAATGGAAAGAGGGGAGTCTATAGGACATTAATAGCATAGGCCCGCAATGACAAAGTACGGCATCATGGTTTCTGAGCTAGAGATCTGGTATTGAGGAAAGCTGACGCGACAGGAAACATGGCCGAACTGGACACCAAGTAGGTAGGACTGTATCAAGTCGTGGAGAATGAACGAGAAGAAAATGTCCACACACGTGGAATATCGCTAACCTCAGGAAACATTCTATTTAATGCTTTGTATCCCTTTTTCGAACACTTTGTAACCCGGAATTATGGTAATGAAATGTACACCTTTTTGTCTACTTGTTGTAAATTCACGATTTATACCTTATTGAGAGAGGGGGGGATGACACCTCACATTTAACACTTCATTACATTAATACACTTAAACACGTTATTTAGCAAAATAGGGGGGATTGCCCCTCACACTAACATTTTTGGAGGGGGATGGCCCCCCACATCGTTATCTTGTATAAAAGAGGGGGATTGCCCCTCACACTAACATTCTTGGAGGGGGATGGCCCCTCACATCGATATCTTGTACAAAAGAGGGGGATTGCCCCTCACCTTGACATTTTGCTTAAAAGAGGGGGATTGCCCCTCACATTACTATTTTGTCTAAAAGTGGGGGATGGCCCCTCACATTGACATTTTGCTTGAAAGAGAGGGATTGCCCCTCACATTAATATTTTGCTTAAAAGGGGGGATTGCCTCTCACATTAATATTTTGTCTAAAAGAGGGGGATTGCCTCTCACATTACAATTTTGTCTAAAAGAGGGGGATGGCCCCTCATGTTAATATTTGATCTAAGAGAGGGGGATGACACCTCACCTTAATATCTTGTTTAAAAGAAGGGGGTTGCCCCTCGTAATGATATTTTGTCTAAAATAGGGGGTTTTTCCCTCATATTGATATTTAGTTTAAGAAAAAGCGACTTAACATAATAAGCAATAGAGAAACAAAGTTTGATAACATAGTAAAAAGGAACTCCTATGGAGTTCCCATACAGCGACGAACCCCTGCGAAGTTCCAAAATGCTATGGCAAAATGAACTCTTAAGAAGTTTCCAAAACAACAAAGAACTCCCATAAAGTTCCAGTGTCTTCCAACCAAGGAAACTTCTACAAAGCTCCCGAGGAGCTCAACGGGACGCGCTGCAACGCGGCGCAGTTTGACACAACGCGATATATGACGCATTGCGGCGCGAGGTGTTTCAAACATAGTGCGACGGAAATTCAACATGACGCGTCGTGACGCGAGGTGATTCAAATGTGACGCACCGCAACGCAATTACAACTGCCATCAAAGGGGCTAGTACCCCCTCGCCTCCATGGCGACATACAAGGTTGCAAAGGATGAGGGAGCAAAAACAGGTCACTATAAAATTTTTTTTACAAATGCTGAGAGGAAGAGTTAGTAGTACGAATCCTTAACAACTCTCCAAAGGATAAGCAAAGTATCGAAAGCCTCAATAGAGGAAGGTACACCAAGATCCCAAAATGTTGGAAGAAATTCTTCAAAGTACGCGAAAGAATTAGGAGCTGAGTGGTTGACACGCGACATCGAGGTCTAAAACAGGGGCTTGCGCCATTGAAGGAAATCGAGGAGTTCCCAACTTTTTTCTAAACTTCAATTTCTGGAAGAATCTAGCGAATCAAATGAACACTCGGGTGAATTCCTGGTGCCCTAAATTAAAATCACTTCATGATCAAAATCAACAACTTCAATGAGCAAGAGAGAAATAAGGAGGGGCAACGAGACACCCTCGGTCGAAATCCGGCCGAGGCGGGGGCCCACGGCCAGACTCTGGCCGAGGCGCGCACCTCCGCCAGGTCCAGGCCGAGGCATGCCTCGACTCGGCATCGACGAACCCCCGACAACGCCTCATTGTATATTTTCTTGAAGTGCCAGACATTCTAAAATTCTTTCGGACCGGCGAATTGTTTTTGTTGTTTCTGGATTGACGAAGGATGACCTCTGGGAGTCTAAAAATGAAAATTACTACAAGAAAATAGATGAATAGCTATATACCCGAACCACCACGTTTCGACATTTTTCTGGAATATGGCTGAGACCAAGAAGACAAAGAGTCTAATTAAGGAAGGGTTTGAGTAAAAAGAGTCCAAAGAGAAGAAGCGCTCGTAGTTGAAGAGGATTACCGAAAGAAGAAGTTGCATCAAGTAAAAACTGTTTGTCAGAAGTTCCAAATTTTCGTGACATAGTTGGAAGTTGGGGGGCTACTGATGGAGATAGAATGCACTTTTACCAACATACCCTCGAATGTATGAAAATTTACCAAAATGCCATTGGAGGCGGTTATAGTTAGTGGTTAGTGGGATGAAGCTAAATTACCAAGGCGCCCCTAAAGATTAGATGATAGCCGTTACATTAGAGGCGGTTAGAGGGCAAAGTAGTCTTTATACCCTTCCTCATTTGCTATAAATAGGCCATCAAATTCAACGTAAAAGGACTTGATTCTTATTTTTGAGAAATGCATTCTTGAAAAGAACTCTCAAGTTCTTGACTTGCGACATCGTTTGTGCAATTGTGCTTTGATCACACGCTTCCTGATTTTCACCCCATCACATACAAATCTTTTTACAATTGACAATTTTGTTGTAAAGTAACATTATATAATAAAACAACGTAATATTCACATGCAAATTTGTTACATAAGTAGTAATATAAAATATTATTTTATTAAAATGTATGTTACATCTTACAATTAAAAAAGTCAAAAAGACTAAACAATTAATCAAAATTTAAATTTATTGGACGTGTATCTCTTCATTCTTATCTTGATGATTGTAAACTTATGTAAATTTTATTGAAAGTAATGCACTATAATTTGGAGAAAAAAATTAACCTTATTTATTGATCTCATTCAAAAAAAGTTCTTAACTAACTTTCACTAATTTATAAATTTTGTAAAATATAATTTTAGTCACAATTAAATTAAATCGGTGCATAGCACGTGGCACACTCTAGCTTAGGAATTAAATAGGAAGATTTCAATGTAACAAATGAAGAAAAAATAACGACCTTTTAAATAGTTGTAAAGAATTTGACCATTATAAAAGAATTAAATGGCCTAATAAAATTTATCATATTATTATAATAGACTCAATAATAAATCAGCCACATAAATACGTCAATTGTAAAGTTAAATACTTATTAAACCTCGTAACATCACAAATCAATCATTATAACACTACAAAAAAGTCAATTTATAGCAATAGGCAAAAAAATATCACAAAAAGTAAACATTGGACCATATTGTAACAAAAATATGGCTCGGACTAATTTGAAATAAAAATTAAAGTTTAGGAATACTAGTGTCAAGAAATAAATTTGACGGACTAAAGAGATTCTCAACGCAGGCTTCATGATATTTACCCATTAAATATAATTGTAATCACTTTAAATTGATTATGTTTGCACAAATACTAGGTCTATCTTTTTGTGTTTTCAATTTTAATTTTCAGCTTTTAATGGAAAATATATATGTTTTCAATTTTTATAGGTTGGCATGTGCAATGAGAATATGCTTGAATTAGTTGATGAGATTGTGTTTTATATTGAATTGTGGTGTCAAATCAATACACTACAAA
The DNA here is from genome assembly GCA_034509735.1 of Sesamum alatum. NCBI lineage: Eukaryota > Viridiplantae > Streptophyta > Magnoliopsida > Lamiales > Pedaliaceae > Sesamum > Sesamum alatum. The sequence goes on along the minus strand of JACGWO010000005.1, from coordinate 17,616,246 downwards.
AAAAATTGCTCAATCGCAACTGATGTGAGCTAAAAGAGCTTAATCAGGTTGATTTACTTGGGCTCGAGTGGAGTGGGCTTCGAATTCTACAAATTGGAAAAAGGGACCTGCAAAACAAGCGCTAGCAGTCTGACGCTCAAGTCAGTAAACAGTTATGAGAGAATAAACTTGAATGAAATAAGAAAATAATGAGAATTCGTGTCGAATGAGCATAAAGTGTGATTAGTATAAATTGAGAGAAGAGTTCATGAGCTTAGAGAATGGAAAAACGTTATTGAGTTTGAGAGAGTAGAAAATTCGTCCCCTCATACCTGCCAAGGGGGCTGGTATTTATAGAGTAGGATCATTAACCTGGGGGAGGACTCTCGTCCCCCTTAATTTTGGGAAGGTGGTTGCAGGTCTCCCTGGACTCCTCACGAGGTGGGACTCTTTGGTGGGTTAGATTATTGGGGGAACGGTTGCAGACCTCCTAGACTAGACTCTCTGGGGGACAATTGCAAAACCTCCTCAGCATTCTGAGGAGGTAGGTCTCTTAAAAAGTAGGAGGCGGTTGTGGGATCTTATCCAACGTGTTGACAACAGTATCTCCTATTCTTAATAACTCGAGATGCATTAGCTCTATTGATCGATGTAGGAAATGATTCCCCACGCGACCAATCGCTGTAGCCACAAACTCAAAGAGATTAAACTGTCCTAGAGCACATAGGAGACTCGACTGTCATATACTGACAGGTGACGGATCCTATCTTGGAACCCACCATCCTCACTGTATATTCCGATAGCACTAGATAAGGCTTATAATGAAAGTATCCTAGATACAGACATCTTTTTCCAGATCCATGATTCAACCATCATATGCATGTGACTGCCATGGTTTCTCAAGTTGAAGGACTAATCCTGTACTATCAGAGCCGAGAATACCAGCCATACCTACCAAGCCTCCAAGGCTTCCATAAGATGATTTCCTTGAGTCAGTTTAGTCACCTGACACCCTTGTCAAGTAACCCATTAAAATTGCATAGACGTTCAAGTCGTTTAACACCGATGAAACGCGGCACTCATCCAAGGAATGTAATACTTACTACAAGTCTCTATAGGACCCTCGATGCCCTGTCTCGAGGTCCTCGACTTGGAACGTTTCAAACCCAACCCTTTGAAGTTGGTTTCATAGCTATCATCTAATGCACAACCCAACTACATGGGTTGTATGTTTGGTCTGTGGGCTTTGTTGTAATGTTAAGAGTATAAACATAAATAGTAAGGACATCAAATAGAATTGCCAAAACATGAAAACTTACTTTATTCATAAACAATATTACAATTACATTGAAATTGTCAGTAATAGACTACATGAAAGCGAATGCAATTGGATTTTCGATTATCTATTCTAACAATCTTCCACTTGACCCTGAAAGCCAATTACTCATGAGTGTCAAACCCATCTTCCCAAGATGCTGAGCATGAGCAATCTGCGACAGTAGCTTGGTCAGCAGATCTGCCGTATTTTCTATCGATGTGACTTGATCCATCCGAACGTCACCTCTACCCACCATCTCTCTAAGCTGATGGTAGCATCTAAAAATGTGTTTGAATCTGTGATAATGTAACGTCCATAGATTTTTTTTATATATAATTAAAAGACTAATTGGTAATTATTAAATCTAAATTTATTGAAATAAAAATATAGGTTAATATTTGACTTTTACGAGGATCAAATTGGAGTTTTATAGAACTTTTGAGAGTAAATTAGATAATATTAACAATTCGGGGACAAAATTGGCAATTTTGATAGAGTTTATATATATAAAGAAACACAAAAAAAGAGGTGACAGGTGGTGATGATAGTTTCAGCAACGTGGCTTCTCTCTTTAATTGCAAGAATGCCACATGACCTATAATTTGCTATATTAATTAGACACACTTATATATATATATATATTTTAATAGGTGATTACACATATTGTTTCATAGCTAGTCGTCTGCCTAATGAACATCAGGTAAGTCCATTTCTCTTCTGCTTCATTCACCCTTGAAAATTTATGTTGCTTATTAATTATTAGGCTAGTAAATTATAATTATTAAGCTAACTAATTAGTATTTAATTGATTAAGTATACCCTTAATAATTTCACTTAATCGTTTAGTTTATCCTGCTATATTGCTTAATTAGACATGAAGGTTGCTTAATTTTGTTAGTTAATAAATTATATATAATTAGTTAGAATATCTGTATTATTTGTTTAAGTAAATTTACTAAATGTGATTTCTACTATTCGATTTAATATTTAATCGAAAAAATTAATAGATTTGATTATTTATAAATTAGTGATTGATTAAATAGTTTGTTTGAATTAAGGATGCTATGACCAGTTAATTGAATTACTTAATTTATTAGGGTCCATTAGTACTATATTTGGTTTCTTTAATTTAGTGGGATTTATCAGTAAGATATTTAATTATATGTGGATGTTTAATTTATTCCTGCAATAGTGAGGAATTGATGGAATTAATATAAATATTAAAAAAAATTATATTTAAGAAATATGTGAAAATTTAATTTGAAAAAATTATGTTTATGAAAAAGAAATATAATATTTACGCAATTTAATTTAGGGATGTTATCAAGAACGGTAGCTATAACCATATGAGGGGTTTGATAAAATAAGTTTTTATGAGTCAATTGATAAAATATATATATCAGGAAAGCTTATAATGTCTAATTATTTAGAAGAGAAATAAACGGAGGTTCGAGTTCCAGTATAAATGAAATATTAAAAGATTGGTAAGAGAAAAATATGAATATTAATTAGCGATTTCACTCAGAATTTATAATATTTTTGATATATTAATAATATATATTATACCCTGCTATAGGACGTGAAGATAGACTAGAGACTGAGCAGATTCTCCTATTAACGTGATCTTTTGAGTTGGAGGTAAGCATAGTTAATTGGATTATATATATATATACATATTGTTGGTATACATGATTGTTATGATTGGATATTTGTCTGGATTATATGATTGTTTTGTGAAGATGTGATTATATGTGGTTATGGTGTACGGAACATAGATGGATGGTTATTTATACTATGTTGATTGTTAAATGAAATTGAACGTTGAAGTTACCGAAGGAGATTTGATTGTTGAATGAAGATGAGTGATGAGAATATCTGTTGAGAATATTGTGAATTGAAATAAAGAGATGGCTTACCTAACTGGGGGGCATACTGCAATGGCTTATGATGATATGAATAATGACGAGTTGTGTGCTGTCATTGATCAAGGGAGATCATGTAACATATCATACGAGCTGTGTGCTGTGTGATATGAGGGATGATGTGATATCATACAAGCTGTGTGCTGTGTGGTATCAGTGATGATGGGGTATCATACGAGCTGTGTGCTGTGTGGTACCGAAAAAAAAAAGAGATATTATGATTGAGGGGACGATAGCCGGCATAGACCATTGAGTGATGCACTCCAGCATGGGTAAGCAGGGCCCTAAGGAGATAAATAATAAAGTTGAGTATTATGTGTAGATTGATATATGATTGTTTGTATATGTTATTTCTTATATTTGTTGTAATTGCATGATATTCATTTTATTGTGTATGTGCATACATTTATATATATATATAAGTCAATTACCTATACTTATTGAGTAGGGAGCTCATTCCTTACCACGCATTTTTCAGGATATAAGTCTCAGTTACTAGCTGAATTGGATCATAAGCGGTGATGCCAGTCTTATTAGGCGGGTCAGCAGTGACATCTTGTGTTGAGATCTCTAGCTACATAACTACAAAGAAATTAGATTTTTATTTAAATTTTTATTTCACAATTTATTAGTTCTCATATAAATTTCTTGTAAACTAGGTTTAATTATGGAGTATGTATTATAACTAGTGGTATCAAAGCATAGTGTGGTAGAGGGTGCTACATTAAGTGGTATTAGAGCAGGGATTAGATTATCTGGGGATAATTGGTAAGGAATTGTATTATGAAATACTTGAAACATATATTGTGAACCTAAGAGTAAATGAGAGCTTCATATAGACGGGAATGTCAGGTGAGCACACTCTTGGCCCTAAAAAGTCCTTCGAATTTGTATATAGTAATATAAAATCACTAAAGTATGATATATGCGTATATGCGTTTGCTTGGTGGGGTTATGTTAGTTAATACTGTAGTAAGATCTGATCTAGTGGTAGTGGTTAATGTTACACCACATCCGGATTTAGTTATTATAAACTTTAGTGTTTTGAAGTTATTTTGTGAATGAAATGATTATCTCGTAGACGGGCTATCATTGACCATTAAATAAAGAAACTGGTAGTAGAAGTCAATTAGCGAATGAGTACAGTGATTGGGAGAAGAGAAAGTTATACCTAACTGTTTAATATATGTATGACTGTCTTAAATTCAATTAAATAAAGGTGTGAGGCGTATCTGGCTAATTTACATGATATTATGATAGTTAGTCCTGTTGTATTAGATGTTCCAATAGTTAGAGAAATCTTTGATATTTCCTGAGGAACTACTTGGGTTACCTCGTTATTGAGAAGTAAATTCTAAAATAGAGACTATTATTGGGACATCACCTATTTTGGTTGCGTCATATAGAATAGCTCTAGTAGAATTATAGGAGTTTATGAAACAAATAGGAGAAATAATAGAGATGAACTCATTAGCCAGAGTACTTTACTATGGGGAGTATTAGTGTTGTTTACAAAAAAAATAAGAATGACAGTATGAGAGAGTGTTCTATATAGGCAATTGAATTGGGTGACAGTCAAAACTAAATACCCAGTACCAAGAATTGGTGATTTACTAGGCCAGATGAAAAGAGTTGCAATATTTTGTAAGATCGATTTTAGGTCTAGCTATTGGCAATTGAGGATAGCGGAGAAGGTTATGCCTTAAACAACTTTTCGCACTCGTTAGGGTCATTTATGAGTTTTAGTAATGCATTTCAGATTAAAGAATGCACTGATGACATTTACAACATTTATGAATCGATCATTAAGGTCAAGATCCTGGGCCAATTTGTGATAGTTATTATAGATGATGTTCTTGTGTATTTAAGGAATATGGGAGACATGGACAACATTTTGAATATAGTGATTCGGATCTTGCAAGAGAAAGAGATTTATATTGATTTAAGTAAATCAGAGTTTTGGGTGAATTATGTAGTTTTTCTAGGATATGTGATATCTAGAGATAAGGTTATGATTGATCCTGTAAAGGTAAAAGTTATTATGGAATGGGGAAGACAGAAATAGGGGATTGAAGTTCGAAGTTTCTAGGACTTGTTGGGTATTACATGATATTTGTTGATGGTTTTTATATAATTGTTGGTACTTAGGTGGAGTTATTTAAGAAAGGGGTGTTGTTTCACTAGGCCAAACAATATCAACAAAGTTTTGATAAGTTACAGAAAAGATTGAGTTCAACTCGATTTTAGTTTTACTATCTGATAGTGGTGGATACGTGATGTACACAGATGCTTTGAAATAAGATTTAGAGTGTGTATTAATATAAAATAAGAAGGTGAGTTAAATTATCTATGCAAGATTTGGGGCTAGCAACAATTATATGTGTATTGAAGATTTGGAGACACTATTTGTTTGGGGAAAATATTTTAGATTTTCAATGATCATAAGAGTTTAAAATATATCTTGACGTACAATGAGGAATTTAAGAAAAAGAATATGGATAGGATTGTTAAAAAATTATGATTGTACTATTGGTTATCATCTTTGGGAGACGCATGTAGTAGCGGATGCCTCGAGTAGGAAAGTTCAATCACTTTTTAGATAATTTGGGAAGTCTTAATGTGATATTATTACTACAAATAATACCAATGAATGTGAAGTTAGAGGTTGATCATGTAGTGGATTTATTAGAAACTTTACAATTTAAGCCAACTATCATCTTAGTGGCATTAAGATAAGATCGTTGACGCTAATGTATAAGTTAACAATTGAATCAGAGTCGAGGTTTAGAAATTCCAGTTATTTTGGGAATTTTGGATTTGTTCAATGCTAAAATGTGATGAACCACTGTTGGGCGATCAATTAATACATGATTTACTATAATTGGAGTACTAATCCGAGAAATTAAGTCACTGATCTTGTTGTGCTAGTTTTCTTAGGGTTGTGACAATATTAAAAATTTGGTTTGCTATTGGTTCTCAATTTGATAAGGAATCTTGGAGACATACTATATTTGGTATATCGAAAGGAACTTAGGTGATAAGCCTGGTATTGAGTGGTTGACAAAATTTTGATATTAGCAATCGTCAATAATGATCATCAATTTGTAATAGGTGTCTTGGGATTAACAACTACCAACTAAATTTTACGTAAGTATTATTATTATAATGCCATAAGAAATGATTTGAACTACTATAGCATCTATTAGATAAATGAGATGATATTGCTGGTGCTCAATAAATTTTGCAATGCCAATATACGAGAGATATTTGAGCTTTGGAATGATGATTTTGGTAAAACTACATTGATGAGATATAGGAAAAGCGAATGTTGAGTTTATAGCTAACTAATATAATTCTTATTCATAGAAAAATCTTGAGGTATGAGAGGGATATGATGAAGTGGGTATGGCTGTATATAAGTTTACTATTCATACATTGGGACTATATTAGTACACTTGGACAATGTATCGTACTTACTGCTTTTATATGTTGGGAAGAATATCTTGAGACTTGATAGGTAGTAAAATAAGTAGTGATGGAACTATAAAGATCCAGTTGGATCCTTTCTTATTGGAAGGTTAGAGAAAATAGACTAGGGTAAAAAGTCTAATTAGTAATAAGGACGGATGGAGTGATAGTGAATGTGGGGTGAGGTTGTGTACGGGATATGGATGGATTACATGGTGTGATCATATAGAAAGTTTGCAATATACTATATCAGGTATCCTGGTACTTTAAAAATGTATCGAAATCTAAAATCCTACTACTAGTGGTAGACGATGAGAAAGGATGTGGCAAGAGTTGTGACTAGATACTTAACTTGTAAGTAAAGGCATAATGGATTGGAATAGATGTTCAGGCGCCTAAGTTATTTTGGAATTTTTAGGTTTATTTATGAAAGAGATTGTGGATCGTCCCGGGAAAATTGCGCGAATGCGGAAGCGCGGTATAAAATAAAATTACGGAATTTAAAACATGCTTAATTAAAGTAAAGAACACGTTCAAAGGGTGTGCCTTTGAAATTTCTCGGGTGTTCGGTGTATCTCATGAATTAAAGCATACAACAATCATGGAGGCCATAGGGTTTGTAAATTAAAGAGAGGGACGAAAATTTAAAACGAGACCTACCCGTTGTCGTTTTCGTCTTCAACGGCTACACGCGTTGTTCCCCGTTTTGCACCAAGACCTCGTTCTTGAGATCCTCCAAATCGTGACACACGGATCACCCACGTATTCTTGCCCGTCGTGCTAGCAACGAACAAGTATTTTTGGAGAGGATAGATCAACCACGCGTTATGAATTAACGGGATTGATCTTCCTTAGTTCTAATGTTCCAAGAACAAGAGAACAAGAAAAAACAATTTTCTTGGAGAGTGAGAGAGAGAGAGAGGGGCGGACGAGAGAGTGGTGAGGGAGAGTGTGTGTTGTGTGTGTTTTCAAAAATCATCATCCTTCAAATTGTAGAGGATTAAACTCCAACTCTAAGAACTCTATGTTGACTAGGATTTTGACCTAGTCAAAGTCCTAGTCAAACTAGTGTTTGACCTAGTCAAACCAATCTTAGCCATCCATCTCTCCTTTCCATCTCAACCGTTGATTTAATTTAATGGAATATTTAAAACCTATTTAAATATTCCAAAAGGCCTAAATAAATATAAATATTTATTTTAAGCCCATTAAATAATAATCTAATTTATTAATTTAATTCCTTTTATCAAATAGAAGGAATTAATTCTCCAAGAAAATAAAGGACCCGATTAAATCCAATTTAATCATTCCTATTATCCAATATTTAATTATAAATTAAATACTAAGTGTGTGTGTGGATAGTGTGTGACTCTTTAGGTTCACCTTTCAGCTAGACTTGGTCGGATTCCAAGAATCCGTCCGTTACCATGGGTTGCCATCTAGCAACGGTCCATGGCACTAGAGACTAGGTGAAATATTCGGGGATGAACATTTAGGCTCTAACAGTACATTTGTCCTTCTGTCTACGGTCTCACCACTTAGGGTCTAGGGCACGGAAAATGCAGGTACCCATTTGGGACCTAAGTGTCGGTCTGTCCTTACTAAACGCCGCAAGGGAATCCTTCCCTTCTTTTCAGTTACTGTGGCCACAGATTTTAGGGACAAGACACAGAGCATACGTGAGACTCAACTGTCAATGCCTTTTGATAGGAGACAGATCCTTTCTTGGAAACTACTGTCACTTAGTATACCAGAGCTACACTAGACATGGCTTATGACTACTCAAGTGCTTCTTGGCAATCTCTCACCATATCTAAGATACAGACCTGATATACAGGTTAACTCAGAAGTTCCTCAAGTCAAAGGACTTGACCTGTACCGTTGGAACCGGGAATACACGTCATACCTTGCTGACCATACTCAAGGTCCTCCGTAAGACGGTTCCCGCGAGTCACCTCAGTCAGCTGCTCCCTAGCAGGCTAACCCACTAACACTGCTTAGACGACCTTCGTCACCCGTCGATGAAACACGATAGCAGATGCTTAGTGCAAGTCTCAAGGAGAATCTCAGTACCCATTTTCGAGATTCCTTGACTTGGAGATTTCCGGACTGATTCGGCCAGACTGATTTCATGGACCTACCTTCAAGCGTAGTCCCAGCCCCCGAAATAGATTCTCAGCCCGTGGGCTTTGTTTGCGTAGCGAACAGATATGTAATAGCAATGTATAAGTGAACGCAAACAAAGTAACGCCATATGAATCTCACTTCTTTATTCATAAATATTTTATCAAACACATACTGAAATTTTCTAGACATAGGTTACATTTTCCTGCCAAGATTGGCTTACATGGACACCTATTCTAACAATTTAGTACTAAAATTTGTTATAAATCATTGTTGGATGACCGACTAGTATATGATTTACTGTAATTAAAGTACTGACCCGAGGAATTAGGTCATTTGATTTCGTTGGTATAGGTCCCTTTAGTATTGTGATAATATTAAAGTTTGGGTTGAATATTGATTGTCAATTTAATAAAGAGTCTTGGGATACATAGTGTGGTTTGTATGTGGAAATGAACGTATGTGACATGTGTGGTATTGACTGTTATGACAGAATTTAGAATTTGGCGATCGAAATATCAAGCACTAACAACTAAGCTTTAACTTTTGTCTGACCTGAACAGAAATAGGATATATGGATTTTGTCATTGGGTTGCCACTTGCATTCAGAAAATATGATATTATTTGGGTAATTGTGGATACACTGACTAAATCAGTTCATTTCTCATATATGCGACAAGGTAATTCTTTAGATAAATTAGTTGAGTTGTATATTTCAGAAGTTGTAAGATGACACGGTAATTCTATGCGATAGCATCAGATGGAGATCCCCGATGTACTTCATATTTTTGGAAAAGTTGGCCAAAGCCATGAGTTATAAAAATTACGTCTTTGTATAACATTCATCCTCAAATGGATGGACATTCAGAGAGAGCAAATCAGTAATTGGAAAATATGAGAGCTAGTGTAACTGAGTTTAGGGGCAATTAGGATGATCACCTAATTGATAGACCTTACATATAACAATAATTTTCATTCTAGTATCGGTATGACCCATTGAAGTTATGTATGAAAGAAGATAATGAGGTCAGTAGATTAGGATGTTGATGAATTACGAAAACTTGAAGGTTTGAATTTGGTGCAAGAAACGATAAATAAGATACAAATAGTTAATTATTCCACATGAGAGGAGAAATAAATTATTCCATGAACGGGCAAGTTAATTAAATTTCGAGGACGAAATTTTTATTAGGAGAGGAGAATTGTAACGTCCATAGATTTTTTTATATATAATTAAGAGACTAATTGGTAATTATTAAATCTAAATTTATTGATAAATAAAATATAGGTTAATAGTTGAATATATTTGACTTTTACAAGGATCAAATTGGAGTTTTATAGAACTTTTGAGAGAAAATTAGATAATTTTAACAATTGGGGGACAAAATTAATAATTTTGATAGAGTTTATATATATAAAGAAACACAAAAAAAGAGGTGACAGGTGGTGATGATAGTTTCAGCAACGTGGCTTCCCTCTTTAATTGCAAGAATGCTACATGACCTATAATTTGCTATATTAATTAGACACACTTATATATATATATATATATATTAATGGGTGATTACACATATTGTTTCGTAGCTAGTCGTCTGCCTAATGAACATCAGGTAAGTCCATTTCCCTTCTGCTTCATTCACCCTTGAAAATTTATGTTGCTTATTAATTATTAGGCTAGTAAATTATAATTATTAAGCTAACTAATTAGTATTTAATTGATTAAGTATACCCTTAAAAATTTTACTTAACCATTTAGTTTATCCTGCTATATTGTTTAATTAGACATGAAGGTTGCTTAATTTTGTTAGTTAATAAATTTTATTATAATTAGTTAGAATATTTGTATTATTTGTTTAAGTAAATTTACTACATGTGATTTCTACTATTCGATTTAATATTTAATCAAAAAAATAGATTTGATTATTTATAAATTAGTGATTGATTAAATATATTGTTTGAATTAAGGATGCTATGACCAGTTAATTGAATTACTTAATTTATTAGGATCCATTAGTACTATATTTGGTTTCTTTAATTTAATGGGATTTATCAGTAAGATATTTAATTATATGTGGATGTTTAATTTATTCCTGCAATAGTGAGGAATTAATGGAATTAATATAAATATTAAAAAAATTATATTTAAGAAATATGTGAAAATTTAATTTGAAAAAATTATGTTTATGAAAAAGAAATATAATATTTACGCAATTTAATTTAGGGATGTTATCAAGAACGGTAGCTATAAATATATGAGGGGTTTGATAAAATAAGTTTTTATGAGTTAATTGATAAATTATATATATCAGGAAAGCTTATAATATCTAATTATTTAGACGAGAAATGAATGGAGGTTTGAGTTCCAGTATAAATGAAATATTAAAAGATTGGTAAGAGGAAAATATGAATATTAATTAGCGATTTCACTCAGAATTTATAATATTTTTGATATATTAATAATATATATTATACCTTGCTATAGGACGTGAAGATAGAGTAGAGGACTGCGCAGATTCTCCAATTAACGTGATCTTTTGAGTTGGAGGTAAGTATAGTTAATTGGATTATATATATATATATATATACATATTGTTGGTATACATGATTGTTATGATTGGATATTTGTCTGGATTATATGATTGTTTTGTGAAGATGTGATTATATGTGGTTATGGCGTACGGAACATAGATGGATGGTTATTTGTACTATGTTGATTGTTAAATGAAATTGAATGTTGAAGTTAGCGAAGGAGATTTGATTGTTGAATGAAGATGAGTGATGAGAATATCTGTTGAGAATATTGTAAATTGAGATAAAGAGACGGCTTACCTAACTGGGGTGACATACTGCAATGGCTTATGATGATATGATTATGACGAGTTGTGTGCTGTCATTGATCAAGGGAGATGATGTAACATATCATACGAGCTGTGTACTGTGTGATATGAGGGATGATGGGATATCATACTAGCTGTGTGCTGTGTGGGACCGAGAAAAAAAAAGAGATATTATGATTGAGGGGACGGTAGTCGGCATATACCATTGAGTGATGCACTCCAGTATGGGTAAGCAGGGCCCTACGGAGATAAATAATAAAGATGAGTATTATGTGTAGATTGATATATGATTGTTTGTATATGTTATTTCTTATATTTGTTGTAATTGCATGATATTCATTTTATTGTGTATGTGCATATATATATATATATATATAAGTCAATTACTTATACTTATTGAGTAGGCAACTCATTCCTTACCACGTATTTTTCAGGATATAAGTCTGAGTTACTAGCTGAATTGGATCATAAGCGGTGCTGCCAGTCTTATTAGGTGGGTCAGCAATGACATCTTGGGTTGAGGTCTCTAGCTACATAACTACAAAGAAATTAGATTTTTATTTAAATTTGTATTTCATGATTTATTAGTTCTCATATAATTTTCTTGTAAACTGGGTTTAATTATGGAGTATGTATTATAACTAGTAGTATCAAAGCATAGTGTTGTAGAGGGTGCTACAGATATGATCTCAATTCCTTTGCATGGGCTACTGGCTTGACAGTGCTAGGCACTATACCCAACTTTTGGATGTAGTTTTTATCTAAACCGCCTCCTTAGCCGCTTCCGAAGCCACTATGTACTCAGCTTCTACGGTGGAATATGTTGTGGTGTCCTGCTTGGAACTTTTTCAAGCAACCACAAAACCATTCAGCCTAAATACAAACCCTGACTGAGACTTGGCATCGTCCTCATCAGACTAGAAGCTAGCATAACTGTAGCCTTCCAGAATCAACTCACCACCACCGTAAACTAAGAACATAAGGTACTTAAGAATGGTCTTGACTATAATCCCGTGAGCCTCACCGGCACAAGCCTGATATCTGCTCATTACGCTCAAAGCGAAGGCGACGTTGGGCCTTGTGCACTGCACAACATACTGTATGTTGCCTACGGCTAAAGCATAGAACGTCTAACATCCTTCTAACCTCCTCATCAGTGTTAGGAGATTGCTTCTTGGATAGTTTAACCCCATGCCTCATAGGAAGGAATTCTCGTTTGGAGTTTTCGATCTTGAATCTCTTCAATACTTTCTCAACAACGAAGTTTGGGTCAATCCTAACATCCTTTTAGATCTATCTCAGATAATCTTGATGCCTAGAATGTAAGAAACATCACCCAAATCCGTCATGGAGAATTGTGTGGACACCCATGTTTTAGTGTCACCTAACATCTTGACATCATTCCTAATGAGCAAGATGTCGTCTACGTAAAGCACAAGGAATACAATTGAACTCCCATTGACCTTCTTGTATACACAAGGGTCAAACTCATTCTTGATGAAATTATAACCCCGTATGACTTCATCAAAATGGATATTCCAACTTAGGGAAGCTTGTTTGAGATCATAGATGGACCTTTGGAGATGTCAGGCCTTCTTCTCTTTTCCAACAGATGTGAAACCTTCTGGTTGATCCATATAGATCTTTCTCAAGAAACACGTTAAGGAAGGCCATTATCACGTCTATCTGTCATATTTCATAGTCATACCATGCAGTTATGGAAAGCATAATCCGAATGGACTTAGCCATGGCTACGGGCTAATAGGTTTCCTCAAAATCGACCCCAAGTCGCTGAGTGACCTTTTAGCACAAGCCTGGCCTTGAAGGTAGTCACCTCCACGTCACCTCCAAGCTTATGTTTGTAAACCCATTTACACCCTACGGGTTTAACACACTTAGCTAGATCTACCAAGGTCCAAACAATGTTTGAACTCATGAAGTCTATTTCTCAGTTTCATGGCCTCAACCAATTTTCTCGAATCGATGTCCAACATCGCTTCTCCGTAGGTCTTTAGATCATTGTTCAACTGATCGGCCAGACCCAGAAACCCATACCTCTGAAGTTGATGGGAAACTCTAGTTGACCTTCGGAGGACAGGAATATCGTTAGTGGGAATTGCAAGCGTAGAAGATGTCGCTGCATCCATTTCAGGTATCGCCTCACTTGATTCCTCAATGAGAAATTCCTCACGACGGGTATCCGCTGGAAAATCGTTTTCTAGGAACATTGCATTTTTCAAGACACAATCCTTTTGCTCGGAGGGATCATAGAAATAATACCCCACAGTTTTCTTAGGATAACCACGAACTTACCCAAACTAGACCTCGAGTCCAGTTTGTCTCCCACTAGTCTCTTGACGTACGTAGGGCTACCCCACACTCTCAAGTACTTATCGGAAGCAGGATTGCCATGCCATATTTGATATGGTGTCTAGGCCACAAACCTATAAGGTGCCATGTTTAATAACTTGCCGGCGTCTCAAAAGTATAACCCCAGAAAGATAAGGGTTGTTCGATAAAATTCATCATCGATTGAACCATGTCCAACAAGGTTCAACTCCTCGTTTTAGAAACGTCGTTCAGTTGTAGTGTTCCGAGAGGAGTCCATTAAGAGAGAATCCCATTCTCTTTTAGGTAATGAAGGACAAGCGGATCCGCCTGGGAGCGCGAGCGAAAGCGAGAAAAGCGAGGAAAGTGCGTAAATTTAAATTAAATTCAAAATACGCGAATCCTAAGGGGTGTACCCTTGGGTGCTCAACCGGGCGTTCGATGTAGGATGTGTAAATATTAAAACATATATTTAAACACATAGGGCATAGATATATAAATGAAATCAATCAAAGCGTAATAAACCGTTACCTTTGATTGTTTAGCGTATGCTCCCGGCTACTAGCGTTGTTCCTTCTCCGGAATGCTCACGAAATCCAAACGTATGGATTCTCCAAAGGTGATCCACACCACACCGGAACAAACACACGTTCTGCTTGCTAGAAAAGAACGGGTTTAGGAAGGAATCGGTTTAAGAGAAGAACACTATGAATTAGTGTTCTCTTAAACTTACTTTGTTCTTCTTCTTGATTCAAAATCAAGTGAAGAACACAAGTGTAAGAGAGGGAGGGAGCACGAAATTTTGAGAAAGAGGAGAGGATTTTTGTCTTCTCTTTTTCCTAGAAAAAGATGAATAATGAATCACTTATGCTAGGTGTTGTATATTCTAATATATATACATAATTAATGTGATTATTGGAATGTGTCTAGGTTCATCCAAGGATGTCTAGATTCATTCCAATCAATCACCATCAATTCTTCAATCAAGCCTACCAAAATTTATGGTATGATCAAATCATACCGAAAGGGAAGAGCTTGATTGGAGTTGATTTGTCTCTTTCCAAAAGAGACAGGTCAACATACCACCTAGCATGCAACATGGCTGATTTTGCTTCCTCCAAGGGAGCATGTCGGCTATGTTTAATTAAGGGAAGAAGTCCAACTTCTTCCTATTCCAAATTAGGAATTATTTCTCCTCTCGGGTTTAATTTAATGGACCGGGTTTTATCGTAATCCAATTACGACGAACCCAATATTAAATCCAATTTAATGTCCACTTAAATTATTCCCGTTGATCTTTTAATCCAATTAAAAGATCCAACGTCTCAACATCTCAACTTTTCATTTTTAATCGAAAATCCAATTTACCGATTAAATGAAAGCCCGATACAATATCGGCCCGTCCATCCAATGGACTTTCCCTTAAGTAATCCAATTACTTATTTTATCCTTCGAGATTGACTCCAAGTCGATCTCTCAACCTCCTCGGTGATTTGTGTGTGACCCTGTAGGTTCACCCTCAGCTAGACTTGGGCCCGTGTCCCACAAGGGCCCGTTACCATGGGTGGCCGTCTAGCAACGGTCCATGGCACTAGAGACTAGGTGAATTGGCGTGAACATTTAGGCGCCGATTCCGTACGGGTACGATCCTTCCGTCTACCGTCTCCCGGCCTTAGTCTAGGGTATGGAATTAGGCGTCGGTTCCCATCCTTGACTAGGCATCTATGCTTAATACTCGAGACCACGTATGCTTCATTGTGTCGACACAGGAAACCATTCCCTGTTCGACCAACCACTGTGGCCACAACTTCAAACAGCATGAACGTGTCTCCGAGTGCATAGGAGATACCTCTGTCACATACTGACAGGGGACGGATCCTCTTCTGGGAATCCACCGTCTTCGCTACACATTCTGACTGCACTGGACAAGGCTTATGATAATCATCTTACAGAATGATTACCTCTCGCCAGATCCAAGATACAGCCGTCCTGTGCACGCGACTGCCATGATCCCTCAAGTCTGAGGATTACTCCCGTACTATCGGAACCGGGGAAAACCAATCATACCGACCAAGCCTCCAAGGCTTCCATATGATGATCCCGGCGAGTCAATCCAGTCGGCTCGACCCCAGTCGACCAACCCATCAAGATCGTGTAGGTGTTCCACGCCTGTCGCCGATGAAACACGGCACTCATCCAATGAACACGACTCTTGACGCAAGTCTCAATAGGACTCTCGATGCCCTGTCTCGAGGTCCTCGACTTGGAACGTTTCAGACCCAACTCTTAATCAGTTGGTTTCATGACCACCATCCAATGCGTGGCCAACTGCACGAGTTGTTATCCATGGTCTGTGGGCTTTGTTGCGATATAAGTTAAACACCATTTTAACAAATGTAAGATGAGCGCAACAAAGAAGGTACCATTGGTGACGAACACTCATCTTATTCATTACATAATAATATTACATTCACATCAAGTTGTCGGATAGGTTACAAATTGCCAAACCTATTGGCTTTCTGGTCACCTATTCCAACAATCTCCCACTTGACCTAAAGCCAATCACCCATTGACCTCGAACCTCTTATTCAGATGGTGAGTATGGGCAACTTGCGACATGGCTTAGCAAGTGGATCTGCTATGTTTTCTGCGGAGCTGACTCGGTCCAACCGAACGTCAATCCTGCTATCCATCTCTCTAAGTAGATGGTAGCGTCTAAGAATATGCTTGGATCGTGATGAGATCTCGGTTCCTTTGCTAGCGCTATCGCCCCGTTGTTATCATGAAAGATAATTACAGGCTTAGCAATGCTAGGTACTACATCCATCCCTTGGATGTAGCTCATCAACCAAACCACTCCTTAGCAGCTTCCAAAGCCGCTATGTATTCAAAACTCTATGGTGGAGTCCGTCGTGGTAGCCTATTTGGAACTCTTCCAAGTAACCACGCCACCATTTAGTCTAAATACAAAACCATACTGAGACTTGGCATCATCGTCATTCGACTGGAAGCTAGCGTCGCTATAGCCTTCCAGTATCAACCCTCCACCGCCGTAGATCAAGAACATGTCCTTAGTACTTTTTAGGTACTTTTGGATAGTCTTGACTGCACTCCAGTGATATCGGCTAGTTACGCCCAAAGCGAAAGCCACATCAGGTCTAGTGCACTGAACAACATACTGTATGCTGCCTACGGCTGAAGCATAGGGGATGTCCAACATCCTTTTAAGCTCCTCATCAGTCTTAGGAGACTGCTTCTTGGATATCTTAATTCCATGCCTCATAGGAAGGAATCCTCGTTTTGAGTTCTCCATCTTGAATCTCTTCAAGACTTTCTCAATGTACGAGGACTGGGCCATTCCTAACATCCTTCTAGATCTATCCCTGTAGATCTTGATTGCCAAGGATGTAGGATGCCTCGCCCATATCCTTCATGGAGAATTGCATTGACAGCCAAGCTTTAGTGGTACCCAACATCTTAGCATCATTCCCAATGAGCAAGATGTCATCCACGTAAAGCACCAGAAATGCAACTGAGCTCCCACTGATCTTCTTGTATACACAAGGATCGGACTCGTTCTTGAGGAAATCATATCCCCGTATGACTTCATCAAAACGTATGTTCCAGCTTCGGGTTTAACCCCTTTTGGTGGATCTGCTAGGGTCCAAACCTTGTTTGCACCCATCGAGTCCATCTCGGATTTCATGGCCTCAAGCCACTTGTCCGAATCGATGTCCGACATCGCTTCTCCGTACGTCTTTGGATCATTATCTAACTGACTGGTCAGGCCCAGAAATCCATACCTATCAGGTGCATGGATACTCTGGCCGACCTACGGAGGACTGGAACAATATCAGTGGGAACTTCAGGCTCAGATGTCACTGCCGCCTCTTGGGGTTCCTCACTTGATTCCTCAAGGAGCACCTCATCACGTCGACTACCGATGGAAAACCTTTTCCAAGAACACTGTGTTTCGCGAGACAAAAACCTTTTGCTCGGAGGGATCATAGAAATAATACCCCGCAGTTTCTTTCGGATAGCCGATGAACCTGCATAAACTAGACCTCGAGTCCAGTTTATCTCCCACTAATCTCTTCACATATGCGGGGCAACCCCACACTTTCAAGTATTTGTAGGAGGCAGGCTTGCCATGCCATATCTCATATGGCGTCTGGGATACCCTTTTAGATGGCGCCAAGTTCAAAAACTTTGGCCGCCGTCTCAAGAGCGTATCCCCCCAAGGAAAGGGGTAGTTCGGTAAAACTCATCATGGATCGGACCATGTCCAACAAGGTCCTATTCCTCCTTTCAGACACACCATTAAGCTGCGGTGTTCCAGGAGGGGTCCACTGAGAGAGAATCCCATTCTCTTTTAGATAATCAGTAAACTCACCACTCAAATATTCTCCACCTCGGTCCGACCGAAGGGCTTTGATCTTTCAACCAGTTTGGTTCTCTACTTCAAGTCTGTATTCTTTAAACCTTCCAAAGGCTTCAGACTTGTACCTCATCAGGTAAACATAACCATACCGTGAGTGATCATCGGTAAAGGTTATGAAGTACGAGTACCCACCTCTAGCCTGAGTATTTAGTAGACCACAGACATCTGTATGGATCAAATCCAACAGACCACTGGCTAGCGTACTTTGTCTAACAAAGGGTTTCTTGGTCATCTTTCCCTTTAGACAGGATTCGCAGGTCGGTAGGTTGTCCAAATCGTTTATTTCTAGACTCTTTGAGTCCACCAACCTTCTTATCCTATCTTTAGAGATATGACCTAACCTCGCATGCCATATCTGTGCGTTATTATGATCATCACGTTTTCGTTTGTGTTTTGCAGTCATAATCCAATTAGACTGTTGAAGTATGTACAGACCGTTGACCAATGTACCAAGCAAATGAGAAATACCATCTTTGATAATGAAAAAACCGTTTTTATTGATGGTAAATTCATATCCCTCCTTATCAAGGACCGGGATGGAAACAATGTTTTTAATCATGCTAGGTACATAGAAACAGTCATTCACAACAATCCTAACATGACTACTAATGGCTAAGTCTAGTGATCCTACGGCCTCCGCAGCAACGGCCTTGCCATCGCCTAGCCTCAGGAACATCTCATCCTTGGTTAGCCTTCTACTTCTTTGCAGTGCCTGCAGATCACTGCAGATGTGAGCACCACACCCGGTATCCAATACCCATGAAGCAGAATTAGTAATCATATTAACTTCAACCACAAACACACCTGGGTTGGAGAGGAGTTGTGGGCACTCCCTCTTCCAATGCCCTTTCCCTTGGCAATGCATGCAGACATCATTTGCCTTGGACCGCTAGAACCACGGGCCTTCCCTTTCCCTTTGCTCGGTCCAACCGGAGCAACAGGGACGCCCGGAGCGTGAGCAGGGGCCACAACCGTCTTCCCTTTGCCCTTCTTCCTCTTCCAGCGTCCGGCCCTCTTGCCATTCGCCTTGGAGGTCGAAGCCTCTCCTATCAATACCGCCGGCGCCGACTTGTGGGTCGTTGCCTCGTATTGGACCAGCATGTTGATCAACTCATGAATAGACTTCTCAAGTCCGTTCATGTTGTAGTTTACAACAAACGGGTCATAGGATGGAGGAAGCGACTGGAGGATCACGTCAATGTACGTGTCATTGTTAAGCCCAGCTTTAAGGTCCTCGAGTTTCTCCACTAGGGAGAGCATCTTGACCCCATGACTCTGTACAGACGCTCCTTCAGCGAGCTTGGTGCCAAAGAATGCTTTTGTGGCGGCATATCTAATATGCCTATCCGGAACCGCATAAACCTCGTTCATGCGGAGCATTATGGCGGAAAAGTTGTCCAGCCTCTCATACTGCTTCTGGATGTCGTTAGACATCGAAGCCAGTATGATACTGCGTACTTTCCGGTTGTCCTCATGCCATTTCTCGAACGTCAAACGTTCTTCAGGCGTGGACCCCTTCGGTAAGTCGCTCGGTGGCGGCTCGTCCAAGACGTAGCCTTGGTTCTCGAAACCGAGGACAATCCTCAGGTTCTCAGCCAATCTGAGTAGTTCGTTTCGTTGAATTTGTTAGTCTCAAGAATCATGGTTAACGGGTTCTTAGACATATCTACATTATTAAAAAATGTAAAGCAGAAATTAGCAGATGATTGGTAATATTATTGTTCAAGTTGAAGACTTGGTCTTTTAGTCTTTAACCCTCCCACTATTTATACGAAAGTCCGCCACTCTCAAGCGGAGTTTCGGGAAACCATTTCCTAGTGGGCTTGGGATCCACAAGCGTAATCTCCATGCCCCGCTTTTACGATTCACATGAAGAAGACCTTGTGGGAGATATCCAATATCATTCTCATCCAATGAGATTCCCAAGATATTTTGCCTCACCTATTCACATGGTCCCGAGGACTCCAAGCGAACCATGTTACTCAGTGTTGGGCCCGACCCATCAACCAAATCATGCCTCAAACTGTCGCCCCCCACGACTCGTGAGACAGGAAAACAGCGAGCGCAGTCTTTTTGTTCACAACAATAGTGCAGCTTTCCCTATTCCAAGTGTGCCACGACTCATGAGACCACACTTGGGTAGTGGTAGCTTCCTCACCACATTGCTGTGGATGGAAGGCTCGGACAGACCAAAATACCATTTTGATCCAAGTCCATTCTGGGCCTAATATTTAATTTGGTCCAACCAAATGAGAGTTTGTGTATGACCGAGACCTCATCACATTATTGTGTTTTAGCATGCATAAATATCCAATATTTAAAGCAATAAATAAATACGCCGCATGCAGAAAACATAGCATACTCCTGTTAGGATGATCACAAGCCCAACCTATGCGACCCACTGAGCCCGCAGTGAGTCTATGGTCTGTCTAGGGTGGTCCTAAATTATTACAATAGTAATATACCCATTGTCATTCCAATGGGCCTTGTAGTGCTCTTGTTTCACGCCTTGATGCTCCTCCTTGGCGTCTTCGACTCCAATTGAAACCTCACAAATCCTATCTACTCTCATTACAACTGAAAGTAATACATCGGTAATAAAGAAAACAAGCCTTAACATCATGAGGCTGAAAATACGGGAGATGATAGTCCCCAAAAACAAGAGGCACGCAGGCCCCACCCAACAGAAAATAAATAAACATTCATTCATCCATACACAAGGTCTAGGGCTTTGTGATCATCCCATGTTGATTCCATCAACTCACATAACATAATTATTCCAAATAATCATGCATAAATAACCAATGGATATTCCAAATAACCAAGTGATGTCCAACATCACAAAAGCATAAATATACAAATAATATGCAAAATTCAAATTTGAAATTTAATGGACATTTTAAACAATGCATCCAATGCATGTATTAATCCCAAATCAATTAAGCAAATTTAATTCAAGGAATAATCCAATTATCCCAAAATCAAAAATGCAAAATTAACATATTTTCAGAATATTGTGCAGAAAATACAGAAAATCGAATTTTCCGGAAAAAGTCGAAAAACGGCACAAAACGGCCCAGCCGTTGTGCTGGCCGGCCGGCCGCGCGCACAGTGCAGCGCGTGCGCGCACAGGCAGCAAGTCTGCGCGCGCGCGCGCTGGCCCTCGGCCAGCAGCGGCCGGCTGCGCACAGCGCGCGCGCCTGTGCGCAGCGTCCGCGCGCATGGCGCGCGCGCGCAGGCGCCTGTCTGCGCGGCCACTGCCGGCCCGACCAAAATTTTTTTTTTTTTTTTTTAAAACTGTTTCAGCACAATAACATTAATATTATTCTGAAATAAGCATGCAATTTTAGATCCAATCTAACAAAATAAAGCATGCCAAAAGTCCATTAAATCCAAACAATTGAATCATCATATTATTCATATATTTATGTAATCTAACATACCAATAAAGCCATTTAAAAGCAAGTAGATCATGCCAAACACATAGATCTATGCCCCTTACATCGAACCGGGCTCTGATACCACTTGAAGGACAAGCGGATCCGCCCGGGAGCACGAGCGGAAGCGAGAAAGCGTGAAATTATGCGTAAATTTAAATCAAATTCAAAATACGCGAATCCCAAGGGGTGCACCCTTGGGTGCTCAACCGGGCGTTCGATGTAGGATGTGTAAATATTAAAACATATATTTAAACACATAGGGCATAGATATATAAATGAAATCAATCAAAGCGTAATAAACCGTTACCTTTGATTGTTTAGCGTATGCTCCCGGCTACTAGCGTTGTTCCTTCTCCGGAATGCTCACGAAATCCAAACGTATGGATTCTCCAAAGGTGATCCACACCACACCGGAAAAAACACACGTTCTTCTTGCTAGAAAAGAACGGGTTTAGGAAGGAATTGGTTTAAGAGAAGAACACTATGAATTAGTGTTCTCTTAAACTTACTTTGTTCTTCTTCTTGATTATTCCCGTTGATCTTTTAATCCAATTAAAAGATCCAACGTCTCAACATCTCAACTTTCCATTTTTAATCGAAAATTCAATTTACCGATTAAATGAAAGCCCGATACAATATCGGCCCGTCCATCCAATGGACTTTCCCTTAAGTAATCCAATTACTTATTTTATCCTTCGAGATTGACTCCAAGTCGATCTCTCAACCTCCTCGGTGATTTGTGTGTGACCCTGTAGGTTCACCCTCAGCTAGACTTGGGCCCGTGTCCCACAAGGGCCCGTTACCATGGGTGGCCGTCTAGCAACGGTCCATGGCACTAGAGACTAGGAAAATTGGCGTGAACATTTAGGCGCCGATTCCGTACGGGTACGATCCTTCCGTCTACCGTCTCCCGGCCTTAGTCTAGGGTATGGAATTAGGCGTCGGTTCCCATCCTTAACTAGGCATCTATGCTTAATACTCGAGACCACGTATGCTTCATTGTGTCGACACAGGAAACCATTCCCTGTTCGACCAACCACTGTGGCCACAACTTCAAACAGCATGATTGTGTCTCCGAGTGCATAGGAGATACCTCTGTCACATACTGACAGGGGACGGATCCTCTTCTTGGAATCCACCGTCCTCGCTACACATTCTGATTACACTGGACAAGGCTTATGATAATCATCTTACAGAATGATTACCTCTCGCCAGATCCAAGATACAGCCGTCCTGTGCACGCGACTGCCATGATCCCTCAAGTATGAGGATTACTCCCGTACTATCGGAACCGGGGAAAACCAATCATACCGACCAAGCCTCCAAGGCTTCCATATGATGATCCCCGCGAGTCAGTCCAGTCGGCTCGACCCCAGTCGACCAACCCATCAAGATCGTGTAGGTGTCCCACGCCTGTCGCCGATGAAACACGGCACTCATCCAATGAACACGACTCTTGACGCAAGTCTCAATAGGACTCTCGATGCCCTGTCTCGAGGTCCTCGACTTGGAACGTTTCAGACCCAACTCTTAATCAGTTGGTTTCATGACCACCATCCAATGCGTGGCCCAACTGCACGAGTTGTTATCCATGGTCTGTGGGCTTTGTTGAGATATAAGTTAAACACCATTTTAACAAATGTAAGATGAGCGCAACAAAGAAGGTACCATTGGTGACGAACACTCATCTTATTCATCACATAATAATATTACATTCACATCAAGTTGTCGGATAGGTTACAAATTGCCAAACCTATTGGCTTTCTGGTCACCTATTCCAACAGGTAATCCAAGAATTCCCCACTCAAATACTCACCACCTCGGTCTGACCGAAGGGCTTTAATTTTGCAACCAATTTGTATTTCAACTTCAAGCCCGAATTCTTTAAAACTTCCAAAGGCCTCAGACTTATACCTCACAAGGTAAACATAACCATACTGTGAGTGATCATTGGTAAAGGTTATGAACTAAGAAAATCCTCCTCTGTCCTGTGTATTTAGTGGCCCACGGACATCTGAAAAATGGATCAAATCCAACAGATTACTGGCAAGCGTGCTTTGTCCAACAAAGGGCTTCTTGGTTATTTTCCATTTTAGACAAGACTCGCAGGCAGGTTGATGGTCTAAATCATCTATTTCTAGACTCTTTGAGTCCACCAACCTCCTAATCCTATCGTGAGAGATGTGACCTAGCCTTGCATGCCAAATCTGTGCATTGTCTTGGTTATCCATTTTAAGTTTGTTTTGAGCAGTCATGATCAAACTATGTTGTTGAAGAATATAAAGACCATTATGAAGTTTCCCTAGCAGATGTGAAGAACCATTCTTCATCAAATAAAAAAAAAAAAATTATTGATCATAAATTCAAAATCAATATTGTCCAACAACGAAGTGGAAATGACATTTTTATCATGTTAGGTACGTAATAGCAATCTTTTAATTCTATTCGAACTTGATCAGTAACAACTAAGTGGACTAGTCCTACAGCTTCAGCAGCAACAGCCTTGCGATCGCCTGGCCTCAGCACATCCTCGTCTCTACTTAGCTTTCTGCTTCTTTTCAGTAGCTGCAAATCATTGCAAATCTGAGCACGACAGCCGGATCTAATACCATGAAGTAGAATTAGTAATCATGTTAACCTCAATTACAAACATACCTTAATTTGAGAGGATCTTGGGGAACTCTTTCTTCGAATGTCATTCTCCATGGCAATGCATGCAGATATCATTTGTCCTTGATGGTTTTGTTCCAACCTTTCCCTTTCCTTTGCCCATCCCCACCAGGGCAACAGGAGTGCTCTGAGCGCTTGCAGCGGCTTTTGCCTTATCTTCTTCCTCTTCCAGCGTCCGGTCCACTTGCTTTGACTTAGAGGTCGAAGCCTCACCAACCAATATCGCCGGTGCAGACCTTTTGGTTGTTGCTTCAAGCTGGTTAACATGTTAATCAAATTGTGTATGGACTTCTCAAGCCCATTCATGTTGTTGTTTACGAGAAAACGGTCATAAGAGGGAGGAAGTGACTGTAGGATCACATCTATATATGTATCATTGTCAAGCCCAGCTTTAAAATCCTCGAGCTTTTCCATAAGGGAAAGCATCTTAAATCCCATGTTCATGTACAGAAGATCCTTCAGTCATTTTGGTGCCGAAAAATGCTGTCGTGGCGGCATATCTAATATGCCTATCTGGGACTACATATACATCCTGCATGCGGAGCATTATCAACTGACATAATCTAGCCTATCATACTATCTTTGGATCTCATTGGTCATGGATGTCAGTATGATACTGCGAACCTTGTGGTCGTCCTTTTGCCCTTTTTCAAACGTCAAACGCTCTTTTGGTGAGGACCCCTCCGACAAGGTATAGGAAAAAGGCTTATCCAGAACATAAGCCTGATTTTCGAAATCGAGGACAATCTTCAGATTTCGTAGCTAATCATGTAGTTCGTTTCATTAAAATTGTTTGTCTCCATAATCATAGTTAAAGGATTCTTAGACATCAACATTCAAAATGTAAAGCAGAATTAGCAAACGAATTATAATATTAAATTCAAGTTATGACTTGGTCTTTAGTCATTAACCTCTCCCACTATTTCTACAAAAGCCCACCACTCTCAAGTGGGGTTTCGAAGAATCATTTCCAACTGGGCTTGTAATCCACAAATGTAATTATCCATGCTCCTCTTTTACGATTCACATAGAAAAAACTTTGTAGGTGGTATCCAATACAATTCTCATCCAATGAGATTCCCAAGATATTTTGCCTCACCTCTTTCACATGATTGTCACGTTACTTCAACGTTAGGCCTGACCCATCAACCAAATCATATCTCAACTGTCGCCCCCCACGACTCGTGAGACAAGGAAACATGAGCATATTCCTTTGTTCATAATAATGGTGTAATTTTCTTCCATTCCAAATGTGCCACGACTCGTGAGACCACGCTTGGATGAAAGTAGCTTCCTCATTATATTGTTACGGATGGAAGGCTGAATACTCAAACCATTTGATTTAATTCTATTTTGGGCTTAATATTTACTTTGACTATCCAAGTGAAAGTATACTGGTTATTATCACCGAGACCTCATTATTATAAGTATTTTGCATGCTCAAGTTTTAAAGATTCAATGTAAATAGATGCATTCCAAACACATCATACATCAAAGCATTAAGACATAAACACATGCAAAAAAAGCCTGGCACGCCTCGATAGGATGATCACAAGCCCATTCCTAAGTGATCCACTCAGATCTATGGTCAATCTGGGGTATGGCCTATACTATTACAATTTTACATCCCATTATCATGTAATGGGGCCTTGTAAGTCCTTCTTTGTTCTTCTTGGGCCTTCCATCGTGGACTTTGTCCAACGGACCTCTTTTGGGCTTCATCTCCATGGAAGCTTACATTTTATAAAATAAAACCTCACATGTTAATCTACTCTCATTACAACTAAAAATGAAATCCCAATCAAAAGTTCGGGGGAGTACATTAAAAGACAGAAAGAAAGCTTATTATTCCAAGGCTAAAAATGATAGAAGGATAAAAAACAAATAGGCATGTAGGCCGCACCCAACAAGAAAATTAAACCATACATTGGCTAAAAGGACTTAGTGATAATCCTTATTATTTATCCAATAAGCAACAACAAGCACATTTGTATCAAATATAAACATGCCAAGCAAATAAATACATCCCATGCATTTATTTAGGTATCCAGTATCTAAAATGTAGAAAATACCATATTAACAATGTATTTTAAAAAAATGGCTATCAACTATACATCCAATATACAAACTATTTTTTTTTTAAAACTATTTTCAAAATAATCTAAGACATAAAATAATTTTAGAAAAATCCAATTTAACTAAAATTAAAAATATGTCAAAATTAATAGTTTTAGAAAATTAGCAAAAATAAAAAAAAATATGATTTTTCACGAAAAATGGTGCAAAATGGCTAAGTCGTTCCTAACCAATTGATGACCAACCGCACGCACGCGCTCGCAGGCACCATTGCCTACACTGTACGCATGTGCTGGGAGCGCATGCCAACGAGTGCGCCCGCCAAGCATCGGACTGTGCGCCTTGCCAGCCTAGTGGCCGACTGGCAGGTGCTGCAAGCAGACGGCTGATGTGCTGTTTTTCCAAAAAAAAATTAAATTTCTGCTATAAAACTGGAACATAAACATGCATTTACAGAAATCCAATTCTCAAAAAATGCATGGATATTCATAATTTTAAAAGTAAAATTGTCACATTTTTTCGATACATATAATCACACTTTAAAATCATAAAACATGCTTCCCAAAAGTAATTTAAACACGTTCATCATGCTTAACACATAATAACATGTTAATCCTATAGCCACAACGCCAAACCGGGCTCTAATATCTTTGAAAGAATTGGGTACGGACCAGGAATACAACAGAAGCGTAAAATGAAAAGTATAATTAAACGGAATCAAAAGGGTGTACCATTTGAAGTTCCTGGGTGTTTAGTGTATGTCAAGAGCATAAATAAAACGAAGAAAAATGTTGGAGATGTAGCTTAGGATGTAAACAAAAGGTACATTAACGTAAATGAAAACCTACCTTTTATTTATGAAATTTTGAACCAGTATGTGCATTGTTCCTTCTTTCGTTTTGTCCGTTCACTAGAGAATTCAACATAGAACTCCTCTAAGTATTGTCCACACCACACTATGGATAAACACTCTAGTCTATTGCTAGATAGAAATAGAGTAGTGAAGAAGAAACACCTCCAAAAACAACACTATTAATTAGTGATCTTTGAAATGTTTAAGTTCAATTCGTTCCCAAAGAAATGAAGAAAAAGAGAGGGAATTTTTAGAGGTGTTTGGCCGAGTTCCATGCTGCAAAATGAAACAAGTGAAGTCCTTTAATGCAATATGAATAGTTTTGTGTATGTACAATTCAAGAATGCAAGATTAAAGTTGTAAAATTAACCTCCACAGTCACTTGTATACACATACACACTACTTGAATAACCACCAACCATGATAGCTAAAAAAAACCCATATAATCCCCATATGGCCAGCCACCTTAGCTCCCATGTGGAGGAGTTTCAACTCCCCCTTAAATTGCTTTAACTTGCACTTCATGTGGACTTGGGCCTCATCTTCTGGACTTTGATTTAATTTAATTAAATTAAGTCCAAACAAGAATCTATTGGGCATTAATTAATCTAATTAATCTCAATCCGTCCAATAATTCACTTAATTCAATTAAATAAACATAAGTCCAAACTATAAATAATTGATCCAATCAATTAATTAAGCCAAACTCAATAAATTAATCCAATTAATTCAAAGGTTCAAAGTCCTAATCCAATTAATTAATTCTTGGACTATCCATCAAATGGATTTCCCAATAAATGATACAATCATTTATTTACTCCTTGAAATCTAATCCAATTATATTAATTCGCATCTTCTATAATTAATTTCAAATTATATCTACCAAACCCATAGTGATTTGTGTGTGACTCATTAGGTCTACCCCCTGCTAGACTTCGGCTTGTGTACAAAATGATTAATCAATTAAATCCAATTTAATTAACTATTTTCCAATTAATTATTAATCAAAAAATGCTTGTTACCATGGGTGACCGTCTAGCAACGGTCCATGGCACTAGAGACTAGGTGAATGTTGGCATGAACATTTAGGCTCCCGAGTTCCGTACGAGTACTGCCCTTCCATCAACCGTCTCCGGGTCTGAGTCTAGGGTATGAAATTGGGCGTCGGTTCCCATCCTTGAGTAAACAACTATACTTAATAACTCGAGACTCGTTTGCTCTATTGATCAACGTAGGAACCCATTCCCTACTTGACCAATCGTTTTGTCCACAGACTCAAATAGCTTAAACCATCTTAGAGCTCATATGAGAGTCGACTGTAATAAACTGACAAGTGACAGATCCTATCTTGGAACCCACTGTGCTCACTGCATATTCTGACTGCACTGGATAAGGCTTATAATGAACGCATCCTAGATACGGACATCTTTCGCTGGGTCCAAGATACAACCATCATATGCATGTGACTGCCATGGTTCCTCAAGTCCAAGGACTAATCTTGTACTATCGGAGCCGGGAATAGTGGTCATACCGACCAAGCCACCAAAGCTTCCATATGATGATTCTCGCGAGTCAGTTCAGTCAGCTGACAACCTTGTCAACTAACCCACTAAAATCGTATAGACGTCCAACGTCTATCACCGATGAAACACGACACTCATCCAATGAATGTAATACTTAGTCCAAGTCTCTATAGGACCCTTAATGCCTTGTCTCGAGGTCCTCGGCTTGGAACGTTTCAAACCTAATCCTTAGAAGTTGGTTTCATAGTTGTCAACCAATGCGCAACCCAACTACATGGGTTGTTTGTTTGGTTTGTTGGCTTTGTTGTGATGTTAAAAGTATAAACATAAATAGTAAGCACAACAAATAGAATTGCCAAGACATGAATACTTACTTTATTCATAAATAATATTATAATTAAATTGAAATTGTCAGAAATAGACTATATCACGGCCAATCCAATTGACTTATCCGGTCACCAATTCTAACAAATTGCATAGACGACCCACGTTTGGCATCGATGAAACTCAACACTCACCCAGTGAATGCAATACTTAGTGCAAGTCTCTATAGGACACTCGATACCCAATCTCGAGGTCCTTCAGTTGGAATATTTCAGACTAACCTCAGGAGTTGGTTTTATGGCCGCCAATCAATGCGCAACCAAACTCCACGAGTTTAACCATTCGGTCTATGGGCATTCGTTATGACATTAACATGTTATTCAATGTAAATAGTAAGAAAAACAAACACATTTAGCCAACGACGAATACTTAATATATTTATCTATATAATATTACTTTGATAAAGATTGATGAATGGTTCTCAAAACAGCCAATCAGATTGACTTTCTGGTGACCTATTCTAACAATCTCCCACTTGACCATTAAGTGAATTACCCATATTGCTTAGAATCTTTGAACATGAGTAACCTACGATACTAGCTTGGTCTCACAGGTCTACTATATTTTCTGTCAAGGTAACACGGTCTAACCGTATCACCTCTTCCTACCGTGGTTACCTACAGATGGTGATTGTCTAAGAATTTTCCGTGGATCTGTGATGAGATCTAGGGCCCAAAAACTTTTGCCACAGCCTAGTTGTCCGCCTCCAAGGTGACTACTGGCTAGGACGTGGTAGGCACCACATCCAACCCAAGGACGCGATTTTAATCCAAACTACTTTCCTGAAACGACTTCCAAAGTCGTCATGCATTCAACTCTTATGATGAAATGTCGTGGTATCCGCTTGAAACATTCCAAGCCACCATACTCACCATTAAGTCCGGACGTGCATAATTTTTGAGACATACCATTATTCACATGATTCTAGAAGGTAGTATCGCTTTAGCCTTCCAGAATCAATTCTCCACAAAACGTGCATCAAGGACACATCTTTAATCCTTATTCAGGTAATAAAGACTACTCTTGACTGCTATCTACTGCCTCCTTGGTACACTCCTAATATCCATTGTGTCATACCCAATGTGCACACAACATCACGATCAATGTACCGAACAACATTTTCCTACTGCCTAAGGCAATGAGTTACGGGATGTTAAAACATCTAAGCTCCTCATCAATAGACCGTGACTACGTCTTGGAGGTTTATCCCTGTATGTAAGAATCTGATTCCTTTCATAGAGAATTGGTGAACAAGCTCATGTTTCAGTGTTTCCCAACATCTTAAATTCATTCCAAATGAATAAGACGTGCACACTAAACACTTGGAACTCAACTGTACTCCCACTGACCCTAAAGCTCGCTACTACCCAAGTTATACTCCGTGTGAGCTCGTCAAAATGAATATTCCAATTACATGAAATCTCAAACCTAGTTTGAATTTTCATGATGGATCCCATAGCTCCAAGCCATTGATCTGATCACGATGTCCAACATGGCTTTCCTTATGTCTTTTGGATCATAATCTAATTTGACTGGATAGACCCAGAAAACCTATACCTCTCAGGTAACTATGGTATTCTAGTCTTCCCGTAGGAGATTGAAATATAGTAAGTGAGATAATGATAATATGATTCCAATTGATGTTTTCATTATTATGTATTAAACCTACATAAATCAAACACCGAGTCCAATTTTTTTCCCACTAGTCCCTCTTTGTATGCGGGATCATCCCATATACTCAAGAACTTTGTAAGAGCACAGGCTTGCCACACCATATCCCATATGGTAACTAGACCATAACTGATTAGAAAATTCCATGTTTCTACTTGGCAACTTTTCAAGTCCATGTCTAGATGGGTTAAGGTAAAACAATAAAACTCCAATCGAACCTAATCCAACAAGGTTCGATTTTTCCCTTTATTAGAGATCGATTTACCATGGTCCTTTCAGGAAGAATTCTACTGAGTGGGAATTTCATTCCTATCTGGATATTCAAGAGCTCCCATTAAATACACGCCCCTTTGATCTAATAGAAAGGTTCAATTTTGCAATCAATTTTGGTTTGCCACTCCAAATCTAATTCCCTAAACCTATAATAGGTCCTTAAACTTGTGAACCCCTTATAGTCATGTGTATTCAGTAACCTACAGATGTCTAATTGGATGCAATGAAAGAAATCCGGTGGATCGTCCCGGGAATTGCGCGAATGCGGAAGCGCGGTAAAACATAAATTTACAGAATAAAAGGCATGCTTTTAATTTAAAGAACACGCTCAAGGGGTGTGCCCTTGAGGTTCCCGGGCGTTCGGTGTATCTCATGATCATAAAACAAATAAAGAAATCATGGAGGCCATAGAGTTGAAAAATTAAAGAGGGACGAAAATCTTAAACGAGACCTACCCGTTGTCGTTTTCGTCTTCAACTGCTACTCGCGTTGTTCCCCATTTTGCACCAAGACCTCGTTCTTGAGATCCTCCAAATCGTGACACACGATCCACCCACGTATTCTTGCACGTCGTGCTAGCAACGAACAAGTATTATATTGGAGAGGATAGATCAACCACGCGTTATGAATTAAGGGGATCGATCTTCCTTAGTTCAATTGTTCCAAGAACAAAAGAACAAGAAAATAATATTTTCTTGGTGAGAGAGAGAGAGAGGGGCGGACGAGAGAGAGGAGGAGAGAGTGTGTGTTGTGTGTGTGTTTTTCAAGAATCATCAATCTCACAAATGTTGGAAGCTAGAGGTTTATATAGAGGAAGAGTTTAATCCTCTTTAAACTCAAACTCTAAGTAACCTAATTTGACTGGGATTTCGACCTAGTCAAAGTCCTAGTCAAACTAGTGTTTGACCTAGTCAAACGAATCCTAGCCTTCCATCTCCCCTTTCCATCTCAACCGTTGATTTTAATTTAATGGAATATTTAAATCCTATTAAATATTCCAAAAGGCTAAAAGAATAAATATAATATTATAAATAAATATTATTATTTATTCTAAGCCCATTAAATCAACCCTTTTAATAAATCCTATTTATTAATTTAATTCCCTTTATCAAATAAAAGGAATTAATTTCTCCAAGAAAATATGGGACCCGATTAAATCTAATTTAATCATTCCTTTACTCCAATATTTAATTCCAAATTAAATACTAAGTGTGTGTGGATAGTGTGTGACTCTTTAGGTTCACCATTCAGCTAGACTTGGTCGGATTCCTAGAATCCGTCCGTTACCATGGGTGGCCATCTAGCAACGGTCCATGGCACTAGAGACTAGGTGAAATATTCGGGGATGAACATTTAGGCTCTAACAGTACACTTGTCCTTCTGTCTTCGGTCTCATCACTTAGAGTCTAGGGCACGGAAAAAACAGGTACCCATTTTGGACCCAAGTGTGGGTCTGTCCTTACTAAACGCCGCAAGGGAAACCTTTCCCTTCCCTTCTGTTCAGTTACTGTGGCCACAGATTTCAGGGACAAGACACAGAGCATACATGAGACTCAACTGTCAATGCCTTTTGACAGGAGACAGATCCTTTCTTGGAAACTACTGTCACTTTGTACACCCGAGCTGCACTAGACATGGCTTATGACTACTCAAGAGAATTTTGGCAATCTCTCACCATATCTAAGATACAGACCTGATGCACAGGTAAACTCAGCAGTTCCTCAAGTCAAAGGACTTGGCCTGTACCGTTGGAACCGGGAATACATGTCATACCTTGCTGACCATACTCAAGGTCCTCCGTAAGACGGTTCCCGCGAGTCACCTCAGTCAGCTGCTTCCTAGCACGCTGACCCACTAACACTGCTTAGACGACCTTCGTCACCTGTCGATGAAATACGACAGCAGATGCTTAGTGCAAGTCTCAAAGGGAATCCCGGTACCAATTTTCGGGATTCCTTGACTTGGAGATTTCCGGACTGATTCGGTAAGACTGATTTCATGGACCTACCTCCAAGCGTAGTCCCACTCCCCGAAATCGTTTCTCAGTCCGTGGGCTTTGTTTGCGTAGTGAACAGAAATGTAAATGCAGATAAGTGAACGTAAACAAAGTATTGCCATATGAATTTTCACTTCTTTATTCATAAATATTTTATCAAATACCAAAGAATTGTCTAGACATAGGTTACATATTCCTGCCAAATTTGGCTTACATGGTCACCTATTCTAACATGCAATCCAATAGACTATTTGGCAAGCCCACTTTGTCTAACAAAGAGTTTTACGGGATTTTCCTTCTCAAAAAAGACTTGTAAGCTAGTCAACTCAAATTGTATATCACTAGCCTTTGAGTCTTCTGACTTCCTCATCCTTAATTGGAGGAAAACTATCCTAGCTTATGGATACCAAACCCGTAAGTTTACCTTGATTACCCATTTATATCATTTGATATTGAGTACTTATAATCCAACTATGGACAATGATTTTAGGATTTAGGTATACAACCCAACAGACATGAATCACCATTCATTATCAAATAAAATAATTTTATTGATCAAAATGTATGTAATAAAAAATTTTTTGTTTAACAAAAAGAAAACATACTTTTGATCATGCTAGGTTACATAATTCCTATATAACTTTATTCTAACATGATCACTACTATACAAAGCCTAACTGATCCCTAGTCTTTACAGCAACAGCCCCGCCATCGCTAACTTGGGACCATTCGTCTTGGCTTTCAACTCCTTATCACCACCTGCAAACCATTCATATATTAAGATTGACTGGTACCCAATACCCAAGGGTAGAATAGTAATCATGTCAGTACTCAATTCAAATTTTACCTTCTGGAGAGGAGCTTAGGACACTCTTTCTTGCAATGTCACTTTTCACTGCAGTTAATGCATACATCATTTGGAATCTTTGACCACCGAAGCCTCTTCCTCTTTCCTTTACCTCCACCCTGTGGTGTAACAGGAACAACACTCGAAGTACTAGCAGCGGTTGATGTTACTTTAGCCTTCTTTCTCTTTTGACGTCCGGCAGCTTTACCATTCGCTCCAGAGTTTAAAGCCTCTCCCACAAGTACCGTCAGTGCAGATTTTTCAATTGTTACCTCATACTGGACCAACATATTTATCAACTCATGAAGATCTTTGTCAAGCTCATTCATGTTATAGTTGACAATAAATTGGTCGTAAGAGGGAGGAAGAGACTGAAGGCTCACGTGAATGTACGTTTCATTTTCAAGATAAGCTCGGAGGTCTTTGAGCTTCTCTACGAGGGATAGCATCATCACTCCATGCTCATGTACATACGACTCTTCTGTCATCTTAGCTCCCAAAAATGCCTTCGTTGCCACGTATCTCACATGCCGGTCTGGACTGCATAGTTGTCATGTAAACGAAGCATAATCAAGCCAACTGTTAGAATAGGTGACCATGTAGCCAATCTTGGCGGGCAAACTGTAACCTATGTCTAGACAATTTCAATGTTTTGATAAAACTATTAATGAATAAAGAAGTGAAATTCATTCTGGCATTACTTTGTTTGCGTTCACTTTACTGCTTTATCTATCTGTTCACTACGCAAACAAAGCCCACGGACTGAAAGCCCATTTCGGGGACTGGGACTACGCTTGGAGGTAGGTCCATGAAATCAGTCCCGCCGAATCAGTCCGGAAAACTCCGAGTCAAGGAATTTCGAAAATGGGTACCGGGATTCCCTTTGAGACTTGCACTAAGCATCTGCTGTTGTATTTCATCGACGGGTGACGAAGGTCGTCTAAGCAGTGTTAGTGGGTTAGCCTGCTGGGGAGCAGCTGACTGAGGTGACTCACGGGAACCGTCTTACGGAGGACCTTGAGTAGGGTCAATAAGGTATGATGTGTATTCCCGGTTCCAACGGTATAGAACAAGTCCTTTGACTTCAGGAACTGCTGAGTTTACCTGTGTATCAGGTCTGTATCTTAGATATGGTGAGAGATTGCCAAGAAGCACTTGAGTAGTCATAAGCCATGTCTAGTGCAGCTCTGGTGTACAAAGTGACAGTAGTTTCCAAGAAAAGATCTGTCTCCTGTCAAAAGGCATTGACAGTTGAGTCTCACGTATGCTCTGTGTCTTGTCCCTAAAATCTGTGGCCACAGTAACTGAATAGAAGGGATGGCTTCCCTTGCGGCGTTTAGTAAGGACAGACCGACACTTAGGTCCAAAATGGGTACATGCATTTTCCGTGCCTTAGACCCTAAGTGGTGAGACTGTAGACAGAAGGACAAGTGTACTGTTAGAGCCTAAATGTTCATCCTCGAAATTTCACCTAGTCTCTAGTGCCATGGACCGTTGCTAGATGGCCACCCATGCTAACGGATGGATTCTAGGAATCCGACCAAGTCTAGCTGAAAGGTGAACCTAAAGAGTCACACACAATCCACACACATCAAGTATTTAATTTAGAATTAAATATTGGAGAAAAGGAATGATTAAATTGGATTTAATCAGGTCCTTTATTTTCTTGGAGAATTAATTCCTATTATTTGATAAAAGGAATTAATCTAATAAATTAGATTTATTAGAGGATTAATTTAATAGACCTAGAATAAATATTTATAATTTATTATATTTATTTATTTGGCCTTTGAAATATTTAATACGATTTAAATATTCCATTAAATTAAATTAATGGTTGAGATTGAAAGGGAGAGATGGATGGCTAGGATTAATTTGACTAGGTCAAATACTCCTTTGACTAGGACTTTGACTAGGTCAAAATCCTAGTCAAAATAGACCTCTTTAGAGTTGGAGTTTAAAGAGGATTAAACTCCTCCTATATATATAGTCCTAGTCTTTCACTATTTGGAAAGTGATGAAATTCCAACACACACACACACACACACACACACACAATTCGGCTCTCTCCCTCTCCCCTCTCGTCCGCCCTCTCTCTCTCCTCAAACAAGAAAACACTTCTTGATTCTTTTGTTCTTGGAACATTAGATCTAAGGAGAATTAATACCGTTAATTAATAACGTGTTATTGAAAAAAATCTGTGGATCGTCCCGGGAGATTAATGCGAATAGCGGAAGCGCGAAATAGTGCGTAATAAAATTACAAAGCATAATTAAACGGAATTTAAATCATGCATAATAAACATAAACGAATCAAGGGGTGTGCCCTTGATTCTCCCGGGCGTTCGGTGTATCTCATGTTCAATAAAACACAACATGGAGGCCATAGAATTGAAACCGAAAAATAAAATTAAAGGACCTACCCGGTTGTAGTTTTGTCTTTGTTTCGGCTACATGCATTGTTCCCTGTTTTGCACCAAGATCTCAAATAAGAGACCCTCTAAATCATCTCACTCGCTCCACCGGAAAGCAAACAACCCTTGTGCTAGCAAGAAATTATTTTGGGGAGAAGAGACATCGATACACGCTATGAATTAACACAATCAATGTCTCTTATGTTCTTAACTTGAATAAATCAAGAAGAACAAAGTAATATTCTTGGAGAGTGAAAAATAGGGGTGGACGAATTTGAGAGAGAATTTTGAGAGATGAGAGTTGTAGAGAATGCTAGGTGTAAGTGTGTGTTTTTTTTTAAGTATTTATAGAAGATGGAATTCCTATTCCTTCTCAAACTCTTCCAAAGAGACACACTTTGACTAGGACTTTGACCTAGTCAAATCCTAGTCAAATTAGGCTTTGATTAAGTCAAATTAATCATGGCCATTCATCTCATCATTCTCTAGATCAAATCTTGTCCATCCATTTTGATGGGCTTTATGGAATGGGCTTTATTTAATTCTAAATTAAATAATCCCATGGACTTTATATTAAAATCCTATTTAATATACTAAGCCCATTAATTAATTAATGGAATGGACTTTTATTTAATTCCAAATTAAATAGTCCATGGACTTTATATTAAATCCTATTTAATACCAAGCCCATTAATTAATTCCATAGAATGGGATTATTTAATTCTAAATTAAATAGTCCTATGGACTTTATATTAAATCCTATTTAATATACCAAGCCCACTAATTAATTAATTCACCCTTTTAATCTAATTAAAAGAAAAGCCCATGCTTTATAAAATTCATAAATCTAATTTATGAACTCAAGCTCGATTATTCCAAATAATTCATCGAGGCTTGAATCTCCAAGAAGTATAATTTAATTCCATTAAATTAAACCTTCTCCCGGAATTAATTCCAAATTAATTCCCTTTCATTTGGTGTAGCGGGTGTGACTCTTTAGGTTCACCTTTCAGCTAGACTTGGACCTAATTTTTGTTATTTCATAACCAAAGTAGTCCGTTACCATGGGTGGCCATCTAGCAACGGTCCATGGCACTAGAGACTAGGTGAATTTATGGTGTGAACATTTAGGCTCCGAGTTATACGCAGGTGCGGTCCTACCGACGCTCGATACGTACGGGTACGGTCCTACTGTCGCCTGTCTCCCGGCCTTTAGTCTAGGGGTCGGTTCCCATCGTTGACTAGGCAACTATGCATAATGCTCGAGATAGGTTTAACTCGACGTAGGAAATCCTTTCCCACTACATCAAGTGCTATGGCCATAGACTTTGTGAGTCTAAACCATCTCCGAGCGCATAAGAGATCTTGCTGTCATATCCTTTGACAGGGGACAGATCCTATCTTGGAATTCACCGTTCTTACATACTCCGACTGCACTGGACGAGGCTTATGATGACCATGTGATATAATCGGTCAAATTTCACCAGATCCAAGATACAGCCTTAGTATGTAGGGGACTGCCGTGATCCTCAAGTCCGAGGACTAATCCCGTACTATCGGAACCGGGAATACGAGTCATACCGACCAAGCCCGAGTAGCTTCTATATGACGATTCCCGTGAGTCACCTCAGTCGGCCGCTCCCCAGCAGGCCGACCCACTAACACTGCTTAGACGATCCTCGTCACCCGTCGATGAAACACGACAGCAGATGCTTAGTGCAAGTCTCAAATGGATTCTCGATGCCCTGTCTCGAGATTCCTTTGACTTGGAGTATTTCAGACTGATTCGGCGAAACTGATTTCATGAACCTACCTCCAAGCGTAGTTCCAATTTTCCGAAATGTTATTTCAGTCTGTGGGCGTTTGTTGTGACATCGTAACGATGCAAGCAGTAAGTACAACAAACTCATGCCTATGAATCCTTACTGCATTCATTAACATAATATTATTTGTTCACAGATTGACGAATGGTTCTCAGAACAGCCAATACCATTGACTTTCTGGTCACCTATTCTAACAATCTCCCACTTGACCAATAAGTCAATTACCCACTTTGTTCAGAATCCTCTGAGTATGAGTAATCTACGATACCGACTAAGGTATTGTGGGTCCGCTTATATTTCCTTGCGAAGCAATACGGTCTAACCGTGTTACCTCTATCCACCATTGCCTCTTAGAGATGGTGGTTGTCTAAGAATATTTTCGTGGATCTTGTGATGAGATCTCGTGCCAATACTCCCATAGCCAAGTTGCCTGCCATATAGGCAAACATGGCTTGGTCGTGCTAGGCGCCACGTCCATCCTATGGACGCGGTCTTCATCAGTGACCACTATCCGATGCACTCGTCATTGGGCCTGACTGTGCATACCTTTGAGACTAACTGGTTTTCACTTATGCTCTGGAAGCTAGTATCGCTTTAGCCTTCCAAAGCAACTCTCAACAGACGGTGCATCATGAACACATCTTTAGTCCTTATTCAGGTACTAAGGATCGTTCTTGATTGCTGTCTTCAACCCCTCAGTGCATTACCGATTTATGTTGAGCCATGCTAGAAGCACTCTCAACATCGGTTCCTATGCACAGAGTAAACATATCATATGTTTGCCTAGGGTTAAGACGTAGGGGATACTCAACATCCAAGCCTTCTCATTAGTCCACCGTGACTAAGTCTTGAATTGCTTGATGCTTTATGCATAGTATCCAAGTTTTCTCATCAGTCTTACTATGACTGAGTCTCGAACAACTTGTCCCTCTACATATATGAGTTTTTCTCATCAGTCCACCATGACTGAGTCTTTGAAAAGCTCAATTCATGAAATGTATGTGGGATCCCTAAAATGTCATGGAGAATTTTCGTGAGTTACGGTTTGTGTTTTAGTGATTCCTAATGCTTTGAATTCATCCATGAATCAAGACATTACACACTTAAACACTTGGAACGCCATTTCTACTCCCACTGATCACCTACGTCGTTTAAGACCGAGTCATGCTCCGTATGAGCTCGTCAAAACGAATATTCCAGTTATGCGGTGTTTCAAACCTTGTTTGAATTTCCTAGCGGATTCTATGGCTCCTCTCCATAAATCCTACTACGATGTCCAACATCACGTTCCGCAGGTCATTTGGATTACTATCCAAATTTGACCGAACATATCCCGATCACTCGTACCTCTTACGACATTCGGGTTCGTTCTTAGGGGGACTTGGAATGTGATCAATTT
The DNA here is from genome assembly GCA_034509735.1 of Sesamum alatum. Taxonomy (NCBI): domain Eukaryota; kingdom Viridiplantae; phylum Streptophyta; class Magnoliopsida; order Lamiales; family Pedaliaceae; genus Sesamum; species Sesamum alatum. Next base: position 17,576,461 of record JACGWO010000005.1, on the reverse strand, counting down.
AAGATAGAAATGCAATTATAAGCAACGTTTAGCATTATTCTGTCGTAAACTTGTACAAATTAGACACCGAGTCTAATTTGTCTCCCACTAGTCCCTTGACGTATGTAGGATCCTTCTACATGCTCAAGGACTTTGTCGGGACATAGGCTTGCCAAACCATGGCTCCTTGTGCGTGACTCTTGGCAAAGTGCCACGTTCCTTACGTTGGCAATTTTCAGTCTACGTCTACACGGGCTAAGGTAATTGGGCGAAACTTCGATCGATCTTCGTCCAACGAGATTCGATCGTTCCCTTTATCAGAGACCGTCATACTTGGCCTTTATAGGAAATGTTTCATTGAGAATTCCATTCTCAACTGGATGCTCAAGAGCTCCCACTAAATACACGGCCTTTTCGATCCTATCGAAACAGGTTTAATTTTGCGACCATTTATGGTTCACCTCATTAAGTCTAATTCCCAAACCTCCTATGGGACCTTTAGACTTTTGAACCCTCTTATGGTTTTTGTGCATTAGTAACCTACAGTTGTCTTATTGGCTCCCTTTCAATAGACTATTTGGCAAGCCTACTTTGTCCAACAAAGAGCTTTCGGACTTTCTTCTTCATAAAAGACTTGCAAATTTAGTCGATTCGAATCATCTACTTCTAGATTCATCGAACTTTTCAATTTACTTATCTTTTAATAAGAAGAAACGTCCTAGCTGTTTGTAGATGCCAAATCTGTAAGTTGGTCTTGATTAATCCATTTAGATAATTAGAATTTTGAGTATCCATAAACCTTTTATGGGATGGTGTTCTAGGAATTCACGTGTAACTACTAGCAAACATGAATCAATATTCAATAATTTTGTTTGATCAAATATGTATGTAATAAAACCTTTGTCCAACAAAGAGACATACTTTTGATTATGCTAGGTTACGTAATTCCTATATTATCCTAACATGATCACGATTATGGGCCTAACAAGTCTCTAGTCCTTTTCATCAATGGACCTTGCCATTGTTGAGTCGTAGAACTGTTCTTGACTTTTAAGTCCTCATTCACTTTCTGCAAACCACCCGCAGATCAGTGATAGGAACGGTATCAAATACCAAAAAGTGATCATGTCAATACTCAATATCAAATTTTACCTACATTGGGGAGAGGTTTAGGATGCTCCCCTTTCCAATGGCCCTCTTTACGACAGTAAATGCTTACGTTCTTAGAAACTATGAACTTTGACTGCTGAACCTTTTGCTCTTTCCTTTACCTCCACCTTGTGTTGTAAAGGAACAGCACTTGAAGTGCTTTAATAGTTGATGTCACCTTACCCTTCTTCCTCTTTTGGCGTCGGCCCCCTTGCCTTTCGCTATGGAGGTTGAAGCCTCTCCTACTAGTACCGACGGCGCAGATTTTGCAATCGTTGCCTCGTACTAGGCCAACATAATTACCAACCTATGAAGATCTTTTCTAAGCTCGTTCATGTTGATAATTAATGGTTCGTAGGAGGAAGGAAGAGACTGAAGGATCATGTCAATGTACGTCTCTTTTTCAAGACTGACGTGGAGGTCTTTTGAGCTTCTCCACTAGGGATTGCATCATCACTCCATGTTCTTTGTACCGACATCCCTTCCGTCATCTTAGCTCCAAACATGCTTTCATTGCATTTTACCCCACATGCTGGTCCAAGACCATATAGACATGATGCAAACGAAGCATAGTTTGAGCCAACATCATTATATCCTACTTGTCGGTGGTCATCCTTCAACTTTTGAACGCCAAGCGTTGCCTTAGTTGTCGACCCCTCCGGCAAGGGCTGAGGAACATCTTCATCCGGTTATGTGAGTTAAGGTTCTGGAAATCTAAGACCATCTTAAGATTTCGCAGTCAATTCATGTAATTGGTTCCTTTTTAATGAGCCTCTTAGTGATGTGTTTGGTGGATTCTTAGACATTCACAACATATATGAAACAGAAAATAATAAGCAGAATGAAGTAATATTTTGGTTAAGTCTCGGTCTTTAGTCCTTAACCTCTCCCACTATTTCTACGAAAACACGGTACTCTCAAACGTTGTTTTCGGGAAATCCTTTCCTAGTGGGCTCGGGATCCACAGCGATCTCCCCCATACCCCGCTTTTACGATTCGCATGGGAAAAGAACCTGTGGGAGGTATTCCATACCATTCTCGTTCCACGAGATTCCCAAGATAATTGCCTCACCCTTTCACGTGATCCCGAGGACTCCAAGCGAATCACGTTATTCAGGCGTTAGACCCGACCCAATCAACCGATTCATAGACTCACTGCTACCTCCACGACTCGTGAGACAGGTAACAGCAGTCTACTCATCGTTCATGACAAAGTGCAGCTTCTTTTAAGCACGATAGTCGTGCCACGACTCGTGAGACCACGCTATCGACTTAAAAGATCTTCCTCACTTTTGCCATGGATGGAAGGCTTGGACAGACTCTCAGAGTCCTAGTCCATTTATTAAGGGTCTATATTTAACTTGGTTTAACCAAGTGAGAGTTTTGATAGAACGAGACCTCATCACATATTAAGTATTGCATTGCGTGCGTTATGGCAGAAATATTCTAAGTGTGAATGTAACCATACATAAAGCATATAGAATAATCATAAGCATATAATACGCATCGCATGCAAAATAAAGCCTAGCACGCCCCTGTAGGATGATCACAAGCCCAAACCTATGCGACCCACTGAGCCCGCAGTGGATCTATGGTCAATCTAAGGGTAGGCCCTACACTATTACAAGTTTTAATAACCCATTACATGCAATGGGTCTTGTAAGTCCTCTTTATCTTCTTGGGCTCTCCATCGTGGGCCTACACCGGGCTTATTCTCCATGGATCCTCCGTGGGCCATCTGATGGCAACCTCCATGGGCCTCCAACACCTTGGGCTTATCTTCTCTTGCAGCTTTTATTTACAAAAAGAAATAAAACCTCACCACTAATTCTACTCTCATTACATCATAAAATAAGAAACCCCAATTAAACATTTGGGGGGAGTACATTAGGAGGGAGAGAGAAAGCCTTATTATTCCAAGGCACTAGAAGAGAGACAGAGAGGAAAATAAAGAGGCACACAGGCCACAACCCAACAAATAAATGTAAATAAACCATACATGCGGTCTAGGGGCTTTGTGATCATCCTTTGTCAAATCAATTAACACAAATAGCACAAATACATATCCCACGTAAAATATGCTATACCAACATCCATGATAATCCATACCATAAAAATAAATGCAGAAACTACATGTAAAATATTCACACCAAACATTGGATAATAGTGCAACCTATGCACAACAATTTTTGTTGGGAAAACCTTTTCCATAATTAACAAGGCAATATTAATTCTATGAAATATAAAATCTCAACCAAAATTAAAATGCCCCAAGTTAATTAATTCAGAAAAATTCCCAGAATTTTACAGAAAAAATCGAATTTTCTGAAACACAAAAATAAACAATTCAAGAATATGCCCATTTATTCAAGAATTCCAAAATCCAACAATTTCTGCAATATTAATACATGTCAACATCTACTCAAGCCATAAAATAACCATTATGTCCAACATCATAAAACGCAGAAATTATTGCGAAATTTCACATGTGAATTTTAATCATTGGTGCAACCATTGCAAAAATTAAATCTTGTTAGGAAACCCTTTCCTCATTAACCAAGCAATATTTATTTTAGGAAATTCCAAATCTCAAAAAATAAATATTCTAAGTCAACGGGTTCAGAATAATGCAGAAAATATCATAAAAATAATTCAGTAAAAAACAGTTTTGAAAAACGAGCCAAAAACGGGAGGGAAACGGAAAACGGCACAGCCGGCCGGCCAGGCGCGCGCGCGCGCGCAGGCTCCTCTGCTTGCGCGCACAGCACGCGCCTGCGCCTAGCGCTTGCGCGCGCGGCTGGCACAGCGCGCGAGCTGTCCGCGCACGCTGGGCGCGCTGGCCGGGCGCGCGCAGGCCCCTGCCTGCACGCGCGCCCGGCCGCGCCCCTGTGCGCGCGGCCAGCGTGCTGCTGCTGCCGGTTCGCCGTTTTTCACTCCTTTTCGATTTTTCATGCAATTTTTCTGAACCACAAGATAAATTAAACCCTAGAACATGTATAAACACATTCAAGAAAACCAAGATCCAAAATCCCATGCAAAATTAAACGCCAATAATTATCTACGATAAACATGCTATAAACGTAAATTAAAACACGTTTATCATGCTTAAACGCACATAGCACATAGAATTCTAGGCCTATACACCGAACCGGGCTCTGATACCACTGAAAGAAATCTGTGGATCGTCCCGGGAGATTAACGCGAATAGCGGAAGCACGAAATAGTGCGTAATAAAATTACAAAGCATAATTAAACGGAATTTAAATCATGCATAATATACATAAACGAATCAAGGGGTGTGCCCTTGATTCTCCCGGGCGTTCGGTGTATCTCATGTTCAATAAAACACAACATGGAGGCCATAGAATTGAAACCGAAAAATAAAATTAAAGGACCTACCCGGTTGTAGTTTTGTCTTCGTTTCGGCTACACGCATTGTTCCCTGTTTTGCACCAAGATCTCAAATAAGAGACCCTCTAAATCATCTCACTCGCTCCACCGGAAAGCAAACAACCCTTGTGCTAGCAAGAAATTATTTTGGGGAGAAGAGACATCGATACACGCTATGAATTAACACAATTAATGTCTCTTATGTTCTTAACTTGAATAAATCAAAAAGAACAAAGTAATATTCTTGGAGAGTGAAAAATAGGGGTGGACGAATTTGAGAGAGAATTTTGAGAGATGAGAGTTGTAGAGAATGCTAGGTGTAAGTGTGTGTTTTTTTTTAAGTATTTATAGAAAATGGAATTCCTATTCCTTCTCAAACTCTTCCAAAGAGACACACTTTGACTAGGACTTTGACCTAGTCAAATCCTAGTCAAATTAGGCTTTGATTAAGTCAAATTAATCATGGCCATTCATCTCATCATTCTCTAGATCAAATCTTGTCCATCCATTTTGATGGGCTTTATGGAATGGGCTTTATTTAATTCTAAATTAAATAATCCCATGGACTTTATATTAAAATCCTATTTAATATACTAAGCCCATTAATTAATTAATGGAATGGACTTTATTTAATTCCAAATTAAATAGTCCATGGACTTTATATTAAATCCTATTTAATACCAAGCCCATTAATTAATTCCATAGAATGGGATTATTTAATTCTAAATTAAATAGTCCCATGGACTTTATATTAAATCCTATTTAATATACCAAGCCCACTAATTAATTAATTCACCCTTTTAATCTAATTAAAAGAAAAGCCCATGCTTTATAAAATTCATAAATCTAATTTATGAACTCAAGCTCGATTATTCCAAATAATTCATCGAGGCTTGAATCTCGAAGAAGTATAATTTAATTCCATTAAATTAAACCTTCTCCCGGAATTAATTCCAAATTAATTCCCTTTCATTTGGTGTAGCGGGTGTGACTCTTTAGGTTCACCTTTCAGCTAGACTTGGACCTAATTTTTGTTATTTCATAACCAAAGTAGTCCGTTACCATGGGTGGCCATCTAGCAACGGTCCATGGCACTAGAGACTAGGTGAATTTATGGTGTGAACATTTAGGCTCCGAGTTATACGCAGGTGCGGTCCTACCGACGCTCGATACGTACGGGTACGGTCCTACTGTCGCCTGTCTCCCGGCCTTTAGTCTAGGGGTCGGTTTCCATCGTTGACTAGGCAACTATGCATAATGGTCGAGATAGGTTTAACTCGACGTAGGAAATCCTTTCCCACTACATCAAGTGCTATGGCCATAGACTTTGTGAGTCTAAACCATCTCCGAGCGCATAAGAGATCTTGCTGTCATATCCTTTGACAGGGGACAGATCCTATCTTGGAATTCACCGTTCTTACATACTCCGACTGCACTGGACGAGGCTTATGATGACAATGTGATATAATCGGTCAAATTTCACCAGATCCAAGATACAGCCTTAGTATGTAGGGGACTGCCGTGATCCTCAAGTCCGAGGACTAATCCCGTACTATCGGAACCGGGAATACGAGTCATACCGACCAAGCCCGAGTAGCTTCTATATGACGATTCCCGTGAGTCACCTCAGTCGGCCGCTCCCCAGCAGGCCGACCCACTAACACTGCTTAGACGATCCTCGTCACCCGTCGATGAAACACGACAGCAGATACTTAGTGCAAGTCTCAAATGGATTCTCGATGCCCTGTCTCGAGATTCCTTTGACTTGGAGTATTTCAGACTGATTCGGCGAAACTGATTTCATGAACCTACCTCCAAGCGTAGTTCCAATTTTCCGAAATGTTATTTCAGTCTGTGGGCGTTTGTTGTGACATCGTAACGATGCAAGCAGTAAGTACAACAAACTCATGCCTATGAATCCTTACTGCATTCATTAACATAATATTATTTGTTCACAGATTGACGAATGGTTCTCAGAACAGCCAATACCATTGACTTTCTGGTCACCTATTCTAACAGTTATTAATTCATCCTCTTCAATATTATACTTGTTCGTTCGCTAGCACGACGTACAAGATACGTGGGTGGATTGCGTGTTACTATTTGGAGAGTCTCAAGAACAAGAGTTGGAGCAAATCGGGGAACAACGCGAGTAGCAGTTAGAAGACGAAAACGACAATCGGTAGGTTCCGATTTAATTTTTTGTTCCTTTTTATTTTTCAATCCTATGGCCTCCATGATTTGTTTATGCTTTTATTTTCATTAGATACACCGAATACCCGGGAAAATTCAAGGGCACACCCCTTGAACGTGTTTATTTATTTTATCAAAGCATGTTTAATTTTCGTATTTTAATTTTATACCGCGCTTCCGCATTCGCGCTATTTTCCCTGGACGATCCACAATCTTTCAGTGGTATCAGATACCGGTTCGGTGTATAGGACTAGGGTTTAATGTGCGTTTTAAGCATGAAACATGGTTTTGGCATGTTTTAAATAATTCTTGGTTTCTTGATTATTAAAGCGTGTCGTTTCTTGCTTTTAATTCATGTGATTATTGCATTGTTGGTATTTTTTTCTGTTTTTCTTGGAAAACGGGGGTGAAAATCGAACGAAGAACGAAGAAACGCCGCACGCGGACATGCCAGAGGCTGGCCGCGCGCAGCCGTGTGCAGAAGCCGGGCAGCCGCGCGCAGGCAAGGGAAGCCTGCGCGCAGCCGCCCGGCCAGATTCGCATGGCTGCGCGCAGCCCGCCAGGCGGACGCGCGGCCGGGCCTCAGGTAGGGAAGCCCGCGCGCGCGCGCCAGCCCAGTGTGCAGGAAGCCTGGGCGCCCGGACGCGTGGCCAAAGTGGAGAGTCCGTGCGCGCATAGGCACCAGGCGGCGCCAGGTGCGCGCGCACGCAGACGGTGGTGTCTGCGGGCGCGTGCATTGCGCATGGCAGATGTGCGGCTGGCGACTAGCAGGCCAGCGCGCGCGCGGGCAAGGGAGCCTGCGCGCGCGACAGCCTGCCGGAGCGGCAGGCCGCGTGGCCTGCTGCCGACCAGGCACGCGCGAGCGCAGGCAAGGGCCTGCGCGCGCGCCCGGTCTGGCAGCGGTTGCGCGCACGCCGGCTGGCTGCTGCCGGTGGCGGCGGCCGGTGTTGCTAGGGTTTCTCCCTATTTTTACTTTGTTTATTTTTCAGTTTTAATTTTTTAATTAATTCCGAATATTCATTTTGTTCAATTTTGCCTAAATTTCTAAGACATTATTTTTGGAAGTAAAATATATTGGATTTGGAATTCCGGGAATATTTTACTTCAAAAATAATGAGGGAAGGTTTTCCTAAAACGAGAAAATATTATTGCCAACGGTTATGCCATATTTTCACATGCTACGCATTTATTTATTAATTCATCTTGAATAATGATGATTGGTTATCATGTATTATTGGTATATTATTATTGTGTGATTAGATCATATAATTATGTGTGTTGGATGAAACGGATGATCACGAGCCCTAGACCGAATGTATGGTTTAATTTTATGTTGGGCCTGTGTGCCTCTTTTACTGCTTTCTCCTTCTCTCTTTCTAGTTGCCTTGGAATAATAAGGCATTCTATCTCCCTCCTTATGTACTCCCCCCGGGTTTTCGCTGGGGTTTCTATTTTTTAATATGTAATGAGAGTAGAATAGGAGTGAGGTCTTAATTTTTATGTAATTGATGGAGAAGAAGGAAGGTCCGCATGGAGAGCCCAGACTGGAGGTTCCAAGGCGTTTCCATGAAGTGAGGAAAGAGAAAAGAGACCAAGGCCGATCAGAATGATGATTGGGTTACTATTAATATAATAGTATAGGACCAACACTAGATTGACCATAAATCCACTGCGGGCTCAGTGGATCGCATAGGATTCGGACTCGTGATCATCCAACAGGGGCCTGCTAGGCTTTAATTTTGCATGTGGTTATTATGATGGATGAATGGCGTTTTTATTTATCATATAACTGCTATGGATGCATTTATTTATTACGCATTACGGATGAATGTGTAGATGTATTATGTTATGAGATCTCGGTCTTTACTACTCTCACATTGGTTGGACCAATGTCCAAATATTAGACCCTAGTCAAAATGGACATGAACTCTAAGAGTTTGTCCATGCCTTCCAATCCATGGGATAGTGAGGAAGCTGATTTAGGTCAATAACGTGGTCTCACGAGTCGTGGCACGTTATTGTACTTAAAAGAAGCTGCACTGTGTCATGAACGAAAAATAGACCACTATTACCTGTCTCACGAGTCGTGGGGGTAACAGTTGGTCTATGGCTCGGTCGGTTGGGTCGGGCCTAACGCTCAATTAACATGATTCGGTTCGAGTCCTCGGGATCATGTGAAAGGGTGAGGCAATAGTCTTGGGAATCTCGTGGAACGAGAATGGTATGGTATACCTCCCACAGAATTTTTTCCATGCGAATTGTAAAAGCGGGGTATGGGAATTGTGGATCCCAAGCCCACTAGGAAAGGGTTTCCCGAAAATCACGTTTGAGAGTACCGTGTTTTCGTATAAATAGTGGGAGCATTAAATGACTAAAGATCATGCACTTAATTTTTATCAAACCACCGTCTTTTATATTCTGCTGATCGCGAATTCTGTTTCAAATGTAGATTTAAAAATGTCTAAGAACCCACTTTCAACCCTTCTTGAGACAAATAAATTCAATGGAACCAATTATAACGACTGGTTGCGTAATCTCAGGATAGTCTTGGATTACGAGAACCAAGGCTACGTCATGGACGAGCCTCTCCCTAGGACCTTACCGGAAGGATCCACGCCGGAAGAACGTGAGACGTTCGAGACTTGGCATAAGGATAAACGGAAGGTCCGTAGCGTCATACTTGTTTCTATGACGAATGAGATTCAGAAGCAGTATGAAAGGCTAGATGATGTCCCTTCCATCATAGCTCACCTTAAGGATTGCTATGCAGTCCCGGACCAGCATACTAGGTATGTCGCGATCAAGGCGTTCTTTGGAACCAAAATGACAAAAGGATCATTACTAGGTATGTCGCGATCAAGGCGTTCTTTGGAACCAAAATGACAGAAGGATCATCTGTACAAGAGCACGGGGTTAAAATGCTTACCCTGGTGGAAAAGCTCGAGGACCTAAAGGCAGGTCTCGATAATGAAACGTACATAGATGTGATCCTTCAGTCACTCCCACCCTCCTTTGACCAATTTATTGTCACCTACAACATGAACGCACTTGAGAAGGGCATTCATGAGTTGATTAATATGTTGGTGCAGTACGAGGCAACGACTAAGAAGTCCACGCCTTCGGTATTGTTTGGAGGTGCTTCAACTTCCAAAACGAAAGGCAAAGGTGCCGGACGTTCGAAAAAAGAAGAAAGGGAAGGGAAAGGCCGTCAAAGCAGCTACGAACACTAAGAGTGTTCCCATTGCCAAAGAGGGGAAAGGCAAAGGAAAGGGAAAGGTTGTCTCCAACCAACAGTCGAAGGCATATGACATATGTATCACTTGTCGTGAGAAAGGGCATTGGAAGAGAGAGTGCCCCAAGCTCTTCTCTAACCAAGGTATATTTGTGATTGAGGTTAATATGGTCACTAATTCTGCCTCTTGGGTATTAGATACCGGCTGTGGAGCTCACATTTGCAATGATTTGCAGGTGCTGAAAAGAAGTAGAAAACTGGGTAGCGGGAAAATGATCCTGAAGCTTGGGAATGGCAAGACCATCTCGGCAGAAGCAGTAGGATCTACTACTCTAGTAGTTAGTGATAGTATTAGTATAGAATTAGAGCAAGTTTATTTTGTACCTAGTATGATTAAAAACATCATTTCCATTCCATTGTTAGACAATAGTGGTTATGAGTTTATGATCAATAAAAATTGCTTTTATTTGATGAGTCTTGTCTAAGTGGGAAAATGACCAAGAAGCCCTTTGTAGGACAAAGCAGGCTTGCCACAGGTCTGTTGGACTTGGTCTATACAGACGTTTGTGGACCACTAAGGACGCAGGCCCAAGGTGGGTTCTCCTACTTCATAACCTTTACCGATGATCATTCACGGTATGGTTATGTTTACCTAATGAGGTACAAGTCTGAAGCTCTTGAGAGGTTTAAAGAATTCAGACTTGAAGTGGAGAACCAGACCAACTGCAAAATTAAAGTCCTACGGTCAGACCGAGGCGGTGAATACCTTAGTATCGAGTTCCTTAATTATCTAAAAGAAAATGGTATAATATCTGAATAGACCCCTCCCGGGACACCACAATTGAATGGTGTCTCTGAAAGGAGGAATCGAACTTTGTTGGACATGGTTCGATCCACGATGAGTTTTATCAAATTGCCCTTGTCCTTTTGGGGCTATGCGTTGGAAACGAAGGCCAAATTGCTAAATTTGGCGCGTACCAGTGTATTGACCCAAACGCCATATGAGATATGGCACGGCAAGCCTGCATCCTACAACTACTTGAAAGTGTGGGGTAGCCCCGCATACGTCAAGAGGTTAGTGGGAGATAAGCTAGAATCCAGGTCTAGCTTATGCAGGTTCTTTGGATACCCTAAAGAAACTGCGGGTTATTACTTCTATGACCCTTGGAACAAAAGGTGTTTGTTTCAAGTAATGCAGTATTCTTGGAGCAAGGCTTCCCAGAGGATGTCCAACCTGATGAGCTGATCTTTGAGGAATCAAGTGATGGAATCCAGCCATCAGAGGTAGCCGCGGAACCCTCACTTAGAGGATTCAGGATAGACACCCGAAGGGCTGACCAACCTCGAGAAGTCCAACATGCGAGGCATGAAGGACAGCCTCTGGAACAGCCAGCCCCGGTCCCTGAACCTCCGACTCCGATACAGTCAGCGCCCACAGTCACCACTGACGTTACCGTCCTCCGTAGGTCTACTAGATAGTCCAGACCTCCAGTGAGATATGGCTTTCTAAATACGACCGGTCTTTTGGATAACGATCCTAAGACATATGGAGAAGCGATTTCTGACATCGACTTCGGAAATGGCTTGAGGCCATGAAAACCGAAATGGACCCCATGAACGAGAACCAAGTCTGGAGACTTGTAGATCCACCGAAAGGTGTTAAGCTAGTGGGCTGTAAGTGGGTCTACAAGCGCGAAATTGGCGTTGATGGAGAAGTGACAACCTTCAAGGCTAGGCTTGTAGCCAAGGGATACACTCAACGACCCGGGGTCGATTTTGAGGATACTTACTCGCCAGTAGCCATGGCTAAATCCATTCAGATCCTGCTCGCCATAGCAGCATGGTATGACTATGAGATATGGCAGATGGACGTGAAAACGACCATCCTTAACGGTTTCGTTGAGGAAGAGATCTATATGGATCAGCCGGAGGGTTTCACAGTCACTGGAGAGGAACAGAAGGTCTGTCGTCTCCAGAAGTCCATCTATGGCCTCAAACAAGCATCCCGAAGTTGGAACATTCGCTTTGATGAAGTAATACGGGGTTATGACTTCATCAAGAACGAATCCGACCCTTGTGTATACAAAAAGGTCAGTGGGAGCTCTATAGTGTTCCTAGTACTTTATGTGGATGACATTCTACTCAATGGTAATGACGTTAGAATGTTGGGGGACACAAAAGCATGGTTGTCAACCCAGTTTTCCATGAAGGACTTGGGTGAAGCCTCCTACATCCTAGGCATCCAGATCGTCAGGAACAGATCTAAAAGGATGTTAGGGCTCACCCAAACCTCGTATATGGAGAAAGTCCTAAAGAGATATCGAATGGACAACTCCAAACGAGGATTCCTTCCCATGAGGCATGGGATCAAGTGTTAGAATAGGTGACCATGTAAGCCAATCTTGGCAGGAAAATGTAACCGATGTCTAGACAATTTCAATGTGTGTTTGATAAATCATTTATGAATAAAGAAGTGAGATTCATATGGCGTTACTTTGTTTGCGTTCACTTATACATTTCTATTACATATCTGTTCGCGATGCAAACAAAGCCCACGGGGTGAGAATCTATTTCGGGGACTGGGACTACGCTGGCGGTAGGTCCATGAAATTAGTCTTGCCGAATCAGTCCGGAAAACTCCAAGTCAAGGAATCTCGAAAATGGGTACCGAGATTCCCTTTGAGACTTGCACTAAGCACCTGCTGTCGTGTTTCATCGACGGGTGACGAAGGTCGTCTAAGCAGTGTTAGTGGGTTAGCCTGCTAGGAAGCAGCTGACTGAGGTGACTCGCGGGAACCGTCTTACTGAGGACCTTGAGTATGGTCAGCAAGGTATGACGTGTATTCTCGGTTCCAACAGTACAGGTCAAGTCCTTTGACTTGAGGAACTATTGAGTTTACCTGTATATGAGGTCTGTATCTTAGATATGGTGAGAGATCGCCAAGAAGCACTTGAGTAGTCATAAGCCATGTCAAGTGCAGCTCTGGTATACTGAGTGACAGTAGTTTCCAAGAAAGGATCTGTCTTCTGTCAAAAGGCATTGACAGTTGAGTCTCACATATGCTCTGTCTTGTCCCTTAAATTTGTGGCCACAGTAACTGAACAGAAGGGAAGGATTCCCTTGCGGCGTTTAGTAAGGACAGACCGACACTTAGGTTCAAAATGGGTACCTGCATTTTCCGTGCCCTAGACCCTAAGTGGTGAGACCGTAGACAGAAGGACAAGTTTACTGTTAGAGCCTAAATGTTCATCCCCGAATATTTCACCTAGTCTCTAGTGCCATGGACCATTGCTAGATGGCCACCCATGGTAACAGACGGATTCTAGGAATCCGACCAAGTCTAGTTGAAAGGTGAACCTAAAGAGTCACACACTATCCACACACATTTAGTATTTAATTTAGAATTAAATATTGGATAAAAGGAATGATTAAATTGGATTTAATCGGGTCCTTTATTTTCTTAGAGAATTAATTCCTTCTATTTGACAAAAAGAATTAAATTAATAAATTAGATTTATTAAGGGAATTTATTTAATGGGCTTAAAATAAATATTTATATTTATTTGGCCTCTTGGAATATTTAAATAGGTTTTAATATTCCATTAAATAAAATCAACGGTTGAGATGGAAAGGGGAGATGGAAGGCTAGGATTGGTTTGACTAGGTCAAACACTAGTTTGACTAGGACTTTGACTAGGTCAAAATCCTAGTCAAATTAGAGTTCTTAGAGTTGGAGTTTAAAGAGGATTAAAATCCTCCTCTATATAAACCTCTAGCTTCCAACAATTGAAGGATGATGATTCTTGAAAACGCACACAACACTGTTAGAATAGGTGATTGGCTGTTCTGAGAACCATTCGTCAATCTGTGAACAAGTAATATTATGTTAATGAATGTAGTAAGGATTCATAGGCATGAGTTTGTTGTACTTACTGCTTGCATCGTTACGATGTCACAACAAACGCCCACAGACTGAAATAACATTTCGGGAAATTGGAACTACGCTTGGAGGTAGGTTCATGAAATCAGTTTCGCCGAATCAGTCTGAAATACTCCAAGTCAAAGGAATCTCGAGACAGGGCATCGAGAATCCATTTGAGATTTGCACTAAGCATCTGCTGTCGTGTTTCATCGACGGGTGACGAGGATCGTCTAAGCAGTGTTAGTGGGTCGGCCTGTTGGGGAGCGGCCGACTGAGGTGACTCGCGGGAATCGTCATATGGAAACTACTCGGGCTTGGTCGGTATGACTCGTATTCCCGATTCCGATAGTACGGGATTAGTCCTCGGACTTGAGGATCACGGTAGTCCCAACATACTAAGGCTATATCTTGGATCTGGTGAAATTTGACCGATTATATCACATGGTCATCATAAGCCTCGTCCAGTGCAGTCGGAGTATGTAAGAATGGTGAATTCCAAGATAGGATCTGTCCCCTGTCAAAGGATATGACAGCAAGATCTCCTATGCGCTCGGAGATGGTTTAGACTCACAAAGTCTATGGCCATAGCACTTGATGTAGTGGGAAAGGATTTCCTACGTCGAGTTAAACCTATCTCGAGCATTATGCATAGTTGCCTAGTCAACGATGGGAACCGACCCCTAGACTAAAGGCCGGGAGACAGGCGACAGTAGGACCGTACCCGTACGTATCGAGCGTCGGTAGGACCGCACCTGCGTATAACTCGGAGCCTAAATGTTCACACCATAAATTCACCTAGTCTCTAGTGCCATGGACCGTTGCTAGATGGCCACCCATGGTAACGGACTACTTTGGTTATGAAATAACAAAAAGTAGGTCCAAGTCTAGCTGAAAGGTGAACCTAAAGAGTCACACCCGCTACACCAAATGAAAGGGAATTAATTTGGAATTAATTCCGGGAGAAGGTTTAATTTAATGGAATTAAATTATACTTCTTGGAGATTCAAGCCTCGATGTATTATTTGGAATAATCGGGTTTGAGTTCATAAATTAGATTTGTGAATTTTATAAAGCATGGGCTTTCCTTTTAATTAGATTAAAAGGGTGAATTAATTATTTAGTGGGCTTGGTATATTAAATAGGATTTAATATAAAGTCCATGGGACTATTTAATTTAGAATTAAATAAGTCCTTTCCATTAATTAATTAATGGGCTTAGTATATTAAATATGATTTAATATAAAGTCCATGGGAATATTTAATTTAGAATTAAATAGGCCCATTCCATAAAGCCCATCAAAATGGATGGACAAGATTTGATCTAGAGAATGATGAGATGAAGGGCCATGATTAATTTGATTTAATCAAAGTCTAATTTGACTAGGATTTGACTAGGTCAAAATCCTAGTCAAAGTGTGTCTCTTTGGAAGAGTTTGAGAAGGAATAGGAATTCCATCTTCTATAAATACTTAAAAAACACACACTCACACCTACTATTCTCTACAACTCTCATCTCCATTCTCCCTCAAATTTTCGTCCATCCCCTTCTTTTCTCTCCAAGAATTATACTTTGTTCTTCTTGATTTTATTCAAGTTAAGAACATAAGAGACATTGATTGTGTTAATTCATAGCGTGTATCGATGTCTCTTCTCCCCAAATAATTTCTTGCTAGCACAAGGGTCGTTTGCTTTCCGGTGGAGCGAGTGAGATAATTTAGAGGGTCTGTTCTTGAGATCTTGGTGCAAAACGGGGAACAATGCATGTAGCCGAACGAAGACAAAACTACAACAGGGTAGGTTCTTTAATTTCGTTTTTTTCGGTTTCAATTCTATGGCCTCCATGTTGTGTTTTATTGAACATGAGATACACCGAACGTCCGGGAGAATCAAGGGCACACCCCTTGATTCGTTTATGTATATTATGCATGATTTAAATTCCATTTAATTATGCTTTGTAATTTTTTTATTACGCACTATTCCGCGCTTCCGCTATACGCGTTAATCTCCCGGGCCGATCCACACATTCTTTCAGTGGTATCAGAGCCCGGTTCGGTGTATAGGCCTAGAATTCTATGTGCTATGTGCGTTTAAGCATGATAAACGAGTTTTAATTTACGTTTATAGCATGTTTATCGTAGATATTTATTGGCGTTTAATTTTGCATGGGATTTTGGATCCTGGTTTTCTTGAATATGTATAGACATGTTCTAGGGTTTAATTTATCTTGTGGTTCAGAAAAATTACATGAAAAGTCGAAAAGGAGTGAAAAACGGCGAACCGGCAGCAGCAGCACGCTGGCTGCGCGCACAGGGGCGCGGCCGGGCGCGCGTGCAGGCAGGGGCCAGCGCGCGCGCTGTGCCTGTCGCGCGCGCGGCCGCGCGCGCACGATATGTGCTGGGCGCGCGTGTGCGCCTAGCCGGCCGGCTGTGCCGTTTTCCGTTTCTCTCCCGTTTTTGGCTCGTTTTTTCAAAACTGTTTTTACTGAATTATTTTTATAATATTTTCTGCATTATTCTGAACCTGTTGACTTAGAATATTTATTTTTTGAGATTTGGAATTTCCTAAAATAAATATTGCTTGGTTGATGAGGAAAGGGTTTCCTAACAAGATTTAATTTTTGCAATGGTTGCACCAATGATCAAAATTCATATGTGAAATTTCGCAATAATTTCTGCATTTTATAATGTTGGACATCATGGTTATTTTATGGTTTGAGCATGAGTAGATCTTAACATGTATTAATATTGCACGAATGTTGGATTTTGGAATTCTTGAATAAATGGGCATATTCTTGAATTGTTGATTTTTGTGTTTCAGAAAATTTGACAAAGGATGATCACAAAGCCCCTAGACCGCATGTATGGTTTATTTACATTTATTTGTTGGGTTGTGGCCTGTGTGCCTCTTTATTTTCCTCTCTGTCTCTCTTCTAGTGCCTTGGAATAATAAGGCTTTCTCTCTCCCTCCCAATGTACTCCCCCCAAATGTTTAATTGGGGTTTCTTATTTTATGATGTAATGAGAGTAGAATTAGTGGTGAGGTTTTATTTCTTTTTGTAAATAAAAGCTGCAAGAGAAGATAAGCCCAAGGTGTAGGAGGCCCATGGAGGTTGCCATCAGATGGCCCACGGAGTATCCATGGAGAAGAAGCCCGGTGTAGGCCCACGATGGAGAGCCCAAGAAGATAAAGAGGACTTACAAGGCCCATTGCATGTAATGGGTTATTAAATCTTGTAATAGTGTAGGGCCTACCCTTAGATTGACCATAGATCCACTGCGGGCTCAGTGGGTCGCATAGGTTTGGGCTTGTGATCATCCTACAGGGGCGTGCTAGGCTTTATTTTGCATGCGATGCGTATTATATGCTTATGATTATTCTATATGCTTTATGTATGGTTACATTCACGCTTAGAATATTTCTGACATAACGCATCCAATGCAATACTTAATATATGTGATGAGGTCTCGTTCTATCAAAACTCTCACTTGGTTGAACCAAGTTAAATATAGACCCTTAATAAATGGACTAGGACTCTGGGAGTCTGTCCAAGCCTTCCATCCATGGCAAAAGTGAGGAAGATCTTTTAGGTCGATAGCGTGGTCTCACGAGTCGTGGCACGACTATCGTGCTTAAAAGTAGCTGCACTTTGTCATGAACGATTAGTAGACTGCTGTTACCTGTCTCACGAGTCGTGGAGGTAGCAGTGAGTCTATGAATCGGTTGATTGGGTTGGGTCTAACGCCCGAATAACGTGATTCGCTTGGAGTCCTCGGGATCACGTGAAAGGGTGAGGCAATTATCTTGGGAATCTCGTGGAACGAGAATGGTATGGAATACCTCCCACGGGTTCTTTTCCCATGCGAATCGTAAAAGCGGGGTATGGGGGAGATCGCTGTGGATCCTGAGCCCACTAGGAAAGGATTTTCCGAAAACAACGTTTGGGAGTGCCGTGTTTTCATAGAAATAGTGGGAGAGGTTAAGGACTAAAGACCGAGACTTAACCAAAATATTACTTCATTCTGCTTATTATTTTCTGTTTCATATATGTTGTGAATGTCTAAGAATCCACCAAACACATCACTAAGAGGCTCATTAAAAGGGAACCAATTACACGAATTGATTGCGAAATCTTAAGATGGTCTTAGATTTCCAGAACCTTAACTCACATACCGGAATGAGGACGTTCCTCAGCCCTTGCCGGAGGGGTCGACAACTAAGGCAACGCTTGGCGTTCAAAAGTTGAAGGATGACCACCGTCAAGTAGGATATAATGATGTTGGCTCAAACTATGCTTCGTTTGCATCATGTCTATATGGTCCTCGACCAGCATGTGTTAGAATAGGTGACCATGTAAGCCAATTTTGGCGGGTATATGTAACCTATGTCTAGACAATTATGGGTGTTTGATAAATCATTGATGAATAAAGAAGTGAATTTCATTTGGCATTACTTTGTTTGTGTTCACTTTTCTATATCTGTTCACTACGCAAACAAAGCCCACGGACTGAGAATCAATTTCGGGGACTGGGACTACGCTTGGAGGTAGGTCCATGGAATCAGTCTTCCCGAATCAGTCCGGAAATCTCCAAGTCAAGGAATCCCGAAAATGGGTACCGGGATTCCATTTGAGACTTGCACTAAGCACCTGCTGTCGTGTTTCATCGACGGGTGACGAGGGTCGTCTAAGCAGTGTTTAGTGGGTTAGCATGCGAGGACGCAGCTGACTGAGGTGACTCGCGGGAACCGTCTTACGGAGGACCTTGAGTACGGTCAGCAAGGTATGACGTGTATTCCCGGTTCCAACGGTACAGGTCAAGTCCTTTGACTTGAGGAATTGCTGAGTTTACCTGTACATCAGGGCTGTATCTTAGATATGGTGAGAGATTGCCAGAATTCTCTTTGGTAGTCATAAGCCATGTCTAGTGCAGTTCTGGTGTGCAAAGTGATAGTAGTTTCCAAGAAAGGATCTGTCTCCTGTCAATAGGTTTTGGCAGTTGAGTCTCATGTATACTCTAGGTCTTGTCCCTAAAACTGTGGCCACAGTGACTGAACAGAAGGGAAGGATTCCCTTGCGGCGTTTAGTGAGGACAGACCGACACTTAGGTCCAAAATGGGTACCTACATTTTCCGTGCCCTAGACTCTAAGTGATGAGACCGAAGACAGAAGGACAAGTGTACTGTTAGAGCCTAAATGTTCATCCCTGAATATTTCACCTAGTCTCTAGTGCCATGGACCGTTGCTAGATGGCCACCCATGGTAACGGAAGGATTCTAGGAATCCGACCAAGTCTAGCTGAAAGGTGAACCTAAAGAGTCACACACTATCCACACACATTTAGATATTTAATTAGGAATTAAATATTGGAGTGAAGGAATGATTAAATTGGATTTAATCGGGTCCTTTATTTTTCTTGGTCTTGGAGAAATAATTCCTTCTATTAGATATAAGGAATTAAATTGATAAATTAGATTTATCAAAGGGATTTATTTAATGGGCTTAAAATAATATTTATATTTATTTTAGCCTCTTGGAAATATTTAAATAGGTTTTAAATATTCCATTAAATTAAATTAAATCAACGGTTGAGATCAATGGGAGAGATGGATGGCTAGGATTGTTTTGACTAGGTCAAAACACTACTTTGACTAGGACTTTGACTAGGTCAAAATCCTAGTCAAATTAGAGTTCTTAAAAGAGGAGTTTAAAGAGGATTAAACTCCTCTTCTATATAAACCCCTAGCATCCTACAAGTTGAAGGATGATGAAACTCCAACACACACACTACAACACACACACACGGATTCTCTCTCCCTCTCTCTCGTCCGATTCTCTCTCTCCCTCTCCAAGAAATATTTTCTTGGTTCTTTTTGTTCTTGGAACATTAAGAACTTGATGAATCATTACCATTAATCCATAATGTGTTATTGATTCATCCACTCCAAAAAACATAAACTTGTTCGTCGCTAGCACGACGTGCAAGATACGTGGGTGGATCGTGTGTCACGATTTGGAGGGTCTCAAGACGAGATCTTGGTGCAAAACGGGGAACAACGCTTGTAGCCGTTGAAGACGAAAACGACAACGGGTAGGTCTCGTTTTAATTTTTCGTCCTCTCTTTAATTTCCAACCCTATGGCCTCCATGATTTATTTTATGTTATTCGATCATGAGATACACCGAACGCCCGGGAAATTTCAAAGGCACACCCTTTGAAACGTGTTTTAATTTAAAAGCATGTTTAAATTCCGCATTTATTTTTTAATTATACCGCGCTTCCGCATTCGCGCTTTTCCCGGGACGATCCACAATTCCTTTCAGCATGTGGGGTAAAATGCAGCGAAGGCATGTTTGGAGCTAAGATGACGGAAGGGATGTCGGTACAAAGAACATGGAGTGATGATGCAATCCCTAGTGGAGAAGCTCAAAAGACCTCCACGTCAGTCTTGAAAAAGAGACGTACATTGACATGATCCTTCAGTCTCTTCCTCCCTCCTATGAACCATTAATTATCAACATGAATGAGCTTAGAAAAAGATCTTCATAGGTTGGTAATTATGTTGGTCTAGTACGAAGCAACGATTGCAAAATCTGCGCCGTCGGTACTAGTAGGAGAGGCTTCAACCTCCATAGCGAAAGGCAAGGGTGCCAGACGCTAAAAGAGGAAGAAAGGTAAGGTCACATCAACTATTGCAGCACTTCAAGTGTTGTTCCTTTACAACACAAGGTGGAGGTAAAGGAAAGAGCAAAAGGTTCAAGCAGTCAAGTTCATAGATTCTAAGAACGTAAGCATTCACTGTCGTAAAGAGGGCCATTGGAAAAGGGAGTATCCTAAACCTCTCTCCAATGTAAGTAAAATTTGATATTGAGTATTGACATGATCACTTTTACTCTATTTTGTATTTGATACCATTCCTATCACTAATCTGCGGGTGGTTTGCAGAAAGTGAATAAGGACTTAAAAGCCAAGAACAGTTCTAGGATTCAACAATGGCAAGGTCCATTGATGAAAAGGACTAGAGACTTGTTAGGGCCCATAATCGTGATCATGTTAGGATAATATAGAAATTACGTAACCTAGCATGATCAAAAGTATGTCTCTTTGTTGGACAAAGGTTTTATTACATACATATTTGATCAAACAAAATTATTGAATATTGATTCATGTTTGCTAGTACGTAAATTCCTAAAATACCATCCCATAAAAGGTTTATGGATACTCAAAATTCAAATTATCTAAATGGATTAATCAAGACCAACTTACAGATTTGGCATCTACAACAGCTAGGACGTTTCTTCTTATTAAAAGATAAGTAAATTGGAAAGTTCGATGAATCTAGAAATAGATGATTCGAATCGACTAAATTTACAAGTCTTTTATGAAGAAGAAAGTCCGAAAGCTCTTTGTTGGACAAAGTAGGCTTGCCAAATAGTCTATTGGAAGGGAGCCAATAAGACAACTGTAGGTTACCAATACACAAAATCATAAGAGGGTTCAAAAGTCTAAAGGTCCCATAGGAGGTTTGGGAATTAGACTTAAGGAGGTGAACCATAAATGGTTGCAAAATTAAACCTGTTTCGATAGGATCGAAAAGGCCGTGTATTTAGTGGGAGCTCTTGAGCATCCAAGTTGAGAATAGGAATTCTCAATGAAACGTTTCCTGTAAAGGCCAAGTATGACGGTCTCTGATAAAGGGAACGATTGAATCTCGTTGGACGAAGATCGATCGAAGTTTCGCCCAATTACCTTAACCCGTGTAAACGTAGACTCAAAATTGCCAACGTAAGGAACGTGGCACTTTGCTAGGAGTCACGCACAAGGAGCCATGGTTTGGCAAGCCTGTGTCCCGACAAAGTCCTTGAGCATGTAGAAGGATCCTACATACGTCAAGGGACTAGTGGGAGACAAATTAGACTCAGTCTCTAATTTGTACAAATTTACGACAGAATAATACTAACGTTGCTTAGAATTGCATCTCTTAAATTGATCATATTCCAAGAACGAACCGAATGTCGTAAGAGGTACGAGTGATCGGGATATGTTCGGTCAAATTTGGATAGTAATCCAAATGACCCGCGGAACGTGATGTTGGACATCATAGTAGGATTTATGGAGAGGAGCCATAGAATCCGCTAGGAAATTCAAACAAGGTTTGAAACACCGCATAACTGGAATATTCATTTTGACGAGCTCATACGGAGCATGACTCGGTCTTAAACGACGTACGTGATCAGTGGGAGTAGAAATGGTGTTCCATGTTTTTAAGTGTGTAATGCCTTGATCCATGGATGAATTGAAGACATTACGAATCACTAAAACACAACTGTAACTCACGAAAATTCTCCATGACATTTTAAGGGTTCCCACATACATATCATGAAATGAGTTCTTTAAAGATTCAGTCAGTGATAGACTGATGAGAAAACTCAAACATGTAGAGGGACAAGTTGTTCGAGACTCAGTCATAGTAAGACTGATGAGAAAACTTGGATACTATGCATAAAGCATCAAGCCATTCAAGACTTAGTCACGGTGGACTAATGAGAAGGCTTGGATGTTGAGTATCCCCTACGTCTTAACCCTAGGCAAACATATGATATGTTTACTCGGTGCATAGGAACCAATGTTGGGAGTGCTTCTAGCATGGCTCAACATAAATCGGTAATGCACTGAAGGGTTGAAGACAGCAATCAAGAACGATCCTTAGTACCTGAATAAGGACTAAAGATGGGTTCATGATGCACCGTCTGTTGAGAAGTTTCTTTGGAAGGCTAAAGCGATACTAGCTTCCAAAGAATAAGTGAAAACCAGTTAGTCTCAAAGGTATGCACAGTCAGGCCCAATGACGAGTGCATCGGATAGTGGTCACTGATGAAGACCGCGTCCATAGGATGGACGTGGCGCCTAGCACGACCAAGCCATGTTCGCCTATATGGCAGGCAACTTGGCTATGGGAGTATTGGCATGAGATCTCATCACAAGATCCATGAAAATATTTCTTAGACAACCACCATCTCTAGGAGGCAATGGTGGATAGAGGTAACACGGTTAGACCGTATTGCTTCGCAAGGAAATATAAGTGGACTCACAATACCTTAGTCGGTATCGTAGATTACTCATACTCAGAGGATTCTGAACAAAGTGGGTAATTGACTTATTGGTCAAGTGGGAGATTGTTAGAATAGGTGACCAGAAAGTCAATGGTATTTGCTGTTCTGAGAACCATTCGTCAATCTGTGAACAAGTAATATTATGTTAATGAATGTAGTAAGGATTCATAGGCATGAGTTTGTTGTACTTACTGCTTGCATCGTTACGATGTCACAACAAACGCCCACAGACTGAAATAACATTTCGGAAAATTGGAACTACGCTTGGAGGTAGGTTCATGAAATCAGTTTCGCCGAATCAGCCTGAAATACTCCAAGTCAAAGGAATCTCGAGACAGGGCATCGAGAATCCATTTGAGACTTGCACTAAGACACTGCTGTCGTGTTTCATCGATGGGTGACGAGGATCATCTAAGCAGTGTTAGTGGGTCGGCCTGTTGGGGAGCGGCCGACTGAGGTGACTCGCGGGAATCGTCATATGGAAACTACTTGGGCTTGGTCGGTATGACTCGTATTCCCGGTTCCGATAGTACGGGATTAGTCCTCGGACTTGAGGATCACGGCAGTCCCCTACATACTAAGGCTATATCTTGGATCTGGTGAAATTTTGACCGATTATATCACATGGTCATCATAAGCCTCGTCCAGTGCAGTCGAAGTATGTAAGAACGGTGAATTCCAAAATAGGATCTGTCCCCTGTCAAAGGATATGACAGCAAGATCTCCTATGCGCTCGGAGATAGTTTAGACTCACAAAGTCTATGGCCATAGCACTTGATGTAGTGGGAAAGGATTTCCTACGTCGAGTTAAACCTATCTCGAGCATTATGCATAGTTGCCTAGTCAACGATGGGAACCGACCCCTAGACTAAAGGCCGGGAGACAGGCGACAGTAGGACCGTACCCGTACGTATCGAGCGTCCGTAAGACCGCACCTGCGTATAACTTGGAGCCTAAATGTTCACACCATAAATTCACCTAGTCTCTAGTGCCATGGACCGTTGCTAGATGGCCACCCATGGTAACGGACTACTTTGGTTATGAAATAACAAAAAGTAGGTCCAAGTCTAGCTGAAAGGTGAACCTAAAGAGTCACACCCGCTACACCAAATGAAAGGGAATTAATTTGGAATTAATTCCGGGAGAAGGTTTAATTTAATGGAATTAAATTATACTTCTTGGAGATTCAAGCCTCGATGTATTATTTGGAATAATCGGGCTTGAGTTCATAAATTAGATTTATGAATTTTATAAAGCATGGGCTTTCCTTTTAATTAGATTAAAAGGGTGAATTAATTATTTAGTGGGCTTGGTATATTAAATAGGATTTAATATAAAGTCCATGGGACTATTTAATTTAGAATTAAATAATCCCATTCTATGGAATTAATTAATGGGCTTGGTATATTAAATAGGATTTAATATAAAGTCCACGGGACTATTTAATTTAGAATTAAATAAGTCCTTTCCATTAATTAATTAATGGGCTTAGTATATTAAATATGATTTAATATAAAGTCCGTGGGAATATTTAATTTAGAATTAAATAGGCCCATTCCATAAAGCCCATCAAAATGGATGGACAAGATTTGATCTAGAGAATGATGAGATGAAGGGCCATGATTAATTTGACTTAATCAAAGTCTAATTTGACTAGGATTTGACTAGGTCAAAATCCTAGTCAAAGTGTGTCTCTTTGGAAGAGTTTGAGAAGGAATAGGAATTCCATCTTCTATAAATACTTAAAAAACACACACTCACACCTACTATTCTCTACAACTCTCATCTCCATTCTCCCTCAAATTTTCGTCCATCCCCTTCTTTTCTCTCCAAGAATTATACTTTGTTCTTCTTGATTTTATTCAAGTTAAGAACATAAGAGACATTGATTGTGTTAATTCATAGCGTGTATCGATGTCTGTTCTCCCCAAATAATTTCTTGCTAGCACAAGGGACGTTTGCTTTCCGGTGGAGCGAGTGAGATGATTTAGAGGGTCTCTTCTTGAGATCTTGGTGCAAAACGGGGAACAATGCATGTAGCCGAACGAAGACAAAACTGCAACCGGGTAGGTTCTTTAATTTCGTTTTTTTTCGGTTTCAACTCTATGGCCTCCATGTTGTGTTTTATTGAACATGAAATACACCGAACGCCCGGGAGAATCAAGGGCACACCCCTTGATTCGTTTATGTATATTATGCATGATTTAAATTTCATTTAATTATGCTTTGTAATTTTTTTATTTCGCGCTTCCGCTATACGCGTTAATCTCCCGGGCCGATCCACACATTCTTTCAAACACACACTCTCCCTCTCCTCTCTCTCGTCCGCCTCTCTCTCTCTCACTCTCCAAGAAAATTTTTTTTCTTGTTCTCTTGTTCTTGGAACATTAGAACTAAGGAAGATCAATCCCGTTAATTCATAATGTGTGGTTGATCTATCCTCTCCAAAAAATACTTGTTCGTTGCTAGCACGACGGGCAAGAATACGTGGGTGGATCGTGTGTCACGATTTGGAGGATCTCAAGAACGAGATCTTGGTGCAAAACGGGGAACAACGCGTGTAGCCGTTGAAGACGAAAACGACAACGGGTAGGTCTTGTTTTAAATTTTTCATCCCTCTCTTTAATTTCACAAACCATATGGCCTCCATGATTGTTGTATGCTTTAATTCATGAGATACACCAAACACCCGGGAAATTTCAAAGGCACACCCTTTGAACGTGTTCTTTACTTTAATTAAGCATGTTTTAAATTCCGCAATTTTATTTTATACCGCGCTTCCGCATTCGCGCAATTTCCCGGGATGATCCACAATCTCTTTCATCAAGTTGTCCAAGAAACAGTCCCCGCAGACTGATGAGGAACTTGAAAGGATGAAAGTCATCCCCTATGCTTCTGCCGTAGGAAGCATCCAATATCCGGTCCACTGCACCAGGCCTGACATTGCTTACGCTTTGAGCGTAACAAGCAGATATCAGTCCTGCGCAGGAGAGGCACATTGGAATGCTGTTAAGGGCATCCTTAAGTACCTAAGGAGGACTAAGAACATGTTCTTAGTCTATGGCAATGGAGAACTGATTCTGGAAGGCTTTAGCGACGCTAGCTTCCAGTCTGATGACGATGATGCCAAGTCTCAATCGGGTTACGTATTCAAACTCAATGGAGGAATAGTGGCTTGGAAAAGTTCCAAGCAAGCAACCACTGCTGACTCCACCACAGAGGCTGAATACATAGCAGCTTCAGTGTTAGAATAGGTGACCAGAAAGCCAATAGGTTTTGGCGATTTGTAACCTATCTGACAACTTGATGAAAATGTAATATTATTATGTGATGAATAAGATGAGTGTTCGTCACCAATGGTACCTTCTTTGTTGCGCTCATCTTACATTTATTAAAATGGTGTTTAACTTATATCGCAACAAAGCCCACAGACTATGGATAACAACTCGTGCAGTTGGGCCACGCATTGGATGGTGGTCATGAAACCAACTGATTAAGAGTTGGGTCTGAAACGTTCCAAGTCGAGGACCTCGAGACAGGGCATCCAGAGTCCTATTGGGACTTGCGTCAAGAGTCGTGTTCATTGGATGAGTGTCGTGTTTCATCGGCGACAGGCGTGGGACGCCTACACGATCTTGATGGGTTGGTCGACTGGGGTCGAGCCGACTGGACTGACTCGCGGGGGATCATCATATGGAAGCCTTGGAGGCTTGGTCGGTATGATTGGTTTTCCCCGGTTCCGATAGTATGGGAGTAATCCTCAGACTTGACGAATCATGGCAGTCGCGTGCACAGGACGGCTGTATCTTGGTTCTGGCGAGAGGGAATCATTCTGTAAGATGATTATCATAAGCCTTGTCCACTGCAGTCGGAATGTGTAGCGAGGACGGTGGATTCCAAGAAGAGGATCCGTCCCCTGTTAGTATGTGACAGAGGTATCTCCTATGCACTCGGAGACACGTTCATGTTGTTTAAAGCTGTGGCCACAGTGGTTGGTCGAACAGGGAATGGTTTCTTGTGTCGATGCAATGAAGCATACGTGGTCTCGAGTATTAAGCATAGATGCCTAGTCAAGGATGGGAACCGACGCCCAATTCCATACCCTATACTAAGGCCGGGAGACGGTAGACGGAAGGATCGTATCCGTACGGAATCGGTGCCTAAATGTTCACGTCAATTCACCTAGTCTCTAGTGCCATGGACCGTTGCTAGACGACCACCCATGGTAACGGGCTCTTGTGGGACACAGGCCCAAGTCTAGCTGAGGGTGAATCTAAAGGGTCACACACAAATCACCGAGGAGGTTGAGAGATCGACTTGGAGTCAATCTCGAAGGATAAAATAAGTAATTGGATTACTTAAGGGAAAGTCCGTTGGATGGACCGGCCGATATTGTATCGGGCTTCCGTTTAATCGGTAAATTGGATTTTCGATTAAATATGAAAAGTTGAGACGTTGAGACGTTGGATCTTTTAATTGGATTAAAAGATCAACAGGAATAATTTAAATGGACATTAAATTGGATTTAATATTGGGTTTGTCGTAATTGGATTACGATAAAACCCGGTCCGTTAAATTATACCCGAGAGGAGAAACAATTCCTATTTTGGAATGGGAAGAAGTTGGACTTCTTCCCTTAATTAAACATGGCCGACATGCTCCCTTGGAGGAAGCAAAATCAGCCATGTTTCATGCTAAGTGGTATGTTGACTTATCTCTTTTGGAAAGAGACAAATCAACTCCGATCAAGCTCTTCTCTTTTGGTATGATTTGTGAAAGAAATATGTGGATCGGCCCGGGAGATTAACGCGAATAGCGGAAGCGCAAAATAGTGCGTAATAAAAATTACAAAGCATAATTAAATGGAATTTAAATAATGCAAAATATACATAAACGAATCAAGGGGTGTGCCCTTGATTCTCCCGGGCGTTGGGTGTATCTCATGTTCAATAAAACACAACATGGAGGCCATAGAATTGAAACAAAAAAAAAACGAAATTAAAGAACCTACCCGGTTGTAGTTTTGTCTTCGTTTCGGCTACGTGCATTGTTCCCCGTTTTGCACCAAGATCTCAAAGAAGAGACCCTCTAAATCATCTCACTCGCTCCACCGGAAAGCAAACAACCCTTGTGCTAGCAAGAAATAATTTGGGGAGAAGAGACATCGATACACGCTATGAATTAACGCAATCAATGTCTCTTATGTTCTTAACTTGAATAAATCAAGAAGAACAAAGTAGTATTCTTGGAGATTAAAGAAAGGGGATGGACGAAAATTGAGCGGGAATTGAGAGATGAGAGTTGTAGAGAATACTAGGTGTGAGTGTGTGTTTTTTAAGTATTTATACAAGATGGAATTCCTATTCCTTCTCAAACTCTTCCAAAGAGACACACTTTGACTAGGATTTTGACCTAGTCAAATCCTAGTCAAATTAGGCTTTGATTAAGTCAAATTAATCATGGCCATTCATCTCATCATTCTCTAGATCAAATCTTGTCCATCTATTTTGATGGGCTTTATGGAATGGGCCTATTTAATTCTAAATTAAATATTCCCATGGACTTTATATTAAAATCCTATTTAATATACTAAGCCCATTAATTAATTAATGGAATGGACTTTATTTAATTCCAAATGAAATAGTCCATGGACTTTATATTAAATGCCGATTTAATACCAAGCCCATTAATTAATTCCATAGAATGGGATTATTTAATTCTAAATTAAATAGTCCCATGGACTTTATATTAAATCCTATTTAATATACCAAGCCCACTAATTAATTCACCCTTTTAATCTAATTAAAAGGAAAGCCCATGCTTTGTAAAATTCATAAATCTAATTTATGAACTCAAGCCCGATTATTCCAAATAATTCATCGAAGCTTGAATCTCCAAGAAGTATAATTTAATTCCATTAAATTAAACCTTCTCCCGGAATTAATTCCAAATTAATTCCCTTTCATTTGGTGTAGCGGGTGTGACTCTTTAGGTTCACCTTTCAGTTAGACTTGGACCTACTTTTTGTTATTTCATAACCAAAGTAGTCCGTTACCATGGGTGGCCATCTAGCAACGGTCCATGGCACTAGAGACTAGGTGAATTTATGGTGTGAACATTTAGGCTCTGAGTTATACGCAGGTGCGGTCCTACCGACGCTCGATACGTACGGGTACGGTCCTACTGTCGTCTGTCTCCCGGCCTTTAGTCTAGGGGTCGGTTCCCATTCTTGACTAGGAAACTATGCATAATGCTCGAGATAGGTTTAACTCGACGTAGGAAATCCTTTCCCACTACATC
This sequence comes from Sesamum alatum, assembly GCA_034509735.1. NCBI lineage: Eukaryota > Viridiplantae > Streptophyta > Magnoliopsida > Lamiales > Pedaliaceae > Sesamum > Sesamum alatum. The sequence goes on along the minus strand of JACGWO010000005.1, from coordinate 17,547,187 downwards.
AAGTGCTATGGCCATAGACTTTGTGAGTCTAAACCATCTCCGAGCGCATAGGAGATCTTGCTGTCATATCCTTTGACAGGGGACAGATCCTATCTTGGAATACACCGTTCTTACATACTCCGACTGCACTGGACGAGGCTTATGATGACCATGTAATACAATCGGTCAAATTTCACCAGATCCAAGATACAACCTTGGTATGTAGGGGACTGCCGTGATCCTCAAGTCCGAGGACTAATCCCGTACTATCGGAACCGGGAATACGAGTCATACCGACCAAGCCCGAGTAGCTCTATATAACGATTCCCGCGAGTCACCTCAGTCGACCGCTCCCCAGCAGGCCGACCCACTAACACTGCTTAGACGATCCTCGTCACCCGTCGATGAAACACGACAGCAGATGCTTAGTGCAAGTCTCAAAAGGATTCTCGATGCCCTGTCTCGAGATTCCTTTGACTTGGAGTATTTCAGACTGATTCGGCGAAACTGATTTCATGAACCTACCTCCAAGCGTAGTTCCAATTTCCCGAAATGTTATGTCAGTCTGTGGGCGTTTGTTTGTGACATCGTAACGATGCAAGCAGTAAGTACAACAAACTCATGCCTATGAATCCTTACTACATTCATTAACATAGTATTACCTGTTCACAGATTGACAAATGGTTCTCAGAACAGCCAATACCATTGACTTTCTGGTCACCTATTCTAACAATCTCCCACTTGACCAATAAGTCAATTACCCACTTTGTTCAGAATCCTCTGAGTATGAGTAATCTACGATACCGACTAAAGTATTGTGAGTCCGCTTATATTTCATTGCGAAGCAATACGGTCTAACCATGTTACCTCTATCCACCATTGCCTCTTAGAGATGGTGGTTGTCTAAGAATATTTTCGTGGATCTTGTGATGAGATCTCGAGCCAATACTCCCATAGCCAAGTTGCCTGCCATATAGGCGAACGTGGCTTGGTCGTGCTAGGCGCCACGTCCATCCTATGGACGCGGTCTTCATCAGTGACCACTATCCGATGCATTCGTCATTGGGCCTGACTGTGCATACCTTTGAGACTAACTGGTTTTTACTTATGCTCTGGAAGCTAGTATCGCTTTAGCCTTCCAAAGCAACTTTCAACAGACGGTGCATCATGAATACATCTTTAGTCCTTATTCAGGTACTAAGGATCGTTCTTGATTGTTGTCTTCAACCCCTCAGTGCATTACCGATTTATGTTGAGCCATGCTAGAAGCACTCTCAACATCGGTTCCTATGCACCGAGTAAACATATCATATGTTTGCCTAGGATTAAGACGTAGGGGATACTCAACATCCAAGCCTTCTCATTAGTCCACCGTGACTAAGTCTTGAATGGCTTGATGCTTTATGCATAGTATCCAAGTTTTCTCATCAGTTTTACTATGACTGAGTCTCGAACAACTTGTCCCTCTACATATATGAGTTTTTCTCATCAGTCCACCATGACTGAGTCTTTGAAAAAACTCAATTCATGATATGTATGTGGGAACCCTTAAAGTGTCATGGAGAATTTTCGTGAGTTACAGTTGTGTTTTAGTGATTCCTAATGTCTTGAATTCATCCATGAATCAAGATATTACACATTTAAACACTTGGAACGCCATTTCTACTCCCACTGATCACCTATGTTGTTTAAGACCGAGTCATGCTCCGTATGAGCTCGTCAAAACAAATATTCCAGTTATGCGGTGTTTCAAACCTTGTTTGAATTTCCTAGTGGATTCTATGGCTCCTCTCCATAAATCCTACTATGATGTCCAACATCACGTTCCGCAGGTCATTTGGATTACTATCCAAATTTGACCGAACATATCCCGATCACTCGTACCTCTTACGACATTCGGGTTCGTTCTTAAGGGGACTTGGAATATGATCAATTTAAGTAAGAAATGCAATTATAAGCAACGTTTAGCATTATTCTATCGTAAACCTACACAAACCAGACACCGAGTCTAATTTGTCTCCCACTAGTCCGTTGACGTATGTAGGATCCTTCTACATGCTCAAGGACTTTGTCGGGGCATAGGCTTGCCAAACCGTGGCTCCTTGTGCGTGACTCCTAGCAAAGTGCCATGTTCCTTACGTTGGCAATTTTCGAGTCTACGTCTACACGGGCTAAGGTAATTGGGCGAAACTTCGATCGATCTTCGTCCAACGAGAATCGATCGTTCCCTTTATCAGAGACCGTCATACTTGGCCTTTATAGGAAACGTTTCATTGAGAATTCCATTCTCAACTTGGATGCTCAAGAGCTCCCACTAAATACACGGCCTTTTCGATCCTATCGAAACAGGTTTAATTTTGCAACCATTTATGGTTCACCTCCTTAAGTCTAATTCCCAAACCTCCTATGGGACCTTTAGACTTTTGAATCCTCTTATGGTCTTGTGTATTAGTAACCTACAGTTGTCTTATTAGATCCCTTCCAATAGACTATTTGGCAAGCCTACTTCGTCCAACAAAGAGCATTGGGACTTTCTTCTTCATAAAAGACTTGTAAATTTAGTTGATTCGAATCATCTATTTCTAGATTCATCGAACTTTCCAATTTACTTATCTTTTAATAAGAAGAAACGTCCTAGCTGTTGTAGATGCCAAATCTGTAAGTTGGTCTTGATTAATCCATTTAGATAATTTGAATTTTGAGTATCCATAAATCTTTTATGGGATGGTGTTCTAGGAATTTACGAGTAACTACTAGCAAACATGAATCAATATTCAATAATTTTGTTTGATCAAATATGTATGTAATAAAACCTTTGTCCAACAAAGAGACATACTTTTGATCATGCTAGGTTACGTAATTCCTATATTATCCTAACATGATCACGATTATGGGCCTAACAAGTCTCTAGTCCTTTTCATCAATGGACCTTGCCATTGTTGAATCGTAGAACTGTTCTTGGCTTTTAAGTCCTTATTCACTTTCTGCAAACCACCCGCAGATTAGTGATAGGAATGGTATCAAATACCAAATAGACAAAAGGTGATCATGTTAATACTCAATATCAAATTTTACCTACATTGGAGAGAGGTTCAGGATACTCCCTTTTCCAATGGCCCTCTTTACGACAGTGAATGCTTACGTTCTTAGAATCTATGAACTTGACTGCTGAACCTTTTGCTCTTTCCTTTACCTCCTCCTTGTGTTGTAAAGGAACAATAGTTGATGTCACCTTACCCTTCTTCCTCTTTTGACGTCTGGCACCCTTGCCTTTCACCATGGAGGTTGAAGCCTCTCCTACTAGTACTGACGGCGCAGATTTTGCAATCGTTGCCTCGTACTAGGCCAACATAATTACCAACCTATGAAGATCTTTTCTAAGCTCGTTCATGTTGATAATTAATAGTTCGTAGGAGGGAGGAAGAGACTGAAGGATCATGTCAATGTACGTCTCTTTTTTCAAGACTGACGTGGAGGTCTTTTGAGCTTCTCCACTAGGGATTGCATCATCACTCCATGCTCTTTGTACTGACATCCCTTCCGTCATCTTAGCTCCAAACATGCCTTCGTTGCATTTTACCCCACATGCTGGTCCAGGACCATATAGACATGATGCAAACGAAGCATAGTTTGAGCCAACATCATTATATCCTACTTGCTGTTGGAATAGGTGACCAGAAAGCCAATAGGTTTGGCAATTAGTAACCTATCCGACAACTTGATGTGAATGTAATATTATTATGTGATGAATAAGATGAGTGTTCGTCACCAATGGTACCTTCTTTGTTGCGCTCATCTTACATTTGTTAAAACGGTGTTTAACTTATATCGCAACAAAGCCCACAGACCATGGATAACAACTCATGCAGTTGGGCCACGCATTGGATGGTGGTCATGAAACCAACTGATTAAGAGTTGGGTCTGAAACGTTCCAAGTCGAGGACCTCGAGACAGGGCATCGAGAGTCCTATTGAGACTTGCGTCAAGAGTCGTGTTCATTGGATGAGTGTCCTGTTTCATCGGCAACAGGCTTGGGGCGCCTACACGATCTTGATGGGTTGGTCGACTGGGGTCGAGCCGACTGGACTGACTCGCCGGGATCATCATATGGAAGCCTTGGAGGCTTGGTCGGTATGATTGGTTTTCCCCGGTTCCGATAGTACGGGAGTAATCCTCAGACTTGAGGGATCATGGCAGTCGCGTGCACAGGACGGCTGTATCCTGGATCTGGCGAGAGGTGATCATTCTGTAAGATGATCATTATAAGCCTTGTCCAGTGCAGTCAGAATGTGTAGCGAGGACGGTGGATTCCAAGAAGAGGATCCGTCCCCTGTCAGTATGTGACAGAGGTATCTCCTATGCACTCGGAGACACGTTCATGCTGTTTGAAGCTGTGGCCACAGTGGTTGGTCGAACAGGGAATGATTTCCTGTGTCAACGCAATGAAGCATACGTGGTCTCGAGTATTAAGCATAGATGCCTAGTCAAGGATGGGAACCGACGCCCAATTCCATACCCTAGACTAAGGCCGGGAGATGGTAGACGGAAGGATCGTACCCGTACGGAATTGGCGCCTAAATGTTCACGCCAATTCACCTAGTCTCTAGTGCCATGGACCGTTGCTAGACGGCCACCCATGGTAACGGGCCCTTATGGGACACGGGCCCAAGTCTAGCTGAGGGTGAACCTAAAGGGTCACACACAAATCACCGAGGAGGTTGAGAGATCGACTTGGAGTCAATCTCGAAGGATAAAATAAGTAATTGGATTACTTAAGGGAAAGTCCATTGGATGGACGGGCCGATATTGTATCGGGCTTTCATTTAATCGGTAAATTGGATTTTCGATTAAATATGGAAAGTTGACATGTTGAGACGTTGGATCTTTTAATTGGATTAAAAGATCAACAGAAATAATTTAAATGGACATTAAATTGGATTTAATGTTGGGTTCGTCGTAATTGGATTACGATAAAACCCGGTCCGTTAAATTATACCCGAGAGGAGAAATAATTCCTATTTTGGAATAGGAAGAAGTTGGAGTTCTTCCCTTAATTAAACATGGCCGACATGCTCCCGTAGAGGAAGCAAAATCAGCCATGTTTCATGCTAGGTGGTATGTTGACTTATCTCTTTTGGAAAGAGACAAATCAACTCCAATCAAGCTCTTCCCTTTTGGTATGATTTGATCATACCATAAATTTTGGTAGGCTTGATTGAAGAATTAATGGTGATTGATTGGAATGAATCTAGACATCATTGGATGAACCTAGACACATTCCAATAATCACATTAATTATGTATATATATTAAAATATACAACACCAAGCATAAGTGATTCATTATTCATCTTTTTCTAGGAAAAAGAGAAGACAAAAATCCTCTCCTCTCTCTCTCAAAATTTCGTGCTCCCTCCCTCTCTTAGACTTGTGTTCTTCACTTGATTTTGAATAAAGAAGAAGAACAAAGTAAGTTTAAGAGAACACTAATTCATAGTGTTCTTCTCTTAAACCGATTCCTTCCTAAACCCGTTCTTTTCTAGCAAGAAGAACGTGTGTTTCTTCCGGTGTGGTGTGGATCACCTTTGGAGAATCCATACGTTTGGATTTCGTGAGCATTCCGGAGAAGGAACAACGCTAGTAGCCGGGAGCATACGCTAAACAATCAAAGGCAACGGTTTATTACGCTTTGATTGATTTCATTTGTATATCTATGCCCTATGTGTTTAAATATATATTTTAATATTTACACATCCTACACCGAACGCCCGGTTGAGCACCCAAGGGTACACCCCTTGGGATTCGCGTATTTTGAATTTGATTTAAATTTACGCACTTCTCTCGCCTTTCTCGCTTCCGCTCGCGCTCCCGGGCGGATCCGCTTGTCCTTCACTTGCCGGTGGTCATCCTTCAACTTTTGAACGCCAAGCGTTGCCTTAGTTGTCGACCCCTCCGGCAAGGGCTGAGGAACGTCCTCATTCCGGTTATGCGAGTTAAGGTTCTGGAAATCTAAGACCATCTTAAGATTTCGCAGTCAATTCGTGTAATCGGTTCCCTTTTAATGAGCCTCTTAGTAATGTGTTTGGTGGATTCTTAGACATTCACAAATATATAAAACAGAAAATAATAAGCAGAATGAAGTAATATTTTGGTTAAGTCTCGGTCTTTAGTCCTTAACCTCTCCCACTATTTCTATGAAAACACGGCACTCTCAAACGTTGTTTTCGGGAAATCCTTTCCTAGTGGGCTCAGGATCCACAGCGATCTCCCCCATACCCCACTTTTATGATTCGCATGGGAAAAGAACCCGTGGGAGGTATTCCATACCATTCTCGTTCCACGAGATTCCCAAGATAATTGCCTCACCCTTTCACGTGATCCCGAGGACTCCAAGCGAATCACGTTATTCGGGCGTTAGACCCGACCCAATCAACCGATTCATAGACTCACTGCTACCTCCACGACTCGTAAGACAGGTAACAGTAGTCTACTCATCGTTCATGACAAAGTGCAGCTTCTTTTAAGCACGATAGTCGTGCCACGACTCGTGAGACCACGCTATCGACCTAAAAGATCTTCCTCACTTTTGCCATGGATGGAAGGCTTGGACAGACTCCCAGAATCCTAGTCCATTTATTAAGGGTCTATATTTAACTTGGTTTAACCAAGTGAGAGTTTTGATAGAACGAGACCTCATCACATATTAAGTGTTGCATTGGATGCGTTATGGCAGAAATATTCTAAGCGTGAATGTAACCATACATAAAGCATATAGAATAATCATAAGCATATAATACGCATCGCATGCAAAATAAAGCCTAGCACGCCCCTGTAGGATGATCACAAGCCCAAACCTATGCGACCCACTGAGCCCGCAGTGGATCTATGGTCAATCTAAGGGTAGGCCCTACACTATTACAAGATTTAATAACCCATTACATGCAATGGGCCTTGTAAGTCCTCTTTATCTTCTTGGGCTCTCCATCGTGGGCCTACACCGGGCTTCTTCTCCATGGATCCTCCGTGGGCCATCTGATGGCAACCTCCATGGGCCTCCAACACCTTGGGCTTGTCTTCTCTTGCAGCTTTTATTTACAATTAAACATTTGGGAGGAGTATATTAGGAGGGAGAGAGAAAGCCTTATTATTCCAAGGCACTAGAAGAGAGACAGAGAGGAAAATAAAGAGGCACACAGGCCACAACCCAACAAATAAATGTAAATAAACCATACATGCGGTCTAGGGGCTTTGAGATCATCCTTTGTCAAATCAATTAACATAAATAGCACAAATACATATCCCACGTAAAATATGCTATACCAACATCCATGATAATCCATACCATAAAATAAATGCAGAAACTACATGTAAAATATCCACACCAAACATTGGATAATAGTGCAACCTATGCACAACGATTTTTGTTGGAAAAACCTTTTCCATAATTAACAAGGCAATATTAATTCTATGAAATATAAAATCTCAACCAAAATTAAAATGCCCCAAGTTAATTAATTCAGAAAAAAATTCCCAGAATTATACAGAAAAATCAAATTTTCTAAAACACAAAAATCAACAATTCAAGAATATGCCCATTTATTCAAGAATTCCAAAATCCAACATTCGTGCAATATTAATACATGTTAAGATCTACTCATGCTCAAACCATAAAATAACCATGATGTCCAACATCATAAAACGCAGAAATTATTGCGAAATTTCACATATGAATTTTGATCATTGGTGCAACCATTGCAAAAATTAAATCTTGTTAGGAAACCCTTTCTTCATCAACCAAGCAATATTTATTTTAGGAAATTTCAAATCTCAAAAAATAAATATTCTAAGTCAACGGGTTCAGAATAATGCATAAAATATCATAAAAATAATTCAGTAAAAACAGTTTTTGAAAAACGAGCCAAAAAATGGGAGAGAAACGGAAAACGGCACAGCCGGCCGGCCAGGCGCGCGCGCGCACTGTCCGCGCACGCTGGGCGCGCGCAGGCCCCTGCCTGCACGCGCGCCCGGCCGCGCCCCTGTGCGCGCGGCCAGCGTGCTGCTGCTGCCGGTTCGCCGTTTTTCTTTCCTTTTCGACTTTTCATGCAATTTTTCTGAACCACAAGATAAATTAAACCCTAGAACATGTATATACATATTCAAGAAAAACCAAGATCCAAAATCCCATGCAAAATTAAACGCCAATAAATATCTACGATAAACATGCTATAAACGTAAATTAAAACACGTTTATCATGCTTAAACGCACATAGCACATAGAATTCTAGGCCTATACACCGAACCGGGCTCTGATACCACTGAAAGAAATATGTGGATCGGCCCGGGAGATTAACGCGAATAGCGGAAGCGCGAAATAGTGCGTAATAAAAATTACAAAGCATAATTAAATGGAATTTAAATAATGCAAAACATACATAAACGAATCAAGGGGTGTGCCCTTGATTCTCCCGGGCGTTCGGTGTATCTCATGTTCAATAAAACACAACATGGAGGCCATAGAATTGAAACCGAAAAAAAACGAAATTAAAGAACCTACCCGATTGTAGTTTTGTCTTCGTTTCGGCTACGTGCATTGTTCCCCATTTTGCACCAAGATCTCAAAGAAGAGACCCTCTAAATCATCTCACTCGCTCCACCGGAAAGCAAACAACCCTTATGCTAGCAAGAAATAATTTGGGGAGAAGTGACATCGATACACGCTATGAATTAACGCAATCAATGTCTCTTATGTTCTTAACTTGAATAAATCAAGAAGAACAAAGTAGTATTCTTGGAGATTAAAGAAAGGGGATGGACGAAAATTGAGAGGGAATTGAGAGATGAGAGTTGTAGAGAATACTAGGTGTGAGTGTGTGTTTTTTAAGTATTTATAGAAGATGGAATTCCTATTCCTTCTCAAACTCTTCCAAAGAGACACACTTTGACTAGGATTTTGACCTAGTCAAATCCTAGTCAAATTAGGCTTTGATTAAGTCAAATTAATCATGGCCATTCATCTCATCATTCTCTAGATCAAATCTTGTCCATCTATTTTGATGGGCTTTATGGAATGGGCCTATTTAATTCTAAATTAAATATTCCCATGGACTTTATATTAAAATCCTATTTAATATACTAAGCCCATTAATTAATTAATGGAATGGACTTTATTTAATTCCAAATTAAATAGTCCATGGACTTTATATTAAATCCTATTTAATACCAAGCCCATTAATTACTTCCATAGAATGGGATTATTTAATTCTAAATTAAATAGTCCCATGGACTTTATATTAAATCATATTTAATATACCAAGCCCACTAATTAATTCACCCTTTTAATCTAATTAAAAGGAAAGCCCATGCTTTGTAAAATTCATAAATATAATTTATGAACTCAAGCCCGATTATTCCAAATAATTCATCGAAGCTTGAATCTCCAAGAAGTATAATTTAATTCCATTAAATTAAACCTTCTCTCGGAATTAATTCCAAATTAATTCCCTTTCATTTGGTGTAGCGGGTGTGACTCTTTAGGTTCACCTTTCAGCTAGACTTGGACCTAATTTTTGTTATTTCATAACCAAAGTAGTCCGTTACCATGGGTGGCCATCTAGCAACGGTCCATGGCACTAGAGACTAGGTGAATTTATGGTGTGAACATTTAGGCTCCGAGTTATACGCAGGTGCGATCCTACCGACGCTCGATACGTACGGGTACGGTCCTACTGTCGCCTGTCTCCCGGCCTTTAGTCTAGGGGTCGGTTCCCATTCTTGACTAGGCAACTATGCATAATGCTCGAGATAGGTTTAACTCGACGTCGGAAATCCTTTCCCACTACATCAAGTGCTATGGCCATAGACTTTGTGAGTCTAAACCATCTCCGAGCGCATAGGAGATCTTGTTGTCATATCCTTTGACAGGGGACAGATCCTATCTTGGAATACACCGTTCTTACATACTCCGACTGCACTGGACGAGGCTTATGATGACCATGTAATACAATCGGTCAAATTTCACCAGATCCAAGATACAACCTTGGTATGTAGGGGACTGCCGTGATCCTCAAGTCCGAGGACTAATCCCGTACTATCGGAACCGGGAATACGAGTCATACCGACCAAGCCCGAGTAGCTCTATATGACGATTCCCGCGAGTCACCTCAGTCGATCGCTCCCCAACAGGCCGACCCACTAACACTGCTTAGACGATCCTCGTCACCCGTCGATGAAACACGACAGCAGATGCTTAGTGCAAGTCTCAAATGGATTCTCGATGCCCTGTCTCGAGATTCCTTTGACTTGGAGTATTTCAGACTGATTCGGCGAAACTGATTTCATGAACCTACCTCCAAGCGTAGTTCCAATTTCCCGAAATGTTATTTCAGTCTGTGGGCGTTTGTTGTGACATCGTAACGATGCAAGCAGTAAGTACAACAAACTCATGCCAATGAATCCTTACTACATTCATTAACATAATATTACTTGTTCACAGATTGACGAATGGTTCTCAGAACAGCCAATACCATTGACTTTCTGGTCACCTATTCTAACAATTTGATCATACCATAAATTTTGGTAGGCTTGATTGAAGAATTAATGGTGATTGATTGGAATGAATCTAGACATCATTGGATGAACCTAGACACATTCCAATAATCACATTAATTATGTATATATATTAGAATATACAACACCAAGCATAAGTTATTGATTATTCATTTTTTTCTAGGAAAAAGAGAAGACAAAAATCCCTCTCCTCTCTCTCAAATTTCGTGCTCTCTCCCTCTCTCACACTTGTGTTTTTCACTTGATTTTGAATCAAGAAGAAGAACAAAGTAAGTTTAAGAGAACACTAATTCATAGTGTTCTTCTCTTAAACCGATTCCTTCTAAACCCGTTCTTTTCTAGCAAGAAGAATGTGTGTTTCTTCCGGTGTGGTGTGGATCACCTTTGGAGAATCCATACGTTTGGATTTCGTGAGCATTCCGGAGAAGGAACAACGCAAGTAGTCGGGAGCATACGCTAAACAATCAAAGGTAACGGTTTATTACGCTTTGATTGATTTCATTTATATATCTATGCCCTATGTGCTTAAATATATGTTTTAATATTTACACATCCTACATCGAATGCCCGGTTGAGCACCTAAGGGTACACCCCTTGGGATTCGCGTATTTTGAATTAGATTTAAATTTACGCACAATTTCTCGCTTCCTCGCTTCCGCTCGCGCTCCCGGGCGGATCCGCTTGTCCTTCAAGTGGTATCAGAGCCCGGTTCGATGTAAGGGGCATTGATCTATGTGTTTGGCATGATCTACTTGCTTTTAATGGTTTTATTGGCATGTTAGATTTTATAAATATATGAGTAATATGATAATTCAATTGTTTGCATTTAATGGACTTTTGGCATGCTTTATTTTGTTAGATTGTATCTAAAATTGCATGCTTATTTTCAGAAAAATATTACTGTTATTGTGCTGAAATAGTTTTTTAAAAAAAAAAAAAATTTGGGATCAGCCGGCCGGCCAGCACAACGGTTGGGCCGTTTTGTGCCGTTTTTCGACTTTTTCCGGAAAATTTGATTTTCTGTATTTTCTGCACAATATTCTGAAAATATATTAATTTTGCATTTTTTGATTTTGGAATAATTGGATTATTCCTTGGATTAAATTTGCTTAATTAATTTGGGATTAATACATGCATTGGATGCATTGTGTAAAATGTCCATTAAATTTGAAATTTGAATTTTGCATATTATTTGTATATTTATGCTTTTGTGATGTTGGACATCACTTGGGTATTTGGAATATCCATTGGTTATTTATGCATGATTATTTGGAATAATTATGTTAATGTGAGTTGGTGGAATCAACATGGGAAGATCACAAGAGCCCTAGACCTTATGTATGGATGAATGTATGATCATTTATTTTCTGTTGAGTGGGACCTGCGTGCCTCTTGTTTGTGGGACTATCATCTCCTGTATTTTCAGCCTCATGATGTTAAGGCTTGTTTTCTTTATTACCGATGTATTACTTTCAGTTGTAATGAGAGTAGATAGGATTGGTGAGGTTTCAATTTTAACAAGCAATTGGAGTCGGAGACCCCAAGGAGGAGCATCAAGGCGTGAAACAAGAAGCACTTCAAGGCCCATTGGAATGACAATGGGTTTATTATTATTGTAATAATTTAGGACCACCCTAGACAGACCATAGACTCACCGCGGGCTCAGTGGGTAGCATAGGTTGGGCTTGTGATCATCCTAAACAGGGGTATGCTATGTTTTCTGCATGCGGCGTATTCATTTATCGCTTTAAATATTGGATATTTATGCATGCTAAAACACAATAATGTGATGAGGTCTCGGTCATACACAAACTCTCGTTTGGTTGGACCAAATTAAATATTAGGCCCAGAACGGACTTGGATCAAAATGGTATTTTGGTCTGTCCGAGCCTTCCATCCACAGCAATATGGTGAGGAAGCTACCACTACCCAAGTGTGGTCTCACGAGTCGTGGCACACTTGGACTAGGGGAAAGCTGTACTATTGTTGTGAACAAAAAGACTGCGCTCGTTGTTTCCCTGTCTCACGAGTCGTGGGGGGCGACAGTTTGAGGCATGATTTGGTTGATGGGTCGGGCCCAACACTGAGTAACATGGTTCGCTTGAAGTCCTCGGGACCATGTGAATAGGTGAGGCAAAATATCTTGGGAATCTCATTGGATGAGAATGATATTGGATATCTCCCACAAGGTCTTCTTCATGTGAATCGTAAAAGCGGGGCACGGAGATTACGCTGGTGGATCCCAAGCCCACTAGCAAATGGTTTCCCGAAACTCCGCTTGAGAGTGGCGGACTTTCGTATAAATAGTGGGAGGGTTAAAGACTAAAAGATCAAGTCTTCAACTTGAACAATAATATTACCATCATCTGCTAATTTCTGCTTTACATTTTTTTAATAATGTAGATATGTCTAAGAACCCGTTGACCATGATTCTTGAGACTAACAAATTCAACGGAACGAACTACTCGGACTGGCTGAGAAACATGAGGATTGTCCTCGGTTTCGAGAACCAAGGCTACGTCTTGGACGAGCCGCCACCGAGCGACTTACCGGAGGGGTCCACGCCTGAAGAACGTTTGACGTTCGAGAAATGGCATGAGGACAACCGGAAAGTACGCAGTATCATACTGGCTTCGATGTCTAACGACATCCAGAAGCAGTATGAGAGGCTGGACAACGTCTCCGCCATAATGCTCCGCATGAACGAGGTTTATGCGGTTCCGGATAGGCATATTAGATATGCCGCCACAAAGGCATTCTTTAGCACCAAGCTCGCTGAAGGAGCGTTTGTACAGAGTCATGGGGTCAAGATGCTCTCCCTAGTGAAGAAACTCGAGGACCTTAAAGTTGGGCTTAACAATGACACGTACATTGATGTGATCCTCCAGTCGCTTCCTCCATCCTATGACCCGTTTGTTGTAAACTACAACATGAACGGACTTGAGAAGTCTATTCATGAGTTGATCAACATGCTGGTCCAATACGAGGCAACGACCCACAAGTCGGCGCCGGCGGTATTGATAGGAGAGGCTTCGACCTCCAAGGTGAATGGCAAGAGGGCCGGACGCTGGAAGAGGAAGAAGGGCAAGGGAAGACGGTTGTAGCCCCTGCTCACGCTCCGGACGTCCCTGTTGCTCCGGTTGGACCGAGCAAAGGGAAAGAGAAGGCTCGTGGTTCTCAGCGTGTTGGAATAGGTGACCAGAAAGCCAATAGGTTTGGCAATTTGTAACCTATCCGACAACTTGATGTGAATGTAATATTATTATGTGATGAATAAGATGAGTATTCGTCACCAATGGTACCTTCTTTGTTGCGCTCATCTTACATTTGTTAAAATGGTGTTTAACTTATATCGCAACAAAGCCCACAGACCATGGATAACAACTCGTGCAGTTGGGCCACGCATTGGATGGTGGTCATGAAACCAACTGATTAAGAGTTGGGTCTGAAACGTTCCAAGTCGAGGACCTCGAGACAGGGCATCGAGAGTCCTATTGAGACTTGCGTCAAGAGTCGTGTTTATTGGATAAGTGCCGTGTTTCATCGGCGACAGGCGTGGGATGCCTACACGATCTTGATGGGTTGGTCGACTGGGGTCTAGCCGACTGGACTGACTCGCGGGGATCATCATATGGAAGCCTTGGAGGCTTGGTCGGTATGATTGGTTTTCCCCGGTTCCGATAGTACGGGAGTAATCCTCAGACTAGAGGGATAATGGCAGTCGCGTGCACAGGACGGCTGTATCTTGGATCTGGCGAGAGGTAATCATTCTGTAAGATGATTATCATAAGCCTTGTCCAGTGTAGTCGGAATGTGTAGCAAGGACGGTGGATTCCAAGAAGAGGATCCGTCCCCTGTCAGTATGTGACAGAGGTATCTCCTATGCACTCGGAGACATGTTCATGCTGTTTGAAGCTGTGGCCACGGTGGTTGGTCGAACAGGGAATGGTTTCCTGTGTCGACGCAATGAAGCATACATGGTCTCGAGTATTAAGCATAGATGCCTAGTCAAGGATGGGAACCGACGCCCAATTCCATACCCTAGACTAAGGCCGGGAGACGGTAGACGGAAGGATCATACCCGTACGGAATCGGCGCCTAAATGTTCACGCCAATTCACCTAGTCTCTAGTGCCATGGACCGTTACTAGACGGCCACCCATGGTAACGGGCCCTTGTGGGACACGGGCCCAAGTCTAGCTGAGGGTGAACGTAAAGGGTCACACACGAATCACCGAGGAGGTTGAGAGATTGACTTGGAGTCAATCTCGAAGGATAAAATAAGTAATTGGATTACTTAAGGGAAAGTCCATTGGATGGACCAGCCGATATTACATCGGGCTTCCGTTTAAACGGTAAATTGAATTTTCGATTAAATATGGAAAGTTGAGACGTTGAGACGTTGGATCTTTTAATTGGATTAAAAGATCAATAGAAATAATTTAAATGGACATTAAATTGGATTTAATGTTGGGTTCGTCGTAATTGGATTACGATAAAACCCGGTCCGTTCAATTATACCCGAGAGGAGAAATAATTCCTATTTTGGAATAGGAAGAAGTTGGACTTCTTCCCTTAATTAAACATGGCCGACATGCTCCCGTAGAGGAAGCAAAATCAGCCATGTTTCATGCTAGGTGGCATGTTGACTTATCTCTTTTGGAAAGAGACAAATCAACTCCAATCAAGCTCTTCTCTTTTGGTATGATTTGATCATACCATAAATTTTGGTAGGCTTGATTGAAGAATTAATGGTGATTGATTGGAATGAATCTAGACATCATTGGATGAACCTAGACACATTCCAATAATCACATTAATTACTTATATATATTAGAATATACAACACCAAGCATAAGTGATTCATTATTCATTTTTTTCTAGGAAAAAGAGAAGACAAAAATCCCTCTCCTCTCTCTCAAATTTCGTGCTCTCTCCCTCTCTCACACTTGTGTTCTTCACTTGATTTTGAATCAAGAAGAAGAACAAAGTAAGTTTAAGAGAACACTGATTCATAGTGTTCTTCTCTTAAACCGATTCCTTCTAAACCCGTTCTTTTCTAGCAAGAACAACGTGTGTTTCTTCCGGTGTGGTGTGGATCACCTTTGGAGAATCCATACGTTTGGATTTCGTGAGCATTCCGGAGAAGGAACAACGCAAGTAGCCGGGAGCATACGCTAAACAATAAAAGGTAACGGTTTATTACGCTTTGATTGATTTCATTTATATATTTATGCCCTATGTGCTTAAATATATGTTTTAATATTTACACATCCTACATCGAACGCCCGGTTGAGTACCCAAGGGTACACCCCTTAGGATTCGCGTATTTTGAATTAGATTTAAATTAACGCATAATTTCTCGCTTCCTCGCTTCCGCTCGCGCTCCCGGGCGGATCCGCTTGTCCTTCATTCAGAAGTTGCCAAGGAAGCGGTTTGAATGAGAAACTACATCCAAGAGTTGGGTGTATTGCCTAGCATCGCCGAGCCCGTTGTCATCTTCTGTTATAACAACGGTGCAATAGCGCAAGCAAAGGAACCGAGATCTCATCACCGTTCCAAACACATTCTTAGACGCCACCATCTTCTAAGAGAAATGGTAGGAAGAGGTGACGTTCGGATGGACCGAGTCAACTCAGCAGACAACACAACAGATCCGCTGACAAAGCCTATGTCGCAGAGCGCTCATACGCAACATCTTGAGAAGATGGGGATTAGACATATGGGCGATTGGCTTTAAAGGTCAAGTGGGAGATTGTTAGTATAGGTGACCATGTAGCCAATCTTGGCAGGCAAAATGTAACCTATGTCTAGACAATTTCAGTGTTTTGATAAAACTATTAATGAATAAAGAAGTGAAATTCATTCTGGCATTACTTTATTTGCGTTCACTTTACTGCTTTATCTATCTGTTCACTACGCAAACAAAGCCCACGGACTGAAAGCCCATTTTGGGGACTAGGACTACGCTTGGAGGTAGGTACATGAAATCAGTCCCGCCGAATCAGTTCGGAAAACTCCAAGTCAAGGAATCTCAAAAATGGGTACCGGGATTCCCTTTGAGACTTGCACTAAGCATCTGCTGTCGTATTTAATCGATGGATGACGAAGGTCGTCTAAGCAGTGTTAGTGGGTTAGCCTGCTGGGGAGCAGCTGACTGAGGTGACTCGCGGGAACTGTCTTACGGAGGACCTTGAGTAGTGTCAGCAAGGTATGACGTGTATTCCCAGTTCCAACAGTACAGGACAAGTCCTTTGACTTGAGAAACTGTTGAGTTTACCTGTGTATCAGGTCTGTATCTTAGATATGGTGAGAGATTGCCAAGAAGCACTTGAGTAGTCATAAGCCATGTCTAGTGCAGCTCTGGTGTACAAAGTGACAGTAGTTTCCAAGAAAGGATCTGTCTCATGTCAAAAGGCATTGACAGTTGAGTCTCACGTATGCTCTGTGTCTTGTCCCTAAAATCTGTGGCCACAGTAACTGAACAGAAGGGAAGGCTTCCCTTGCGGCGTTTAGTAAGGACAGACCGACACTTAGGTCCAAAATGGGTACCTGCATTTTTCGTGCCCTAGACCCTAAGTGATGAGACCGTAGACAGAAGGACAAGTGTACTGTTAGAGCCTAAATGTTCATCCTCGAAATTTCACCTAGTCTCTAGTGCCATGGACCGTTGCTAGATGGCCACCCATGGTAACGGACGGATTCTAGGAATCTGACCAAGTCTAGCTGAAAGGTGAACCTAAAGAGTCACACACAATCCACACACATCAAGTATTTAATTTAGAATTAAATATTGGAGAACAGGAATGATTAAATTGGATTTAATCGGGTCCTTTATTTTCTTGGAGAATTAATTCCTATTATTTGATAAAAGAAATTCATCTAATAAATTAGATTTATTAGAGGATTAATTTAATAGGCCTAGAATAAATATTTATAATTTATTATATTTATTTATTTGGCCTTTGGAATATTTAATAGGATTTAAATATTCCATTAAATTAAATTAATGGTTGAGAATGAAAGGGAGAGATGGATGACTAGGATCAATTTGACTAGGTCAAATACTACTTTGACTAGGACTTTGACTAGGTCAAAATCCTAGTCAAAATAGACCTCTTTAGAGTTGGAGTTTAAAGAGGATTAAACTCCTCCTCTATATATAGTCCTAGTCTTTCACTATTTGGAAAGTGATGAAATTCCAACACACACACACACAATTCGGCTCTCTCCCTCTCCCCTCTCGTCCTCCCTCTCTCTCTCCTCAAACAAGAAAACACTTCTTGATTCTTTTGTTCTTGGAACATTAGATCTAAGGAGAATTAATACCGTTAATTAATAATGTGTTATTAATTCATCCTCTCCAATATTATACTTGTTCGTTCGCTAGCACGATGTGCAAGATACGTGGGTGGATTGCGTGTTACTGTTTGGAGAGTCTCAAGAACGAGACTTGGAGCAAATCGGGGAACAACGCGAGTAGCAGTTAGAAGACGAAAACCACAATCGGTAGGTTCCGATTTAATTTTTCGTTCCTTTTATTTTTCAATCCTATGGCCTCCATGATTTGTTTATGCTTTTAATTTCATGAGATACACCGAATACCCGGGAAAGTTCAAGGGCACACCCCTTGAACGTGTTTATTTATTTTATCAAAGTATGTTTAATTTTCGTATTTTAATTTTATACCGCGCTTCCGCATTCGCGCTATTTTCCCGGGACAATCCACAATCTTTCACCAACATCATCCAGCATATCATACTGCTTCTGATCTCGTCTGTCATCGAGGCTATTAAGATGTTGCGGACCTGCCGGTGGTCAGCATCCAAGTTGTCGAACGACGAGTGTTCTTTAGTTGTCACCTTTCAGCAAGATCTGACGAATATCCTTATCCAGAATATAAGTTCGGTTTTGAAAATCTAAGACTATCTTGGGATTTCGCAGCCAATTAGTGTAGTTGGTTCCATCAAGTTTATTAGTCTCTAGTATTAGCATTAGCGGATTCTTAGACATCTACAATTAAACAAAAAACAATAAGTAGATTATAGTAGTATTAAGTTCAAGTTAAGACTTAGTGTTTAGTTATTAACCCCTCCCACTATTTATACGAAAGTCCATCACTCTCAAATGGGGTTTCGGGAAATCATTTTCTAGTGGCCTTGGGGTCCACAAATGCAATTCTCTATGTCCCACTTTTATGATTCACATGAAAAAAGGTTTTGTGGCAGGTAACCTATACTATTCTAACCCAATGAGATCCCCAAGTGGGTTTAACCATTCGGTCTCTAGGCATTTGTTGTGATATTGAAAAGCCATTCAATGTAAGTAGTAAGCACAACAAACATATTTAGCCAACGATGAATACTTACTATATTTATCAATATGATATTTCTTTGATAAAGATTGATGAATGGTTCCCAAAACAACCAATCAAATTGACTTTCAGGTCACATATTCTAACACCTAGGTACTTGTCTGAAGGAGGACTTGGATGCCTCCCCAGATGAAGGCTTATTTGCCTTTGTGGAAGACAGGGCTTCCACTCTTTTTTGCAAGAAGGCAGTGGCTGCTCGAAGCAAGGCTTGTCTTTAGGGAATGCCTGCTGGGGAACAGGGCTGTCCTTATAGAATGCCTATTGTGCAACAGGGCTTTATCTTTAGAGCATGCCCGCTGTGGAGTAGGGTTTTGTATATGTCTTCTTACCAATAGCAAAAATTATAAGTGTAGATATCTACGTTTAAGAATTCTTTCCATGAAGTAGAGTTACTTGTGAAAATAATATTTTGCAAAAGGAAGAATTTTACCTATTTGACAGTATCTTGTCCCTAAGCGAGGTCCTTCTCGGAGGCAGGACTTTGTTTTTAGAAGATTCCCGACTGATGAGGCAGGAAAATGTCCTTGCGAGGGTCCTGCCAAGGGGCAGACCATATTTTGGGTAAGCTCCTACCCGGGGGCATGAAAATGTCTTTGCGAGGGCTACTTCCTAGGGGCAGGGTTTATTTTGAGGAGAAATATCTATGCAAGGGCTCCCTCCTCCCTGGTATTTTTTCTCTCATCTCCCAATCCTTTAGAGGCCTGAGCTTCTTCCATGTTGATGTATTTTGTCGCTCTAGCCAGGAGGCTATCAAAGTCTGCGGCCAGGGATTTGAAGAAGTCCCCGTCTAGAAGCCCTTGAGAGAAGGCGCTAGCCTTGACCTCCTGCGTGATTGCGGAGACCTCTAGGGCTGTGGTATTGAACCGATGTAGATAACCCTCAAAGACTCAGATTCCTTCTAACGGACAGTAAGGAGACTGTGGGGGGTCTTGCAGTGTTTCCTACTACTGGCGAACTAATGTAGTAATAACAGACGGAACTCCTAGAAGCTCCTCATCGATCCCGCGGGCAATTGGTTAAACCATGTTGTGTTGTCCAGGCAAAAGTGGTAACAAACACCCTAGACGTGATCCCGTCCGTGTACTTGTGGAGGAGAGTGGCGTACTCGAAACAAGATTGGTACTCTTACTGATCTTTAGTGTCATCATATTCTACTATGGCTAGTGTCCGGCAGTTAGGATCCTCGTTGAAAGGTATACCTCTTTATTCTTCGAGTTGGAATCCCATTACCTAGTGTTAGACATCTTTCAATCCCTTTTCCAAATACTCTACTTGACCCTCCCAACGAAAGGGAGCCTCATCACGTGACCGAGGGGGCGGAGTTCGATCCTAAAGGGGGTCCCAGTAGTCCTCGAGTAGGGGGGCTTTTGTTAGAATAGGTGACCGTCAAGCCAATTGATTGGCTCTTTTTAAACTATTCTAAAGGATCTTTTTCAATAATATGTTAATTTAAGAAATGTTCTTTGGCCATCTTCATCATATGCTTTAAAATTATATTTATATGAGCATTTGGTTGAAGCGCTTAGATAAATTATGCTACGGGGTTGGCACACGCATATGATGGCGACCATGAAACCAACCTCTATGGTTTGATCTAAAATATTCCAAGTTGATGAATTGGTTGAGACATGGCATCGATCATTTCTTAAAGAGTTGCACTAAGTGATGCGTTCATTTGATGAATGTCGAGTTTCATAGATAGAGACGTATGATGTATGCGCACTTTAGTGGGTGCTTGATAAGGATTTATCAAGTTCACTGAATTGACTCGCAGGAGTTGTCATATGGAAGTCCTATGTGGCATGATCGGTATGACTAGAACTCCTAGGCTACGATAGTTCACTACCTATGACTCCAAGGCTAGAGCCTTGTGCATAGGACGGCTATGACTTGATCATATCCAACGTGGTCTCAGGTTTCATCTTGGATTACTATACGGTCATGTTTCAGACATAGTTGAAGCATGCATGGAAGTTGGTGAGTTCCAAGATAGGATCTGATACTTATCATGAGATGATAACGAACCTCCTATATTCTCTACAGTATGCATTCCTCGAACCCTATGGCCATGGCTGTTGATCAAATAGGAGAAAAGGTTTTTTCCAATATTGATAAATTGGAAGCATAACTTGTAGAGTTGATACATAGACATCAAAGTCGATAATGGGAACTGGTAACTAATTCCATGCCCTAGACTTTGATCGGGAGGTTAGTAGCAGAGGGACCATATCTGCATGGTACACGTAACTCACAGGTTCACGCATTAATTCGCCTATTCTCTAGTGCCATGAACCATTGCTAGATGGCCACCCATGGTGATGGGTACCCTTTAATTAAGGAGTTGATGAGGGTAGTTAATTATGATAAGATCTAATTAATCTAATGCAAGTAAGTTGCTAAGTAAATTGTATATATGATACAAGCCCAAGTCTAGCTGAGTAGTGAACCTATAGAGTCACCCACAAATCCATGATGGAATTATTGAAATTAATTAATTGAATTAAATATGGAGAGTAAATCAATTAATTTAAGGATTTAAATTAATTGATTGAAATGATTTATGAAATGAATTCATGGGAATATTAAAGAATATGATTATTTATTTTGGAATCTAAATTCATAAGACTTGTGATAGATTAATTCAGATTAATCTATTTTAGCTTCAAAATCAATTAACTAGATTAATTAATTTGGGCTTATATTTAATTAAAGAATTAAATATCATGGGCTAAATAATTAGTTGAGAATTAATTAAAATTGGACTTAGTCCAATTGAAAATTAAGATAAAGCCCAAGCCCACAAGACAAGATTCATTGAACATAGACATGACTTGTTTTCATCTTTAGATGAAGAAGAAAATATGAGTCATGCTAAAGTTTGTCTATAAAAAAGACAAGTGTAAAAGGAGAAAAGATGAGTCATGCTAGAACTTGTCTATGAAGAAGACAAGTGTTATCTAAGAGCAAGACAAAAGGGCTTGTCTACATTCATTGTATCTAGTGCAAAGAAATGCCTATAAAAAGGGGTAGAAGGCAAGAGATTGATATACCATTTTTACATACAAAGATACAAAAACTCCTGTTTTCCTTTAGCTCTCTAGCTCTTAAACTTTCTCTCCTTCACTTTAGCCTTGGTCTTATCTTCATTTCTCATCTCCAAAATAGAAGAGTTCCCTTGATTTCTCTATAGATCAATAGTTGATCTACCTTAATCCTCCAATACCTACTACCATAGGTTCGAGGGTGATTCCATCATAGGTGGTGTGGACTAGCTTTAGAGAGAAGACACTTGTGTTCCTACCGTGAACAACAATAAAAAACGATTTCATTTTGACATTCCATCGTTTTTTAAGGTAAGGTCGTTCTTGAGAAAGTTCAAGTAATCTACATCAACCAGAGAGCAAGAAAGGTTGGTTTCTCTTAACCATTCAATTGACATCCTTTTATGCATGAGATCCACATCGTACTAGCAATGAGACGGGCGATTTGATCACTAATTATAATATTTTTTTGTAATTAAAATATTAATTTCCACTGCGTTTAACGTCTCGGGGTTTATACAAAGCTAATAGCTTTGTCGCTGCCCCCCGATGCATCTGCCGCAAAGGGGGCCACTGGAGGTGCTGGGGCTCTGGCCGCAAGAGGAGTGGAGGCTACCGTGGGTAGTTGTGTCTGTATGGCTGAAGTGATCATCTGCTGAATAGTTGCCAACAACATTAGGGACAACCTATCAAAAAAGGTGCCTGGGGAGGTGCTATCGCGTGGGGGACCTCAAAAAGAGGATGCCTTGGTAGCCAGAGGGGCCACCAGAGGCGTTAAAGCCATGGCTATCAAAGGTGCATAGGTTATCACCGTCAACTACATCCGTATGCTGGAGGTAATCATTTGTTGGATAGTTGCCAATAATCCTAGGGACAACCTGTTCGAAGAGTTGTTTAAGGAAGTGGTTTCTCATGGAGGGTTCCGACAGCGGTTTTGAGGGACCAGAAGGTTTAGCCACAACATGCCCAGAGGGGGTTAGAGGAGCCCCTCCACTTGTAATGCTTGAGGGTCGGTGGTGGCCTCAGCCACTTTCTGCTTGTCTAATCTGCTATTAGGGGTTTTCATTATCCTCACGTCTTAGTTTTGTGTTCCCACAGATGACATCAATTGATGTGAGCTAAAAGAGCTCAATCAGGTTGATTTAATTGGGCTCGAGCGGCGTGGGCTTCGATTTCTACAAGTTGGGAAAGGGGCCTACAAAAAAAGCGTTAGCACTCTGACGCTTAAGTTAGTATGCGATTATGAAAAAACAAACTTGATGAAATAAGAAAATAATGAGAATTCTGTAGAATGAGCATAAAGTGTGCTTAGTTTAAATTCGAGAAGAGTTCGGGAGCTTAGAGAGTGGATAAATGTTATTGAGCTTTATGGAGTAGAAAATTCGTCCCCTTATACCAGCCAAGGGAGCTGGTATTTTATATTGGAGGATCTTTGACCTGGGGGAGGACGCTCGTCCTACTTAATTTCAGGAAGGTGGTTGTAGGTCTCCCTAGAGTCCTAAGAAAGTGGGACTTTTTGGTAGGTTGGACTCCAGGGAGACAGTTGCAGACCTCCTGCACTAGACTCTCAAGGAGACAGTTGCAGACCTCCTTATAGTCCGAAGGAGGTGGGTCTCCTAAAAAGTAGGAGGCGGTTGTGAGACCTTATTCAAATAGGATTAGGATAACGGAGCCTTATCTCGACCTTCTCACATGATTAGGCTCCTTATTTGTTGGCTAAGATGCGCGGTCGTGGGGCGACGCCGCGCTCTGGTCAAATTGTGAAGCCACACTAGAAGGCAAGTAGGCATGTCGGGCATGTCGGGCGAGATTGATGCGAGATATTAGCATACGGATTGGGCCACAGACTTGTGATGATGTCCTACTCGAGCGAGGCATGAGAGACGGACATAGCGAAGACATGCGCCGGGGATGCACCAAGTGAACGTCAGGCGTTGTGGGCGTAAGTATGGCCCATAGTGCCGAGATGGAGCAATGATGCTCCGAGATTGTGGGCGCAATGTATGATGGCAAACTAGCTAGTTGGGGCCTGACATGAAGACACGCAAGGTGTGCGAGCCGTGAGCCGCGGTGAACATGGGATTTTCGGATAGGTGAGTGCACGCGCACAAGGCACCGCACCGGGAGGCGTTCGAATGTCGCGCTGGTAAGCTTTGAGTGTCGAAGGCACACGATGGGGAAACCGTTAGGACTCGAATGGACGAAGGCCGGTCAAAGGTTGAGTGCTACCTGAGAGCCATCACGGGCGAAAAAAAAATATTCTGCTACGATAAAAGAGTCCGCCCGTGAGAGTTGGTATCAGAGCCCGGACAATCCGGGGCTCCCGAAGGACGAAGTGCACACTTGAAAAGAAAGTGTGGCACATGAGCTTTATGTCAGGTAGAGGCGAGTTGAGACCGTTTTGAGACAAGATCAGACCGAATTGCAACACCACTGTGTAGGTTTGCTGCGTTGGGCTTTAAAATGCTTGACTGAGCCGATTATGAGACGGAATGATTTTGGGGGATATTCGCCACAGAAGGAGAAATCGGTGGCGTCCTTTTGTGCGCATTGCGGTTGCTTCAGTGAGTGAGTAGCTACAGTCCGACTTTGTGATTGTTGTGTTTGTTGGCAGTTGTGTAGAGCATATTTGAGCAAGCTGTTGACCGTTCGCGAAATTTTTTGGGTAATGAAAAGAATCAGATTTTCAGATTTCATCTTGGCTTCCCTATGCGAGAGGGGGACATGCGAATGAGTCGGGTGGATTGCGAGAGCCACGTTTGTGGGATTAGCAACCATGTGTGCAGAAATGCCGCAAGTCAGGAGAGATCCAGGCGTTGAGGTCGTTCAGTGGGTGAAGTGCCACCTTGTTGAGGAACCTTCCAGTGGCGAATGACGAGCTGAATTGTTGAGGTGCCGAGGCACAGTTAAACATAAGGTGCATGAGATCAAGCCACCCTTAGGGTTGCAAGGAGTGGACGCCTAGACACCTTTGCGGACGGAGTTGCACGTGGAAAGTTGCCCGAATGTGTGGGGCAGAGCTAAAATGTTAGGATGAAGTTCTCGTAGATAGACGAAGGTGTGTCCAAGAGAAAAGATGACACGCTTCAAGAACCATAAGGTAGAGATCCGAATGTGTGTGAGTTGTGGCAACTCGTCCGGAGCATGTGTGGAAGAAGGCCACCAAGCCATGTTGCGTGCTCGTCACGAACATTGTTTGCGCTAAATTGAGAATATTCCTTAAAGAGGTTCCGACACCAGATATTAGCTCTTTGGTCCAAGGATTTTCTAAAGGGACAACCGAGTTGAGAATGTGGGGATCATCAGGCTCCGTTGGCACCATGAGCGGCATGGTGCTGTCAGGTTGGGAGTGAAAATCCTAATCCTGCAGCCGGGTTGGGACGCAAAATCCTAATCTTGTTGTCGGGTGGGGAACCGAGAATCCTCATCCCGCCATCAGATTGGGGAGAGGAGGGGAAATCCCAATCCTGCAGTCAGTTGGGGGCGAAGACCTCGACCTTTGTGCAGAGTCAAAAGGACTGTAGGGAGAGAATTCGGTCCCGTAAGCGGCGTGGTTCCGAAGTTTTGCGCGAGGCCCAAGTCCTTTCGAGTTGGGTTCAGTGTGGTCACTGTAGAGGCAGATTGTGTGTTTGCCGAGGACGGCAACACATTAAGTGGGGGAGAGAGTGCGAATTGCATTCACAGACATCAAGCTTGACTTGTTCCAGATCAATTCGCGCGTATATGAGGCATTATATTGAGGGACGACACAGTTATGACGGCACACTTGACGAAACTTGTAGCACAGTTTGCTACCGACTAGTCAAGGAAGAGAGTGCAGAATGTGTGTATAGATTTCGGGCCTATGGAGCTGCATGTATTCAGACACTAGCCATGTGGGCAAAACCATTAATTGAGGCAACAGTTGGGGAAGAGAGTGTAGGGACGTACACAGACTTCCAACTTGTGTTGAAGGTGAAATGAAGTGCATTAGGGCACTATTTGTGGAAGTCAACCCAACTACTGAGGAAGAGAGTGCAGAATAAGTGTAGAGACTTCCGACTTTTGTGTTTGCATTAGGTGCATTACGGCACTATTCGGGGGGAGCTAACCACCAATTGGGGGAGACACTGTGGACGAAGTACACGGACTTCCACTTGTGTTGATCATGCCACTATGGGGTGCATCAGGGGCACCATTGGAATGATGAAAACATGTTGTGCTGAAGAGGAACTCACGCAGCAAGGCTTGAAAGAGCTAGAAGTCGGTCTGGTGTTGCGTGATTCTAGGGATGGGTATCAGGCACTACATACAATTCAATTCTTTGTGTGTATATTGATGAGGACGTCAACAAATCGAGTGGGGGAGAATGTCACCTGCTGCCCATTTGCTAAGAGTGTCGGTAGTGACTTGCAGAGGACGTGCATACAACAAGGTGATGTCGGACGTCGGACGAGAGAGATGTGGGAAAGGTGCGTTCCTCGGCTATTTTAATGACTTTGAATATTTACTGCTAGAACAAGGGAAAATATTTTTAAGCCTATTTTAAGGGCGCATGCAGTACTGAGCTCCAGCCAGCCCTCCCAGTGCAGCAAGGCACTAAATGAGCAATCTCTTAGGGGCATGTGGCCAGGATGGCACCTAGGGTTGGCTCTAGGCACCTCGAAGGGAAGGCTAGAGCCCTCGAATGGTATGGGAAGCGAACGGGGGGCATGGGGCTCCATGTGATTGCGAGGATGCCCCGGGGGCTGCAAGAAATCATGGGCAACACCTCTCAGGCCGAATGAGCGATCGAGGCAAGCACTCAAAGACCTCGTGAGCTAACTCGTGATATGCACTATTGGGTTCTAGGCATGCACGTGGCTCTGTTGGCTAGGATACGCTGTCTTGGGGTGACGCGGAACTGTGGGCAAATTGTGATGCCACGCTAAAAGGCAAGTAAGCATGTCAGGCATGCCGGGCGAGATTAATGCAAGATATTGGCATACGGATTGGGCCACAGACTTGTGATGCGGTCCTACTCAGGCGAGGCATTGAGACGGGCATGGCAAAGACATGCGCCGGGGATGCACCAAGTGAACGTCGGGCGTTGTGGGCGTAAATATGGCCCATAGTGCCGAGATGCAGCGAGGATGCTCCAAGCTATTGCGAGATATATTGAAAGGACCCGAGATTCTAGACCAAATGCATGATGGCAAACTAGCTAGTTGGGGCCAGACATGAAGACACGCCAGGCGTGCGCGATGCAATCCTCGGCAAACATGGGCATTTCGGATAGGCGAGTGCAGGGGCACAAGGTGACGCCCCAGGAGGCGTTCGAATGTCGTGGTGGTGAGTTGGGAGTGTCGAAGACATACGACGGGAAAACTGTTAGGACTCGAATGGGCGAAGGCAGGTCGAAGGTTGCATGCGATCTGAGAGGAATCACGGGCGAAAAAAGAAATATTCCGCTGCGACAAAAGAGTCTGCCCGTCAGACTTGGCCTGGGGTCACGAATTGGGCCCTCTTGGAGATATTTTGAGTCTTGCATTCCTTTGGGCTCGTACGATCTAATTCTTTCTTTTGGAGCATTTGGGCCTCTTTGGCCAGCCATTTTTATGCACATGAACAACGAAAAAAAATTACCGTCAATCTAATTAGCAAGTAAAATTCTTGTTGCTAATTTACACTATTTAATACAAGAAATATACTTGCTAATACATTTAGCAAAGAAAATTTACTTGCTAATACATTTAGCAACGAAAATTTACTTGCTAATAAATTTAGCCACAAATTGGTAAAAATACATATTAAATAATGTACATTAGCAGTGAAAATTTTACTTGCTCATTAGCTCAACGTTGATTTTAGCATCAAATTATTTTGTAGCTATTGAACCATTTTCTTGTATTGATATATTTCCAATGAGAATACGTAGACAAATATGTTTTCACTCTAATTACTTCCAACATAAAAATTGGAATGAAAACACAAACAAACAGGCCCAATGTTTTTCCTTGTAGTGCATGGCAAAGAATACACGGATTGAATCTTTTATTTTATTGTATACTACGTGGCACGCCTTCCTACGTGTATAGAATAAATAACATTTTATGTTTTAAAATATATTATAAATAAGAATATATATATATAGATATAAACCAACACATCATATTTTTTTTAAAAAAAAGAAAAAAAAAAATAAATAAAGAAAAGAAACCAACTTAGGAGTATTATTTACATAACAAAAATTGGCGTCGCTTGT
Source organism: Sesamum alatum (assembly GCA_034509735.1). NCBI lineage: Eukaryota > Viridiplantae > Streptophyta > Magnoliopsida > Lamiales > Pedaliaceae > Sesamum > Sesamum alatum. The sequence goes on along the minus strand of JACGWO010000005.1, from coordinate 17,519,007 downwards.
GAGTAATCGCTCTTCATGAGTAAAAATAGAATTTTATTTTTATATTAGTATAGATATACGCGATCAAATATGAAAGATTATATTATTTATTTTATTTAAAAAAATAGAAAATTACACATAACCCAATTAAATGAGGTCAAGTAGATTAGGGTAGTTCCAAGAGCAATGTTTTTAAAATCGGATTATGGATCAAACCAGTTAAGTTACTGGATCATGGTGCCACTAATCCAATCGGTCGGACTGCATTAAAAAATTCAATTGACCCAAACTTTATTATATATATATATATGTAGCATATGAATACATTAATACCAATAGATTAGCTAAATACAATTTATAACAATATTTTTATAAAATGGGATAATTTATAAATAAATGCAATCTAATAATTTAACAATAAAAAACCAACAAATCTTTTGCAGAGACCAAATCAAATTAAAATTTAAACTAACAAAAATTTAAAATTGAAAACCCGTAAATACATTATATATGAATTGAATAAATATTACCATTTACTTTATACAATTTTTTTTTACAAAAGTCCAAAATCGATTAGAGAAGTAAAAAGAAAAGGAAAAAGAAATAAATTATGAAAAAAAATAGATTCTATTTCCATATTTCAGACATCTAGAACGAAGAGTTCTCTACCTCTTTCAGACATCTAGAGATTTTTCTGCAAAAAAGGAAAAAAAAAAAGATTCTATTTCCATATTTTTCGACAGCTCTTTTATTTTTTGAGAGAAAACAAACAGTCTTTTTTTTTTTTGTTATTACAAAAAAAAATATTAGTTGCATGCTTTTGAGCATAGTTTATATCGGAGGATGTTTTTATGAGAATCACATGATCTAATAATATTTAATATTTAAGCACTCTTTTTAAAATTCTAGGTACATTAGTATTAGTGAAATGTACCTCAAAGAATGTTTGTGTAAATTTCTACCACTAAATAAGGGGTGTATTTATAATTACAACAATTTCAAAGGGTGTACTTATAAGTTTGCAAAAGGTGTCCATGAATATTTGTATATTTGAATCTAACCTTAAGGTTCGATGCAACTTACCCTATTTATTGCATATCATTTTTTTTTTTTGGAAGGTAAAAGAGATGATATTAATGAGGCAAATATGCCAAGAGAGAAGCACAATAGTGATCGGGAATATTGTCAGAGCCCTCAACACTGTCTAAAGCAAAACGAGCAAGAGAATGGGCAATAGAATTCCCTTCTCGATGAACAAGAGAAAAATTGCAGGAAATAAAATAAGACCGAAGTAACCAAATATCATGAAGAGTAAGTCCTGACTGCGAGGAACTGCTAGTGTAGCGAGCAATCTGAGAGTGAAGATTGGCACAATCTCTTTCGACAACAACACGTCTCCAGCGATGTCGGATAGCCAACTCCAACGCTTCTCTGGCTGCCCAAGTTTCGGCCATCTCTAGGGGAATTGTTTTATGGAATCGTCGAGATAGCCACGCTAAGCAGACACCAGAGGAATTTCGAGCAATCACTCCCACACAAAAGTCACCAACTTCCGGGAATAACTGCGTCAAAATTAACTTTGATGAAATCAACTTGGGGTGGCTGCCAGGTTGAAAGAGCAGTAGGCAAAGAGCGGCTGGGAGCAATAGAATCAATCTCTAAGAACGAGTCAAGGTAGCCTCGTGCAAACGAGATGATATGATCAGGCATATGAGCGTCTCCCTTCGGCAATCTCTTGTTCCTGAAAAACCAAATATCCAACAAATAACCAAAAACAGACTGAAGTCAGCAGGCTCTAGAAGTGAATGAGTGTTGAAGACCCAATCATGGGCATTGGTCGACCAGTTGGATACAATAGAGTGTCTCAGATTTGACAAACACCAAACCTGTCGGCTGAAAGGGTAGTGCAAGAAGGTGTAGAGGCTGGTGTCATTTGGTTCCTGACAGAACGGGCAGCTTATGACGGAAAGGGGAAAGCGTCGGCGGAAGTTAGAACCATTCAGAAGGGATTCACAGCACAGTTTCCATACAAAAACCTTAATTTTGTTGGGGATCTGAGTGTTCCAAAAACTGAGCCATCCAGATTTATGAGCTGGAGAATTGTTGACAGAGGAACACGGAGCCGCTTGGCGGTCGAAGTTACAAACCAAGTGATACGTTGACTTAACCGAGAACAGACCTGATTCGGTAGGGTGCCAAATAATATGGTCGGGTAGCTCTGATCGACCGGTGGGAATGGAGAGGATAGCCCGACAATCATTCGGCGGAAAAACAGATTCGATGAGAGGTGCATTCCAATCACTGTCTGATGTGTCGAAGAGCTGTGAAACAGTGGTCAATGGTGGGAGGGGGCCTAACTAAAGGTTGGGGCGGAATGACGGAGCCTAAGGGAGCCAAGGATCGGTCCATATTCATGTAGAAAGGTCGTTGCCAATGCGCCATCGGTAGCCTAACCGAATAATCGGTTTAGTGGACAAGATACTTCGCTAAGTACGGGAAGGTCGTGACCCTAATTCTTCGTCGAGGATGGAAGAATTTGGGAAGAAACAAGCCCAGAGTAGTCGACCAAGCAAGGATTCTGGGTGCATGAGGAGACACTAAAATTGCTTTAAGAGCATTGCTGTGTTAAAGGCTCTTAAGTCTCAAAGTCCAAGTCTCCCATGCATCTTGGAAGTTGTCAGTTTATGCCAGGGGAGCCAATGAATTTTGTGATTACTGTTCGAGTCCCACCGGAAGCGAGCAATCATGTTTTCAATCTCACGGGTAAGCCCTTCAGGAAGTCAAAAGACACTCATGGCATATGTGGGAATAGCTTGCACAATCGCCTTGATGAGAACCTCCTTGCCGGCTTGGGATAATTGTTGCTCCGTCCAGCTACTCATACGAGACCAAATACGCTCTCGGATGAAAGCAAAAACCTCTTGCTTTGAACGTCCAACAACCAAAGGAAGACCCAGCTATATCATGTTTATCAGAGAGTCGGATTCCCAGGCCAGTTGAGATAGTCGAACGGATATCAGCAATTGTATAGTGGCTAAAAAACAACAACCGACTTGTCCGAATTCACCTCTTGTCCCGATGCCTTGCCGAAGACCTGAAGAATAGATTTAATAAAATGCATGGCCTCGAGAGAGGCTTGACAACAAATAAGTGTGTCATCGGCAAATAAGAGATGGGAGATGCTGGGGGATATCCCAACAAATACGAACTCCCTGCAAAGATCCATTAGACTCGGCCCTAGAGATCAGAGATGTAAGTGAGTCCGTGCAAAGTAAGAACAAGTAGGGTGAAAGGGGATCACCCTATCTAAGACCCCGCTGGGGAATAATATGGCCAAATTGTTTACCACTAAGAATAATAGAATAAGAAACCGAGGAAACACACAAAAGAACAAGGTTGACAAAATGAGGGTGGAAGCCTAGTTTAAGAAGTACTTGCCAAAGGAAGCTCCACTCAACTTTTTCATACGCCTTGCTTATATCCAATTTGATGGCCATGTTCCCAAGATTACCCGTGGTCTTATTCTTGGGAAAGTGATTAATCTCAAATGCAATGAGCACGTTATCAGAAATAAGCCTACCAGGAACAAATGCAGTTTGTAGGAGAAATAATACAATCAAGCATTGGTTTAAGCGTATTAGCAATACATTTTGTAGCAATTTTCATTACCACACTACATAAGCTAATAGGCTGAAATTGTGAGATAAGCTCAGGCTCGTTGCATTTATGGATTAAAACAATGTGGGTAAAGTTAAGGAAGGGTTTAAGGGAGTGATCATTGAGAATTGCAAGAAAACAATTAATCACATCATGTTTGATAATATGCCAAAATTTATGAAAAAAGATCTGGGGCATACCATCAGGGTTGGGTGATTTGAGAGGGGCCATGTGAGAGATAGCATCAAATACCTCCTCGACAGTGTAAGGCTTTAATAGTGTCAAGTTCATTTCCGTATCCACCTTGCTTGTCATAGCCTCCGTGCCATGCTCTAAATCATTATGCGAAGGGTCCGCCGACTTGAAGACCCGGCCAAAGTGTTGTACAATGTGGTGCTCAATATCAATAGGTTCCTCAAGCCAATTACCAAGTAAATCCTTAATCCGTGAGATAGAGTTTCGTCTAAAAGTCAGACTGGCTTGATTATGGAAAAAACACGTGTTCTGATCACCTTCCTTGAGCCAATGACTTTTACCTCGCCGTTTCCAGAAAATCTCCTCAATTTGTAGAATAGATTCAAGTTCTTTCCGAATGCAGTGTTCCTGAATTTCCTTTCGGCCGTAATCACTACAAAAAAACAGGGCAGCACTGGATATTTTGCAAAGGATTGGTCCGTTGTAAATTTGCAATGGCTTTTGCTACAATTTTGCAATGGATTCTAATTTTTTTTATATTATCGTTGCAACTTCCGTTGCAACGGACTATCTGTTGCAATATTTTGTTGAAAAATTAGATCAACTTTAAGATGTCCCACATTCAACATAAGTCGTTGCAAAAGTCGTGGCAAAATATTGCAACGACAAATTCCGTTGCAAACTTCCAACGATTTTTGCAACGAAAATCTTTCGTTGCATACTTTGCAACGAAGATTCTAGTTAAAGTCCGTTGCAAAAATTTGCGACGGACTTAGCAACGAAAACGTGTCATTGCAAACTGAATATTGTGATTTACAACAGATTTAGCGATGGATATTTTTCCGTTGCAAAACTTGCCGATAATTTTACATCGGTATTGCAACGACCTATGAAGTTATTGCAATCCGTACATACAGTTGTAGGCATTAATTATTGAGCCGTTGGATTTGCAATGATTTTTGCAACGGATCCATCCCTTGCAATATGTTTGTGAGAGCTGTAATCCACTATTTTAAAATTCTTTATGTATTGCAAAGGATTTTGCAACGGGAATGTCATTCCATTGTAAAATTCATTGCAAATCCGTTGCAAAATTCGTTAGTACAAAAATTTTACTAGTTTATTTATATATATTTATTTTATTTTTGTAATTTTTAGTTTTTTATGTATGCATATTAATGAATATGTATAATATTTGTTGATTTTTAACAAGATGTTGAGAGAATTGAGAAAGTGGATGTGTGACAAGAATGTATCCGGTAATCGTCATCTTACAAAAAAATTTATAGATGGGGTCACTGAGTTTATAGACTGTGCAAAAACACAACATGATTTTATAGATGAGGAGAAAATTCATTGTCTATGTAGTGTTTGTAAAAATCGTAATTACAAATTCAATGAGGAAGTGACATGCGACCTCTATCAGAAAGGTTTTAAGAAAAATTATAGCAATTGGACATCTCATGCTGAGTCTATACAGATAGATTGTGAGCATCCAATTATGATGAGACTGACAATTATGCAAATGAGGCTCGTCCGAGTTCTCATTATGATGAGGCTGACAATTTAGGAGCATTTTCTGAAAAGTTTTTGATGTCGTGCTTGTTTCATATCAACCATTATATGTTGGGAGCGAAACTTACTCTCAGTTATCTGCGGTAGCGAGGTTAGCAAACATCAAATCTGAACATAATGTATCACAGAGTTGTCATGATCAGTATTTACAAGTAATAAGGGAGATGTTGCCACGAGATCACATGTTACCCGATGATTATTATAGTATGAAAAAGTTGATAAAAGAGTTGGGTTTACTTATTGAGAAAATTTACGCATATAAGGCTATTTGTATGTTATTCTGGAAAAAAAGATAAGCATTTGGAATTCTGTAAATTTTTTGATCAAGCTAGGTATAAACCTGCCAGGGGTCAATGATGAGGATAATGAAATGAAAGATGATGAAGAGGAAGAAGACAATTTTGATGATAATGATGATGATGATTATTAATTGAACATAATTATTTTGAGGCTGATTTAATATTTTAATATAAAATTTAAAAAATTAATATAAATAATATAAAATTAACATGGCTAACTATATTAATACATGTCAAACTTTAAAAGTTCGACTCTGTAATTTAATATTATTTTAAATCAAAGTCGAAGTTTGGGAGTTCGACTTCCAATCAATAAAACCGAGGTGAGGGAATTACTTGAGATTAGAGGCTTCATCATTATGCTTTTTTTAATCGCCTTCCACTCCACTTTCTATTCATCATTTCTTTCAATCCCACTCATTATTTTGCTTTTCTTCCAATGTTATATTTAATAATAAATAATATTAACTTTTTTATTTTGGACTATGATATTTCATCTGTATAAAGTAAATTTATTTTTATAAAATATTATTTTAATTAAGATTAGTTGGATACCTCAGTTGTATCGTTAATATCTTTTTGCACTATAAAAAATGTAACATTTAATCATGGTTAATTACAGTGATTTTTGTGAGGGTGACTAAAACAGTTGCCATGGCTAAAAACCCGTGACGAATGTTTTTTGTACGGCTCTTAGCCGTGGCAAATAAATTTTTCATCAATTTTTATTTAATCGTAATTAATAATAGTTATTTCCTAGTGTTGGTACATTAGTGTTCCTTAGGTATTACCAATAAATAATCCGCATATTTTATCTCATTTATTACTTAAAAATATATCTTAAATAATTTTTTTATTAAAAAATTTCTTAAATCATTTATCCCATTTAATTTTAAAAATAATTATTATTTTAAAATTATTTTATCATTTACTAATTAAATATTATATTTTAAATCATTTATCTCATTTAATTTTAAAAACAATTACTAGTTTTAAAAATATTTTATGTTTTTTACTATACACTTTCCCTCCCAATTTTTATATAACTTTAATTCCCCCCCCCCCCCCCTTTTCTTTTCAATTTTTCATAACCTAATTTTTCCCCCCTTTTCCTCCCTCTTTTCCCCCTCTCCCCCTCCCCCTTCCCCATTCATTTTCAACAACAACACAATCCCCCCTCCTCATTTTCTCTCCTAAAGCCGCCGCCGACGAGGTTCTCCTCTCCTTCTTTCCTCTTCTCTTCTCTTTCTCCTCTTTTCTTTCTTTTGTTTTTTTTTTCAGTTTTTGTCTCCTTTTTTCAGATTTATTGCCGCCCGCCGAGGTTCTCCCCTCCTCCTTTCCTCTCCTCTTCTCTTTCTCCCTCTTTTCTTTCTTCTATTCTTTTCAGTTTTTCTCTCTTGTACTTACATTGTCCAGTTCTCTTTTGGTTTGCTAGTTTCGCCAGGAATAAATTTTTCCTTGAAATTGGATTAAGGGATCCTAGTATGCCTGTTTTTGCTAGTTTAATTGAAAATTGTACTAGAAAGGCCCTTCAACATTTCTTCATCCACTAAGAGCTGTAATTTTCTTGAAAATTTATGTGTAAAATGTAAGATGATGTTTGTTTTCTTTCTCAAACCTATTGGAAGTCCAAATAAGAGGAGCATAATAGCTTGCGTGTATTTGACTGAAGGCAGGGGTTTTGTTATCTATGCAGAGAGAAGATTTGCGTAGGGTAATGGAATTGAGTATGTGTTTAATATAAATTTATGTATGACAATGTAATATATTGAGTATTTGGTTGATATATTGAGAATTTGTTTGGTATATTGAGGTGGATGAGAATGATAATTGTATTGATGAGGTTGGATAAGTATTGTTGGTTATGATTGTAAATTAGGATTTATATTAACATAAACTCATCTAAACTTATGTACCTAAGTTATATCACAAGTTAAAAATTCAATTAAATTAATTTAACTTAGTTAACTAATTTAACTAAATAAATTTAACTTAGTTAACTCACATGTTAAAATTTCAACTAAACTAATGTAATTTGATTAACCTCTCAACTTAAAATCTTTAACTAAACTAATGTAACTTAGTTAAATTTCAAGTTAAAATCTTCAATTAAACTAATTTAACTTAGAAAGTCACAAGTTAAAAACTTAACTCCACTAATGTAATTTGTTAATTTTCAACTTAAATTCTTTAACTAAACTAATTTAACTTAGTTAACTCACAAGTTAAAAATTCAACTAAACTAATGTGACTTAGTTAACTTTCAACTTAAATTCTTTAACTAAACTAATTTAACTTAATTAACTCACAAGTTAAAAATTCAACTAAACTAATGTGACTTAGTTAACTTTCAACTTAAATTGTTTAACTAAATTAATTTAACTTAGTTAACTCACAAGTTAAAAATTCAACTAAATTAATGTAACTTAGTTAACTTTCAGCTTAAATTTTTAAACTAAACTAATTTAACTTAGTTAACTCACAAGTTAAAAACTCAACTCAACTCAACTAATGTAATTTTGTTAACTTTCAACTTAAAATCTTTAACAAAACTAATTTAACTTAGTTATATCACAAATTAAAAATTCAACTAAACTAATGTAACTTAGTTAACCTCCAAGTTAAAATCTTCAATTAAACTAATTTAACTTAGTTAACTCACAAGTAAAAACTGTAACTAAACAAATGTAATTTTGTTAACTTTCAACTTAATATCTTTAACTAAACTAATTTAACTTAGTTAACTCACATGTTAAAAATTCAACTAAACTAATGTAATTTTGTTAACTCTCAACTTAAATTCTTTAACTAAACTAATTTAACTTAGTTATATTACAAGTTAAAAATTCAACTAAACTAATGTAATTTAGTTAACTTTCAAGTTAAAATCTTCAATTAAACTCACAAGTTAAAACCTCAACTATGTTCATGTAGATATGATACAAGATTTAAATGTTTAACTCTTAGTTTATGTGAATCTTAATTACTTTTTGTGTTGTTATCATGTTGTTGTATTACATTTTGCAGAAATGTCACAAGTGGGATCCAATGCTTAAAACTCAAATCTGCAAGAGTTATAATTAAACGGTCGGAAAATTGATCAGGGACGTGATGCCGCGATGTAGGAAGACTAATAAGAGAGCTTGTTGAATGTCCGATGAAGTTTGGATCGGGTTGTAGAAAGATTGTGTAAATGAATATAATCCCCTTTTTAAATATGTATATTTTAAAATTAAATACTTTTATTTTGTGGATTGGAATGCTGAATTATCTTTTTTATAAGTATTTTTGCTTAAATATATTATCATATTTGAATTTATAAATTGTTAGAGTTAAATTAAATTATAATTTTATTATAATTTTGCAATAGTTTGTCGTTGCAATTATTGTGGTAAAATTTGCAACGAATTGTCGTTGTCAATGAAAATTATTTTGCAATGAATTATAGTAAATTATGTTGTTGCAAATTTTGCAACGGAATATTGTTGCAAAAAATTATTGCAATATTGCAACGACTGCCGTTGCAAATGTCGTTGCAAATAAAATAATTTTGCAACGGATTGTAATTAAATATTTCGTTGCAAATTTGCAAGGGAATGCCGTTGCAAACATTCCATTGCAATATTACAACGACTTTTCGTTGCAAATGTAGTTGCAAATAAAAATCGATTTTGCAACGAATTGCCAACAACTTTGCCACGAATGTACCATCGCAAAGTCGTTGCAAAATAGAAAAAGTCAACTTTTTATATAACGAATTTTGCAACGAAATTTTACAACAGATAATAAAACCGTGGCAATATTTTACAACAGACAAAAAAACCGTCGCTATATAGCAGTGGTACCTATAGCAACGAAAAATTTTCCGTTGCAAAATTCCGTGGCAAACTCTTTTGCAACGGATTTTGCATGAAATTCGTTGCAAAATTCCATTGCTATAGGACTGTTTTTTTGTAGTGAATTTTCTGTTTGCGGATATTCAGAAGTTCCTTTTCCAAGGAAATAATATCCCGACGAAAGGTCTTATTTTTCTCCTGCGAAAGAGAGTGAAACTAGTTGCGGCAGTGAAGAAAATGAGTTTTTAGAATTTGCTGAGGTGATCCACTTCCCAACTGATTCCATGCTTCTGAAACTAGCCCCGTTACTTATTGTCGCCCCTAAACTTTCCAACTGATTCCATGCTTCTAAAACTAGCCTATCACAATCCAAACGCTTAATCCAAGCTGCCTCAAAGCGAAAAGGTTTGCGTCCTTGAGGCTGTCGACGAAGTTTAGGGGCGACCTCAATAAGTAACGGCGAGTGATCCGAGTGAATGGTTTCAAGGTGTGTAATGCGAGTTGTGGGGAAAAGAGACATCCAGGAGTGGTTACCACATGTCCTATCAAGCCATTCAGATATTGTATCCGGGCTCACATGACGATTGCACTAAGTAAACGAATTTCCCACATACCCCAAATCTGAGAGGCCGGCCGAAGTAAGAGCAAGTCTAAAGTTCTGAAGCTGCCAGTTCGGGCAAGGGAGCCCTCCAACTTTTTCCGCTTGAATCAAGATTTCATTAAGGTCCCCTGCTACGAGCCAAGGGTGTAACGATTGGGAGGAAAGCCGATGAAGGAGGTCCCAAGAGAACTTACGTTTCAAAGCATCAGGATCCCTATAAAAGCCAGTAAAGCATTAGGTCGGGCAATCATCATGCTATCATAACGGACACATCGATGTGATTCTAAGAGAAGCTCCTAAGTAAACAGAAAATAGATTTATCCTAGAAGAGAACGAGACCGCCACTTCTGCCAACATAATCAACCCCAACGCCATGCATGTTAAGGTGAGAGCAGAGTTGATCAATTTTGAAATCGGTACATTTGGTTTCCAATAGGAAAACCAACAAGAGATGATGGATCCAGATGAGAGCTTCTAGGCCCTTAACTGTCAACACCCCCCCCCCAAGCCTTGATAGTTCCATGATAAGAGATTCATAATGAATGGCGGGGCTGTCCCGCAGCCTCCGCCAAAACCAAGGAAGTATCCGGTGTAACCAAAGTGTCCTCGGTAGCATGCTTGATCAGTTTAGAGGGGCATTCAATCGCCTCGACTGTTTCATCAATTAATTTCCTTTTCCATGGGACTGTCACAATACGAAGATTAATTGGTTTCTTGCGTCGAGTCTTGAGAGAGGTAGAGGAGGAGTAGGAGGGTGATTGCGAGGGGACAGGTTCAACAGAGAATTTGAGGGGGATATCAGTAAGTGTATGCGTGATAGAGGGAAGGGATATATGTGTGAGGTTGGTTGAGTTAAGCACAGCAGGCAGGGCGGGCGGAGAGGTGGATGAAGGTAGAGATAGGGCAGTGGTGCATTGACCTGGTATGTGGGATGATGAGGCAGGAATGTGGGTAATGGGGGGATGTATGTTGGAAGGTGCGGTGTGAGGTATGAGACAGGCTATGGACGGTTCAGTAGCTTGTGGAGGATTAACAGATGGAGGGTGAGTGGTAGAATTATAGGTATGGGGAAATGTGGGAGTGGAGTAACTGAAGATAGTCGGACCACGCACGGGGTTAGATGATTGAGCAGGCATACTGGGATGAGATGGGAAAGGGGGTTTCAGATTCGATATTTGGTGACCTCTCGAACCTAGAACTGATGGGGTTGTGGCTTGGAGCCAAGGTCCAAAGGGGAGTTGCTCCTGATTCTCGTTGAACCCTTCCTCATATTGGCAGGGGCAGAATTTCAGTATGTGGCCCAGACAGCCACACCAGTAGAAAAACTTCAGAAGCCTCTCATAAGTGAACGAGATGACAGATTTATCTCCCATGGCAGTGCAAAGTTTCATAATGCGCCGCATTGGTTTAGTGATGTCGATTCTAACTCGGATGCGCAAAGCAGATCCCCATCCTTGGCCCTCTCGATCTAGATCAACATCTCTAAAAACACCTAACTGATTTCTGATGAAAGCTGCAGCATCTTTGGTTCTACGGTTCAAGGGGAGGTCATGAACATGAATATAAAAGTCCGTCCAGTTCAGATCAACTCTCGTTGGATTATCGCAGTCATCCACTATTCGTAATACCAATAAGTTCTTCTCAAATGACCACGGTCCCCCTCCATAACCCTACGGCGGTCCAAGATGTGATGAAACTTGAACAGGATACGACTATCTTCAATGGGACAAATATCAAGACCCCGTCCCGGATTGAAGGAGTTGAGCATGGTATTCTTAAAGGCTTCAAAATTAAAACTGCGACAACCCAATAGTTTACCAACCATGTAGGAGCCTTGTGGTTCCATATCACCATGCCATAATCCCAGAGGAACAACCCTGTGTTGTTCGTCATCGCTAAAGGAGAGTGCTTTGTCCAGGTTTCCCAACTCGTCGGCCATTCAAATAAGGATGTAGACACGGGAAAGACTATGACAAGGGGAGAAAAATAGGCGTGAACTGTGCACCGAAGCCGACCCTGCGAGGAGTAACAAAGTAGAAAAAAGCTAGGTAGAAAAGAGTAGGATCACAAGAATCACAAAAACAAGGTAAGAGCAGTGGTAACTGGAGCACCGGTGGGAGATAATCAGCGTATGAACGCTGATGAAGTCCTTCGGCCGGTGTGGAGAACGACAGAAACCTACAGAAAGGAAAGCAGCGGTGAAAAAGAGACAATATTGGAAAGAAATCACGTAAGTATGGAAATATGCATGCAATCGAAGGAAAGGTGCGACATACTATATTTATAATTTTTTGAAAAGGTAAATTGCATTAATAAAAAATTAAATAGACTATATTTATAATTAGTAATTAGATTTTATAGTGTTACATTATTAGTTTTTTGGGATAATTACTATGCCCTTTTCCAAGGGAGCACTATAATTATTCCTATTCCATTTAAATTTAAGGATAAGATTGAAATATCACCACCTCCGTTTGGAATATCAAACAGAGCTTCTTCAGTAGGAGGTATAAGTGTAAACTCTAAAGTTGTGTAGTAAAAAGTGTACTTCAGTGTAACCCCTCGCCTCTCTCTTTCACTAAATCCCTTCTCCCTATACTCTCTGGAGGTGCAACCATTCAATATCCTCTCTCTCTCTCTCTCTCTCTCTCTCTCTCTCTCTCTCTCTCTCTCTCTCTTTCTCTCTCTCTCTCTCTCTCTCTCTCTCTCAGTACGAAGGCCATCGGAAAATGGCTCCACCTCCCATCTCCTCCATCCGCCGCATCTTTTCTGGTCCTATAAAAGGTATCTTCATCTTTTATAGGACACATCTGAAAATCCTACTGTCTCTTCTTTTTCTGAGATATATTCTAAGTGAAATCTTGTGTTCTTCGTGATCCCTAAAACTTGAGTTGTTCCCTAAGTGGCTCTAAGTGGTGCTGAGTAATTCTGTGTGGTCTAAGTGTTTTTACCTTCGTGGTAATCCGCCATTTGGGAAGGACAGTTCAGAGGAAGTCTTTGTGGCTTTCCTCTGAATCGTGCTCTGGGGCAACTGGTCGAAGAGTACCAGCTTGAGTGGCTGTGTTGCTCTCGACGGATCTAGCTTCCTGAGCCTTACAGGTTTTTTCATTCTTGTTCTGTGTAGTTCTGATTAAATATTTGTATTCCCCCCTTTAATCTGTAATTTGTGGGTTTTTCTATAACCCGTCCCCGCCTGTAATTTTTTAAATTTGTGTAATATATCATTCGATCCGCTGGTGGTAAGTCCACCCAACAGTGGTATCAGAGCCTTCGGGTTCTGGTACTAAGACAAAAGCGTCTCTGGTAATTAAGAATACTGACCTCCCTATTTCTTCCATTACTTCCGCATAACTATTCTACTTTGTGTGATATCTTGATTGATACTGTATTATGTCCTGCTTTGTGGCTTAGTACTATATCTCTGCTTAGTGCTGATTACTGGTACTTTTCTACTTGGTACTGATTATTGTTATCCTCTGCTTAAGTATCGATTATTCTGCTACTCAGTACCTTACATTGGTTGCTTGGTGCTTTATAACATTACTGTTTCTACGACCTAGACCAAACCCTCCCCTATCCCTCACTTGGTGGGGTCCCTAAAACTATCGGGTGTCTGGTTGAGGTCCCCTCGCTGTTCTTATTATACTGTTAAATTTCATATATTGCATCTCTGTGATCTCTGTGATAAATGGCTGGGTATAGTCTGCAACCTTTTGATGGCAAAATTGATTTTTTCATTTGGCAACAAAAAATGAAAGGTATTCTGATACAATAAAAGGTTTTCAAAGCCATTGATGGAAAGTATCTTGAAAATGTTTCTGATGAAAAGAAACTTGAGAATGATGAGTATGCTTCTTCTTCGATTATCTTGAATCTGTCTGATACTGTTCTTAGAAATGTAAGAAAACAAAATACTACCAAAGACTTATGGGATAAACTAGAGGAAATATATATTGAAAGTTCCCTACCCAGTAAATTGTTCTTGCTTGAAAAGTTCTTTCGTTATAAACTGGACATTTCTAAGAACATAGAAGAGAACATGGATGAATTTACTAAACTGATTCCAGATATTAAGTTAACTGGAGATAAGAATATTGATGAGTACTCTCCCATAGTTCTCCTAAATGCAATTCCATATGCATATAGTAATGTTAAGGCAGCTATAAAATATGGTAGAGATGAGGTTAACCTTGAAACTGTTGTTAATGGACTAAAAAGTAAAGAAATGGATATTAAGGCTAATAAGCCTAATCAGGCTCAGAATGAAGTTAACTTTGTAAGAGGAAAAATGAAGAATAGAAACTCAGAATATATGTTTAGAAAACACAGTAAGGGTAAAAATAAAGGCAGGAGTAAAAGCAGGTCTAAGTCTAGAACAAGATATGACAAATCCAGTAATGACAAGTACAAAGAAAGGAAATGCTATAACTGTGGTGGGAAAGGTCATTACATTAAGGATTGTAAAAAGCCTAAGAAAGACAAGAACAATAACAATTATAACAACAGTTATAGTGAGGATGCTAATGTCACAATTGAAGAAAATGGTGAAGTGTATGTGGTGTGTGATGTTAACAATGTGCAAAACTCTGTGAGCATGAATGAATGGTTGATTGATTCAGGATGCACCTTCCACATGAGTCCTTTTAAAGAGATTCTTACAAACTACAGATCTGAAAAATTAAGCTGTGTCTATGGCAAATGAAAAGTTATGTGGAATGAAAGGTTTTGGTGACGTCTCTGTGATTTTCGATAATGATTATAAGTTAACTATGAAAAACGTCAGGTATGTCCCTGATCTGTATCATAATTTGATTCATGTGCTGCATTAGAAGAAAATGGTCTTGAGGGAAGGTGGAGGAAAGGTGTCATGAAAATAATAATGGGATTCTTAAATGTTTTAAAAGCTGAAAGAAAAAGGAACCTCTACATATGCTATGTCAAATATGATTTTTGTGCTGCCATGGTTTCTAACAATGACAAAATCGATTTATGGCACAACAGGTTGGGGCACATAAGCACTAAAGGTTTAAATCTTCTGCACAAAAATGGCTTGCTAACCGACACGATAAGCAAGGTAGAGTTTGTGATGATTGTGCTCTTGGTAAACAGCATAAGGTTCATTTTCCTGCATCACCTTACCCTATCCCCTCATCCTCATCATCAATTTTTTACTATGTGCATGCTGATGTCTGGGGGCCAGCAAATATTGCTACCCATGGAGGAAATAGATATTTCGTATCTATGACTGATAATTATTCTAGAAAAGTGTTCGTGTTCTTAATGAAACAAAAGTCTGATGTTTTTGAAAAGTTTAAAAATCGAAAAACTTTGGTAGAAAATCAGACTAGTAAGAAATTGAAAGCATTAAGAACAGACAATGGGCTTGAATTTTGTAATCAACAATTCATTGATTTGTGTAATGAGCATGGGATAAAAAGACACAAAATCACACCTTACACTCCTCAGCAAAACGGTGTGGCTGAAAGAATGAATAGGACTTTGTTAAATAAAGTAAGGTGCTTGCTCATTAGTTCTGGATTGTCAAAGTCTTTATGGGGTGAGACTGTTCTGACAGTTGTTCATCTGATTAACAGGTCACCTTCAATGCCTTTATTTGGAAAAATTCCAGAGTTAGTATGGTCTGATAAACATGTTGATCTTTCTTCATTTTTGGGTGTTCTGCATTTGCATTACAATCTGATGACAAACTTGATACTAGATTTCAAAAATGTGTGTTTATTGGTTATCTTGAAGGGGTAAAGGGGTATAGGTTATGGGTAAGGGAAAAAAAAAAATTTAGTACACTAACTTTGGTAATTATCACATTTTATACATTATGTTGCAATTTTACTTCAATTAAGTCTAATTGACCGGAATTTGCTGACGTGATCAATTTTTGCTTATGTGTCCCGCGAAATTAACCACGTCAGCACATGACGTGGCCGGCGACTGACGTGGCGGGATGATTTGGATGTATTTTCTTCCATAAGAATGAATTTTAGTACACTAACTTTAGCATGGTTTAGTTTTAGTCCAATAACTTTGAATGAGGTGAAATCTAAGTCCCCTGTCATTGTGTCTAGAGGTTGTCACTGCCCATTTATATTTATATTATAAAAAAAATTAAATATAAGTGTAACGCTGAAAACGGTACACTTATATATTTATGACTGGTCGCTAGTTGCGAGCTGCACTCACGACCAGCCCTCAATTTTTTTTAAATTTGTTAATTCTTTATAATTATTAGTTAAAGTTAAAATAATAATTATTAATACTCAATTAGATATAATTAATTAATAATAATTTGATAATTATTAATATAGCTATTAAATTAATTAATTAGAGAATAATAAATTTAATAATATAGTTGTTAATATTAATTAATTTGATATATATATTAATTATTGAAAATTTGATAACATAGTTGTTAATCATAATTTAAAAAATAGATAATTATATATTTTATAATTATTAATAATTTGATAATATATTTGTTAATTATTTATAATTATTAATAGAGTTGATATTATTATAGCCGAGATCATTTCCTTTTCACACTTATCAGTTCAGTTGGATCATCTATTTTTTAAACTATGATTAACACCTATATTATCAAATTTCTAACAATTAATCTATATCAAATTAATTAATATTAACAACTATATTATTAAATTAATTAAAATTATCTTAATAATATTACATTCCATACGAAAAAAATAAAAATATTATATCATTATTATAATTATTATTCTGTACTTAAATTTAAGCTCATTCAAGGTTATTGGACTAAAATTAAACCATGCTAAAGTTAGTGTACTAAAATTCATCCTTATGAAAGAAAATATATCCAAGTCATCCCGCCACGTCAGCCGCCTGCCACGTCATGTGCTGACGTGGTTAATTTCGCCGGACACGTCCGCAAATTCCGGTCAATTGACCGAAAAATTGGCCTAAAAACCCTCAATTGGACTTAATTGAAGCAAAATTACAACATAATGTATAAAATGTGATAATTACCAAAGTTAGTGTACTAAAATTGAACGAGAGCCAAGTTAGTGTACTAAAAAAAGTTTTTTCCCTATGGGTAAGGAACCAACCAGGTTTTAAGGTCACAGTAAGTAGGGACGTGAGATTTAATGAGGTAGAAATGCCTTACCTTAGTGATACACCCATAACAGATAAGACATAGATATAGAGACCACCTTCAATAAGGTAGAGGTCCCCTCTGAAGATAACCAACCAAGGGAAAACAACACTAATGAAGAAAACATAAGTCCTCAAAATGATCTTCAAAACTATCAACTTGCTAGGGATAGAAAGCGTAGAGAGCGTAGGCTCCCCTCTAAGCTGCAAGACTTTGAACTAGCTCTGAACATTGAAAACTATGAACCTAGCACCTATGAGGAAGCACTAAAATCAAAAGATTCTAGGGAATGGTTTTTAGCCATGAGAGAAGAAATGAAATCCCTTAATAACAATAAACTTGGGAACTAGTGCCTAAACCTAGCAACTGCTCAATGATAGACTGCAAATGGGTTTATAAAATTAAACCACAAAATGCTACAAACCGTTATAAGGCAAGACTTGTTGCAAAAGGCTTTACACAAAAAGAGGATATTGATTACACTGAAATATTTGCCCCTGTAGTGAATTATACCACTATTAGAACCATCCTAGCATTAGTTGCTCACTTTAACTGGGAGTTAAAACAAATGGATGTTAAGACTGCTTTCTTGCACGATGATTTAGAAGAAACAATTTAGATAAAACAACCCATTGGTTTTGAAAACAAACAAAAATATGATCATGTATGTTTGTTGAAAATATCTTTGTATGGTTTAAAGCAGTCTCCCAGGCAGTGGAATAAAAAGTTCAGTACATTCATGCATACTCTGAATTTTAAACGCAGTGCATATGATGCTTGTTTATATTTTAAGCATGACAAGAATGTTCCTATCTTCTTGCTATTATATGTTGATGATATGTTGATGATATGCTTATAACTAGTTCTAGTATTGCATTAGTAAAGGAACTTCAAGAAAGCTTAAGCAAACAATTTGACATGAAAGATTTGGAAAATGCTAAGAAAATTCTTGGCATGACTATTGATAGGGACAGAAAGAATTCTACACATTTGTTGAATCAAAAATCTTACATTATGTCCATGTTGAAAAAATTCTCTGACTAAGGCCAAGACTGCATTTGTTCCATTAGCGGGTTATTTTCAATTAAGCAAAGAACAGAGTCCCAAAATTGATTTGGAAAAGGAACAAATGGAGAAAGTTCCTTTCTCCAATGCCATAGGATCAGTCATGTATCCAATGGTTTGTACTCAGCCCGATATAGCCTATGTTGTGAGTTGCTTAAGCAGGTACATGTCGAACCCAGGAACTTCTCACTGGGATGCTTTAAAATGGTTGTTAAGGTACATAAATGGCAGTGCAAATCTAGGGATTAAATTCTCTAAAAGCAATGATGATGTGAATTTAGTAGGGTATGTTGATTCTAATTACGCTAATGATAGGGACAGTAGAAAATCTACAACATCTTATATTTTCACGTTATGTGGTGCATGCATAAGTTGAAAATCTCAGCTCCAACCCATTGTTGCTTTATCAACCACTGAGACTGAATATATTACCACTACTGAAGCTTTCAAAGAAGCCATATGGCTCAAAGGTCTGATAAAGGAAATAGGATTTCTTAAGGGAAATGTTACCCTATTTTCTGACAATCAATCTGGAATCCAATTATGCAAAAATCCTATTTTTCATGATAGAACAAATCACATTGATGTTAGATATCACTTCATCAGGAATATTGTTGAAAAGGAGATCATTGATTTAGAAAAAATTAGATCTGAATCTAATCCTGGGGAACTAAGTGTTTAACTGTTGAAAAATTCAAAAATTGTCTCAGCATTTTAAAGCTTGCATAACTCTTTCTGCTAACCATATATCTCTTGTACAGTATTGTTTTTCGTTTTTTGCAGGTACACTCAAGAAGAAGAAAAAGGCGATGATGAAATGCCAGATCCATCCTTGGGCCAACTTCCCTTTGGGGTCCTGGTCCAAGGTAGAGAATGTTGAGAAATGTGGCTCATGACCTCTGGGAAAACCCAAGCACACCAAGCCATATATACTCTGAGACATGGACGGCCCAGAGCCTGCTCCTCCCAAAGGCCCAAAGGCACTCAGCCCACTCCACTGTTTCTGGCCCACTCTCTGGCCCAGCCCATCTGTCCAAACTACTTAAACGTCGCCTAACCTTAATTCAGTATAACCCCTCGCCTCTCTCTTTCACCAGATCCCTTCCCCCTATACTCTCTAGAGGCGCAACCATTCAATATTCCCTCTCTCTCTCTCACACACAGTACCAAGGCCATCGAAAAATGGCTCCACCGCCCATCTCCTCCATCCGCCGCATCTTTTCTGGTCCTATAAAAAGGTGTCTTCATCTTTTATAGGACACATTTGAAAATCCTACTGTCTCTTCTTTTTTTGAGATATATTCTAAGTGAAACCTTGTGTTCTTCGTGATCCCTAAAACCTGAGTGGTTCCCTAAGTGGCTTTAAGTGGTGCTGAGTGATTCTGTGTGGTCTAAGTGTTTTTACCTCTGTGGTAATCCACCTTTTGGGAAGGACAGTTCAGAGGAAGTCTTTGTGGCTTTCCTCTGAATCGTGCTCTGGAGCAACCGGCCGAAGAGTACCGGCCTGAGTGGTTGTGTGTTGCTCTCGATGGATCTGACTTCCTGAGCCTTACAGGTGCTTTCATTCTTGTTCTTTATAGTTCTGATTAAATATTTGTATTTCCCCCTTTAATTTATAATTTGTGGGTTTCTCTGTAACCCGTCCCCGCCTGTAATTTTTTAAAATTGTGTAATATATCATTCAATTCGCTGGTGATAAGTCCACCCAACAGTAATTACTAATAATTATTTATCATATTTTTTAATCATAATTATTAAAAGTATAGTCTATAGTGATTTTCTTTCCCACGCCGGGTACATAGGAGAGCAAAAATAAAGAAGGATGAGCTATAAGTTATAACCAGTCAGTCGGAAAAGACAAGTAACAAGTTGATGATGGAAACCCTTTATCACGTGTCAATTTGCTCTCAACATCATCATAATTAATTAAGGAAAAAATTAGATCACCGTGTTCGTTTATATTTTCATTTTCAATTTTCAATTTTTAAAATAGTAATTAAAGTAAAAATATATTTTTCTATATGTATTTTCGTTAGAAATTTATTGATTTGACATTATAGTATAATATAAAATATAATTTTATTAACTAATCCAAATATATTCTCATTTTAACATGATAACTTATACAAAATTGAAAATACATATTTTTCATGAAAACTGAAAAGAAAAACATAAACAAATAGAGTTTTCATGTATATATGTATCTTGGAGCACATATTTTATTTGAAATTTTATTTCAGGTTATATTTGGATTGATGATATTGAATTTGAGCAAAAAATTAGAAATAAAATTCCAAATGACTCCATATTAAAAAATCTTGAATCAATCAATGTTTAACAAAACATAATTCAAATTTGAAGTTGAATGATTAAATTTTTTTTAAATTTAGAAATATCCAAACAAATACCAAGAATTTGTTGCTAGGGTTTTAAATGCCAATTTTAAATCCATCAATGTAAATATGACTTCAATTTATGCTCCGTCCTTGCTCCACAAGACCACCTCACATGTTAGTTCAAAGACTAAGTATCTATTTTTTTTAGTTGAATATCAGGAGTTCGACCCTCACTATGAATATAAATCTCATTGTTTTTTATAGGTGTATTACGATGACGATGGATGGTCCATAGTGGCTTGATTGGCTTGATTTACTAGTACGTTGATGGAGTTAACGTGATCAAATTAAGCAATATCTCAATAAGTTCAAGTGAAAAGAACATTCGCAATGGTTAGGTTTTTTCAATTATTTTTTTCAATTGGAATAAACACAATAAAATCATCCTGACTTAGCCCTTTTAACTATAATAATAACTAGTACATGTGACACAGTCAAATGTGTGTATAATTAGGTTTAGATTTAAAAAACTCATTATTATTTTTAAAAATATAGTTTAACTGTATAAACAAAATATTAAAAATAGAATAAATTTATGAGAAATTATTGAAGAAAGAGCAAGAGTAGAAAAAGAAAGGGTTAAATACAGTTACCACCGATAAAGTATCCACCCCACATCAATTACTCCTTAAAGTATTAAAATCTTAAAAAAAAAAAAAAAAACCCTTGACCATTAATTTTTAAGTTTGAAAGTCCATTTTACCGTTACAAAAATTGCCTTCTAAAAAAAATTTAAAGGAATTTTCTAAAATGCCAATATCACTCTTTATCAAAATTTTGCATAGTTATAGTTTCACTTGTTGTTTGTCCAACCAAGTTAAAAATATATTTATACATGTATATATATTTATATATTTACTTAAAAAATATACGATTAATGTATTTTAATATATATGGTAATTATATAAATATGAATTAATAGAATCGAAAGGGCTGATGAACTAATAAACAAATATAAAATTATTATATATTTATAATATATAAAAATATATATATGGTAATTATATACATATATGAAATTATTTTTAACTTGATCTGACAAATAAGTGAAACAAAATAGAATGAGCTCCAAGTACTTTAGGATTACAAAAGTAAAAAGAACTCGATGAATAAGTGAAACTAGAATAAGACAAAACTTTGACAAAGGGCGATTTTGGCATTTTAGAAATTTCTTTAATTTTTTATTTTTTCACAAAGAAATTTTTGTAAGAGTAAAATTGAATATTTAAACATAAAAACTAAAGATCAGGGGGACATTTGAAGATTTTAATACTTTAGGGAAATAATTGATGTGAGATGAATACTTTAGAGATGGTAATTATATTTAACCAAAAAAGAAATAATGAAACCATTGAAAACTTGATAATTGGGAAGTTGGAGAGAGAGAATAATTAAATAAATGACAGATAATAAGTTTAAGACATCAAAACGATAATCTTTTAATTGTATAAAGGTGGAGATAATAAAACAACAAAGTCAAAAGAAAAAGACAACAAGAATTTACATAACATGCTAAGTTCGAAATAAAATGGGAAGTGATAAGGAGTACAAGTTGAGAGTGTATATTTTGTAAAAAAGTTGGTACATCATCAACTTATATGTAAAAAGATAAAAACGTCGTTGCAATGAAAAAGCGGGTGAATATATATGTCGGATAGCTTGCACATATATATTCCTATGTTCCACGATGAAAGATTAATTAAATTTAAGTGCTTAATAAAAATTTATCAAACTTGAAGTTGTAAATAATAAATAGCATTTTGTTGAAAGAATGTGTCCTTTCCTAAAGTGAATTCGCTTAAACCGACAACAACTTTATAGAGGGGGCAAATTTCACTTTAGGGATAGTGAAATCATTCTTCAAAATCTTTTTAAAATTCGTATTTTCCCAATAATATATATATATATATATATACATATAATGTTTTATGGGGACGTAATTCAAATGTTTGTGACGGCGAAAATGTCATAATGATTCTCATCGTATTTGTAGAAAATTCAGAATAGGTTAAAACACCTCTCACCAGTTTTTTAGCTTCTGGCTTCTAGTCACTTAAATCTAGAGAGTTAGAAATAAAAGATGTACTCCATAAAATTTTTATCTATTTAAATTTTTACATATGTGAGAAACGATGAGGTTAAGTTTTTGCGAGTATCCTCTTTATTTTAAATCTAAGCTCTTAAATTATTTGAATAAAATAAAAAAATACGATACTGATGATTTCGTATTTAATATGACTAAGGTTTTAATAAATTTTTCGTTTTATAATTATAGTACTTTGACATTTTTATCCTTTATCTTTCTAGGGATGCAAATTAGTCTTGAAATTTTTTGACATTTCGCGATTTTTTTCCTTCCAGTGCTGGATTTTGCAAAAATTGCCGGAACAAATCATGTGCTCCTCGTGATTTTGGCATTTTTATCCTTCATCTTTCTAGGGATTGCAAAAGAGTCCTATATCTTTTTTATATTCTGCAATTTTGGTCCTTCCGGTGATGAATTTTGTAAAAATTGTCGGAATAAATCATGTGTCACCTCATTTTGTTTTTTAATTTTTCATCCATATTGACAAAAATGAATCAATCCGAACAAAACCCCAATTTAAATAAACCACGTGAAGCGCACATGATATCTTCCGGCGACTTTTGCAAGATTCAACATTGAAAGGACCAAAATTACGAAATATCAAAAAGTTACAGGACTCTTTTGCAATCCTAAAACGATAAAGGATAAAAATACCAAAATACCAAAATTACATGAAAAAAATTTATCTAATCCATATGAATATTGAGAGGTTAATAAAATTATATTAAAAAACTTATAGATTCATATGGTTTCTTAATTTTAAATCATATATATAAGTTCTTTATTTAAAAAAGAAAAAGAGAAAAAGACTATCAAACACCTGACGATATTCTTCAAAGTTTAAATTTTATAACCTCACTCGAAGACTCTTTAAATTATAATTTAAGGCAACTTTCTATGTTAGTTGGCATGCTAATACATTGTGGCATTAAGATGGGAGAAATTCATTTGGGAGAATTATTTTAAAAATGTAAAAAAGAAAAAATTGAAATTGGTGTGTTTCCACACCAATTTCGCTTTTAGACGAAAACGGGGTTTGTAACCCCGTCTCTTGAAAAAACGGGGTTACAAAACTCGTTTTATGAGAAGTGTGTCAGCATTTATGCTGACTTGAAACGAGGTTTGTAACCCCATTTTATCAGCATTTATGCTGTAGCATAAATGCACCGTCATTAAAGACGGGGGTTCAATGACGTTGACTGGAGCCTTTACCATGGCTCCAGCATTCATGAAGCCTTCACTTGGCTATATAAAGGGGGGGGGGGAGGGGGGGGGGGGGGTTAACAATTCACTCCTTCTCCTTTTTTTCTTCGCTTCTTCTTTGTTTCTTCTTCAATTTTTTATTATGGCGAATTTTGGTCCACGTGATAATAGTGTATTATATGATCAAATAAATCATCGTTCTGAAGATGTGTCTGGAAATGAGAACACACACTTAATAATACGGCGTGACGATATTAGTTTTTTTCGAAATTTTCAAATAATCCCACGCCATCATATATATACACAACGCATCCATTAAAGAGGAGATGGGACGCTTAAAAGGCTGGTTTTTGACCAGCCTTCACGCTTAAAAGCACTCTGAAGATGGGGTTTGAAACCCCGTCTTCAGAGTGTCATCAAGCCTGTGAAGGCTGGTCAAAACCAGCCTTCACTCACAGGCCAAAACCAGCCTTCATGGACTTTTAGAGAGACGGGGTTTGAAACCCCGTCTCTCTAAAAGTGCTCAGGCATCTTGCCTGACACACATTTGATCAAACGGGGTTACAAACCCTGTTTTCGCCAAAAAGAGAAATTGGTGTGGAAACACACCAATTTTGAATTTTGTTTTTTTTACATTTTTTAAACAATTTTACCAATTCATTTGTAACTTATGTCACTTCACTACTTACTTCTTCTTTTTCTTTTTTTTTTTTTTGGATAAATACGTCACTACTTACTTCAAGGACGATAATGGTAGTCGCAGACATTTTAATAACAACATTTAATTCATTTGACTTAAATATTTGTCCGTGTTGCTTTTTTTTTAGATGTCTTAAAAATAAAAACCAATATAAAATAAAAAGTAATAAATAATAATAATCTATTCTATTAATATATATATATCTATTAATCTATACTAGTATATAAAGCAAACCCTGTTTTCACTAATAAATGGCGGTTACTTACACCACAACACTAATTTTTTTTGTACCGATAATACCCCTAAGTTAGTTTTTATTTCTTTTCTTTCTTTCTTCCTTTCTTTCTTTTTTTTAAATGCGATATGTTGATTAATATGTATATTTTTTTATTTACAATAACTTTAAAGCGTGCAATATTATTTTATATGCACGGAGGGACGGCGTGCCACTACGGCTAGTATATATATATATTTGAAGGATGTCATTTCACCATTTCCTTCAATTTTGACCAAAATCCTAATTTTCTAGAATTTTAATTTTTTTTTATTATAATTAATTTTAAGTATGAAAAGTTAATAACTAATCTTTTTTATCATATAATTTAATTAATTGGAAAGTCAAATCAGCCATAAATTTATTATACGTAAACTGAAAATGAAAATAGCTGCAAATCCGTTTTATGTAATTAATCAACCATAAATTTGCTATGTAATTTTAAGTAACTAATCTTAATTTTCTAGAATTTTGATTTTTTTATTATAACTAATTTTAAGTATGAAAAGTTAATAACTAATTTTTTTATCATATAATTTTAATTAATTGAAAAGTCAAATCAGCCATAAATTTGCTATGTACGTTAAGTAACTACTCTTAATTTTCTAAAATTTTGATTTTGTTATGAAATTTATAGTTGTGGATGTTCATATTCATCTCCCATACCTTTTTACATTTTATCATAAATTGTAATCTTTTGTGATTCATCTCTCCTCATCAAGATGAGACTTTTGCTTGTAATCTAGGAGTCTATAAATAGGCCATTTTATTTGTATAGTGATAAGAAGAAATATTATAAGAATACTCATTTCTTTCCTCTCTTCCAGTTCTCATATTGTTGAACTTTTATATTAGTTTTATAACACGTTATCAATACGAGAGTTTTACGTTTTCAAAACTAGCTCCATCTAATAATCAAGGAGATTATTGTAGTAAGATTTAATTTTCCAAGGTAATATCTCTATAATAACATATCTATAAAATACTTACTAGTATGCTATCTAGTGAATCTAATGTGTATATCCTTTGTGTATTGGTGATTTTAAGAGAAGCTTATGGTTGTATATTTAAGCTCGTATGTTTTCTAATCGTATTCGTTTTGAGGTTCTGGGACTTATACATTATATCTGAAGATCTTGTGTCATTTCATAATTGCTTGTAAGCTTTTACCGAGGATCCCTAAACGTTGTATATGATATTATTCTTATATATTCAATAATCAGATATGAATAATCATATTCTATGCACTTTATTGTCCTCCTGAAGTGGATATATATATAATGGATTTATTATAATTGATATTGCCTCCAGAAGTAGGCATTTTATCCCCTAGAGTGGATGTGTTCTATAAACTTCCATTGCTTCTTGAAGTAAGTAATGAGTTAAATTACCTCCAGCAGTAGGTGAAATATCTTATACCATCATCCCCAAAGCGTTGATAAAATATGTCTATTGATTTTCTCACCTGAAGTGATTTGAGAGAATGGTTTGATTTCAGAAGCCTTAAGCCTTCGTCATTTCTTTATTTAAAGGTGTTCATTTCTTTGATTTCATGGCATATACATGTTGTGATCCCACTTTTCGCTAACTTGAGGTCAATTTTGATTAATTTACTTCACCAACATATGTATCCTTCATATGACTGTATACAAGATTTTAAATGTTTTGTTAGCATTATTATATGAAATAAAATGTACTGGTTGACGAAAATAAATTTGTCATTATCCCATTTAATTGTTATTTGTAATATTATAGTATTAATATTTAATATATTTAATACCATTTATGCATGTCGTAGATAATCCAAATCAATTACCTGGCAACTTATTTGATTCTAATTGTTAGTAATTTTTATGTCACTTTTAGTTCATATCTATGTTTAATACATTTGATTCCACTTATGTGTATATGGTGAATGTTACGCTAAAAGTGCACATTAACTTATTGTAATATGGCCAATCTCATAAAATTGAATTTCAATGCTCTTGACGTTTTTGGAATAAACTATCTATCATGGGTCCTTTACGCCGAACTGCATTTGGCGAGTAATAACTTGGGAGAAACGATAAAGGAAAAATCGATCACTTGATTGGTAATGGAAGTGTTCAGTAATATATTTCTTATTTCTTGTTTAGTATTATGAATTTTGTATCTTGCATGTTTTCGATGATAATGAAGAACTTATTTATATCATTGTTTCTCATTAATAGCATATTCTAATGCGGGTTTGATATTTTGTCATGTTTTAATCAAGAATGGGCATCCAGGTGGTTAGCACTAACATTAATGGTTATGATATGTATCTTGCTGATTGTGCTACAACACGCACAATATTTAAAGATAAGTACTTTTCTTATGTAGTAATGCAAGACGCCAATGTTAGTACTATATCCGATAGTACAAAGTTAATTGAGGGCTCCGGAAGAGCTAATATATTGTTATCCGGTGGAACACAATTTTATATTGATGATGGACTTTATTTTACCAAGACTCAAAGAAACCTTCTAAGCTTTAAGACTATCCGCCGAAATGGATATCATATTGAGACAATAAATCAAGAGATATTGAGTATCTCTATATCACAAGTGTGATCTCGGGGAAGAAATGCATATTGAAAAATTACCGGCATTTTCTTCTGGTCTGTACTATACATATATTAGTGCAATTGAAACGCATGCTATCGTAAACCAGAAGTTTACGAATTATAATAAGTTTGTTGTTTGGCATGACCGATTGGGCCATCCCGGATCAATTATGATGCGAAAAAATAATTGAAGAGCCAGCAGATTCTTCAATCCAATAATTTCTCATATGATGCTTGTGCTCAAGAAAAGTTAATTATCCGACCATCACCAACAAAAATAGAGAATGAATCTCTCACATTTATAGAACGTATACAAGGCGATATTTGTGGACTAATCCACCAGCCATGTGGACCATTTTGATATTTCATGGTTTTTGATGCATCACTAGATGGTCACATGTGTCTTTGTTATCATTTCGCAACCTGAGTTTGCGAGATTGCTTGCTCAATTAATCAGATTAAGAACACTTTTCTTAATTATCCAATTAAGTAAACTCTCAGACTTTCAATGGCTATTATATGTCTATTGGAATTGATGTTGAACATTCTGTAGCACATGTTCATACATAGAATGGTCTTGCAGAATTATTCATTAAACGTCTGCAATTAATTGCAAGACCATTGCTTATGAGATCAAAACTCCTCATTTCTTGTTGGGGATATGCTATTTTGTATGCAGCAGCACTAATTCGCATAAGGCCAACATGTTATCACAAAATCTCTCCCTAATAATTGGTTTTTGGTTAGGAACCTAATACTTCTCATCTAATAGTTTTTGGGTGCACGGTATTTGTTCTAATTGCTCCACCACAGCGCACTAAGATGCGTCCTCAATAGAGGTTGGGAATTTATGTTGAATTTGAGTCTCCTTCCATAGTAAAGTATCTTGAATCATTAACAAGAGACTCATTTACAGCTCGATTCGCCGATTGTTATTTTGATGAATCAGTTTTCCCAACATTAGGGGGAGAAAGTAAGCAGCTGGAAAAGAAAATTAGTTGAAATGAATTATCATTATTTCATCTTGATCCTCGTACTAATTAAAGTGAACTGGAAGTTCAAAAGATAATTCATTTGCAAAGTCTAGCAAATCAACTGCCAGATGCATTTACTGACCCAATATGAGTAGCTAAATCTCATGTTCTAGCCGCTAATACTCCGATAAAATTTGACGTCCCTGTCAGACAAATTAATGTTGCAATTAAGCCTACAACACGCCTGAAGCGAGGTAGGCCCATTGTTCCAAAGATAAAAATCCTCGAAAAGGAAAAGGAGCTATGAATAAAGATGGCCAAATCGAGGATATAACTCCCGAAGAGTTTCCAGGCATAATTAATATGTCAGTTCCAGAAGAACTCAAGTACCTGAAATTCATGAAAATGAAGAGATCTCTATAAATTATGTCCTGAATGAAATATCTTGGAACCGAAATGATGTCATCGTCGACGATATTTTTTCATATAATGTGGCGCTCAATATAATTAATTATAATTAGGATCATGAAGCAAAGTTTGTTGAGAAATGCAGACAAAGAAATGATTGGCCAAAATGAAAAAACACAATTAAGGCTGAATTAAACTCGCTTGCACAGCGAAAGGCTTTTTGACCTGTAATCCGTACACCTGAAGATGTAAAATTAGGGGGATACAAATGGGTATTTGTGCGAAAACGGAATGAGCAAGGTGAAATTTTTAGACACAAAGCAAGACTTGTTGCTCAAGGGTTTTCACAAAGACCCAATATTGACTATGGAGAGACTTACTCTCCTGTGGTGAATGTAACTATTTTTCGATACTTAATTAGTCTGGCAGTAAAAGAAGACCTCGATTTGCGTATACTAGATGTCGTTATAGCCTATCTATATGGCTCACTTGATAATGATATCTATATGAAACTCCCTAAAGGATTTCATTTGCCCGAAGCATACAATTCAAGTTCTCGAGAATATTATTTTATTAAATTAAATAAATCCCTTTATGGGTTGAAGCAATATGGAAAAATGTGGTATAATCATCCCACTGGTCATTTGTTGAAAGAAGAATACAAAAATGATCCCATTTGTCCATGTATTCTCACGAGAAGATCTGGAAATGAATTTATTATAATTGCAGTCTATGTTGATGCCTTAAACATTATTGGAACTCCAGAAAAGCTTCCAAAGGCTATAAACTGCTTAAAGAAAGAGTTTGAGATGACAGATTTAGGAAGAACAAAATATTGTCTTTGATTGCAAGTTGAACATTTACATAATGGAATCCTTGTGCATCAAAAAGCTTATATCGCTAAGGTGTTAAAGCGATTTTATATGGACAAATCATATGCATTGAGCATCCCAATGGTTTTAAGATCATTAAAGTTAAAGAAGTATTCTTTTAGACCTCGAGAAGGTGATGAAGAACTACTTGGTCCCGAAGTACCATATCTTAGTGCAATTGAAGCACTAATGTATATTGCTAACCATACAAGATTGATATGACATTTGCTATTAATTTATTAGCGAGATATAGTTCTTCACCCACGCGAAGCCATTGGAATGGAATTAAGCATATACTTCGCTCTCTTAGAGTAGTTTCATGGCGATCAATGAAACAAACAATAACAGTCACATCATGGGAATCATGCAGAAATTATGTCAATGCATGAGGCAACTCAAGAATGTATTTAGTTGAGATCCATGATTCGACACATCCGAGGGACTTGTGGATTATCATTTGAAAGATTATCCCGATGATCTTATATGAAGATAATGTGGTATGTATTTCACCAAAATTCTTCTTCGCTCATGATCTTCAAAAGAATGGTGATATTGATGATCAGCAAGTCGGTTCAATTGACAATCTAGTAGATTTGTTCACCAAGGCACTTCCTACTGCAACATTTCAGAAGCTAGTCCATAATATTGGAGTTCGTCGCCTCAAAGATTTCAATTGATATTTTAATGAGGGGGAGTAAATACGCTCTGCACTATTTTTTCCTTGGCCATGGTTTTTCCCACTGGGTTTTCCTGGTAAGGTTTTTAATAAGGCAGTATATAATCGCGTATTAAAGAATAATGTACTCTTTCCATTCACTAGGTTTTTGTCCCTCGAGGTTTTTCCTAATAAGGTTTTAACGAGGCATATTCTTGATTAATGAACATCCAAGGGGGAGTGTTATGAAATTTATATTTGTGGATGTTCATATTCATCTCCCATACCTTTTTACATTCTATCATAAATTGTAATCTTTTGTGATTCATCTCCCCTCATCAAGATGAGACTTTTGCTTGTAATCTTGGAGCCTATAAATAGGCCATTTTATTTGTATAGTGATAAGAAGAAATATTATAAGAATACTCACTTCTTTCCTCTCTTCCAATTCTCATATTGTTGCACTTTTATATTAGTTTTATAACAGATTTTTTTATTTTAACTAACTTTAAGTATGAAAAGTTAATAACTAATCTTTTTTATTATATAATTTTGATTAATTGAAAAGTCAAATCAGCCATAAATTTATTATACGTAAATTGAAAATGAAAATAGCCGCACACTACAAAAATATTAATTTATTGTAACGGTTTTTGGAACGGCAAAATTGAATGTTGGAACGGTTTCATAAATCTTGTAGTCGTTTTTGTAACGGCTGCAAATCCGCGCCAAAAGTATGAGTTACAATGGTCTCCTGAACCATTTCAACCGTTGACCTAAACCAGAAAATGATTTTGTATCTCCGTTTGGAACGGCTCGCGCGAATTATAAATTCCTAAATTGGTACGGATTTTGTTACAAAGAATGTGATAGTAGTGTATCACTATTGGAATGGTTTTTTCATCTTTTTTTTGTAGCGCTTCCTTTGTAATTTGTAACGGTGTTTGTAATTCTTATTGTAATTCGCATGTAACAAATATTGCAACGGTTATTGCTACACTCCTCTGCGGATGTTTGTTAATGATTTGTAGGATTTTTTGAAGCAGTTTTTGTACCTCCCCTTGGAATGGTTATTTATATAGTCTGGTGTTATTTCTTGTAATTGCTTTACATCCGGTTTTTGTAACGGTCTTGCTTGTACATGCTGTATCAGTCGTTGTAACTGTTGTTTATTGTGCATGGGTGTATTCCTAGAACCCTTGCTAAGGCCGTTACAAAAGTTTTTTTTTGTATAATATAATAATTTAAATTTTGTTTATTTTATATATTAGTTTTTATAATTTATTGTTTAATTTGTTTAATATAAAAATGTATCGGGTAGCAAGAAGAATAACAATATTAATAACGAAATTAAAATTTTCTTTACCAAATTGTTTTTAAAATATAAATACATATTTTGGAAACAAAAAGATGAAAAGCACAAAACTCGACCCTAATATAGATCCCCGTCTTCTGCCTGATCGTCCCCGAGCTCCTCGTCTTCTGCCTCATCGTCGTGCTGCGGGGGATCGACTGGATCTTTGGATGGTGGCGCCGGTGGAGGCTGGGACCTCTCGTTCGCCAGACGCTGGACAATCTCCTCGAGCCTGGCGAGCCAATCATCGTAGTCCGGGCGTTGCTCTTGTGCTGACCGGTGCGGTGGAGCAGATGACAAGCTCAGCTGCGAGGATCCAGCGATCGTGTGCTAGACCTCAAAGCCGAGTCCGAATACCAGACCCCTCTTCCGGCCGCCTGCTGCCGCCATCCATATCTGGTTCTCGGTCATAGCCACCGAGCTTTAAGAGGAGGGTGGAGGATTTGGCTGAACATTTGGTGGCTGGTCGGCTTGTTGTTCCTCCACCATCCTCTCAAACGCCTCCTGCAATTAAAATACTGGACTTAGTATGAAAAAAATGAAATTATAATATAAATTGGAAGGAAACTGAAAATAAACTTACCGCCACCTGCGCCGCCCTCGGGCCGCTCAATTGGTCATCCTCATTTCTCTTGTAGACCTTGGAGAACAGCTCCATCTTCTTGATCGGGCGACCGAGTTGTTCCTCCTGTCAAAGACAAATTTAAATAAATAATGAATGTATTTAAAATAACAAAATCACTTGAAATAAACTTTATACTTATCATCTTATTCTTGTGGTGGCCAACGGACGAAGAGCCCCCTATGTAGACGCTCGTTGTTGCTGGGGGGTTACCTGCCGATCGGCCTGATTCTTGGCCAAGATTTCCTTGAAGTCCTGGCTATCCCAGTACTCCAGTAGTTGTCGCCAAATCTGCTCGACCAACCATAGAGGTTGGGATAGCTGGGCCCAAGCGTCGGAGAACCACTTCCGCAGGAATCGTCCGGCCCGCCACCAGATGACCTTGTACATCGACTCGTCATCGCAGTCCCACAAATATTTAAGTTGCATATTGACATATAAAAAAGAAAGAATAAGTAGTCGATAATCAATAAAACGCAATTAAAACATAATAAAATATTAATTACCTTAACATTATCTTGCCAAAACAGGATGTGCTCTTGTGGAATCTTCTTGATGCATCCCTATGGGTGAGAATAGTGGTTTTCCACCGTCGCATTTATGAAACTATGAAAATCTCGGTCAGACCTGAAAAATAATTACAAATTAAAATTCAAATCAAATCAACTGAAAATAATTTAATATATTTGTGTTAGATTACCTCGCATCTCAGAGACTGATGTAGTGTCGTGCAAATAGAGGTGGCACTTCAGGCGCTAGTGGTGGTGGTGGTGGTAAATCCCATGGCCGAGGCCCCGTGACCTAAGAATTGGGGGCCCCCGAGGCCTGAGAACTGAAGGCCACCTGGGCCTGTCCATTGCCGACCTCCGCGGTTGATGACACCGGAGTGGCCGGTCAACTGGCAGGGCCTGTGCCATAGAGGCTGTGCTAGTGGAGTCGCTCCAATGGTTGGAACCGGAGTCGTCTGGCCACGGCCACGACCACGTCCAGGAGGGGCCGGAGCACCGTTCTTCATGATATCCAGACATTTAAAAAATATTGATTATGTTTTGCAAAAAGTGGTAAATGATTGATTAAATTTTACCAAAAAATTACTAAATTAACATAAATTCCCTAAAATTACATATATGGCCTAAAATTACAAAAATTAGTGAATTTACTATGTAATTACAAAAAATTAATTACATACATTTTTAAAAAATTATATATATTTCTTAAAATTACAAAAATTCCTAAAATTACATGAAATTACATAGATTTCCTAAAAAATTTACAAAAATTCCTAAAATTACATGAAATTACATAGATTTCATAAACTTAGAAAAAATTGTAAAATTATAGGAAATTACATGTATTTCCTGAAATTACAAAAATTCCTAAAATTATAGAAAATTACATATATTTTCTAAAATTATAAACATTCCTAAAATTACATGTATTTCATAAAATTACAGAAATTCCTAAAATTACATGTATTTCTAAAAGTTTCAGAAATTACATAATATACCAATAATTTATGAAACTTACAGAAAAGCCCACATGTATTTCAGAAAATTGCAGTAACTTCAAAAATTACACAATAATTACACAAATGCAGAATAATTTTATAAATTATAGAAATTTTCCAATATTTTTAAAAATTACAATAAAATCACTGTAATTTCTAAAGATTACAAAAAAAAAATGAAATCAATGTAATTTCTGAAATATTTCAGAAATTTACAATGTAATTTCTAAAAATGACAGTAATTTACAATGTAATTTCTAAAAATGACAGAAATTACAATAATTTCAGATATTACAATAATTTCAGAAATTCACAATAATTATTATAATTTTAAAAATTACCCAATATAATTTCACAAATTACATAAACTACCCAATATAATTTCAAGAAAAATTACATAAATAATTTCAAGAAAAAAAAAACGTACTTGAGAGAGAGAGAGAGAGAGAGTGAGAGAGGAGAGTGGTGACAGTGTTGGTGGTGGTGGCGGTGATTAGCTGGCGGTGGGCAGAGGAGAGTGACGGTGGGCAGCGGTGGTGGTGGCAGCGAGTGTGAGAGGAGAGTGGTGGTGGGCAGCGGTTGTGAGTGGTGATAGTGTTGGTGGTGAGCGGCGGCGAGTGGGGGTGAGTGGGTTGGGAGAGGCGGCGAGTGGTGGGTGGTGGGTGGTGAGAGAGAGTGAAATAGAGAGTGAGGGAGAGAAATCGTTTGGGGGGGGGGGTGTTCAGCAGGTGGGAGAAAAAATGGCTAAGTGTTCAAGATTGTGCCGTATAAGAAGTGTTGACCAATATGGAAGATCCCAAAATATGCCTTTCTTCGTCCACTTGTGGATTGTACCATATCCTGGTGGGAGTGTCATAGGTTCTTCGACATCAGGACTGAAGTCTGCTACCCAATCGCGAATTTGCTCTCCAGTCAGCCGCGGGCATGCAACCTTCCGTTCCAGTCGATTTCTAGTGAAGGCTTTCTTATTCCTGCAGTAAGGATGGTCCAGTGGAAAAAACTGTCTGTGGTAGTCGAAGTAGCATGCCTTCCTACCGTGTTGCAGACGGAATGCCTGTGTGTCATCCATACAAACTGGACACCCCACAATACCAGCGGTACTCCATCCAGACGCCATCCCATAAGCAGTTAGGTCGTTCACGGTCCACATCAATGCCGCGTGCATTGTGAATGCTTGGGTCGTAGCACTATCATGCGTGCGTACGCCCACATGCCACAATTGCAAAAGCTCCTGGATGATTGGCTCCAAATTAACAT
Organism: Sesamum alatum; assembly: GCA_034509735.1. Taxonomy (NCBI): domain Eukaryota; kingdom Viridiplantae; phylum Streptophyta; class Magnoliopsida; order Lamiales; family Pedaliaceae; genus Sesamum; species Sesamum alatum. Next base: position 17,483,764 of record JACGWO010000005.1, on the reverse strand, counting down.
CGATCAGACGCTTCGGATTTGACGGGCCAGGGATCACCGTCGTGAGGAACATATACTCAGACTTCATGCACATTCCCGGCAGGAGATTGTACGGTGTGAGTATAAAGGGACAACATTAGTAAGTTTTACCATACTGCCCATGCGGCACAAACCCGTCTGTGCACAGCCCTAGCCTAACATTACAGGGCTCCAATACAAAGTCGGGATATGTCTGGTCGAAATGCCGCCAAGCCTCTGCATCGGACGGATGACACATGGAGTCCTCCTCCTTCTGATGCGTGGCATGCCACATCATGTGCTCAGCAGTCGCTGTCGAAGCATACAACCTTTGCAGTCGGGGAGTAAGCGCCAAGTACCTAATAACGGCATATAGGGACTTTTGACGGCGGCGGTCTCGCTGTCTGGTTAGCTTGTACCTAGCCTCTCCACAAAACTTGGCAGTACTCCATATCAATATCGTCCTTCCAGTACAGCATTCAACCCTTTTTACACGCATCAATCTTCTCAAAAGGTAAACCCAAGTCTCTAATCAATTTCTTCGCACTATAGTAATCAGTAAAGAAAGTGTGATCACGGGGCATTGTATGATCAGTCCACTGGCACATTCGATTATATGTGCGCTCGGATAAAGTGCCCTCAGCCTTGATATTCACCAAACTAGCAACCGCCCCCAACTAAGATTGGGTACAACCGCTCCACAACGGATAGTCGGTAGCGCGCACTACATCGAAAAAACGATCTGACAACCCTGACACGTAATCATATCGCCCAACCCCATATCATATAGGACATGACCTCGTACCATCGTCAGGCACTCCCTCGTGGTAAGAAGAAAAATAACCCGCCCTAGATGCATCATAAACCATCCTCTGCGCCAAATCCATCTGTTGTTGATCACCCAATGCGAACTACCCTCCTCCTGAGTAGATGGGGTTTGCTCCTCCTGCGCTGGAGGGGCGGTCACAGCATCAAAGTACTCATGTACCCTCTCCTCGCCGTGACAAGTCCAATTATAATATTTTGGAACAAACCCGTGCCTACATAAGTCAAAATTGACCTCATCAAATGTTTTGAACCTTCTGTTTTTGCACTTCGCACATGGGCACCTAATCATATCTCCGTCCATATATTAACGCTGGGACTGAACCCCCACTCTATGAAAGTTTTAACACCATCCTCAAACTGCGGTGTAAGACCCGCCCTATTCGGGAGGTTCTTCTCATACATCCATCTTCTCAATTGCCTTAACATGATGAGAACTACATATACACAAACATACATTTAGAATAAAAATAATTAAATAGTTTTTAATTTAAAAAAAAAAGTTCAAGTTGTTACCTGGTCAGAGCAACTCAATGAATCAACGGTAACCGAACAAGTATATGTGCACTAATTGTGGTCGAGAGAGATTGAGAGTGTGTATGGTTAATCAAGACTAGAACAAATGAAATAAATTAAAAACATCATGCAACATAATATATAGAAGCATATGTACCGGCTTCTGTAACGACTTTTGTGGCAACAAACTATCCATTGAAATATTACCCATTGGAATATAGCCGTTAGATACATTCATTTTTGTTACGGTCTTTGGAACGATTTTGTCCTCAATAAAAAAATCGTTGAAATTGTAACTGTGTTTGTATCAGTCTCTGCTACTTACCATTTGTAGCAGTTTTAGGGTACGGGGGAAAATTATTTTTAGTGCGCTAAATATGCCTAATATTAATTTTAATCTGGTAACTATGCCCATTTTTTTCTAAGTCCAGTAACTTGTAAAATTGATGAGATTTAGTCCGAATTAAGGTTTTTTACTCAATTTTCCGGCGATATTTTGAAAATTAACCAAAAAATGCACACTTGACAATTATTTGGTTAGTTTACGGCAACTTATACACGTGTATAACCACATGTATTGGTTGTCACTTGTACAACCACACGCATTAGGTGGCATTTAAATTAAAATCCACCTCATTTCAATTGCCACATAGGCTTAAAAATTCTCAAAATATGTTCAGTTGGCATGCCATGAAATATTTCAGGCCACGAAATCAAAAATCGACCACCGGAGGACTAAATCTCATTATTTTTGCAAGTTACTGGACTTAGAAAAAAATGGGCATAGTTACCGGACTAAAATTAATATTCGGCATACATAACGGACTAAAAAACATAACTTTCCCTAGGGTACAGTATTTGTAACGGAATCCTTACATTTAATCAAAACCGCTACAAATTGAAAAGACTGTTTAAATGGCCGTTTCAATATTGTAACGACTTTCCTTTTGTTATGGCTATTGTAACAAAAGGTATTACAATGGCGGTTGGCAGTTACAAGATTAAGAAGCAATTCCAAAGGCCAATACAAAGTGTAATGGCTTTATTTTTGAACGGCTATGCATATACCACCAGTTTGTAACGGCATTTGCACCGGTTTTTCATACGTCCGAAATACAATTTCCTCTCATCCAAGATTGTGATGTCATATTACTTCCTCCGTTCCAAGATTGTTACAAACACCGTTTATATTGTAACGGCTTCGTGGCCGTTACAAAAAAATCGTTCCAAAACCCGCATTTTTTTGGTAGTGGCAAATCTGTTCCATGTAATTGATCAGCCGTAAATTTGCTACATAATTTTAAGTAACTAATCTTTTTTACCATATTATTTTAATTGATCGGCCACATTGATTCCTGTTTCAGAAATAATATATCGTTGCTTTCTCAAAAAAAAAAAATAATTCGAAAGTCAAACAAGCCGCAAATTTATTATACATAAATTGAATATGGAATTTTTTTTTAAAATGAATCAGCCGTATTTTTTTTTCCATTTAAATTTGCAATTTCCACTCTTAGAACAATAAATACAGATAAAATATTACATATAGATGCATGGAGAGAAGCCACATATATTAGTCATATGTTATCGTTCTACATTCTTTGCACACACTAATCAAGCAGGTATGAAAGTTTTGCTTTTATTTGTGTTTTAATTTTTCTTTATTATCTTATTCTGTTTTATAATTTATCTGTATGTCATTTTTTATGTGTTAATTATAGATTTATAAGAGAGAGAGAGAGAGAGAGAGAGAGAGAGAGAGATTACGAGTACTCAAGCAGGTATGAAATTTTTTCTTTTGCTTGATTATTAATATGTTTTATTATCTTAATTTGTTTTTTATAATTCACATATATGTGATTGTTCTGTGTCAATAGGATCTTCAATTCCACAAGAAACGAAAAAAAGAAAAAAAAATTACTCAAGCAGGTATGAATTTTTTTGTATTGGTTTAATTTTTTAGTTTTTAATTATCTTATTTTGCATTGTAGTTCAGGTATATGTAATTTTTATGTGTTAATTATAGATTTAAAAAAGAAGAAAATTAAACCCATATTATTTTGCTTCCTGCGTAAATTTATTATACGTAAATTGAAAATGGAAATAGCAATATATCGTTGCTTTCTCAAAATCTTTTTTTTTTTTTAATTGAAAAGTCAAACAAGCCACAAATTTGTTATACATAAATTGAATATGGAAATTTTTTAAATCAATCAGACGTTTTTTTATTAAAATCAGCCGTAATTTTTTTTCGTTTTAAATTTGCAATATTCCACTCTTAGAACAATAAATACACATAAAATATTACATATGGATGCATGGAAAGAAGACACATACATTAGTTATATGTAATCGTTCTACATTCTTTGCACACACTAATCAAGTAGGTATGAAACTTTTGCTTTTGTTTGCATTTTAATTTTTTTTATTATCTTATTCTGTTTTATAATTTATATGTATGTCATTTTTTATGTGTTAATTATAGATTTATAAAAAAAAGAGAGAGATTACGAGTACTAAAGCAGGTATGAAATTTTTTTTTGCTTGATTTTTAATATTTTTTATTATCTTAATTTTTTTATAATTCATGTATATGTTATTTTTCTATGTTTATAGGATCTTCAATTCCTTATGAAACGAAAAAAAAATTACTCAAGCAAGTATGAATTTTTTTTTATTGGTTTAATTTTTTAGTTTTTTTATTATCTTATTTTGTATTGTAGTTCATGTATATGTATTTTTTTATGTGTTAATTATTGATTTAAAAAAGAAGAAGATTAAACCCGTCCTATTTTGCTTTTTGCGTAAATTTATTATAAGTAAATTGCAAATGAAAATAGCAATATATCGTTGCTTTCTCAAAATATATTTTTTTTTAATTGGAAAGTCAAACAAGCCACAAATTTGTTGTACATAAATTGAATATGGAGTTTTTTTTTTTAAATGAATCAGCCGTAATTTTTTTTCCATTTAAATTTTCAATATAAATACACATATAATATTACATATGGATGCATGGACAGAAAACACATACATTAGTCATATGTAATCATTCTACATTCTTTGCACACACTGATCAAGCAGGTATGAAACTTTTGCTTTTGTTTGCGATTATTTTTTTTTATTATCTTATTCTATTTTATAATTTATCTATATGTAATTTTTTATGTATTAATTATAGATGTATAAAGAAAAAAAAAAGAGAGATAAATTATGAGTACTAAAGCAGGTATGAATTTTTTTCTTTTGCTTGATTTTTAATATTTTTTATTATCTTAATTTTTTTTTTATAATTCGGGTATATGTGATTTTTCTGTGTCAATAGGATCTTCAATTCCAGAAGAAACGAGAAAAAGAAAAAAAAAATTACTCAAGCAAGTATGAAATTTTTTGTATTGGCTTTTTTAGTTTTTTTATTATCTTATTTTGTATTGTAGTTCATGTATATGTATGTGTTAATTATCGATTTAAAAAAGAAGAAGATTAAACCCGTATTATTTTGCTTCCGCGTAAATTTATTATACGTAAATTGCAAATGGAAATAGCAATATATCGTTGCTTTCTCAAAATATTTTTTTTTAATTGGAAAGTCAAACAAGCCACAAATTTGTTGTACATAAATTGAATATATAATTTTTTTAAATGAATCAGCCGTTTTTTAGTGAAATCAGCCATAATTTTTTTTCCATTTAAATTTGCAATAATCCACTCTTAGAACAATAAATACACATAAAATTTTACATATGGATGCATGGAGAGAAGACACATACATTATCCATATGTAATCATTCTGCATTCTTTTCACACACGGATGAAGCAGGTATGAAACTTTTGCTTTTGTTTGCGTTTTCATTTTCTTCATTATCTTATTCTATTTTATAATTTATCTATATGTAAGTTTTTATGTGTTAATTATAGATTTATAAAAAAAAAGAGATAGATTACAAGTACTCAAGCAGGTATGAAATTTTTTTTTGCTTGATTTTTAATATTTTTTATTATCTTAATTTGTTTTTTATAATTCATGTATATGTGCTTTTTGTATGTCAATAGGATCTTCAATTTCACAAGAAACGAAAAAAAGAAAAAAAAAATTACTCAAGCAGGTATGAATTTATTTGTAGTGGTTTAATTTTTTAGCTTTTTATTATCTTATTTTGTATTATAGTTCATGTATATATAATTTTTTATGTGTTAATTATAGATTTAAAAAAGAAGAAGATTAAACCCGTATTATTTTGCTTTCCATATAAATTTATAATACATAAATTTAAAATGGAAATAGCAATCTATCATTGCTTTCTCAAATTTTTTTTTTTTTTTTAATTGGAAAGTCAAACAAGCCACAAATTTGTTATACATAAATTGAATATGGAAATTTTTTTAAATGAATCAGCCGTTTTTGATTGAACTCAGCCGTAATTTTTTTTTCCATTTAAATTTGCAATATTCCACTCTTAGAACAATAAATCCACATAAATATTACATATGGATGCATGGAGAGAAGACACATACATTAGTCATATGTAATCATTCTAAATTCTTTGCACACACTGATGAAGCAGGTATGAAACTTTTGCTTTTGTTTGCGTTTTGATTTTTTTATTATCTTATTCTGTTTTATAATTTATATGTATGTTATTTTTTATGTGTTAATTATAAATTTTATAAAAGAGAGAGAGAGAGAGAGAGAGAGAGAGAGAGAGAGATTATGAGTACTCAGGCAGATTTGAAATTTTTTCTTTTGCTTGATTTTTTATATTTTTTATTATCTTACATTGTTTATTACTATTCATGTATATGCCATTTTTCTGTGTCAATAGGATCTTCAAATTCCGTAAGAAACGAAAAAAAAAATACTCAAACAGGTATGAATTTTTTTGTATTGGTTTAATTTTTTAGTTTTTTATTATCTTATTTTGTATTGTAGTTCATGTATATGTAATTTTTTATATGCTAATTATAGATTTAAAAAAGAAGAAAATTAAAATCCGTATTATTTTGCTTTCTGCGTAAATGTATTATACATAATTGAAAATGGAAATAGCTGCAAATCCATTTTATGTAATTGATCAGTCGTAAATTTGCTATGTAATTTTAAGTAACTAATCTTTTTTACCATATAATTTTAATTAATTGGCCACATTGATTCCTTTTTCTTTTTGAATGGAAAAACTTCTTATAAAACACCTCAAAGAGACAACATATCAAGCACCACCAAACAACAGAAATCAACTTTTGAGAAAAAGGTGAAGACTCATTCTAGTCCCTCAAACTCCAAGCATGCTGATTGGAAATTCTGCAAGAAAAATTGCACAAACACAACAGTATTGATTTCTTTTTCAAAAATAATATATCGTTGCTTTCTCAAAAAAAAATATTAATTGAAAAGTCAAATCATCCACAAATTTGTTATACATAACTTGAATATTAAATCATTTTTTTTAAATGAATCAACCATTTTATGTAATTGAAATCAGCCGTAATTTTTTTTCCTCTTTAATTTGCAATCTTCCACTCTTAGAGCAATACATACACATAAAATATTATATATGGATGCATGAAGAGAAGACACATACATTCTGTAATTGTTCTACATTCTTTGCACACACTAATCATGCAGGTATAAAATTTTTGCTTTTGTTTGCGTTTTAATTATTTTTATTGTCTTATTCTGTTTTATAATTTATCTATATGTAATTTTTTATGTGTTAATTATAAATTTATAAAAAAAAAAAAAGAGATTAGGAGTACTCATATTAATTAAAAAAAAGAGATTTATAAATAAATATAAGTTTTATTCATACATATAAATTAAAAGGTAATATTCATCTTCATAAGAAAAGTTCCCAAAAATAAACTTAAATTTTCATTAATTGTTTAATTTTCTTGACTTTTATAATCGTCGGATGGAACATAAATTATTTTAAAAGAAAAAGAGGTTTTATACTAATATCTACGTAACAAAATTGCATATCAATATTACATAATCTTTTAATACAATTGTTACCAAAAGAAAAAAAATGTGAATATTACAGAAGGAGTACATATATAAAATATTATTATTAGATATAAATATAATCAAAACAAACCAAAAAAAATTTGTTTTAACAAAATATAATTTTGAAGGAAGTCTTTTGACTATTTCCTTCAATTTTGACCAAAATTCTAATATTGTAGAATTTGAACTTTTTATTATTATAATAAATATTCCAATTTTAAATTTAGAAGGCTAATAACTAACTTTTTAACCGCATAATTTTCATAGATTGTAAAGTGAAATCAGCCACAAATTTCTTATACGTATTTTTTTTTTTACAGAAAAATCAAATTATCTATTAAGAATCAAACCCAATACACAACCAAGTCCATATGAAATACATAAGACACAAACCAATAGATAAGCACTATATTTGCTTCAAATTCATTCGTTGCTGCAAATTAGCTACTTGAAAATCTTTGAGATACGTCTTAACGAATAAAACTGTCGCCATCGGTGAATAGCCGCAAATCCATTATACGCAATTGGAAAATGGAACTGGCCGCAAATCCGTTTTCTGTAATTGGAATTAAAATCAGCTGCAAATCCTTATATGTTATTTAGAAATTGAAATTAGCTGCAAAATTGCCATTTTCCATTAAATTTGCAATCTTCCACTATTGGATCAGTAAGTGCACATAAAATTTGCTATAAAAAAACTTAGTTTTAACACAATATAATTTTGAAGGAAGTCTTTTCATTAAATCCTTCAATTTTGACCAAAATTCTAATTTTTTAGAATTTTAATTTTTTATAATAAATATTCTTATTTTAAATTCGGAAAGTTAATAACTAATATTTTTACCATATAATTTAAATTAATTGGAAGTGAAATCAACAACAAATTTGTTATACGTAACTTGAAAATGGAAATAGACGCAAATCTGTTTTATGTAATTGAAATTAGAATCAGCTGCAAATTCATTAATTAGAATCAACTGCAAATTCGTTATATGTTATTTACAAATTGAAATCAGCAGCAGATTTGCCATTTTTCTTTAAATTTGCAATCTTCTACTCTTTGTCCATGAAGTACACATAAAATTTGCTATAAAAATTGATTATATGCTATCATTACTTTTATAGAATTATTACCAAAAGGAAAAAATATGAATTTTAAAGAACTTCAAGTAACTAATTACTACTGAAGGAGTACTTATATTTAGATATAAATATAATAAAAACTAACCAAAAAAGTTAGTTTTAACAAAATAAAGATTATAAAATATCAAATATAATGAGTTAAGTTTTGCTCTAAACGATATTATATATTATCCTGTTTCTATAAGTTCGATATTATGGAAACCCACTTAATCATAAGCAAAGTAACTATTGATCGCAAATAAAAAATTAATGTAATACTTCATACTAATATCTACAAGTCTACTAACAAATACAATATAGAAAGTGATCACTATAAAAAAAAAAAAAATTGAATCACATATATAATTTATTTGTGCACGCAAGTAATTATTTAAATTTTTATGTAGAAAAATATATATTTTGAATTAATTTTTTTTATTTTGTTGAGACTGTTCAATATTGATTGTACTTCTTCGGTTCAACTATTTAATATATATTTGTATTTTTTTATTTTAATGTCAAAATTATATAGTAAAAATTTCTTTTGTTGTTTACTTTGTGCTACTATAAAAAACTGAACAAGATATACATTTTATTTGTGCATGCAAGTAATTATTTAAATTATTATGTAAAAAAATATATATCGGATTATATTTCTTTTATTTTGTTGAGACTTTTCAAATATTGATTGTACTTCTTCTGTTCAATGATTTAATAAAATATTTGTATATTTTTTATTCTAATGTCAAAATTATATCGTAAAAAATTTCTTTCGTTATTTACACTGTGCTACTTTTGGTCCAAATCTTCATTGCCCCTTATGCGATTGTTTCACCCATAGATTGAAATATTAGCTCGTAATCACAAATTCAAAAGACTTCTTTGGAATTACTTGCAAACGCATAAATAAAAATAGATGGGTTGGTCATAAGTTGTTTGGAATAACATGCTCAAAAATTAAGCATGAAAAGTAGAAAATACAATAAACTATAAATAAAATTAAAAAAGAAGTTGAATTTATCGAGAAAACTAAAAAATAAATTAGAATTAGAAGTAGGTTGTGGCCAAAAATTTAAAAAATTTAAAAAAAAATCCCACTATATATAATTAAATGAGATGAGAAAAGGTGGACATCGTATAACCTCAAACTCAAAAAACTTTTAATTCTATAAGGTGGACATCACAGAATTTAGATATCTTTAAGAGAACGAAGAAATAAAATAGAATGAAAAAATTAAATAGAGTAATTAAATTTATTTGACAAACAATGAGGTATTGTCTTTTTACTGGGAAAAAATATAAAAATAGAAAAGCCAAAAAATCAAGAGCATATATGGAAATTGAAAAAATCAAACTATGTAGATAGAAGTTAGATGATCGAAAAAATATTTGGTAAAAATAATTATTTTATTCAATGATTGATTAAAAAGTATATGGTTAAAATTAACTATAAATGATAGCAATAATTACAATTATAACTTTCTTTCTATGAATACTCGCCAAAATAAGTATTAGCAAGATCCGATCTCTCTATCCAAGATTATCAATCATAAAAGAATTGAAATAAGAATGGTAGGAATATGAATTAAATAAAAAATATTATAACTACCACATAAATCACATATTTCATAAACTCATGAAATGCAATAATTGATAATAAAAAAATCAATGAAAGATAATTACAGAACTTAGTGTGTACAAACATTACAAACTTAAGAAGTTAAGAGGAACTCCAATTCGAGTACAACATCAGAAGACAAATAAAATGTATCCATGCGCATGCAATTACATTTTAATGCTCTATTAATTTCATGCATGATTAATTAATTTGTATTCGACAATGTAAGTATATTTAATTTCTGACCATTTCAAATCTAAGATTCCTCTTCTCTTCTGTCTTAATTATGTCTCAATTAATTTTCACCTAATTATTAAATATGTAAGTAATTTACACCATTTATACCTATACACATAGGTTCTACTGTAATTTCCATCATGTAATTATCAGTATTTGGCATTTTGAAAATCTTTAATAATGAAATTCGTGATTTCGTCCATTATCTCTATTCTCTACAAATTTTGTGCCTTCGTAAATTGGGCTTTTGTTTTCATTGATCAATTGAACTGATCAAAATCACAAAAAATTAAAAAAATCACAAGACCTATTTCCTACCTTAGAAGGATAAAGGACTTAAACGTCAAAGTGCAAAATATACGGGATGAAAATTTACTTTCATGCAGGTAAAAATTGACCATTTAGAACAAAAATCCCAAATTTTAAATAAGCACGTGCAAAGCACATATTTGTTCCAACAATATTTGCGAACGCCGACGACTGAATGACAAAAATCGCGCAAAATTAAAAGATATATGACGAAAAATACATTTAAGGTTTTCAAAGTTTTCAAAAATTTAAATTCCCCACTTTTTGGTGAGAAGGTTAAGAACTAAATTGTTAGGAGCTCATCATTGCATTTTTATTATATATATTAACGATGATGATGTAATAATTTCTTTTTATAGGTGCAAAAATGAATGAAATTCAAGTTGGTTACAAGCTTGCTGGGTTGAAAAGAAAGAGAGAGTTATATACAAAGCGTTATAGGGGAGTTAATAACAATTCAGTTGTAGAAATTTTGGCACGCTTGATGTGGAATATCAACAATTATTTAAATTGCACAATAGACAATCCATCGTTAATGAATAACCCAATATTTATATGCCAACATCACGAGGTAGACGTAGGCGAGGGTCTTCAACACGTTCTGCTAGGGGACGTTCTAATCAGGGATCATCTTCCCGTACAAGAAATAATGAACGTGATGACGAACCAACGAGAATCCATTACACCATCCTCAGGTAGCCCTTGGTATGCCCTTAGAGAAATATTGCATTATATTTGTATCTCCTCATTTTTATTGCCTTTGTTTTTATTTTTAACCTTCTCTTTATTTTTTCTTATAGATATATAATCTTTTTAAAATTAGAATGTGTGTATCTATATATGTATTTTATATAGGACAAGAGCTCATGGGTCATATCGGTGGCAACCTATCAACATTGGCAGTACTTTCTCCTACATGATCGTGAATGATATATTATCTCATTCTAATATGATAATAGATTTGTATGTATTTTTATATATCTTTATTTCAGTTTAATTTACCGTACAATTGAATCTTATAGAAGATTATTATATTTAAAATGTAAAAAATATACTCTTCTACTAGTGGACATGTTTTATGGTCACACTCCAAGATATGTACTTTATTCATTTTCTAACAAGATATTATATATATATATATATTTATTAAAAATTTAAATTAATAAATATAAACATTTAATCTAAATACTATAACTTGTAGGTGATAATGCAATTGTTGGCGATCCATCAACCTCGATAGATTTACCCCCTGCTCATATCGAAAATAGTAAGTATCTAAAATCAATATTTTGGCTAAATATTTCTCAGTTTCGTACTTACAATGAAAAATTGTAATCTATTCATTTTTTACAACTTATGCACATTTGAAATTGAGATTAATTGATATAATTTGTAGGTGATAATGGTGGCAATCAACCAACCTTGATAAATCTGCCCCCTGCTCACATTGTCAATAGTTAGTCTTCCTGATAATATTTATTATATATTATCATTCAAATATGTATAATTAATGTATATGGATTTGATGAATATAATTACTAATAGGGATAACTGCATAAAACCCCCCTGTATTTTGGTTTATCTGCAAAAAATACCCCGTGTTAGATAAATCTGCAAAAAACACCCTGTGTTTAAATAAATGTTGCTCATGCTCCAATCCCGTTAGTCACTTATAATGGCGTTAGTTTGTGAAGCAAAATGCCTGTTATGCCCCTTGTTACATTTGTTCAGGTAAAAAACAAAGATTTACCTTTCAGTCTTTACGAAGTGAGAGAAAACAGATTTGGGGCTAACAACGCAGGGCAAGAGTCAATTAACAATGATGGAGACCGGCTTACAACTCCAACAATACTCTACTCAATTCCTAACAATATTTGCGAACTCCGGCGACTGAAGGACCCAAATCGCGCAAAATTAAAAAGATATATGACGAAAAGTACAATTAAGGGTTTAAAATTTTTCAAAAAATTACATTCCCCACTTTTTGGTGAGAAGGTTAAGAACTAAATTGTTAGAAGCTCATCATTGCATTTGTATTATATATATTAACGATGATGATGTAATAATTTCTTATTTTAGGTGCAAAAATGAATGAAATTCAAGTTGGTTACAAGCTTGCGAGGCTGAAAAGAAAGAAAGAGTTATATACAAAACGTCATAGGGGAGTTAATAACAATTCTATTGTAGAAATTTTGGCACGCATTGATATGGAATATCAGCAGTTATCTGAATTACACAATAGACAATCCATCGTTAATGAGGAACCCAATATTTATATGCCAACATCACGAGCTAGACGTAGGTGAGGGTCTTCGACATGTTAGACGTCCTAATAAGGAATCATCTTCCTGTACAAGAAATAATGGACGTGATGGACGAACCAATGAGAATCTATTGCACCATCCTCAGGTGGCCAAAGATAGTATGCCCTTAGAGAAAATATATTGCATTATATCTGTATCTCCTCATTTTTTATTGCCTTTTTTTTAACCTTCTCTTTATTATTTCTTATAGATATATAATCTTTTTAAAATCAGAATGTGTGTATATATATATGTATTTTATATAGGACAAGAGCTCATGGGTCATAACAGTGGCAACCTACCAACATTGGCAGTACTTTCTCCTACATTGATCGTGAATGTTAAATTATCTCATTCTAATATGATAATAGATTTGTATGTATTTGTATATATCTTTATTTCAGTTTAATTTACCGTACTCTTGAATTTTAATTTTATTATATTTAAAATGTAAAAAATATATTGTTCTATTGGTCAATATGTTTTATGGTCACACTCCAAGATATGTACTATATTCATTTTCTGACAAGATACTATATATATATATATATATATATTTATTAAAAAAATTAAATTAATCAATATAAACGTTTAATCTAAATACTATAACTTGCAGATGATAATGCTATTGTTGGCTATCCATCAACCTCGATAGATTTACCCCTGCTCATATCGAAAATAGTAAGTATCTCAAATTAATATTTTTGCTAAATATTTCTTACTTTTGTACTTACAATGACAACATGCAATCTATTTATTTTTTACAACTTATGCACATTTTGAAAATTGAGATTAATTGATATAATTTGTAGGTGATAATGGTGGCAATCAAACAACCTTGATCAATCTGCTCCCTGCTCACATTGTCAATAGTTAGTCTTCCTTTTAATATTTATTATATAATTTCATTAAATATGTATAATTAATGTATATAGATTTTATGGATATAATTACTAATATAACATAAAAATATAACAATACTTTCTTTGAACGTGCTAACAATGCAGGGGAAGAGTCTATTAACAATGATGGAGACCGGTTTACAACTCCAACAATACTCTACTCAATTTCTAACAACATTTGCGAACTTCGACGACTGAAGGACTAAAATCGCGCAAAATTAAAAAGACATATGACGAAAAATACATTTAAGGCTTTCAAAGTTTTCAGAAAGTTATATTCCCCACTTTTTGATAAGAAGGTTAAGAACTAAATTGTTAGAAGCTCATCATTGCATTTTTATTATATATATTAACGATGATGATGTAATAATTTCTTCTTATAGGTGCAAAAATGAATGCAATTCAAGTTGGTTACAAGCTTGCTAGACCGAAAAGCAAGATAGAGTTATATACAAAGCCTCATTGGGGAGTTAATAACAATTCAGTTTTAGAAATTTTGGCACGCATTGATATGAAATATCAGCAGTTATCTGAATTGCACAATAGACAATCCATCGTTAATGAAGAACCCAATATTTATATTCCAACATCACGAGCTTGACGTAAATGAGAGTCTTCGACACATTCTGCTAGGAGGACGTTCTAATCAGGGATCATTATCCCAAACAAGAAATAATGGACGTGATGGATGAATCAATGATAACCCATTGCACCATCCTCAGGTGGCCCAAGCTGGTATGCCCTTAGAGAAAGTATATTACCTTATATTTGTATCTCCTCATTTCTTATTGCATTAATTTTTTTAACCTTCTCTTTATTTTTTCTTATAAATATATAATCATTTTAAAATCAGAATGTGTGTATCTATATATGTATTTTATATAGGACAAGAGCTCATGGGTCATATCGGTGGCAACCAACCAACATTGGCAGTACTTTCTCCTACATTGATCATGAATGGTAAATTATCTCATTCTAATATCATAATAGATTTTTAAGTATTTGCATATATCTTTATTTTAGTTTAATTTACCGTACTATTGAATTTTATAGAAGTTTATTATATTTAAAATGTAAAAAATATACTCATCTATTGGTGGACATGTTTTATGGTCAGACTCCAAGATATGTACTTTATTCATTTTCTAACAAGATATTATATATATATATATCTTTATTAAAAAATTAAATTAATCAATATATAAATTTAATCTAAATACCATAACTTGCAGGCGATAATGCTATTGTTGGTGATCCATCAACCTCGATAGATTACCCCCTGCTCATATCGAAAGGAGTAAGTATCTAAAATTAATATTTTTACTAAATATTTCTCAGTTTCGTACTTACATTGACAACATGCAATCTATTCATTTTTTACAACTTATGCACATTTTGAAAATTGACATTAATTGATATAATTTGTTGGTGAGAATGGTGGCAATCAACCAACCTTGATAAATCTGCCCCTTGCTCACATTGTTAGTAGTTGGTCTTCCTTTTAATATTTATTATATATTTTTATTCAAATATGTATAATTAATGTATATGGATTTGATGGATATAATTACTAATATGACATAAAAATATAGTAATACCTTCTTTGAACGTGGTAACACGCAAGGGAAGAGTCTATTAATAATGATGGAGACCGGCTTACAACTCCAACAATACTCTACTCAGTTCCTATTGCGCAGGGTATAAATAAATAGTTTTTAGCGTATTTTCATGAATAATAATCTATACATTTATTCATATTTGTTTTATTTATTGGTTATATAGAGTATAATTTGGGGGTGTTTAGAAATATGGTAGAAGAAATTTACAATGACACAAGAAGAGACTCACATACCGTTGTACATGGTAAGTTCTGTAAAAATAAATAAACATTCAAAATCTTCATAATTAAAAAACATCATTGTTATATTATCATTATAAGAATATCTTACTAAGTTTAAATGGTAACAAAAAAAAAATTGTGGGAGAGTTCATATTACCCCCATAAACTACAATCCTCAAGCTGGACCAGTTCGATCAATCCATGAGCATGGAACTACAAGTGGAATTCATGACGTGTATATGGGCCAAATAACACATTCAACCATTTTACAAGGTATATGAACTTCTGTTGCATATAATTTATTTCATTCAATCTCTACTGCTTAATATACAATAGCGAAAGACTTGACATATGTACTTACTGTAATATATGTAGAAAAACATAGACAAGATACTATTGATTCAGATGATGAACAATTAGTACCAAGCAACATCCCTATGGAAAATAACAATGCACGTGATGATAATCTAACTTCATCACATGCTATCTTGGTGCAAGGTAATAATAATTTAATTCTTATTATCTTATTCTTTTATTATGTCGTATGTTACATGATTATTGCATGTTAATTATTTAGATATTATCTGTAATATTAACACACTTAATAAATATCATAATTTGATAATTAATTGTTTATTATTTATTTTTTCTTTTGGTCTAATGGAAACTAATATGTAACCATATATTTTAAATATAATTATATAAAGCATATAAATTGCTTCGTTATTTAAATTAACCTCTTCGAAAGATAAGAATATTATTGCGGTATAAAAATAATGTTTAGTTAGTATGATAGAATAATAGAACACACATGAATTCATAATGTTTCAACGTAACAATATGTCGATCCAATTCTTTGGCTTCTTATATTTGCACTAATAAAAGAAAAATATATAATTGATAAAAGACAACTATTTACCTTATTGAGGATACAATACAATAAGAATATTTCTCCTGTATATTCAATTTACTTATAGTAGTGAACTAACGATTATGGATAGTTTAGTCTATCGTAAACCTATATGTATTCTCATAACTCCTAAACTAGATAGCATGGAAGAATGAAAAATAATATTTCAAAAAAAAAAAGTCTTTTATATCTCCAAATTTTAACATAAACAATCTATATATATACTTGAAAGTGATTTTAATATATCTCCAATTAAGATATAATAAAACATATTCTATCATCCTATTTATTATTAATATATGACATTGAAAAGTAACAGATCAACCAACAATACCACGAGCTGTAACTGATCGAGTATCTACAAGATCAACATTTGGTGAGAGAAATGTTGTTTGTCGATTTTGTGGTGCCATTATGTTGTTATAAGAGAAACTTAAACATAGCTCAAATATTAATCCTAAGTTTGGGCTATGTTGTCAAATTGAAAAAGCAGTTTACCATTGTTGCCACATTCTCCTGAGTATCTTGATGGATTATTGAAGGGTCGTTTGTTTAAAGGCAACATAAGATCCTTAAATTCTATGTTTTGTTTCACATCAATGGGTGGAAAGGTTGATACCTCTGTTCAAGATGACAGAGGACTACCATGCTTTAAGATATCTGGTGAAACTTATCATCGGATTGGATCTTTACCTCCGCCACCTGTATGAACAGCTTTGTTCAGTTGTATATTTGTGATGCAGAAAATGAAGTTCGCAACCAGTTGAGAATCTTACGAGATGCTAACTCGGTAAACCTCACTGCTATTGTTGAGGGTTTGAAAGTTATGTTGGATAGCGTGAATCCTTATGTTCAAGTATTTCATAATGCAAGAGATGCATTGCAGCAGGATAGTGGTTTGAATTCGTACGTACACATCTTGCATTCAAGGAGCGATAGGCAATACATTCAACCAACCACTAATGAGATTGTTGTGTTAAGTGTTGGAGATGATACTAATGTTGTTGGATGTCGTGACATTATTGTCTGCAAAAATGATGGATACTTGAAACGAATTAGTGAGACGCATCTGTCATATACACCACTTCAATATCCATTACTCTTTCTATATGGAACCGATGGGTGGAGAATTGGTATACCTTACAACACAATCTCAGACCAATCAAGAAAAGAAAAGGTCTGTATGAGAGAGTTTTGGGCTTTTCGATTCCAACATAGAGAATCAGAAGGGACGACACTTTTACAAGGGGGGGCGTTTGTTTAACCAACTAGCTATTGATTGCTATGCAACAATTGAACAACAAATGTCAAATTACGTAAAAACACATCAAGCTGAAATGCGTGGAGATTTGTATCAAGGTCTAGAAGATGTTGTCGTCACAAGGGACATAGATGCTGGTGCAATTGGAAGAAGGATTGTATTGCCATCATCATTTACAGGAGGTCCGCGTAATATGATGCAACATTATCAAGATTCTATAGCCATATGTGAGCAACTGGACCTCCTGACTTTTTTATTACATTTACATGTAATCCTAATTAGCAGGAAATTTCTCGAGAACTGCTAAAGCTACTTGATCAGCGTACAGAAGATAGACCAGACATTGTAGCAAGAATATTCAGAATCAAACTTAAGCAGTTGATGGAACACTTCAAGGAAAAAAAGTTTTTTTGGAAATGTATTAGCAATTATATCATATATATATATATGTCAAATTTTTATTTGATATATATGAACTTATTAAATTTATTAATATTTTAAAATTTTCAATGCAAACAGATATTCTTGTGGTATAATTTTAGAAACGAGGACTACATCATTCACACATAACTTTGACTTTATCTAACCAAGATAAGCATATCACTCCAGAAGACATTGATGAGTTTATATGTGCTGAAATTCCTGACAAGGATGCCGACCCTTTAGCGTATGAAACTGTTGTCAGATGTATGATTCATGGACCATGTGGGCCATATAATCCAAATACCTCATGCATGGTAGATGGAAAGTGTTCTAAACACTATCCAAAAAAAAATTGTGATCATACTACCATTGATGGAGATGGATTTGTGGCATATAGGCGTAGATGTGATTCCAGAAATACTGTGATGATTAATGGGGTGGAAATAAACAACAGATGGATTGTTCCACACAATTGCGACCTCCTTGTGTTGTTTGATGCTCACATAAAATGTTGAGAAATGTGCATCTCCAAAATTGATGAAGTACATGTACAAATACATGTGTAAGGGAACTGATCGGGCTATAATTGTTATTGAAAATAATATTGAAAGCAGCCAGAATAATGAGCAGAGGTACAGACAAGTTGATGAAATGAAACAGTATTTGGATTGTCGTTATGTATCAACTATTGAATCGTGTTGGAGAATATATGACTTTGAGCTACAAAGACATAGCCCAACTGTTGAACGCTTACAATACCATTTGTCAAATCAACAGTTTGTGGTGTTCCGTGAAGAAGATCATTTGTATAACATTGTCAATCGTGAACGTATTCATGATACAATGTTAACCAAATGGTTTGAAGCAAACAAAAAGTGTATTCAAGCAAGATCTTTACTTTATGTAGAATTTCTACTGCTTGGGTTTGGAAGCAGACTACAAAGGACTAGGTCATGAAAAAATATGGTAAATGTATTGGCAAGTTGCCTTCTGGAGAAAAATACTACTTGCGTATGCTACTCTATAAAGTTCGTGGAGCTCAATATTTTGAGGATTTAAGAACTTTTAATGGGATTATATATCCTACATTTAAGCAAGCCTGTGCAGCCCGTGGTTTGTTAGATGAGGATAATGAATGGCATGAAACACTATCTGAAGCATCAATTTGGTCATCATCAATTACACTTCGAAACATGTTTTCTACCATGCTTATGTTTTCAGAGATAACAGATCCTATTAATTTATTGGAACAACATTAGAGGGCTATGGTAGATGATTTGCAACACATAGTCAGACGAGATATAACGGATACCAACATACATTTAACTAACACGGACTTGAAGGATTGGGCACTTCAAGAAATTGAATGTATACTTAACAGAAATGGAAAGTCATTTGGAGACTTTCTCCTATGCCCCTACCATCTTCCAGATCTTTTGGCCACATAACAAATAGACTTATACGAGAAGAGCTTCAATATGATAGCATTATGGAAAAACAATCATTTCAATCATACTTCAATCGTTTGAATGATGATCAGTTAAGAGTTCATAATACTATAATTAAAGCATACAAGAGTAGATGTGGTGGCTTTTTTTTTGTAAATGGTAGTGGGGGAACTGGGAAGACGTATTTGTGGAAAAAAATAATCTCATAATTCATGTCTCAGAAAAAAAATTATCTTATCAATTGCATCATCTGGGATTCCAGCATTGTTGTTACCAGGAAGAAGGACAGCGCATTCGCATTTCAAAATTCCATTTGATTTAGAAGAATCATCATATTGTCCTATCAACAAAAACTCCGATTTAGCTCAATTAATTCCAGAGGCTTCATTGGTAATGTAGCACCCACTAACGGCACTATGACTATGTCTCCCCTAAATATTACACTTAATGTAAATCCTTTTTATATATGTATTATGCACATATTCAGTCCCTACTGAGTATAAATACACGTAGTTTCATCATCACAACAAGCATATACATCATCTCATCCACAAGATCATATATATATATATATATATCAAGTATGTAAAAAATAGAACTGTTATAATTAGTTCACATGCTATTCTCGCTTTTAATCCAAAATGAGATTTCTATTTCTATTTACGATGAGGAGAAAACTGCATACTAGCCCGACCTAACTAGAATGCAAAATGTGGACCTAGCTGTCGTGAGTAGGCACAACAAAATCTACACCTAAAAAATGTTAGCAGAGGGATGAGCCTGCAACTCAATAAGTAAATACCCGACACCAACTATACACACACCTCAATTATATCAACAAGACAAAAACAAGCAACACATATAAAATATAAACAATTCGATCAAACACGTTTCATTTCATTTCTCCACGTAGCCATCTCATAACACGACAATTAATCAAACTTGTCTTTTCCTAGTTGACTTACCAGAAAGGTGATATAGTATTTTTTTCCACCAACTCAACCTCACTATTCATTCATATATATACATAAATCCCCTTAACATGCCACACAGATCAATCTCATTTTGCATCATAGCTCTTTGCACATCGCATCATAGCTCTTTCATATCGTACCATAGCTCTTTTCATTTCATTTTGCCACATAGGCTATTCAACAACATCAAGGGGTATTCATATCATAATTATATTTAATTTTGATCACTCCCTTGATTCCACATATCACCATTCTTGTAAGCCAACTAGTCAAGTAATAGCCCATACCAGCACATTATCATTTGCAAGCACCGACAACACATCATTCAACAAATAGAACATTTCAATACGTTTCGTCATTTCACTTTCACAACATTAATCGTTCAAATCAAATGACCAATAACTCATAGAACTCAAAATAGACTAATCCTAGCACACATCATAGACTTACATAAAGGTAGTATGACAAAGAAAGAACACATATAGAGAGAGTACTAATTATTTACTTACCTCGATTTTATACAGATTTAGTTAGCAGATATGAAGTCGTTCGGTCCTCTACTTTATCCGTGTCCTATAATAAGGTATAATGTGTATAATTAATATCTAGAATGTCAATTTCTAAATAAAATATTAAATAGTATTTATATATTTTTCACTAGTCTCTCAATATTTCATTAAACCCCTCATCCTATTATAACTACAATTCTTAATAACAATTTTGGATTTAATTATCTCAAAACATACTCATCTTTAGTAAATATAACATTTTCAAATATAATTCTATAATATTTCTCAAATATAATTTTCAACCCGATTAACTAAGCCACTCAATTATAGAAATGATTAAATCTAGTAAATTAAACAGTTTAAGTCATTAATTATAACACCCCTAATTCAATTAGGACATTTAACCAAACACTAATTTATAAATACTCAAATTCATAAAATTTTCTGGTTAAACACTAAATCGAATAGTATAGATCATATTTAATAAATATACTAATTAAATAATATAATATATAAATTAATCAAAACTTAAAATCATTGATTACTTACCTTACTGTTTCGCCGAAATCGTTTGTATGTGTGTGTGCGTGTGTATGTGTTTTCTTTTATGAAAAAGATGCGAGCACCAGCACCCATCATTATCCTTCTTTCTTTTTAATTTTTTTTAATTTTAATAAACTTTTTTAAAATACCCATTACGTCATTTTTAATTTTCTTAATTAATATAATTTGCTCCCAAATATTATATAAAGCTCCAATTCACTCTGTTCAAGTCTTAATATGATCAATATTTAATCTACAATTTATTTATTTATTAATTAACTAAATTTCTTAAATAATTACCAATTAATCCCATAATTGTGTATAAAAATTTGTGGCCGTCATAGGTAATTTGGGATGAGGAGTCAATGGTGCATCAACATGATTTTGAAGCAGTGAATAATTCTCTAAAAGATTTATTAAAGGGAACATAGCATTTTTCTCTTAATAAGCCTTTTTATGGAAAATTGTGCATATTAGGGGGAGATTTTAAACAGATGTTGCCTGTTGTAACTAAAGGTCGGTGCAAGTCTACTGTTGCAGCCTCATCACACAAGTCAGAACTTTGGAATCAATGTAAAGTGATGCATCTAAAGATAAACGTGTGGCTTATGCTGCAGGAAGATTCAACACACTCACATGATCAATTACGAAGTTTTGCTAAATGGATTAATTTGATCGGACATGGAAAAGCAAGATGTTTATCTTTTAGTGATGGTGGAGAATCTGACTGGATTGAAATCCCCGAAGTGTTTTTAATAGAAAATGGTGATAATTCCTTGATGCAGCTGATAAATGAAACCTATCAGGGGTTGAATGATAAGTACAACACTTGTATTTATCTGAAAGAAAGAGCTATTTTAGCCCCAAAAAAATAGTGATGTTGATTAAATCAATTCCATAATATTGTCTACGCTACCAGGTGAAATTCATCAATTTTGTAGTGCGGACACCTTGTGTCCTGCAGAAACAAGTAATCATGACCAAAATATGAATCCGCCAGAATTGTTGAACTCTATAAAGGTTTTTGGAATTCCTAATCATTGCTTGGAGCTAAAGAAAGGGGCGCATGTTATGCTTATGAGGAATCTTAACTAGTCTTTGGGTTTGTGCAATGGAACTCGGCTCATTATCTCGAAAATGGGTTAAAAGGTGCTTGAGGCACGTGTCATCACCGGATCTCATATGGGTGAGGAAGTCCTGATTCCAAAAATTGTTCTTACCACCACTCAATCTCAAACATTTGTTCCAATGAAGAGAAGACAATTTCCTTTAAAGTTGGCATTTGCAATGACTATTAATAAGAGTCAAGGACAAGCACTAGATAGAGTAGGATTGTATTTGCCAGAACCAGTATTTTCACATGGTCAGTTATATGTTACATTGTTATGTGTAACAAATCCATTAGGTTTAAAGATGCTCATTTGTAATAAACCTGGAATACCTCGAAATTGCACAAAAAAATATCATGTATCCTAAGGTACTTGCTGCAATTCATGAATAAAATTATTTTTATTTTATATTTGTCTTTACAATTATCTTTTTAGCATAACTACATATCTTATCATAACATTCATATTAATATTGGTCTATACAAAATTTATCATGATTGCATAATCATGCATAGTTCACATTTTTCTAATATTTATGTTTTTTTTTCCGCTAAATTGCAATGTATTCATATGTTTCAAAAAATTATATACATTAAAAGGTTAAAATAAATATTATTGATAAATGCAGGAGATACAAATATAATAATATATACACCTTTAGAGTTATTGAGTCCACATGGTGGCAGATTTAACACCAAGGTTCGCTTGATCAGACTGGTAGATGTACACACACGAGCATAAGATAAGAACATTGAAGATGGTATTTGTTGATTGTAAAGTAAGGATATATCTGATTTTATTCTCTTTGTAGATTTATGTTTTACTTTTATAAATTTAGAAAATTTTGACAAAATTGCATCTATTTTTGTCAAATTTGGCAAGGTTTCTTCATGCAAGGTGTGGTTTTATGGTTGTAATGTTGCTTACATCATTTCATGCCTTGCTGAAAAAAACATATATAATATTCAAGGTGTACAAATGATAGTAGCTGATAAAAAATATAGAATACTACCCCACCACTATCAGTTGTTATTAGGCCATGGTGTGAAGATTGAAGATATTACAGATCGTCAGGATGAGTTTTTATGCTATTTTTATCACATTGTTAGATTGAAAGACATAGAATGCCACATGAATTTGGATTACCAGCTTATCGGTAAGTAAATTTGTATTTTAATTAATTGTATATACATGCTTCTTATATATATATATACATATATAAACTAATTTATACTTTTTTGCAGATATTTTTGGATTGGTTGTTTGTGCTACTCATTGTTGACAAGCTCCAAATGGTTCATTTATTCGTTAAATCTTGATCCTTGATACCACGTACGTATTTTCTACTGTGTTTTTTCAATTGTTATGAAATATGATAAATATGATTGGAACTAATTATTTAATTTTACATATACCAGTATGACAGTTGTTCGTATGGTTCTATGTGGTAATTTTGTCGTTGATGAAGGGGAAAGATTGTCCAAAATGCTTGATCACAATAATATTTTGTTGGCATGTGGCGTTGTGATTAAAAAATTTGAAGGTAAATATATTTGTTTAAATTAAATACAAAATGTAATTATTCTTTTTCTAATGTTACTTTCATTATTTGCAGGTCCATCTATATATACACATAACTTAGCAAATTGTATATCAACTACAAAATAAAGTTTACAGATCGTCTGAGGACTTGGTAAGGGAAACTACACATTAAAATGTTACTATGTTGGAACTTCTTATCATTTTTTACAACTTGCACTTCATTTTGAAGGTTTAATGAAAATCGTGGCCCACAAAAATTGATTTCTTTAATTCGATCAAGCAGATTTACAATATCCAAGCCATTAAAAATCTCAAATGCTAAAAGATTTTGGATATGTGATTATGGATCTCAGGATGGTGTAAGAATTTTAATTTTGTTATTACTTACTAAATATTAGAAAATATTATAGTTTAATATGATTATGGAATTTAAATGCACAGGTAAAAAAAATTCGCATCATTAGTCATGTTGAGAAAATTGATGTTGATAATATATGGTACGCAACATGCAATCAATGTGAAGATAGTTGCAAACCTTATCGTGGGCAATCAATTTGTATTAGATATAATGGCGTTGTTGATGCAACTATCAGGTACTATTTTTCATATTATCTACTTATATCATTTTATTATTTATTTGATGTTAAATAAATTCTTTTGTAATTACAAGTTTCAAGTTCATCTTAGAGTGAAAGATAGCAACGGTAATATAGATTTTAAATTGTTTAAAAAGCAAACCAAATATATATATTTCGGAATCAAGCTGCTTATTTTAAAATTTTGGAAGAAAAGGTAAATAACAATCCTATTTTGAGACTCACACAATATTTCATATATACTAATAGTTTTGGCATGACATATTATGTTACTAGGAGAATGGCAGAAAGATGATGCAAGACCACATCAACTCATTCATAAGCCGTGCCTATACATTTATTGTGCATGTACCACCAATTTCTCCAAGGTCAAATGCTCGCTATCCGGTGAATTTTATTTTACCAGTTGATTGGTGTGAAGAGTGTTCTCATCTTCCAAAGAGATTGAATCTTTTGCATAAATAAATTGTAAGTATCTATACTTTATTATAATTGAAGAGCACCTATTTGGTGTCTCAAATTTTTTTGGTCTATCATTTTTTTTATTTTTTAAATTATTTATAGTTTTTTTTCTTTTTCTAAACCTCCAATTTTCTCTCTCTTCCCCACTCTTTTCTTAATAACTTCCCACAATTTTTATTTTTTACTATTTTTTATTTATTTAACTAATATGAATATTTTAAAAACAACAATTATATTATTTATGTTTTAAATTAATTGCATACTCATTTGGGTGTGTCATACACACTAGTTTATGATTAAGTTTCATTTAATGAAAAGTGCAAAGTTTATTTATCAAAGAAAATTTAATTTTGTCAAATTTATATTTGTCATTTGTTTTCTAAGTTCACCATAATAAAATATTTTGATGATATATTTCATAAACCGTCTTATTCACTCTTTTTATTTGTTTGTTTATTTTTTGACATTTGCAGGTTTGAATTTCAAGAAGTTGATTTCATGGTCATTATTCAATTTATAATTTGGGTTGCTTTTTGATTTTTATGTAACATATTTTAAACATAATTATATTAATTTACTATTGTACTTATTCTTGATTATTTAAAAATCTTTCATTTAACTATTTTATGTAAATCTATATGCTTTAGGTTTTATTAATATTAATGCTTCTAAATTAAATTAATCCATGCATAGAACGGGTAGCATACTAGTATATATATATATATATATTTGAAGGTGGTCTTTTACTTTAATCCTTCAATATTGACCAAATTCTCAATTCTTAGAATTTTTAATGATTTAATTATCTAGAAAAATCTAATTGGTTGCTTTAATTTTAGCAAAAAAAATTTTTAAAAAAAAATTAATGACAAACTAAATCAATAAATTTTGCATGAAGAAATCTAATTGATTGGTTTAATTTTAGTAGGTTCTGATTTCGATCTTTTTAGAAAAATTCAATTACTAAACTAAATCCCTAAAATTTTGCAAAATTTGCATGGAAAAGTCTAATTGATTGATTTTATTTTGGTAGGAATGTTAATTTCTTCCATTTAAAAAAGTTTAGTTACTAAATTAAATCCTAAAGTTTTGCGTGAAAATAAGAAAACTCTCGTCAGGATGTTTACACTACAAAAAAAATGCAGGAATTCAAACGGGCTTAGGAACTGTTTTTTTTTTTTTTTACTTTGGAACGGGAAAAAACTCAGTGGATGAACCTGGATCGACATTTGGAATGGTAATGGAATAGGAGGCCTTCTGTCTTAATTCACGGTGTTCCTAATATTTAGGAACGGTTACGCAGTGACCGTTCCTATTTTTGAACTGTTTTTTATGCACAAGCTAAAAATCGTTCTTCATTATGTTTGTTTGTGTGAATAAATAATTTATGTATTTGGAACACTCAATTAATATTTGGAACCGTAAGATGATATGTTATTGACATAATTTAGAACGGTCATTGCAACTCTATTTACATCCAATTTAATGTATGAAAGATGGATTTTTCTGCTCATGTTGGAATACATTGTGGAACGCTTTGTATTTATCCGGGTGATAATATTGGAATGGTATATGGAACACTAGTTGAACATAATTTTGGAATATACGAAGGAACAATGTTGATCTTTATTTGGACTACACTGTTGGCACGGGTTTAGGATGTGTATTTGGAGCGACATCAATGATATACAGTCATTAACTTTGGGGTAAAATTAAGCATGGTTTGTCCCTTATTTGGAATGCTATTGATGAACGATTTTAGGAACGGTGGTCTTGTTTGTGGGATCCATGGTTGGAACGGTTCACTCGATATTTTAGCATTCCCTAACCACGGAAAAGACCGTTCCTAAATTATTTATTAATTAAGATTTTTTAATTATATAATAATAATAATAATTGTTATTATTATTATTATTTATATAAATAAAAAAATATTAATTATTTTTTTTAATTTGGTTAAATAATTATATATTGAATGATGTTATGCAATTCACAAAAACATATGCATAATTACAAAAAAAAAATATTCATAAAAATATTATTTAATTTAATTATAAATATTAAAAAAAATATCCTAAATCTACACCTCATCCCCCGCATCGTCATCTATGTCGGCATCGTCTGGGGCATCGGGGTCTGTCAGAGGTTGTGACAGGTCGGCAGTGGAGGTGTTGGTCTGCATGGACTTCATCATGGTCATCATGTCGACCATTATCATCTTGAGCCGGACCATTCGATCTTCCATGTCTGACGGTAGAGATGACAATTTTAACCCGGACCCAGGAAACCCGCCCCGTATGGGGCGGGTCTGGGACCCGATTTTTTGGGGTCGGGGTGGGTTTGGGACCAAAAAAAATTGCCCCGGCCGGGTCCGGGGCGGGGTACGGGTGCTATCCCCGCCCCGTCCCCGCCCCGACCCCGCCCCAAACCCAATTTTATTATATATTTCTAATATATATTATAAATAAAAACATTTATAATATTATATATAAATTCAAATAAGTTTTGCATGTACCCAACTATATATAAGAAAGAAAAAAAATAAAAAATTAGTTGATAAGAAATTTAATGATTATTTTAAATTTTAAATTGAAAATTATATAGTCTATATTAAGTTATTTAAATCTAAATTGATATTATTTATTAAAAAATAAAATATTAGTTTAATGTATTCCTTGTATAATATAATTCATTGTAAATTGTAAAATGATATTACTTGAAGAGAAGATTAATAATTTAGATAAACATATTATTTGTTTTATATAATTCATTTTAGATATATATTATATTATATAACGACATCAAAAAGTTTAATTAACAATTAGGATATCTTAAAATCCAACCATCCGATTCATACTAAATTTTAATATATATAAGTATGTGTCCATTAGATCATATTAGACGGTACGATTTAAAATCACATGGTCTGATTCAACGATACACCGTCTTAAATGATTACTCTTTTGTTACGAGTACGATATCTCAACATCCGTATACCCAATAAGTCTAAAATTTTACCAAATGTATTTTTCTGTATGTTTAATCATATCTAACAGTTTGATCTGAATTTTAACGGTCCGACTAACCCATGTTGTTCAACAATATAAGATGATAGTTACATTAATGTAATACTAACATTTATAAATGTACAAATTTATTGCATATTGTGATTTGTAAACATATATCAATCTCAACTATAAATATTTTTATGTATTTCAATTGCATTATTGCAGAAAATGGATATTTTCTACAATATTAAATTATTCAATATATATATATATATATATATTTAGTATCTTTAACTAATTATATTACTACTAAACTAATTAGTAGTTTATACTTATAATATTAAAAACTAAATTTACTTTAACTAATATATATACTTTATTAAAATTAATATTAAAGACGATCGTGATAACGAGTAAAGAAGCATAATCAATGTATCACGGAACATCAATATGTATTTAATTATGTGGATTTCAGACTTGTTATTTTTTATGTTAGCTATGTGGATTTCAAACTTCTTATTTTTTATATTTTTGTGAATTTTAATACTGATGGGTTACGTTTTATTATGATGGATTTTTATTTTTATTTTTTTGTAATAATTTAGGAATGTTATGCATGAAAATATATTTTAATTTGTTGTGTTTAAGAAATGAAAAAATAAATACAAAAATATTGATAATTCGGGTCGGGGCCGGGACGGGGCGGGGTCAGGGCGGGTTATGCAGGGCGGGGCGGGGGCGGGTTATGGGGCTAAAATTTTGTAAGCGGCGCGGGTCTCGGGTCCGGCACCTGGCGCAAACATCCTCAAGGGTGGGAATAATGTCCTCACACCACCGCATTGATGATCTCGTGTATCTTGCGCTTAGCCATTAAATTACATATTAATTAGTGTTTATGAAAAAAAATCTAAATAAATAGAATTTTTTTTAATAAAATTGTACTTGGCGTCTGCGAGGATGATATACATGCACACGGATGGTGGGGGGACTGGTGGTACAGGTGGTGGTGCAGCCCAAGGACAGGACAGATCTACCATCGGTGCGGTAGTACACAGTCCGGCCTCCTGTGTGGCCGGTACCAGAGTAGATGGGTCTACATCTGGATCTATCGCAGGTGTTGCAGCTGAGGGCTTAGCCAATGCTAGTGGTGGGGGTGGTTGAAACGCTGCTTCCCCAACCTGGGAAGCAATAGGCGCGGGTGGTGGAACCGACGGGCCGCGACCACAGCCGCGAGTACGTCCACCTCCTCGAGGAGGCAGATCTCTATTAGACATGATCTACAAATTTTTTCAAAATATTAATTTTATGAATTTTACAAATAATGTAATTAACAATTTTTATATAGTGATAATTTACCCCCAAACTTCATATTATTCTAATAATTATTAAATTGTACCTAATAATTATTTAGAAAATCTAATCATTGAAAATGTTCTAAAATGCATACTAAATCTCAAAATTATTTTCCAAAATGTATACTAAATTCCAAATTAATGTAATACATTATAAGTTTATTGGAGAATTTCAAATAATTTATTACATTATAATCCTCAAATTTATGCTAAATCTCACAATTGTTTCCTAAAATGTATACTAAATCCTAAATGAATACTAAGTCCAAACATTTCATAATTATTTTAATTATCTTGAGTTTTATAATAAATACATAACAGAATTTTTTACAAAAATAACAGGAAATTTTTTAAAAATAACGTATCTTTTTAAAAAAATGATGAAATATTTTTAAAATAAAAAAACAATTTGTAAAAAAACAGAGTGCTTTTTTCTTCATAACAAAAAAACAAAAAAAATCTACAGACTAATAATAACATAATTTTTTAAAAATAATAGAAAATAATTTTAAAAATAACAGAATTTTTTTTAAAAAAAACATATTTTTTTAAAAATGACGTATTTTTTAAAATAACTGAAAAAATTTGTAAAAAAATAGATTTTTTTTGTAATAATAACAAAAAAAAACAAATTTTACAAAAAAACTAATTTCAGAATTTTCTTATAATTATCTAAAATTTCTAATTATTGAAAATATCCTATATTTTTCTAATTATTGACATCAATTTCCAAATTTAACATAAAAATTCACACAAATTACAGAAAACGCATAGAGTTTGCAGAAAATTCACAAACATAACAGAAAATTACAGAAATTACATAAAATGAATAGTAATTCCAGAATATTCACAAAAATTCCAGCAAAATTACATACAATTTACAGCAACAATATCAACAACAATGTTCCAGAAATTACAGAAATTACACCCAATTGTATACAATTCCAGAAATTACACCTAAATCCCTACAATTACAAAAAATGCACAAAAATTGCATACAATCACAGAAAAATCCCTAAAATTACATACAATTACAGAAAATTCACAAACATGACATAAATTTACAGAAAATGCACATGCAATTTCAAAAAATTCCCAGAAAAGAAAAGTTAAAAAAAAAGTTTTTTTGAAACTATACTTGTTAGTGGAGGGGGTGGTAGTGGCAGCATAAATGGTGGCGGTGGAGGCGGGTGGATGGTTGCCATGGTCAGACTGTGGAGGAGGAGGATGGTAGCCGCGGTCAATTGAGGCGGTTGATGGTGGCTCGTTGACAATGGAGGCGGTGGATGGTGGTGAACAACACAGGGGATGGGGGGGAATAAAAAAACAGAGAGAGAGAGAGAGAGAGAGAGATCGGGCAGAGGAAGAGAGTAAGGGGAAAATATGCTAAGTGCCACTTATATATTAACATTTTGGAACGGTCATGATTCATAAATGTATATCCCTAACCATTCCAATAGTATGAAACGATGTTGTTTTGTTT
Source organism: Sesamum alatum (assembly GCA_034509735.1). NCBI lineage: Eukaryota > Viridiplantae > Streptophyta > Magnoliopsida > Lamiales > Pedaliaceae > Sesamum > Sesamum alatum. Next base: position 17,452,474 of record JACGWO010000005.1, on the reverse strand, counting down.
GTAAAATTACATTGTTTTGAAGAGAAAAACGACACCATTTTAACTGAGCAGCTTGTTAGTCCATAGAAAATACCGGTCCTCTGACCGTTCCAATGAGCAATGTACAATATTTGTTTCAATGACCATTCCTAATGAGATTTTAAATAATTATTATTTATCAAAGAAAATTAATAAAAATTAAGAAAAATACGTTCCAGATACGTTAATGAGGGAAAAAAAAAGTGTACAATGTGCGGTTTAAAGAGTTTGAAAACATAAAATATTTTTCTTGAGATTGACACATGTTCACAATATGAAGTATATAAGTATATATAAAGTTTTTAGTATATCATAGGTATAACTAGCATCTTATATTATTGTACTTCATCGCCTAATCAGACCATTAGAATTTTAATCAGACCGTAAGATATGATTTAGCACAAAAAAGAATAAATTATATGTAGTTTTGAACAATTTTGGTGGCCGGATATCGAGATGTCGTATGTGGTCCCTAATCTTCATCATAAGAAACGGTGCAACCTTCAATCAGGCTATGTGATTGATAAACAGACCGTTAGATATGTGTTTAAGTTTGATGTTAAATCGGCTCACGGATGTTAAGAAATCGTCACCGGAACGTACCATAGACATATCTGGAACAGTAATTGGAACGGTTAGTTATTAACTTTGGCATGATTTTTGTTAATTTCAACATAGGAACGGTTATTGATTACGAGTAGGAATGGTTTCTGCAAATGCAAAGAATGGAACGGTTTAAAATAAATTACCCGCTCCCATATTTGATTTGCCCACATATTTTTCAGAAGGTACCAAATCAAAAATTTGGATCTGTTATTGGAACGGTTTGTAGATACTGGCACCGTCCCAAGTTTTAAAACTTCCCACCTATTTTTTCAATAGGCGCCAAATTGAAAATTTGAAACTATAATTGAAACGGTTGAAATATTTTTTGACTGTTCCAAGTTTCAAATTTTCCAACTATTTTTCAAGGATGCGCCAAAATGAAATTATGTTGCAACTAATTTAAGAACAGTCCTTTTGGACAAACCGTTCCTACCTTTGATTTTGCAGTGAGTATTTTACAGTTAGGGACAGTAACTGTAATGCATACTTCAAAGAACCGTTCCAAAGTTATATTATTTTCTTTAAAAAATTATAATTAATACAATTTTTAAATTATTTTTTTTTTCTCTACACATTGGAAAGATAACTGAGCACTACACACTCAATAAGTCTCTTCTTCGATCTCATCTCCTTGAAGCTATCTTCGTTATCTTCATCATCAGATTCACCATTTGGGGAGCAGAATGTACCTGTTCCATGTTGTTGTGCGACCGATAGATCAACGACTAACTATATACCAGTTGCATCACGAAGTTCGTACGTTTGATTGCATGTGCCAACATCTGGAGTAGGTACGACTTGATCCATCTGATAGGCGACCTCGGTCCATTGCGAGTCATCGATTACTCTTCGAGCCTTGATTTTGCAAACAACTTTCCAGTCACCTTTGTTTCTCTTCATGCTCCTGTAATCCGTGTAGTAGACTTGTACTGCTTGTTGCGCCAGTGTGAATGGTTCATTCTTTTAGTACAAGTTTTTGAAATTGACATCAACGAGGTGATAATGAGGATGTATCTTCATGCCTCTTACCGCATCGGCCCAACGAAAAATAAATAATACAATGTGCATGTCCGGAATAAGTGGGTAATTTAACTGATTATCTCTTCGAGTATACCATAGAAGTCATTGTCATTGTCTGTATATGATGAGCTTTTGACACACACACCAAATTCATTATTGACTTGCCAACATTGTGACATTCAATGTGGAAATTGAAACCATTCACGAAGTAACATGGGAACATCGTCACTTCTGCTCTAAGACCCCAATAATGCAACTTTAACAATTCGTTGTCCGTGTAATTCAATTCGGGTTTCACCTGCAATTCATATACCAATTGAAATATTTATAACAAATTGACCAAACCGTCATAATTTATAATAAATTGACTCTTACACGATGTTTGAACCAATCCTTGAATTCAGTTGCCACTAGTTGATCAATTATTAGGTCCTCCAAATGGTGTTGCTCGTGCAGTTCATTCAAGAACGACCTATATCCGAAACATTGATACTTATACATGTTCGAAATGAAATGATCATTAGACTATATGTATGTATCTATACACTGACTTGTAATATGATGCAACTACTTCACAATTACACAGCATGTCTTGATTATGTGAAGTTCTTCACCGCTTAGGAACCTTTTCTTTGAGGCTCCACTTGCTCGGCAAAGGTAATTGAAAATGGACCGTACCATTCGATCGCCATTGCTCGTGAGATCATTTCGATTGGGTCTGCTTCCCTTGGAAAGACTGTGTGGTTAGAAGTAGTGGGAGAGAAAAGCCCGATTTTTTCGACAATGTATGCCACTACAGTTGACGCCTCGAAGGGTGCTTTGATTTTCACCTTCTTCTTCAAATCGCGGAGGAATCTATTCGGTCAAATATTTATTATAATATGGATGACCCAAAATAATATAGATGAAAAATTAAATTTTTTAGTGTAGTTACCTTTCAAATGGGTACATCCACCTGTATTGCATGGCCCCCCCAACGCGCGCCTCATATAGAAGGTGAACAATTAGGTGCTCCATTGAGTCGAAAAAAGGAGAAAATATTTTCTCGAGGTTGCACATGATGATGGCTATACTGTTTTCCAATTCTTGTACCTTGATGCCATATAGCGTGGTTGAGCATAGAATTTGGAATAGAAGGCTCACCTCCGTCAAGGCCCCACACACATGCTTAGAAAACATTTCACGGGAGGCAACCGGAATCAACTTCTGCATGAATATCACAATCATGACTCTTCATGCCATGCATCCTTAGTTCCTTCATGTCGACGCAGCGGCACAAGTTAGATATGTACCCATCAGGAAACCTAAGACAATGAATACACTCTTATATCCTCTTCTTCTGGTCCTTCCTCAGTGTATATACAGCTTTGGTCATCACGTTCGGTCTCCTTTTGTCCACCTCAAACTCCGGTTGATTACATATGATCTTTAGATCCTTCCGTGCATTCAGACTGTCCTTCTTTTTCCCTTTTATGTTCATCACGATATGGAATATATTATCAAACACATAATACTCAATGTGAATGACAGCAAGATTGTGTCGTATTAGAAGCGTCCCCCATTATTCAAGCTCCCAAAAGATACTTTTTTTCATCCACTTGTGCTCAATACCGTAGTCTTTTGGTTCATGCAACGGTTGTTCGGCTACAACACTAAATGCATCGACACGGGCTCGAATCTGCTCTCTAGTCAGCCTTGGACGTGCAATCTTCCTTTCCACTCGATTTATAGTGAGAACTTTCTTATTCCCGCAGTGCCGGTGGGAGAAACTGTATGTGGCAATCAAACAACATGCCATCCTACCGTGCTGCAAATAGAATGCCCATGTACCCCATAACACCGGCGGTACTTTATCCAGACGGCATCCCATAAGCAAGTTGGTCGTTCACTGTCCACATCAATGCAGCCCGTCATCATGAATGTCTGGTTTGTCGCTTTGTCGTGCATCCGTACACCCACATGCCATAAATTTTGCAACTCCTCGATCAATGGCTCCAGGTACACAATGATCAAATGTTTGGGATTGGATGGGCAAGGGATCACCATCGTCAGGAACATATACTCATACTTCATGCATATTCCAGTAGGAGATTGTACGATGTAAACCTATCCATGCACGGCCCAGGTCTAACGTTACAAGGCTCAGCTACAAAATCGGGATATGTTCGGTTGAAATGCCTCCAAGCCTCTGCATCGGACAGATGACAAATAGATCCCTCCTCCATCTAATGGTTCAGCAATCGCTTCCAACGTATACAACCTCTGCAGCCAAGGGGTAAGCGGCAGGTACCTAAGAATGGCATACGGGGACTTCTTGCGTCTAGGATTTCTCTCCTTGGTCGGCTTGACCTGGAGTCTCCATAAAACTTGCAATATTCCATATCAATGTCGTCTTTCTAGTACAGCATGCAACCATTTTTATATACATCAATCTTCTAAACTGGTAAACCCAAGTCTCTTATCAATTTCTTCGTACTGTCGTAATCGGGGGGGAAAGTGTGATCGAACGGCATTATACGATCAGTCTACTGGCACAGTTGATCATATGTTCGCTCAGAAAAACTCCCTTCGGTCTTGATATTCACCAAACTAGCAATTAACGCTAATTGAGATTGGGTGCAGCCGTTTCACAACGATTGGTCGGCAGCATGCACTACATCAAAAAAATGGTCTGACAACCCAGACACAATCACAGGGACCCTCATCGTAATATGAACTAGGCCCCGCATCAGAAGGACAATACTTAGTACCATCATCAGGCACACCTTCCTAGTTATAAGACCAGAAAGATGACCCAGCAGCATCAAAAACCATCCTCCGCGCCCAATCCATTTGCGTCGCATCACCCTAGTGTGTACTGTCCTCATCCTAAACAGCTGGCGTTTGCTGCTTCTGAATAGGGGTCGCAATGAATGCATCAGAGTATTCCTTCACCCTCTCCTCGCCACGAGAATTCCAATTATAATACTCTGGCATAAACCCATTTATACACAAGTCGAAGTTTACATCGTCTGGTGTTTTGAATCTTTCATTTTTACACTTTCGATACATACACTTAATCTTCTGCTCGTTCATATATGCATGCTGAGACTTGGTTGATTCAAGATCAGTAACACCATCCTCAAACTCCGGCGTCACACCAGCAGGTCCTGATCATACATCCATCTCCTCAACTGTCTTAACATGATTAATCCTACACATGCAATTCACAAAAGTAATTAAATAAGCAGAATAAATTTATATATATACAACCATTAATTAACTGCGTGCATTTAATCGACCAGAAAGGGTTTCAAGTTATTACTTCAACAAAACAACTTCAAAGATCAATGCAAATTTAACAAAGATTGTTGATATTTTCGTTTTTATGTATAAAAATGCAAGAGAGAGAGAGAGTGAGAAGAAATGAAATGGAGAGAGAGTGAGAAAAAAAATGAAGGGGACATATATATAAGAAATATTGGAACAGGCATTGAAATAGTAATTAAAACTCCAAAATTAGCTGTTAAAATATAGTCGTTGAATCAGCATTAGGAACGGGTGCAGGAGCGGCAACAGGAACACGAATATATCCGTGAAATATAGCCATTGCAGTGTATTTGGAATGGGAATCGTAATACAGAATCTCTTATGACACGTTGTTAGAATAAGTAACCAGAAAGCCAATAGTAGATATTTTGTAACCTATTTGACAACTTGATGTAATATAATATTTTGTAATGAATAAAATGAGTGTTCATTACCATTAGTGCTTTATTTGTTGTGTTCATTTTCCATATATTAAATTCTGTTTTACATATATCACAATAAAGCCCACAGACTACGATTAATAACTCATGTCGTTGGGCCACGCATTGGATGATGGTTATGAAACCAATTGATAAAGGGTTGGGTCTGAAACGTTCCAAGTCGAGGACCTTGGACAGGCATGAGAGTCCTATAGAGACTTGCATCAAGACTCGTATTCATTGGATGAGTGTCTTGTTTCATCGGCGGCTAGCGTGGGACGCCTATACGATTATGGTTGGTTGGTCCACTAGGGTCGAGCCGACTGAACTGACTCGCGGATATCATCGTATGGAAGCCTTGGAGGCTTGGTCGGTATGATTGGATTTTTCCGATTCCGATAGTACGGGAGTAGTCCTCAAACTTGAGGAACCATGGCAGTCATGTACACACGATGGTTGATCTTGGATCTGGCGAGAGGTGGTCATTCTGTAAGATGATCATTATACGGCTTATTCAGTGCAGTCAAAATGCGTACCGCAGACGGTGGGTTCCAAGAAGAGGATTCGTCCTCTGTCAGTATGTGACAGAGGTATCTCCAATGCACTCGGAGACACGTTCATGCTGCTTAAACTTGTGGCCATAGTGGTTGATCGAACAAGAAACGGTTTCCTGTGTCGCTGCAATAAGGTATGCGTAGTCTCGAGTATTAAGCATAGACACCTAGTTAAAAATGGGAACCGATGCCCAATTCTATACCCTAGACTAAGGTTCGGAGACGGTAGATGGAAGGACCGTACACGTGTGGAATCGACACCTAAATGTTCACGCCAACATTCACCTAGTCTCTAGTGCCATGGACCGTTGCTAAACGGCCACCCATGGTAATAGGCTCCTGTTGGACACGGGCCCAAGTTATAGCTGAGGGTGAACCTAAAGGGTTAAACACAAATTACTGAGGAGGTGAAGAATTTGACTTGGAATCAATTTCAGAGGATAATGAGTAATTGGATTATTAAGAGATTGTCCATTGGATGGATGGGCCGATATTGTATCGGGCCCTCGTTTTAATAGGTACATGGGATTTATCGATTAATGTAGAGAATCGAAAATTGGATCTTTTAATTAGATTAAAAGATTAATGGAAATTATTTTAGTGGACCTTGAATTAAATAGGATTTAATTTTGGGCTCGTTGTAAATGGATTATAATGAAACCCGATCTATTAAATTTTGGCCCAATAGGTGTGTTAATTCTACTTTTGGAATGAGAAGAAGTTGGACTTCTTCCCAAACTAGCATGGCCGAAAATTGCCTCTTTTGGAAGGCTAAAAATTGGCCATGCAAGGCATTGATGAAGGGTTGACTTGTCCCTTTTGGTAAGGGACAAATCAATTTCAATCAACCCTCTTTCATTTGGTATGATTAAATCATACCTTATGAGATAGTAAGCTTGATTGACAAATTAGTGGGATTGATTGGAGTGTATCTAGACATCCTAGGATGAACCTAGATACATTCCAATAATTACATTAATTTAGTATATATATGAGTATATACTATCATCAATAAAGAGAATTACATTTTTCATCTTTTTCTAAGAAAAAGAAGAAAAACAAACTCTCACTTTTTCTCCATATTTTCGGCCCCTCTCTACTCTCATACTACCCTCTTTGTTTTTCATTTTATCTTGGATCATCTTGAAGAACAAAGTTAGATCAAGAAAAAACACTAACACAATAGTGTTCTATTTTCTTGTATCGTATCCTCTTAGATCCGTTTTTCTCTAGCATGAGAAAAGTGATCTCTTCCGGTGTGGTGTGGACTTCATTAGAGAGTTCATACGTTTGAACTTAGTGGACATATCCGGAGAGGAACAACGCTTGTAGCCATGCAAGAAAATTAACTTCAAAGGTAATTATCGATTTACGGTATTGTAGTTTCTTTTTCTACATCAATGCTCTATATGATACATACGCTTTTATATTATCATATCCTACATCGAACGCCCAGTTGAGCACCCAATGATACACCCATTGGAATTTTGAGATGATAACTGCTTTTATTTATGCAATATTTTTTATTTCACGCTTCCGCTCGCGCTCCCGGGCGGATCCGCTTGTCCCTTCAAGTCACGCCACCGTTCCTAAGTGTAACACATTTTGGGACTGTACTTGCAGCTCTAACTTAGTTTTGATAAGTACCATAATTACGAACTTTCATTTTATTACAATGTTTTTATTAAATCAAAAATGGTCTCATTTAGCACTACATTTTGGAATCGTCATCCCCACGTTCCACTTTGTATTGGTAGTGGGGACAGGATTCAGAGGAATATGCATTTTACGTCCACTTACCATTCCAAGAGGCATATATGTGTTCTAAATAGTAGTACAAAATATTCCCGTTCCCTATTTGGAACGACTATTGGACTACACTTTGGAACACATTATTTGGCACAGTATGAGGAACGGTCTTGCCGTGCCAACACATTAGGATTCATCACAATACAAATGTGACATCAGCAATGGGTTACCGTTCTACAACAGTTTCTGTGACTATTCCAAATTGGACAAAAGTTTGAAACTATCATAACAATTCATGCCAATTCTCACTTTTTTTTGTAGTGTTAATGAACACCAAAAATAAGCAATAATTAACAAAATTTTCTCAAAATTTCATAATGCACCAAAGGCAACCCATTGTCCATCATTATAAATTTACAAGTTATTGTTCTTGGTTTTACTCAAGCTCAACATTTTTAACCATGAATGAAGGTTTTCTTTTGATATGCATGTTAGTTAGGTACATCATTAGTGATATGTATATTATTTTGTATGATCATAGCAAATTGTTTTTATATGAAAAATATGTTCTTATTCATTATTCTTTTTATATATTTTTAGACTTCACCTTTTTATTATTAGGATTTCATGTTGTATTCAATTAAGGTTTGGAGTAGTTTATCATAATGATCAATTATTTTTGTTGATAATTTGTTCTTTATACTCACTCAAACTATTTATTCATTTCATTTGTAGCAGTAAGTTTTTGAAATATTCAGTGTTATATTATCACCTGCTTAATTTTTCCTTTCATATTTAATATGAGCATTTTTTAAATTTTTTATTACTTTTTAAAGTGTATTTTCTTTATTTTTAATTTGATAGTGCTTGATGATCTAATTATTATTTGCATAGTTTTTTTTTTTTTCAGTTCGCATATGTGTTCTTGATTTTATTTTTTTTTGTCCTCAATACAAAGAATTTTACTCATTGTTTCTCATATAAATTCATTTATTTTGTTTTATTTCTTCTTTCTCTTAAAGCTATCTAATCTATGTAATTATCCTTATGTGATCATTGTTTTTCTTTTTCTTTTTACTTTTTATTTTCTTAATATGGGGCATGAGACATTTATTTTATTTTTTGGCTTAAATAAAAATAAATTTTGAGAGTTACAGATCTCACTTTAATATATGTTCACTTTTTTAATATTTTATTTTTGACTGATTTAGATATTAAGGAGATTAATCAATATGACTAAAATAGACTTGCTTTTGTGGTACATTCACTCTTTCGTCATTGACTAATGTTATTTATCAAAAAGCTTATATTACACTCTGTATTTTTTATTTTTGAATTATAAAAAATAAACAAATTATGTGAGAATATGAGTGATTAGTCAATATTTTACTATTTGTTTCAATTATTTTTTCCTTTTTTTGTTTTTCTTAATTTGATTTCCACTGAATTTGTTTAATATGATTCGGAATTTTCAATAACATTGTGGAATTGCCCTATTTAATCTTATCACTCTTCTAAATCTTCGATTGGGTTTTGTGTGTCATGACGAATCATACATTTGGCTTTGAATGAGTTAATAATGTAAGCTATTAAATACATGTGATCATAATAATCAATATTTTATTTTCTATCTTAAGAGTTAAATTGTGTATATTGATGTTAGCGATTTAATAAATTTTTCTTGCACTTGGAGGATAGCAACATTGTTTGGATACTTATAACTAAGGTTAGCAATTTTTCAGAACATTTTTAGTTTTTATTAAATAACAATTTATCCCTTTTGTATCATTTCTAAATTCTAGTTAATGATGAAGACTAAAAAAGTAATTTAAGGTGGCACTATCCACAGAGAACCCACCCCCAAAGCATGACATTTTTATATTTTGGGAATTTTTCTAATCATAGTTAATATGTTGATTCAATTATTTTTAGCCTTATTTGTGTTTTGCTATTTTTTTGACATTAAGTTTTGAGTGTGTATAAATTACAAACTAACACAATATTTCTTAAATAAGAAAAGCAATATAACAACTCTAAATGTTTCTTAGCTTCTTTAGTTCATTATTCATCATTTTTTGTCTTTTAAGTTTTCATTTATAGTGTTTGATGGAATACTATCCTCTTCTTGTTAGAATCTTTTAACTAAACTCATTTTCTAGATTGCAAGTTGAAATTAAAGCCCTTCAATATTAATTTGACGTTACTAATTAAATATGAAGGAATGAGACATATTTATCAACAAAATTTTGTTACACCAATTTGAAAGTTTGTATTTATATCTATGTTTACACTAATTATATACATATAGTATAATATTATTGATCATAGTGTAGTGACTCTATTCAACATAATTTTATTTATACATCTATATTCATACTACATTTGCACTAGATGAACTATTTGATATATTCATATATAATATTTTTAGTACATTTTATACAATATTTGTAATTTCAGTCAATTTAAATTTTGGATCGATTTTAAAATTTTATGTTATAAATTTTAGATGGTATATTGGTTTGTTATTGAACTCATGTTTAATTTTTTTTTATTTGGAACTTTTCTTATGAAGATTATTATTATTATTTAATGTACATGTATGAATAAAACTTATTTTATCTATGTCTGTTCATATATATTCTTTTAATTGTAAATTTTATTAATATTGATGCATTACAATCGAAAAATAAAATTTAATTTTGTTTAAAACATTTCTTTATTTAAGTTTTTCAAAATTTATATTTTTATAAAATATAATTTTAATCATAATTAAATCAAGCTCGTGCATAGTACGGGTCACACGCTAGTATGATAATATTTAAAGGTACAATTTACCTCATCAATATTAAGGGAAAATTGCAATTTTCGTCCTATATGTATAGGGGGTTTGCATTTTTAGTCTTGTATAATTATGTTTTCGCATTTTCGTCCTGTAAGTTCACGATTTTCGTGCTTTTGGTCCTACTCCGACGAAAATAGCCGAAGTAAGTCACGTGACTTGCACATGACTATGTTTTAAAAAAATTTCCGGCCATTTAGCTTAGGTAGCATTCTAGGTCATATTTGAGAAAAGCAATAAAATGACATGGAAAACATATATCTGGTTTAAACAGATTGCCAAGTAAACATTAAAAAAAAAGGAAAACCAAATAGAATAAAACATAAATCTGGTTTAAATAGATTAAACCTAATTTGCACCCAAATCAAAACCCTAGCCCCTTTTCTTTCTCCCTTTTCTCCCACGACCAAACTACAAGAAAATATTTCTTTCCTTCATTTTTTTTTCTTGTTTTTGCGGCGATTTGTTAGATAAACTTGAAGCAAGGGTTGATTTTTCGCAATAAATCCGGAATAATTGCTTTCACCCTTTGACACATTGGAGGGTCCACCCACTCGAGAAACGGCAACCTCCTCTCTAAAAATACCCAAAAGATTAAAAGAAAATAATGAAATCAAACATAAATTTTACATGGAAAGATTTAAAGAACTTTTACATTGAAATCACGGCATGAGTGGAATCTTTTTTCGGGAATTTTAGCTGTCCATGATGTCCGAAGCATGGCTCTCCGCCCACAATATATAGCAGTCGATGAAAGTTGTTACCGACAACATTTTCAGCAGAAAAGCTCGAAGGAAACTCTTCCTCAGTTGGAAAAATGGCATATGTTAGAGATAGGGCTCATGGCTTTCAATTTGGGGTTTAATAAAATGGGGGGAGCCTAGTGATTTTCCCTCCAATTTAGTCCTATGTGGCATGTTTTGGAGGGAAAATGCCATGTTATTTAGTGAAAATAAAAATAGTGTATAGCTGAAATGCCACCTAAGCCAAATGGCCGAATTTGTTTTTAAAACCTAGTCATGTGCAAGTCACGTGACTTTTTCCGGCCATTTTCGCCGGAGTAGGACCAAAAGTGCAAAAATCACGAACTTACAGGATCAAAATGCGAAAACGTAATTGTATAGGACTAAACAAACCCCCTATACATATAGGACGAAAATTGCAATTTCCCCCAATATTAATAGTGGGACTTGATTCATAATATCAACATTAATGAAGAACATAAAAGTCAAGGATGAAACGGTCATTTAAGATGTGAAATTACACAAATACCCTTAGAAAAGTTGCAAAATGTACCCGTGTGGAATGAAAAATCGGACACTACGGTCAATCAGGACAACTTTCCATAACTATGGTACTCTATAAATAGGGGATCAAGAACTCATTTAGAAGTTGATTTTCTCTTTGAGGAAGTAAGACATTGTAAACTTATATACTATTGGCTTATATTGGGAGTTGGACTAGTGTTCCATTCATTACGTAATAGAATAACAAATTCTTGTAATAGCAATTTGGTATTGTTTGTAGAAAAACCTCAAATATTGCGAATATAGGCACGATCTAGAGCTAGGGAGAGTTAGCGATGAATGATCAGGACAAATTTGAGGACTAACTTGAATCCTCCTCTAGCTCAGGACTAACTTCCGATGTCTTCTCTTCCAATGGTTTAGTTGGCCCATGAAGCACTCAGGCAAATGATGGAGGATTTCTCCATCTAAGGCTGAGTTCTCCCTCAACCGAGAGGTAACGAATTGAGGGTGAAGGGTCTCGAAGACACATTAGTGGAAGAAGAGGAAGCTAATACTCGGGCCTTTCCTGCTGTGGCTCTCGAGGTAGAGAACACGAGTGGGATAAAGTGGTCAATTGAAAAGTACAATTACACTAATACCCTCTAGAAAATTGTTAAATATAACTTTGGCAAATGGAAAAATTGGGCACTGATATGGAAGGTCCTAAAGTCAAATTCTGATTTATGAGGCTTTAATCTTCATAATTAGCAATTGAAGAAGGAGCAAGAAAGAAGGAGCAAAAGAAGGAAAGGAGCTCAAGAAATGGAATTAAAGAGATGATCATGGGGTAGGAGTAATTAAGATGGATATGATAAATTACTCAAAAATCCCCCACAATGTTGCCTTAAGTAACTTCCCAAGGTTAGGTTAGGGGTGATTTAGAGAATACCCTCGACTTACCTTATTTAAACTAGTAGTATAAATATTACTTCTTGTAAGAAAAAAAAAAAAAAAAAGGGGACTTTGGGAGAGAGGGGAAATCATTTGTCCTACTACTACGTATCGAGGATTGTGTACCCAATTCTTAAATCAATAAAGTAATATTCTTTTTAATTCTTATTTTTCATGTTGATCTTGTTGACTTCGATTGTATTTGATATTTAGGCAATATCAAATTGGCGTCGTCTGTGGGAACAACAATCCCGATACTGAGAATGCTAACTTGTTCAAAGGCACGAGATCTTGGAATGAATGAAGAGATGAGACAAGTAGGACACCGAAGCAATGAAAGGGAAGTTCCTCCGTCAGAAAATAACAATATGAACCCCCTTCAAGAGGGAAGACGCAAACATGGGGAAGTAGGGGCAGAAGGCGGCAGCTCGCAACCTCCTGTGCATCGACCCCCTATGATCCAGATGACTCCTGAGGCCCTCCAGAGGATGATTGAGGAGGCATCCACCCGTGCAGCAGAAAGGGCCATATTCCAGTTTATGGCCAATCGCCCAAGAGAGCCTACTCCTCCCCATTCTCCTTGCCAAGGTCGTGGTATACCCCCGGCCCCCGAGGATAATGAGTCGAGGGAAAATGGCCCCCAAGATATGTCCATAGAAGAGGAAGGCAGAAGCAGTCAGGCCTCTCCCCCCTTTGTTCCCCGAGGCAGAAGAGAAGTTGGTAGAAGGGGAGCCCGAGAGAGAGGGACTCAAGACGATGCCCAAGAGGGAACTGCCACCCACGCGCAAAGGGAGAACCTCTCTCGCACTCAAGGAGCTACCATCAGTAATCTGAGGGAGAATCCATCCCGTCTCCAAGGAGCAGCACACGACCCTTTGCCGTTAGCTGTGGCGCCCGCAAGAAGGAGCCCCTTCTCAATGCAAATTCTAGCAGAGGCATTACCTCAGGGTATACGGATCCCCAATTTGGCGGAATATAATGGGATGGGCGACCCAGAAGACCACCTGGATAAGTTTTTAGCTAAAGCTGACTTGCTAGATTTAAGCGACGCAGGATATTGCAAAATCTTTTGTACCACATTGGCGGGGAAAGCAATGGCGTGGTTCAACCAGTTGTCCACGCACACAATCGAAAATTTCGAGCAGTTATCGCAGCGGTTCCTGCACCACTTCTCTATCAACAAGAGGTATCCAAAAACCGCTTCTTACCTCTTCACAATAGTACAACGCGAGCAGGAAAGCTTAAGAGAATACGTGCAGAGGTTCTCTGAGGCGGTGCTGGAAGTTCCCCATGTGAACCATGAGCTGCTGGCAAGCATTCTCCAGCAAGGGCTGCGAAGAGGAAGATTCCGGGAGTCGATCACGGGAAAACCCCCAACCACCCTCGACGAACTCCTAAAGAGAGCTGAAAAATACATCCGTATCGAAGAAGCAATGGGACTTAAATTGGAATCCCACAACAAGAGGAAAAATAGGGAGGAAGAAAGAAAGGACCTACGAAAAGAAAGGACGGAAGAGGTCCAAAGGCACATGCCCCCAGCAAGCTTTGCACGATATACCCCTATCAAGGTACCGAGAGCTGAGATCCTAAACATTGCGAAACAGCAAGGAATAATCCAATGGCCTCGAAAAATGAAAGATAACCCTAAACGGCTTAAATCTGAGAAATACTGTCGGTTTCACAAAGATCGAGGACACAGTACGGAAGATTGTTACCATCTGAAGAATGAAATAGAAAAATTAAGCCAAAGGGGCTACTTGAAGGACTATGTTGGAAGATATTCCCAACCACTCGAGTCGACAGCTCCCCAACAGAAGTTCGGAGAGGGTGTAGAAAAGGCCGGAAGTTCTAAAAGAAAAGAAAATGAAAAAGAAAACTTGCCAACAGCTGAACTGGAGTAGTCACAGGAGGACCAGCTGGTGGAGATTCAGCCCGAGCGAGGAAAGCCCTGGTAAGAGCTGCCACGCAAGGAGTCAATGCTTATGACGAAGGGATCCACATGTGGGCGCCAGAGGAAGAAATTACTTTCACCTCTAAAGACTTGGAAAAAGGAGTAGCCCTACACAATGATGCGCTACAGTCTCCAACTTTTGGGTGAAGAAAGTGCTAGTGGATAGCGGTAGCGCGGCGGACATCATCTTCCTCAAGGCTTTCTCACAGACGGGGATTGAAGCCAACATGCTGACAAAAGTAAACACCCCCTTGGTCGGCTTTAATGGAAGCGCGGTGGAACCGCTGGGAGAAATTGCGTTACCCATCTCCATGGGAACACACCCACATAGATCCACAAGAATGGTGAATTTTTTGGTGGTGTACGCCCCATCATCATACAACATCATCCTAGGACGCCCAAGTCTGAATTCCTTTAAAGCAGTGGTGTCAACTTACCACATGAAGATCAAATTTTCGGCGTACCAAGGAATCGGAGAAGAAGTAGGAGATCGCCGCTTAGCACGAGAATGCCACGCCAACATTCTCAAACAAAAGAGAGAAACCCTCAAAGAGGAGATAACCGAAGGGGAAAACATTATGAGAAAAACCATGACGGAGCTTTCCCCACGGCAAACCCCAGTAGAGCAATATGATCAATATGCGAAGAAGAGGAAGGTGAAAGAAGAAAGACTGACGGCTGCAGAACAACTGAGGTCAGTTCAAATCATGGAAGGAGACGCCGGAAAAACCACCTCCATAGGAACTACCATGGATCCTGACGTGGAAAAGGAATTAATCCGATTCCTCCAAAGTCGTGCGAAAATCTTCGCGTGGAGTGTTCATGATTTGGTCCGAATCGATCCAGAAGTAATGACGCATCACCTAAACATTAACCCCACGAACCGACCAGTAAAGCAGAAAAAGAGGAGCTTTGGGCAAGAGAGAAATAGGATCATAAAGGAAGAAGTGGAGAAATTGCTAGAGGCAGATTACATTCGCCATGTGCAGTACCCCGAATGGGTAGCAAACGTAGTCTTAGTCCCCAAGACTAACGGTAAATGGCGAATGTGCATCGACTTCACAGATCTGGATCGGGCATGCCCAAAAGACTCCTACCCCTTGCCCAAAATCGATGTCTTGGTAGACTCAACGGCCGGTTGTGAAATGATGAGCTTTCTCGACGCATTTCAATGATACAACCAGATTGCCCTAGCAGCTGAAGACCAAGAAAAAACGAGCTTTGTAACTGAACAAGGCATCTTCTGCTACAAGGTGATGCCGTTTGGACTGAAGAATGCGGGAGCAACTTATCAGAGATTAGTAAACAAAGCTTTCCGAAGCATGATTGGTCGGAACATGGAGGTCTATATAGATGATATGCTGGTTAAGAGTCGCGACAGGGAAAAACCACATCCAAGACCTTCAAAAATGTTTCGAAATAATCGAAAAGTTGGAGATGAAACTTAACCCCACCAAATGCACGTTCGGGGTGCAAGGAGGAAAGTTTTTGGGTTACCTCGTCTCCCATTGAGGAATAGAAGCCAACCCAGAAAAAATAAAAGCCATCCAAAAAATGCAGCCGCCAAAATTGAAGAAGGAAGTCCAAAGGTTGACAGGAAAAATGGCCGCATTGAACAGATTCATCTCCAAGGGAGCAGAAAAAGGACTCCCCTTCTTCATAATTTTAAGAAAGACAGAAGACTTCTCTTGGAACCATGAATGCCAAGAAGCATTTGAACGTCTCAAAGCATACCTCTCAGCGCCACCTTTGCTGACGAAACCAACGCAAGGAGAACGATTATTCCTATACCTCGCAGCCTCAGCCGAAGCAATAAGTGCGGTGTTGGTGAGGGAAGAAGGAAAGGATCACAGGCCAGTCTATTATGTGAGCAAGATGTTGCAGGGAGTGGAATCCAAATACCCTCCAATCGAAAATTTGGCATTAACATTAGTCATTGCGGCCAGAAAGTTGAGGCCGTATTTCCAATCGCATCAAGTGGTCGTTCTAACCAACCACTCCTTGAAACATATTCTTGCAAGCCCAAATGCATCAGGAAGAATGGTAAAATGGGCAGTGGAACTAAGTGAACATGGGATAGACCTTCAACCGCGCCCAGCCATTAAAGCACAAGTGTTGGCGGATTTCCTCCCGGAAATAGCCGGAAAAAAAAACTGAAACAAGAACTAGTGTTTGGGAATTGTTTGTGGATAGATCATCCACTTTTACGGGGAGCGGAGTGGGGATAGTTATTGAGACCCCAGAAGGAGATCGAATGGAATACGCCATCACGCTGGAGTTCCTAGCCTCAAATAACGAAGCCGAATATGAAGCTATCCTGGCGGGATGCAAATTGGCGCTCGCGGCGGAAGCAAGGAGAGTCCATGCCTTTAGTGATTCAAAACTCATAGTTAATCAAGGCGGAGGAGAGTATGAGGCAAGACAAGGAAAAATGACCAAATACCTCGCAAGGCTGCAAATGGAAAAAGATAAGTTCGAAGAATTCATTTTACAACGAATTCCGAGGGAGGAAAACTCGGCGGCCGATCAATTGGCCAAAATGGCAAGTTCGATACATTTCCTGAAAGGGACAAGTGTAACCTTATTATCAGCAGCATACCCAGAAGTTGAAGAGAGAAATAACGAATGTAGAGACGGACAAGAAGTGTTGGCAGGAGATAGTGGTTTCCTAAGCTGGAAGACGCCAATCATCCAATAGCTCCGAGATGGGATACTCCCGCAGGACCCAAAGGAGGCGAGCACAATCAAGATACAGGTGACAAGATTTATCTTACTAGATGGGGAGCTATATAAGAGAGGATTCTCGTCACTCCTCCTAAAATGCCTAGAACCTAACAAAGCGGAATACGTTCTTCAAGAGGTACACGAAGGAAGTTGTGGCAATCATTCGGGCGCCCGATCTCTCGCTAAGAAAGTCTTAAGGCAAGGTTACTACTGGCCATCCATATTGAAAGACGCCACAGCCGTAGTGAGGAGATGTTCCCCATGTCAAAGGCATGCAAATCACTTACATAACCCGGCTGCATTTATGAAAACGTTAGAAAGCCCCTGCCCGTTTGACATGTGGGGAATAGACATAGTGGGAAAGTTGCCCCGAGCTGTAGGACAAAAGGAGTATTTGATCATGGCTGTTGGTTATTTCACGAAATGGGTAGAAGTCGAACCATTAGCGAAAATAACGGAGAAGGAAGTGATCAAGTTCGTTTCGCAAAATATCATTTGCCGATTCGGCATCCCACGGGTCATAGTGATGGATAATGGGACCCAATTCCAGGGGAGCAAGATAAGAAGTTGGCTTGAGGAGCTAAAAATCAGACAACTCTTTACCTCGGTGAATAATCCTCAGGAAAATGGACAAGTTGAAGTAACCAACAAAACCATCCTCCATCAATTGAAAACAAGACTAAGGGATGCCAAGGGGAATTGGGTGCATGAACTCCCAGGAGTACTATGGGCATATCGCACCACCCCGAGACAAGCCAAGCAAGAAACACCTTTCAACCTAGTCTATGGGACGGAGGCAGTGCTCCCAGTTGAAATAGGAGAAGAAACATAGAGGACACATTCTTACAAGGCAGAGGATAATTCTAGTGCCAGAAGAGAAGATTTAGACCTAATTGAGGAAGTTAGAGACAAGGCACGAGGCAGAGTGCAAGCCTACAAATGGCTGATGGCAAGGGCTTACAATGACAGAGTACACCCTCGAAGTTTCCAGGAAGGAGACTTGGTGCTGAGGAAGGCAGAAGCAGTGGGACCTATTGGGAAGCTAGATGCAAGATGGGATGGCCCGTACAAAATAAGTGAGGTTATAGGTCCAGGAACTTATAAATTAGAAAGAGGAGATGGGAAGCCACTTCCCCGTACGTGGAATGTAAAGAATCTTAGAAAGTACTATGTATGATGTGATATGTGATTGATGTAATAAATAAAAGTATGAAATTTCGCATTCAGTTTCGATCTATTACTTTCACTTGACACAAGCACTTCCCAAAACCAAGACACAACGTAATGACTAAAAAAGTCACATAGAAAAATCCAAAAGGCTCGCAAATGCACGCTTGCCTGGAAATTACGCCAACACACTACTACCTTGAGGGGCGGTACCGCCCCCCCCCCCCCCCCCCCCCGAGTGAAAAGGCAAAAATATAAAACACACGAGAATTTCAAAGCATGGGAATTCCTTACATGAAAACCAATTTGAAAGAAAGAACAAACACAAATTACAAATAGAAACAAGAAAGATGTAAGTCCGAATAGCGATAGCATAAAAATAAATTTCCAAATCCTTAGAACATTCATAACAACTTAAATACGACAATGAGTTCTCATATACTAATCCAAAGGAATAACATTGTAAAGCAAGGATAAATCAAGGGTTCGCAACCGCCTCGGGTGGAGCAACCTCAGCCGCAGGATATGCAGGGGGAGCATTAACATCCCCTCCGAGTGAAGGAACAACTGTGACCTCTCCCCCATCTTCGGTTCCTCCTAACTCGGGCACCGAAGGATCCAGAAATAGGAAATCCTCCCCTAGGAAACGCCCACTAGAGCGAAGAGTGGCTCGGCAGTAACGAATGGTTTGGTCATACAAATCTTCAGCCTTCGCGAGAGCAGCTCGTTCAAAGCCCCTGAGTTCTCAAACTCTTCCTTGAAGTCGGACCTCACACACTCTAAGTACATCCTCCCAGCCTCAGACTTAAGGAACTTGGATCCAGATGCCTCTTCCTTGCGCAGGGCATCCCTGAGCTCCTTGCCAAGAGAAATAGAGTCAACCAACTCCCCTGCTAGACGTTCTTTAGCCTTGTTCGCCTCAGCTAAAGCCAATCATAATCAGCTCACTTCACTCTGATACTTCTCAAAGCGTTGGTGAGCCACCTCAGCTAAAGTGTTAACCTACAAAAGAAAGCAGAATAAGAGAGCAAGGGGCAATAAATATCTATTGCAAGAAAACTCAAGTAAAGAAAAGGGGAGAACAACTTACCCTCGCTGACTCACCGCAAAGCATGCTCACGAATCCATCATCAGAGAGGTCAGCAAATTTAGACACGTCAAAATCACTGACCACTAGACACAAGCTTTTCCCGAGCTATGTCGACGTCAGCCGCATCCCAATAAGAAAACACCCCCTCACGTTGGTTGGTCCCGTAAGTAAAATAGCCTTTCCCAAGTCCAGGGCGGGGGAGGTCAGATGAAGCCTCACGGGGATGCTTGGAACCCCCCCTGCAGAACTCGGAGGCGGTGAACGGCGACCTCCTGAGGCGTCTCGCAGTCGCTGGGGACTAGAACCCCGTCGCTCGCTCTGATTCCTACCGCTAGGAGGAGGTCGAGCCCGAGAGGAGTTTTCGGAGGGGTTGTCTCGGACAGCCTTGAAGCGACGGACTTCCCCCAAAGAGATTTTCTTTCCTGCAAGAAGAAAAATAACAAGTGGACAATTTAGGCACAATTCATCCCACATAAATATAAAAAGACAAGGGAAAAAGATAATACCATCAGAAAACAGGCGTGATAAGTTAAAGACGTCATCAAACGATCCCGCTGCAATAAAGGACATTTTCAGATCGTGGCTAGGAGGAAGGGCAATGGAGGAATCCCCCCAGGGAGCACAAAGCCCCCACTCAGAATCCCGAACGTAAAAAAAACCTCTCTTTCCAAGGACCACAGGACGAAGAACACTCGTCAAGAAACTTGCACCCGCTCCGAGGATAAAAGAAAAAGTATGAATCATTTAACACCTTCTTTATAGTGAAAAGAGTATGAATGGCCTCTATGGAAGGATGAAGCTCTAAGTCCTCAAAACGACGAAGAAAACCCAAGAAGAACATGAAAGAGTTGGGAGTAAGTTGGCTAATGCAAAGGCTTACTCCTAATAATTTCCACTAACAAAGGATGGGGAGGAAGGAAAAAACCCGAAGAGAAATATACGGAGTACGCGGTGAAAAAGCCGGGAGGGGGACACTTAATCCTATCCCCGGAGGTGGGAAGAAGAAACTCAACTGGAGGAGAGGAATTATGATGCTCTTCTAAGAAACGGAGTTCCTCTAAAGAAATGACACTATCACAAACATCCGCGTCCATGACACGACAACGAGGTTTGGGCGCTGAAGAACATTCACCCAAATCTTCCATGACACCTAAAGGAAATTTGGGACTAACAGCCTTGGGAGAATAAGAGGCGAAGTCAAACGAAACATCTAAAGAATCGGTCGGACAATCGGTGAGATTGCGAATGGCCTCGATAACTTCTAAAGCAAAACTATCCTCATCATCATCTATAATGATTGGGTTCAAAGCCCCAGGAACACTAGACAGCCGACGATGCAACGATCCCCCACCAAGAGATGAAGGATTGGGGCGGGAAGAATCGCCCCGACCACGCCGGCCGAGGCGAGAAGAC
Source organism: Sesamum alatum (assembly GCA_034509735.1). Classification (NCBI taxonomy): domain Eukaryota; kingdom Viridiplantae; phylum Streptophyta; class Magnoliopsida; order Lamiales; family Pedaliaceae; genus Sesamum; species Sesamum alatum. The sequence continues at coordinate 17,431,435 of JACGWO010000005.1, read as the reverse complement.
TCGCCTCGGCCAGCCTGGTCGAGGACGCCACCTCGACTAGCCTGGTCGAGGGCGTCACCTCGACCAGGAAGCTGGTCGAGGCTGCCTCGACCAGCGGAGAGTGAGGAGCCACCTCAACCAGCAGGCTAGTCGAGGTGGCGTCCTCGACCAGCCCGCAGGGCTGCGCCACGACCTCCCTCATGGCCGAGTCGACGAGACGAATTGGGCAAAGAGGGACCTACTCTATTCGGAGAGACATCAGAGTCATGGGAGGAAGACATTGATGCGAAAGAGTATATATATGTGGAAAACACAGACAAAGCAAGAAAGCAAAATGGAAACGAAGACTTCTTGAAATTAAAAGCGAAGTGTACCTTTTCGGTTCGATATTCGGAAGAAATCAAAGATAACACAGAGGAGAAAACGCTCTAGGGACCCAAGGATTGCTCTAAGAAGAGAAGTGACGAAAAGCCTCATGGGTGTAAATTCAAGTATTTATAGACCTCCAACAAAGAATGCTTACCAAAACAAGGAGGAACACTTGCCAAAGGAAGGAAGATACTCACTAAAAGAAAGAAGATTGCCAATCAAATCCCAATTATTCTATTTCCAATAATTGGGACTTTGGGGGGCTAGTTATATGGAAGGTCCTAAAATCAAATTCTGATTTATGAGGCTTTAATTCTCATAATTAGCAATTGAAGAAGGAGCAAGAAAGAAGGAGCAAAAGAAGGAAAGGAGCTCAAGAAATGAAATTAAAGAGATGATCATGGGGTAGGAGTAATTAAGATGGATATGATAAATTACTCAAAAATCCCCCATAATGTTGCCTTAAGTAACTTCCCAAGGTTAGGTTAGGGGTGATTTAGAGAATACCCTCAACTTACCTTATTTAAACTAGTAGTATAAATATTACTTCTTGTAAGAAAAAAAGGGGACTTTTGGAGAGAGGAGAAATCATTTGTTCTACTACTACGTATCGAGGATTGTGTACCCAATTCTTAAATCAATAAAGTAATATTCTATTTAATTCTTATTTTTCGTGTTGATCTTGTTGACTTCGATTGTATTTTATATTTAGGCAATATCAGGCACTACAATCAATCTGAATGACGATTACGGAATGTCGAAAAGTTGTGGCGTCAGCAAATTACACGAGGATGAAGTTTTCGACATCAAAAGGAGTTGGGAGACCAAATGAGGACTAGGGAATATTAATGCCACATAAATTCCCTAAAAGCTATTGAGAAGTCTAAAGGACAAAAAAAAGAACTTTTCATGAGGAAAGGATACGAGAGAAGGAGGTGAAAATGGAAGCAAAGGCCTCAGAAAGTAAAAAGCCTAAGCTAGAAGATGGATAAGATTGAGGCCATGGAGGAGGTGATGACCATAACCTTATAGGAAGAAAACCCCCAAAAAAGAGAATGAGAATAGGAACTTTAATGAGTCCCCAATTGCAAGAGGAAATACTGGAGTTCTTGAGAAACAATTCTTGAGTTTTGCCTTGGACGCGATAATTTGGGTTCATCGGTTTTTTGAGTCCGATCCAATCGGTCGGATCAGTGATGCAGTAACCCAATAACTTGTTCGTTTTTGATCTCCAATCCAATTTTCAAAACATTGCGTCCTGTTAAGCAGAAAAAATGAAGATTTCAGGGTGGAACGCAACACGATCACTGAAGAAAAGGTAGAATAGTTAGGGGCAGGATATATCCACCTGATACTGAATCCAAAATGGTTGACAAATGTTATATTAGTACCCAAGTCCAATAGAAAATGAAAAATGTGCGTGGAATTTACAGATTTAAACAAAGTATGCCCAAAAGAGTCCTATCCCTTGTCTATGATTGATTTATTGGTGGATTCTACATCAGAACGTGAGTTGTTGAGCTTTTTGAATGCTTTCCAAAATTATAATCAAATTACTCTGACTTGTGAAGACAAAAAGAAAAAAAAAGAACAGATCTTGTAACCGAACAAGACATATAGGAGTTAATGCAATTTACCTCTCTGTGATATTGCAAATAAGCAAATTACCCCTTATGAAAAAATAATAGCAATTTACCTCCCTATGTTCTTTAAAATGGAGCAATTTACAAAAAACACAAGGAGGTAAATTGATTCATTTTAAAAAACACAGGGAGGTAAATTGCTATTTTGTTTTTCATGGGGGGGGGGGTTATTTGCTCATTTACAATATCACAGGGGGTTGCTTTCTTTTTTCCCAAGACATATATTATATATTATGCCAATGAGTCGTAGATCAATTGGCGGACACTACAAAAAAATTATTTTATAGTAACTGCTTCTGTAACGGCCAAATCATTAATTTGGAACAGCTTTTTGACTTTATAACGGCTTTTGGAACTGCCAAAGAATTAGTCGCAATTTCATGAGTTACAAAATATTTGTAACGGCTTAGCTGAAAGCCATTACAATTTGAAACGGCTATTGCAACGGCCTAAGTCGGTCGTTACAATACTTGACCGAATGGAAAAAATGAATTTGGATTTGTTTTTGGAACGGCCAATATAACTTTATTATATTTATTTTGGAACGGCTATTGTAACACACACTGTCATAGCTTGGCATCGGATTTGGAACAATTTTTTGCATTCTTTTTGTAACGACTTGACATTATTTTGTAACGACTTTATTTCGATATTAGTGATTACTTTTTTCATAACCTTTGGAACGACCGTTGTAACGCTTGCTGCAACCGTTTTTGTAACTACATTTGTTACTATTTTGATTTTGTTTCTGTTACCGTTTGGTGCAACCGAAAAATTCGAAGAAAAAAAACAAGGAAATATATTCAGATTTTTTTTAATAATTACAGAAAATTATTTTCTAAAATTACAAAAATTTACTTATTTTTTAAAGGTATTACAAAAAATAATACTAAAGGTGTTACAAATTGAATGACAAACTATGATATTTGATAAATCCGTCCCTAAAAGTATTCCAAATATTTTATTATTTTAAATTAAATTATTCATTAAATAAAAAATCGTACTTAACAATTAAATTTTGTAAAAAAGTAACCATTATGTGGAATAATGCAATTGAAATACAATATTTTATAGATGACAATGATATATGTTCACAACATGCGATAAATTTGTGTATTCATAAATGTTAGTATTACATTGATGTAACTATCATCTTATATTGTTGAACTGCATGGGTTAATTGGGCCGTCAGAATTCAGATCAAGTCGTTAGATATGATGTAATAGACAAAAAATTATATTTCGTAAAGTTTCAGACTTATCGGGTACACGGATGTCGAGATATCGTACCCGGAACATAAGCATAATCATTGAAGATGGTGTACCGTTCAATCAGGCCAACTGATTTTAAATCATACGATCGGATTTGATCTAATTGACATATTATTATATATACTTAAATTTGGTATAAATCGGGTGCCCGGATTTTAACATATCATATTTGAAAACATAAGTTTTTTAAAGTGACTGCTTTTGTAAAGGCTTTTTCCACGGGCTTTAAATAATAAATTTTCCTTTTTATTAAAATATCCATTAAATAAAACAAAATCCGTACTTAACAATTAAATTTTGTAGAAAAGTATCCATTATGTGGAATAATGCAATTGAAATACATAAAAATATTTCATAGATAACAATGATATATGTTCACAACATGTGATAAATTTGTATATTCATAAATGTTAGTATTACATTGATGTAACTATCATCTTACATTGTTGAACTGCATAGGTTAATCGGGCCTTTTGAATTCAGATCAAGCCGTTAGATATGATGTAATAGACAGAAAATTACATTTCGTAAAGTTTTAGACTTATCGGGTACACAGATGTCGAGATATTGTATCCAAAACATAAGCATAATCATTGAAGATGGTGTACCATTCAATCAGGCCATCTGATTTTAAATCATACCATCGGATTTGATCTAATTGACATATTCTTATATATACTTAAATTTGGTATAAATCGGGTGCCCGGATTTTAAGATATCGTACTTGAAAATATAAATTTTTTAAAGTGACTGTTTTTGTAAAGGCTTTTTCCACGAGTTTTAAATATTAAAATTTTCTTTTTATTAAAATATCCATTAAATAAAACAAAATCCGTACTTAACAATTAAATTTTGTAGAAAAGTATCCATTATGTGGAATAATGCATTTGAAATACATAAAAATATTTCATAGATAACAATGATATATGTTCACAACATGTGATAAATTTGTATATTCATAAATGTTAGTATTGCATTGATGTAACTATCATCTTACATTGTTGAACTGCATAGGTTAATCGGGCCTTTTGAATTCAGATCAAGCCGTTAGATATGATGTAATAGACAGAAAATTACATTTCGTAAAGTTTTAGACTTATCGGGTACACAGATGTCGAGATATCGTATCCGAAACATAACCATAATCATTGAAGATGGTGTACCATTCAATCAGGCCATCTGATTTTAAATCATACCATCGGATTTGATCTAATTGACATATTCTTATATATACTTAAATTTGGTATAAATCGTGTGCCCGGATTTTAAGATATCGTACTTGAAAATATAAATTTTTTAAAGTGACTGTTTTTGTAAAGGCTTTTTCCACGAGTTTTAAATATTAAAATTTTCTTTTTATTAAAATATCCATTAAATAAAACAAAATCTGTACTTAATAATTAAATTTTGTAGAAAAGTATCCATTATGTGGAATAATGAAATTGAAATACATAAAAATATTTCATAGATAACAATGATATATGTTCACAACATACGATAAATTTGTATATTCATAAATGTTAGTATTACATTGATGTAACTATCATCTTACATTGTTGAACGACATGGGTTAATTGGGCCGTCAGAATTCAAATTGAGCCGTTAGATATTATGTAATAGACAGAAAATTATATTTCGTAAAGTTTTAGACTTATCGGGTACACGAATGTCGATATATCGTACCCGGAACATAAGCATAATCATTAAAGATGGTGTACCGTTCAATCAGGCCATCTGATTTTAAATCATACCATCGGATTTGATCTAATTGACGTATTCTTATATATATACTTAAATTTGGTATAAATTGGGTGCCCGGATTTTAAGATATCGTACTTGAAAATATAGGTTTTTTAAAGTTTCTGCTTTTCTAATGGCTTTTTCCACAGGTTTTAAATATTAAAATTTTCTTTTTATTAAAATATCCATTAAATAAAACAAAATCCGTACTTAACAATTAAATTGTGTAGAATAATATCCATTATGTGGAATAATGCAATTGAAATATATAAAAATATTTCATAGATAACAATGATATATGTTCACAACATGCAATAAATTTGTATATTCATAAATGTTAGTATTACATTGATGTAACTATCATCTTATATTTTTGAACTGTATAGGTTAATCGAGCCGTCAGAATTCAGATCAAGCCGTTAGATATGATGTAATAGACAGAAAATTATATTTCGTAAAGTTTTAGACTTATCGGGCACACGAATGTCGAGATATCGTACCCGGAATATAAGCATAATCATTGAAGATGGTGTACCGTTCAATCAGGCCATCTAATTTTAAATCATAACATCGAATTTGATTTAATTGACATATTCTTATATATACTTAAATTTTGTATAAATCGGGTGCCCGGATTTTAAGATATCATACTTCAAAACATAAGTATTTTAAAGTAATTGTTTTTGTAACAGCTTTTTCCACAGGTTTTAAATATTAAATTTTTCTTTTTATTAAAATCTCCATTAAATAAAACAAAATTCGTACTTAACAATTAATTTTTTTAGAAAAGTATCCATTATGTGGAATAATGCAATTGAAATACATAAAAATATTTCATAGATAATAATGATATATGTTCACAACATGCGATAAATTTGTATATTCATAAATGTTAGTATTACATTGATGTATCTATCATCTTACATTGTTGAACTGCATAGATTAATCGGGCCGTCAGAATTCAGATCAAGCCGTTAGATATTATGTAATAGATAGAAAATTACATTCGTAACGTTTTAGACTTATCAGGTACATTAATGTCGAGATATCGTATCCGGAACATAAGCATAATCATTGAAGATGGTGTACCGTTCAATCAGGCCATTTGATTTTAAATCATACCATCGGACTTGATCTAATTGACATATTCTTATATATACTTAAATTTGGTATAAATCGGGTGCCCGAATTTTAAGATATTGTACTTGAAAACACAAGTTTTTGAAAGTGACTGCTTTTGTAACGACTTTTTCCACGGGTTTTAAATATTAAATTCTTGGATGGATTTTGGTATAGCTTTTGAGACGGCCAATTAATTAAGAGGAATCCTCTCAAAAATTTTAAATTTTCCGCCGAAATTTTGTAACGGTATTTGATGCGGCCCTTGTAACGACTTTTCTTACTTTAAAAAATCGTTACAAAATAATAAGGTCGTGCCAAAAACCATGTGTAATTAGTAACGACCGATTTTTTTGGAACACCATTTGTAACGTTTTTTCATTTATATATGTGGAACCACTTTTCGGACATTGTTTGGAACGGTTCACTTGTCAAAAAAGTTGAACCGTTCCAAAATTCACGAGGAATTGTAAAAGCCGTTACAAATTGGGACGACTTGAATGAAATAATAAAGTCGTGCCAAAAATAATGTGAAAGTAGTAACGATCGATGTTTTTTGGGACGTCATTTATAACATTTTTTTCATTTATATATTTGGAACGACTTTTCGTACATCCTTTGGAACGGTTCACTTGTCAAATAAGTTGAACCGTTCCAAACTTCACGAGGAATTGCAAAAGCCGTTATAAATTATGACGGCCTAAATTTTTGTAACTGTTTTTTTTATACATGTTATTTGGAACGGCTTTTGAATCGGTATAGCCGTTACAAAATGTTAAATTTTTTTGGAGTTTCAAAATGATGTCATGAAATGTTTTTCGTTACAAATTTGTGGCAAAAGTCATTCATGTTGGAACAGCCACATGGTCGTTCCAAAAAAGCCGTTAGAAATTCCTTGTTTTTTTGTAGTGGAAGTTGAGGCCCCATGACTTTTAAAATCATAAGTTCGAATTACGCCAGCGTGGGATGTTGTTCTATTTAATAGTAGGGGTAGTTCTACTCTATAGTATGTGAGTAATATAAATTGTTATAATTATTCATAAATTATTAAATATAAAATATTTGATATAAATGATTGTAATCAATTTATTCAAAATAAAATAATATTTTATCGCTTCACTTTGAAAAAAACATTATTGTTGTATTGTAATGCTCTTTGGATTTAAGAATACAAGAGCAACATACCAAATACATACTTGTTAATCGAATGTTCAAAAAGCATATATATATATATATGTTGTACCATATAAATGTATAAAGATGATATGCTAGTGAAAGCCTAGAAGAAGAGACGAAGAGACTAAGCAATTTGAATCCAAATGAAAGAAAAAAGCAAAAAGAGGAATGAAAGTTTAAATACCTCGACCAGACATCATTGTGTAAAGACATAATTGTCGATCATTTATTTCTCAGATTGTAACATCACATACCTTGTTGATGATGTGTCGGTCATTGCTAAATCCGACACTTGAACATAGTGCATCATTTAGAGGACCCGTGCTGCTATGTTTTTTTTTTTTTTTTTTAAAAAAAAAATAACGATATTTTTTAAGCAACAAATATATTATTACAATGTTCAATATACAGTATAATAATATTTTAAAATTTATCAATAATAATTCAAAATAAACAAATGATCAATATACACATATCTATACTATTATAAAAGAAAATATTTTGGCGTACCAATTTTTGAATAACCAAATTTATCCTTTATATCATTGGGTTTAATGCAATTTATCCCCCTATGATATTGCAAATGAATAAATTACCCCCCTATGAAAAGAAAATAGCAATTTATCCCCCGTATTTTTGTCAAAATGAAGCAATTTACAGAGAGGTAAATTGCTTGATTTTGAAAAACACAGGGGGTAAATTGCTTTATTTTAAAAAATATAAAGGAGTAAATTGCTATTTATTTTTTCATAAGGGGGTAATTTGCACATTTGCAATATCACAGGGGGGTTGCTTGCATTTTTCCCTTTATATCATTTCATTTTTTAAAAAAATTATTGATTCGAAAAGTAAGTTTATTATTTTTCCCTCAACCCACTACTCCACGTTTCTCTCACCTCATTATTTTTTTTAATCTTACTAACTTTTTTTTCTCATTCCTTCACAATTCTTTTTTTCTTCTCATCTCACACAACAATTTTTTTTATATGCTCGCGGGGACCGCGTGCAACGATGACTAGTTACTATAAGAGTAAACCAAAAACTTGCGCTGCTATGCTATTCTTATGTTTTTATATCTAGTTTTTTATGTTCTTATGTTCTTTATTTTTATTTTTAGTTTTTTTCCTCTATACAATTTTCATATTATTCCCTACTTTTAATGATGCCTCAATTATCATGAACTAAAATAAAGTTGTAAGGTAAGTAAGATATCTTCAATATTTCAATATTTTACTTATACTTGAAAGGAAGATGCTCATGCGTAGAACTTGCAAAATTTTATTAGTATGGATAATTGTTTTTAAAATTCAGAATTTAGAATTTCATTGTCCAAGATAAACAACAAAGTAAAGAAATAAGCAAACCATCAAGGGTTCATAGTGCTTCGACACGGATTGAACCTTTTCTTCTTCTTTTTTTTTTTTTTTTATCTCAATTTCTGTTATATTTTTTGTCAATTGAACATATACATTTCAACCAATAATATCTTAATTCCATTTTATGTGAGTTTTTTTGTAATTTATTACATTATTTTTAGTATATTGATGCAGGGAAAAATGCAATTTGCCCCCTGTGCTAAAGCAATTTCCCCATGTATTTCTTAGAAAAGACCAAAAAATCCCCTATAAGAGGTGGTGGAATACACGCACGACTTTTGCAAATTATTATGATTTTTAAAAATAAAATATATTTTTTATACATAAATTATAGAAAAGTATATTTAATATTTATATATAATATTAAATATTTACAATAATATATAATTATATAATTTTATAATTAACCACCCCAACCCCAACCGCCACCACCAATTCCCCACACCAGCACCCCCCCCAACCCCCGTCGCCACCGCCAGCCACTTCCTCCTCCCCAATCGCCGCGTCGCTAGCCCCTCGCCCTCGCCTCCCCTTGCTAGTCCGGCACCACCCCCGCCTCCCCCTGCATACGGTCGCGCCGCCGCATCATCCCCTCTGCCTGCGAGTTCCATCGCCGCTGCCTCCTGTTCCCCCTTTCCCCGGTCGCCGCCCCCTCACCCCCCCCCCCCCCCCACCCAATTTTCCCCGTCGTGCTCGCGCCCCCATTATCCCCTGTCGTCGCGTCGCCGACGTCGTCGGCGTCCTCCCCCTTCAGCCCCCAGTCACCGGTGGCCGCCAAACCCACCCCCGCACTCTCTCTCTCTCTCTCTTTCTATATATATATATATTATAAATACATAATTTTATATAATATTGTTATAAATCGTATTCATGTTATAAATTGTTGAACTTATTTGTGTGTTTCTTGTTAAATTTCGTTAGGAAGTTATTATTGTTATTAATTGAATGTAATTTATTCTCAAATCTTTTAAAGTTTCTTACATTTTGTCTTCTAACTTAATCAATTAATATAAAATATATTAATAATATCTATATATATAGCAAAACGATAGTTGACCACATTAAGTCAATTTTTACCAAATTCTGAATTCTTAGAATTTTGAATTTTTTAATTACTAAAAAAAATTCTAATTGGTTGGTTTAATTTTAATTGAAATTTTAGTTTCTTTTAAAAAAAACACTTAACAAACTAAATTCCAAAATTTTAGCATGGAAATAGAAAATCTCTCATGTAGATATATGAATAGTACTTCCTCTTAGAATTGCATTCAATTCAAACACTTAAAATTCACATCAAATATAAATATAAACATCAACTAAAATTTTGGAATAACAAAAACGTTGAAGAATCCATTATGCACAACAAATCATTTGTTGTTGTGCTCAAGCTCAACCCCTGTGAATGCTTAAATGGATGTTTTTTTTATCAAGATGCATATTGGCCAGTTATGTAACTTTTTATATTATTTTTATTTCAATATAATAGCAAATTGATTTTTCATATGATGATCATCACATTTTGTCTTTTTCTTTTTTATTATTCGACTTCATCTTTTTATTATTAGAAAATTCCTTTTTATATGTTATTTTTTTCTCTTTTGATGTTCTTTGTGTTCAAATTTTAGAGTAATATATCTCACCAATTTATTATTTTGATTAATGGTTTATTTCTTTACAGTTTACATTCACATGCATTATTCATTTGTCAAAGTTTATTTTGACAATAAAAATTTTGTAATACTTCAATTGTCTATTATCATGTGCTCTAAATTTACTTTCATATTGATTTTGAGTAATTTTTTTACTTTTTATTATATTTTTTAAATTTATATTTTCTTCAATTATTTATGTGATTTAGTTGTGTTCACTCATTTAATTTTTATTTGCATAGTTTCATTGTTTCGCTTTGCATAATGTCCTTCTTGATTTTTCTTTTTGTATGATTCTACTTAATCCGCATTTAGTTATTATTTTTAAAAATTTCTCCCTTTTTATCTTTTTATACATCATTCCTAGATTTTGTAGTGTCATCCATTAAATTTTTATTTGATAGTTTACTTTGTTGTTCTTTTTCATGTTTTATTAACTTTTTTTTTGTTTTTTTTTTCTACAAGAAGGATCAAATTTATTTACTGCTAATAGCCATATATTTTGTTTGACATTTATTTGTATGATTCTGCTTAATCTAGCATTTAATTTTTATTTATATTAATACTTATCTTTTCGTATCATTTTATACACCATTTTTTTAAATAAATTATAACTTCATCCGTTAAACTTTTTTGTTCTTTTTCTGATTTTTTTTTTTTCATTTGTCTGGTTGTTTTACAAGATGAGAAGAATGACCTAATTTTAACTTTTATGTGATTGGTTTCTCGAACTATCTAATAGGATTCGATTAAATCTATGATCATATTCTTTGTAAATCTTTAAATCTACATGAAAATATATGTATTTTCATGTGCGAGTAATTCAAGCTCTTTTTTTTGAAAAAAAAATCTACACATTGTTGTTTGAATTTTATTTTCTTCTTTTCTATATTTTAATTTAACTTAAAATTTTATACATATGTATTAAATTAATAATAAATGCAGAGGTTAATTCAATTCCTTATATATCTTGAGTATTGTTTTCAATTTTTCTTTATATATAGTGTCATATAGTATTACTATATTCATAATATTTGTAAATTATAGCATAATTTATACATTTTGTAGCATAATCTAGGTGTATGATAAATATTGAAAGCAAACTCTCTACTTATCTACTCAGAGGTGAAAGTTGGAAAAATTCATAAAATAAGAAAAAATCCAAGGTATGTAACTTTTGTTGCTTTTATTTTTTTATTATCAATTAATTTATTTTATGAGTTCATCAAATACATGAATATTTTTGTTAATTATCATTTTTTTTATTTTATTAGTTTGATTATTTTTATTGATAGTTTGGCAAAAGAGATTGGACTCTACATATACCATTTTTTAGTAAGCATTTGGTGTTGTTTTTTTTTTTTATTTTATTTTCAATTAATTATTTTTTGTAATTGAGTTCATGAATTATGTGATATGTCATATATACATTTTTTCCCTTATGACCAATGTCTTTTTTTATTTTATAAATTCTAATAACTTTTTCAGTTGCGATAGTATAAACAAATATAAATTCAGTCTTCTCTCTCTATATATATATATACTAAACCAATTATATAATTTTGTTCTCATATTAGTTTACTCTTTATATATATATATATATATTCTAAACCAATTATATGTTTCACTCTTTAATACACAATTTGTGAAAAATGAACTCTAAATTTTCAATTCATAAATTTTTGTGAACTAATCCTTAATCAAAATGTTTATATTTCTAAATTCATAATTTTACTATTTAAAAGTTACGAGATTCTTAATTGATGTTGAACATCCATAAACAATAGAATTTTGTTCCCTATTGCTATCAATTTTTTATTTTTTTGATTTTATGAATTATGTATATACACGTACAATTGGGTTTATAATAAAAGAAAATATGAACTTTGTTTAAAGAAAAAGATTGGATGCAAACTTCCTATCTATCTACTTATGGTCAAAAGTTCGAATAAAGTTAACTTATTAAATAAGAAAGGACCCATTTAGTTGCTTAATTTTTAATATTTTTCATTATGAATTAGTTTATGCTTGATATAATGTTTTTATTTATTTATATTTATTGACATACTTATTTCGATTATTTATTGGCTTTATGCAATCAGATTTACATATACTTCTTATTGGTGAATATTCACCTTTTGTTGCTTTTATTATTTTTTATTATCAATACATTTATTAAGTTCATGAATTATGTGATATATACATTAAGTTCTTTTTTTTCATTTTCCTTATGATCAATATTTTTTCTTATTTTATATATGAGTTCTCATTATAAAGTCATTTTACCAAAAATTTTTTTTTTATCACAAACCAACCATAACTTATATTAAATATTAAGCTTCAAGGTTTTGTTATAGAAAGAAGTAGCCGAATAGTTAACATATATAGTTACATAGACCCCGCTTGAACAAAATGTGCCAAAAAGGATGATATTCATAAAAAAACATTATCCATCATACATTCTGCTACGTTATTGGCCAAAAAAAGGGTGTTGCTTGAAAGTTGTAATATTTTGCTTAAATTAGCTTATATGTTTTTAGTTGTATTAAAGTTCTCCAATTTTTCAAATCATGTTCATTAAATTTAATGTTTATTTATTTAAAACTCTTATTGAATATAGACTTTTTTTTGTGATATATCCTCCACCGAATTTCTTTATCCATTTTTTTGTATTCAGTGATGTTTTTGTATAGTTTCATATTAATTTTTTATTTTTAATTAGGTATCAATCATTGTCTTTTCATAAAGTACGTATATATATATATATTTATATTGTCACTGGCTACTTATTTTTTAATTTAGAAGTTCATGGGAAAAAATTATACCTAACAACATGAATTATTCATTAAAAAATAATTCGATCATTTTACAATATCTATCTTAGTTAATGGGCACAATCCCAACTATTAAAAATTCTTTATTAGGTATATTATTACTATTATATCTTAAATTTGTAGCCTTTTAAACTTCTTATTGTATATATGTATTCTTAGCATAAAATTTAGATATATAAATATCTTTACTTTTTATTAGTTTCAAATGCTGTTAAATTTATTGTTTATGAAGGAAATTAAAAAAATGATATAATAATAATCCTTTTTTTTCCTTTAAGAAATTGGATTACAAAAGGGAAAATTTATTGTGAATATTATTTTTTTAAGAGAAATTTGTTTATTTCATATGACAAATATGATTAGTAACTTGCAAAACATTTTTTTAAATATCAATATGTTTTATTTTACTTAAAATATCATAGTATTTGAAACTAATAAAATAAGTTTTTTTTCAATATTTAAATACGATAATATGCTTTGGTTATTTTCAAAAAGGGAAATTGATTTTGTGATTCAAACTATGTCTGTTTTTACTCTTTGCCATCTTTTTTTTTTTTTTTCTTTTTGCAATCTCAACTTTGTAAAATTCGCATTTTGTCATGTATAATCATTTTTCGATCGAATTTTCTTCTGAAAAAACATTACATGTAGTGCACATGCTGAAAAGACAACACTACATTGCCCTTAAATATCACATGGGCACTGCATGTGATGTTTTTACGGTAGAAAAATCAACCAGAAAATTATTTATAAAGTTGAGATGGTAACTTGACATGAAAAAAAAATTAAATGAGAAAGTGTAAAAACGGGCATAATTCGGATGTCAAAATGTAATCTACCCTTTTCAAAATATTCAATAAATAAACTTAGTAAAAATTCAATATTGAGTTTTGTATAAATAAGTTTAAACTATTATATATAGTAAGGGGTCATTAGAATATGACATACTTTTATGATTAATGGCATGCCAAAAATTAAGATTTGTGAGAGTATGTATAGAAATTAAAATTTATGAGTAAATTATTTAATTTTATTATTTGGTCTTTCAAAAGAAAATGAAACCGACAAAAAGAAAAAATAAAATCATAGGCAATTAACAAGTTCAATATCAAGTGAAAAATAATAAGTTGAAGTTGGAATTCATCGTGATAAAATGAATTATTCATTAATAAGTAACTTGATGATCTGACAGTATCTATGATAATTAATGGGCACGTACCCAACTACTAGCAAATTTTAATTGTATATGTTATGTTTGTACCTTTCAAATTTCTTATTGTATATTTTTATTGTTAGCATATAATTTATATATATATATATATATATATTTGCTTTTTTATTAGTTTAAGATATTGTAACTTTTTTTTTCAGTGTTACTAATATTTTCTTATTATTATGATTTTCAGAAACTTTATTGAAGATTATTTAATTCGAACCGTATTCTTTTAGGGGGAATTTATATCATGGGGTAATATGACAATAATTTAACATAATGTATTTAATACTAATATTATTAAAAAAATATATTAATTGAATAAGAAATTATATATATGAGGTATTTGAACCTTATAAAATATTTTTTTTATCGATGTGTAAACATATTATAATTTTCTATTGCTATTATCAAAATATTCTGTAAATAAATTTATAATGAATTTAATATTGAATTTATATAAATAATTTTGTTCTTAAATAGTAAGACGATTATCAAAATATGACACACAATTATAAAATATAAAATTTATGAAAATACTATATAATTTAAGATCTTCCGTGCATAGCACGGGGTTCATACTATATATATTATATAGTATGATCTAGGTCAATCAATTTATTCAATTCCATCCAATCAGTCGGAGCAATAACCTATTAACTCAATAACTCGTGGGATCCGATATCTGTTCCTATTTTATTAATATATTTTTTTAAAATTATAAGCGATAAATTTTATTAATTGAAATAAAATGATTACAATAGATTATGTCAAATATTCATATTGAATAGAGACAATTACAACAATCGTGATAATAATATCACATCAGATAAATCTAATTGTTACAATTATAAATATATTTACTATATATTAACAACGTCATCTCATGGTTTGAATTCATATCCTCTAAAATCATGAACATTATTTTATGGGTTAAATACACTTTGCCCTCTAAACTACTCTTGATGTAACATTTACCCCTTCTAAACTAACAAATGTAATATTTTTCCCCTAAAACTAAATATTTGGACAATATTGCCCTTATATTACATATGTATATTTTTAATTCAAAAGGCTTTTGTTTAGCACTTTTGCATTTAAAGTTTAATATTGGAAAAATATATTTTGATTATAATAAATTAAAATAAAATTAATAAGTTAAAGGCTCAAATTTTATTATGTTTTACAGAATCAAATTTAAGTAATGAATTAGTATAGTAAATACACAAAAAACTTTCATATAAATTTTTTTATTAATTTGGTAATAAAATTAAGTTATTGATTATTTAATTTTTTAGATAAAAATGAGTAATTACATATTCTTTTTTTTCTTTAAAATATATGATAAAATTAAATTTATTCAATTTTTTTCTAAAAGTGTTTAACATTTGGTTAAGCATATATATATTGTCAAATTTTTTCAAAAGTACGTATATATGAGTTGTTGGGATATTATATTTATTGCGTATCTATTATATATATATTAACTTCTTAATCCACTTTTAATTTAAACCTTCATTTATTAAATTTTTTTTAGTTATAAAATAATTTGGTGATGATTTAATGTGCAAAATACTATATTATATAGTGAATAATATAATTATTCAAGGTATGAGGGCAATTTTATTCAACTAGAGGGTAAGTATTATATTTGTTAATTTAAGGAAATAAATGATATATCAGGAATAATTGAGGAGTGCAAACTGTATTTAACCCTTATTTTATTAACATTGACCTGCACAATTGTTGCCCATAAATTTCCGAGCAGAAGGGTTTCAGCATCAAGGAGGGTCCACACCGTCTCATAAAAAAGGTTTCCCTTTCTGTGGCGTCTAAAGCTTATTCTGTAGAATAACCTTTGCAGGTGCTTTAGGTAAGCCAATTATCAAACCTCTCTCTCTCTCTCTCTCCCCGCATGTGTATTATTTTTATTTTTATTTTTTAATAGTTCTTGAAGAAACCTGGATCGTTATAATTAAGGTTAATTACATTTAGCCCCCTCTAAAATACGAAAGTACATTTTTCCCTAAAAACATTTTAAAATTATACTTACATCCCTTTCAAAAAATTTTCGTTGACACCTGGTGTCTATCCATTATAATTTGGTGGAAAATGATGATGTCAGCAAAAAAAATTTCATAAAATTTTAATTTTTCCATTATTTAATATTTTATGTATATTTTTGTACTTATAAGGGGATAAATGTAATGTATATACGGGAGTGAGGTTAATATTATTACATATTTTTTATTATAAGTACAAAATTATTAAATGAGAATATTAATCGAAGAATAAATTGAAAATTTATGTTAGTTTTTTTAATATCAATATTTTTTGTCTATATTCTAACAAAAATGAGTCAGGTGAAAACGGTGAATTTTTGCGGGAGGTCTAAGTGTAATTTTAAATTTTTTTTGAGAGAAAATATAATTTTGAAGGGGTCTGAATGTAATTAATCATTATAATTATGAATTTCAGACCAATCAAATCAGAGATTGTAAAAAGTGGATAGAGACTGGTGTCTTCGTATGGAATACGATTCCTTCTCATAACCTCTGAAGAATCGCATGCTGATATTTTTTAATCGAGTACAGAAGATTGACTGATTCCACTGGCACTGCTGCTTCTTCCACTGTTAGCTTAAATTATCTTTTCTCACACTAGAAATTCATGCAAAAACCAAACCCAACATATATTTAAAAAGAAAGAATGAAAAGTAAGCAGGCTGTGGTTTTAGGTTGATCTTTCTTTCTTCTATTGTGGTTCTTCTGCTTTTGACTGCATTGAGTATTGGTTTAATTCCAAAAAGCCATTCAAGAGAGACAGCTTTGTTTTCTAGCCCCCTCTCTCTCTCTCTCTCTGTCTCTGCATTCATTGAGAAAAACTAAGCTGACCCACATCATCTTCTTGATTTCTTCCTTCTGTAATTTGAAGGGTCAGAGTGGGTGTCTGAAATAAATAGTTTTGGTGGGTGCTTTAATTCTGGTTCAAGCACCAGAACCAGAATTCTGTTCTTGCCTTCTCTCTTTGATATGTACATCCAAAGAGCAAACACAGCGCTGAAAGGCTGGATTTTTGTGATAAAAGTGGGAGCCTAATCAGGAGAAAAAGAAAGAAACATGCAATTCGACTTTGCAGTGTTGTTGACCGATTGTTACCTCCTTTTGAGGATAAGATAGGCGGATAAAATTGCGTTAAATCGTGGAAGTTTTTTTATCATTCTTTTCTAGTTTTGGGCAGCGATGGCTGTGGTTGGTTCAGAAAGTTGAAATATCTTGTGGGTTTTGGAGTTCTTTAGATTTGGTGTTTGGTGTAAAGAAGCAGAGGAGGGAGAACAACGTTGGATGTTCGTCTTTGCTCTTTGCTAGGTAAGAGATTTCTATGCTATTTCGTATTTCTGGATGATATTTTTGGAAGTTGTCATATCACCCTTCACGAATTTTGACTTGATTTGCTCTGTTTCTGCCATTTCTTGTGCTTTTCATGATATCTTTAGAAGGAAAGTTTGTAAGGAAGTGCAACTTTTAGCTCATTGTCATTGATCTCATGACATGAATTTGATCAGTTGGGAAGACAAAAAGAATTATTGCCGAAATCAGCAGTTGGGATGATTGGATTACTGTTTTCTTAAGATATATGCTTGTTCATAAAATTTTATACATGGGAAAATAAAAGAAGTCCAGGATCTTGAATTCTAGTGGAACAATTCATTCATTTTCGGGAAATTTTAGCCTGGATTTGGTTCGGCCAAACCTGAACCAATCATATGGCAAGTGCAATATACTTGTTGTGTGATTGGTGTACAGTTAAGGAAAGGTGACCAATCTTATGGATACACTTGCTCTATGATTGGTTTGGTTTGGCCAAACCTGGTTCGGGCAAGAATTTTCCTTCATTTTCTTGCTTTTTTTTGTGAGAAATATCCAAGTATGCCAATTCTTACCATACAGCCCCCTTCAGAGTATGGAAAAGTCATGCATATATGTTGCATATGAACGTGTTATGCTAATGATCTTTTACAAGCTCATCATGGTACATATATGCTCCCGGTGACGAGTCCAGGTTGCGGAATCCTTTCTTGCATGAAATCCCGTCTCTGAAATGATGTTTGACTTATCATTTCTGGGCTTTGAGCTGGAATTTCGTTGCAATATTCCCGGGACTTTTCTACTAGTAGTGCTTACCCAGTTGTGTTTCTGCTATGTGTTATATCCTCGGACACAGTTTTATGTCATGAATTATGAATGAAGTCGGGGATCACTTACATGCTTGTCTTTGTGACCGCACGATTGCTGGTGTATATGTTTATAGGTATATAGGCTGGTAAAGATAATATGGGGCATACTAAACAAATATATCATGTTTTATTTTGGCAGACGACTCTTTCAAACTTGGAGCAATAGTTTTCTCATGGGAAATCATGTCGCCGAAGTTATGGAAGGATTGCCATCAGCTCGAACCATTAAGGTATAACTACTATCTTCTGGTCTCTCTTTACATTCCTATAAGAACTCTTGCCGTTTTGTTAAAGGAAACTTTAAGTGCTACATGGTTGAATAGGAGTGTCGGGAGAGGCTGCTAAAAGCTATAAATATCTTAGAGGTGTTCCAAGTCTAATTGTTTTCTATATGGAACTTTCTTGCTAATCTGAACATCAGAACTTTGATGTCTCAATAAAATATGGGAAGTTATCGTTTTCAATTGCTCTTTCAACTCCTAATGGTGTAACGGGACAGTAGCAGGGTAATATTATGTTGGACTTTGGGTACCACCAAAAAAACAAGGAAAAAGAGAACTACCCCCCTCTTTTGTGATCTAGTAAATGCCTGCATTCTGAGTTTTTTCACCCTATAACTATCTTAACGAAGACAGATCCTATTCTTCTATCAAATAACAGAGGACAAATTTCTGATTGTTTCCAGATGACAATGATGTTGATTGTTCTGTATATTCAAATTCTAGGTTCTCATCTCATCTACTCTTGGTTAAAGTGCATCTTATTTTATAGATTTTATGATTTAAAGACTTAATATTTCATATGATTGTAGGTGCATGCTCAAATGTGTTCAGAACTGTCGAAATTGGTTGTCAAAGTTTCAAAAGTTTTTCCAGAGATAGAAGCAGCCCGTCCTCGGTGCTCGTCAGGATTAGAGGCACTTTGCTTGTTAAACAATGGCATTGCCAAAGCCAAGTCTCTGCTACAGCACTGCAGTGAGTCCAGCGTACTTTATTTGGTATGCTCCTTAAACCAGTTGTTTTGGTTGACTGTACTACTTAATTCGGTCTCAAGTAATCTTGAATTCTGATATTCCAATCAAATTGGTTTCAATGTGATACCATCACATTTTCCGAGGTTATAATACATTTGAACTGTTTGTTTCCTTTGTTACACGAGTCCTTAAAGTTAAGCTGCGTGCCCATGAACAGTAGTAATTGTATTAAATACATAACTATCTGATAGATGGTCGAATTTCCACATCTTTGTCATTTTCCTGATTCTTCGTTCACGCTGCAACACATAATCTTAGTGGGAGATGTTTTTAACAAATTACATTTTTTCTTCGGTCTGTTAAGTGATTTTAATATACAAGTTTGCTTAACATTTCAGGCTCTTACTGGAGATGCAATACTGTCGAGATGTAAAAAATCAAGGAACTTACTGGAGCAGAGTCTCAGCCAAATTCAGAATATGGTTCCGGTGATGTTGGCAGCAAAGGTAAGCAATCAAGATCTCTATGAGAAAATAAAATCGGTCAGTTATTCAGTATTTGTGATGCTTCCCACAACTTGCAAACCGGAAAAAAAATCTAAAGATTTTTACTTTTTATGTGTTTCTATCAGATTTCTGGAATTATTGCTGATCTTAGGAGTGCAGTGTTTTGGCTGGATCCATCTGAAGAGGAGGCCGGGAAGGTGTTACGGGAATTGCTTCATAGATACGGTTCCACTATTGATTCGACAGAAGAAGCTGCACTTGCTGCTATTCACACTGTTTCCTCGCTGCTTCATATTTCGTCCCAGAAAGCTCTATTAATTGAGAAAAGATCCATCAGAAAGCTTCTTGAGAAATTTGGTGAAAGTGAACCGAGTAAGAGGAAAATCTTATCGTTTTTCCTAAATCTTCTGAACAAATATGGAAAGATAATAGTGAAAGAGCCAAAACACAATGGTTCGTCAGAGCATGAAGATCCCTTTCCATTTGCAAGCCCGTATGATTTATCAGGTGAAGTGGAACTCCGTGCAAATTATAGGTCTAATGCTCAGATTGACATGTTAAGTAGGCCTGTTCCACCTCTGGAATTCGTATGCCCTTTATCGTCGAGGTTAATGTATGATCCTGTTGTCATTGCTTCGGGACAAACATATGAAAGGATGTGGATCCAGAAGTGGTTTGATGAAGGCCATGACACTTGCCCAAAGACGAACAGGAAGCTCAACCATTTGTCGTTCACATCAAACACCAGCATGAAAGACCTCATCACGAAATGGTGTTCCATGCATGGGGTATCTATTCCCGACCCCGAAATTCAGGAGACACTAGTTAAGTCTTGGGAAACCTCTATGAATTCCATTGCTAGCCTGAGCAGTTCCATGAATGATTTATATCTTCCGCTGGATCTCAGCAATACGTCACTTGGATCTAGTCAGGGTTCAGACCTGTACAAGAAGATTGGTGATGATGTGAAACCGTCGCATCAGATAGATATGGAGGAATTCAGTAGGCTTCCATGGGATTCTCAGTGCATCGCGGTTGAAGATGTCAAAAGGTTATTGAAACACAACGATGAACCTTGGTCAGTGATTCCATCTAAAAAGTTCATTCCGCTAATCCTTGGGTTTTTGAAGGATGCTCACAACCTTCATGATGTGGAAGCACAGATGACGGGATGCCTATTATTGTTTGAATTTGTGCACAAACACAGGTATCATACATCCGTCAGATGATTCTACTATCTTATTCACTGGTTCTTGACAAAAGTATTTCTAGTCAAGTGGAACCCGGATCAAGAAAACATCTCGAGTCATTAATGGAGTAAAATTCTACTTATTCGTTTCGTGTATTATTCTTGCAACATATGAACAACAGTAAAGTATTTTAGGCTGAAAGTACTAGTTTTATGATGCTAAAGCTTTAGTTTTTCCTCTATTATCTGAGCCAACAAAGCTCTCTCAGCAAAAACCAAGCAATGATGCAGAATAATCTAGCTCGGGTCGTTTCAGAATATTCTGCACTACTAATCTACTGTGTTGGGTATTTGCAGAAACAGTATCTCGTACATGAAGGAAGATGCATATGATCTGTTGGCATCGTTTCTTGATACGGAGGTCTCCAAGCAAGCTCTCGCCATATTGGAGGAGCTGTCCTTCGACCAACACTGTGGTCACAGAATTGCAGCATCTGGTGCATTTATTGGCATCTTGAACATTCTTGACAGCTGGATTCAGGAATTGCTGGAACCTGCCTTGAAAATATTGTGTAACTTATCTTCAAATGGTGATGTTGATTCCTTCATCATTCCGTCCATGTTCGTTCCCAAACTAGTCCCACTTTTCGAGGATAGTACTTTGGCAAGATACTGCATCACCATTTTGAAGAATCTGTGCGACAATGAAGACGGTAGGATGTCTATTGCAGAAACCGATGGTTGTGTCGCTTCAATATCCAAACTACTCGAGAAAGACAGCCACGAGGACCAAGAGCACGCCGTCTCTGTACTTCTTTCTTTGTGCTCTCAGCGTCTCGAGCACTGTCAGTTGGTCATGGATGAGGGCATTATCCCAGGCCTCGTCAGTGTCTCCATCAACGGCAACAAGAAAGCAAAGGCTATGGCAATGGAACTACTGCGGATTCTGAAAGAAGAATCGAATGCTACGGGAGAAAGCTCGCGACCGGATGTCAGCACAGACTCCACCAAACAACAGACAGATAAAAATCCTCCTAAATCACCAGGATTGTTGGGAAAATTTTTCTCGAAAAGTGCTTTGGCTCCTAGGAAGAAAAAATAGAACTCTTTTTAGAAATTGCCTGGTTAGAATATTTTCCCTTCAGCTGTTTGTAGATATGGAATTGCAGATAGCAGTGTCGTATGAATGCAGGTATTAGCTAGCTGATTAGTATTGCATATAGCTGTATTTAGTAGTTACGTTCTTTTGTCGATTAGGTTTGATCCATGATGCAGACTGCGATCGTATTAGTTATCGTTATGGATAGAAATGTACAGTTTACATCGTTGGGGGCTGAAAATTCTTCCAATCGTTTTCAGCTTGATGTTTTATGGGGTATATGAGTAATTTTCTAAAAAGTAGAGGTGCTTTGTGTAAATGCTGTTGATGTTTTTGGTGGATGTATATGTAATTATTCAAAAGATCAGGATAATTTGTATAAACAGATCATAGGTCAAGAGCGTAGATGATATCATCCCTAAATCAAACTCAATGTTTGTGCATGTATGTCATCTCCATAGCAACGAACTACACACTCTACAATGAAAATGACAAAGATAAATGATACGAGAGACTCGCTTGTCAGGTAAGTGCACTGGCGTAACGCGGAACGAGAAATGATTGAAATAGTACAGAAATCTGAGAAGGTAAAGTAGCAGCAAGTTGGGATAGGGGAGCTAGGAGCGACTCTTCCCCGGGAGCGAAGCGGTTTGAATTTGCTATTTCAAATCTTATTGTATTTTCTATTCTATTCAATATAAATCCGTCACATGTATAAAGATGACAATATGTATTTTTTTCAAGAAAATATTTTATACATGTAACATATGTATGTTAAATGGAGTAAAAGATGTAATAGGATTTCTTGTAGAAAATCCAATCTAGGATCGGAGTGTCACCGAATTATTGGCCAACCGGCTCAATTGCTATTCTGATGGACCATGGGAAGCTTTTAATTTAAACTAATACCTGTCTCGACGTTATTAGTCCTAGACCCAAGTTTATAGGTTGGATCGACACAGTCGTAGACCCATCGGCTTACCCGAACCCATTGCCAAACCTAAATTGTCTTGTCCGCATAACAAAACAAGAAAGGTAACGGTCTTCTTGTTGTTGTCCAGCTTCTCTTTCAGACAGCAAGTGCAAGAGAAACGGATTAAACACAAGTAAACCATCTAAGTGGACCAGCTAAGAAAAGAACAAGTCATCAAGTCCTCTTCACTCCTATTTCTTTCACGTCTTCTTGCGCCCACTTGCTCAAAGTTCCCAACCACAACTTTTGCAGCTTCTGGTATAACTACTTTCCGTATCACATATACATCACACCATGATGAAAAAAATAAATATGAACGATATTATCACATGTTACGTAGTTTCCAATGAACAGGTTGCAAAAATATCTTATATTCACAATTTCACATGTGGAGAAAACAACATGCCTAAATACAAGTTAAATGTAATTTACTTTTTGTGATACGGGAAATGAGCAGAAATCTCTTAATGTGTTCTTTTAGCAAATTAATCCCCTGTGTGTTGGAAAATGAAACAAATTATCCTCTATCAATGGAGAACACAGGGGTTCATTTGCTTTATTTTTCAAATCATACAAGATCGCTACACAATATAAACGAGGCATACAATTTACAAGAATGATCCCAACCTTGCATTAATCAACCATTCGACAATACAAGGAATGCCGTTGGCTTCCACACTTTGATTCAGACTATAAACAAACACGAGTGCTTGTGAGATTGAGTGAAGGTTGACTGTCATGGGGCGGAATCAGGCAGCACAGTAGGCGAAAATTCATAGACGGAAAAATCGCGCGCATGTCGTATGGGCTTCGTGTGGATTGTTGCGGGCATTAGCCGAACGATGTGCGGCAGCTTAGCAGACAATTTGTGTGCACGTGCGCGCAGGGAACGACAGATGTGCGAGGGACCAACCGCTGACGGTTACGCTCGGCAGTTGCGAGGAGCAGTCCAAGCGGTTGCTAGGACGTGCACGGATTCGTGGAGGCAGTTGGCACACCAAAATACTTAGTCATATATTTAAAATACAATTTAGCCGCTATCTCAACGGGGCAAGCGTGTGGCACAACAATAAAAATGTCATACTTTGAAAAACGATCAACAAACAAAACATAAGCCACACCCTTCACCTTTTGAAAACCCGTAATGAAAACAATGGACACCGACTGCCACGGTGTCACCTGCCGCCCCTTAACTAGGAGTGGTCGGCAGTGACTTGCGGAGGACGTGCGGGCGATAAGGGGATGTTGGCCCGGCACGCAAGAGCGCAATGGTTCAAGCGGTACGCAATTCGGAAGTCGGATGAGGGAGTTGGAAATTAGGTGCGCTACTCGACCATTTCAAGAACTTTGAATATCTACTGCTAGAACAAAGGAAAATGTTTTTAAGCCTATTATAAGGGGGACAACAGTGGTGAGCTCCAGCCAGTCCCCCCGTGCAGTGAGGCACTAAATGGGCGATTCCTTTGGGGCATGTGGGGGCCTCAAGGGCCGGCTTTAGGCACCTCGAAGGGAGGGCTAAAGTCCCCGGGCCGAATAGGAATCGAACGGGCGGCATGGGGCCAGGATGGCACACGTTGGGCAAGGAATGCGCCGAGAGGCTCCGTGTGTTTGCGAGGATGCCCCGCGGGCTGCGGGAAGTCATAGGTAACACCTCTCGGGCGGAAAGACCTCGTGAGCTACTCGTAACATGCGCTACTGGGTTCTAGCCATGTACGATGGTCCGTTGGCTAAGATACGCGATCGTGGGGCGACGCCGCGCTGTGGGCAAGATTATGAGGCCACGCTCAAAGGCAAGAAGGCATGTTGCGCATGCCGTGCGGGACTGATGCGAGATGTTGGCATATGAGTTGGGCCACGGACGGGTGATGTTGCCCTACTCGGACGAGGCATGCGAGACGGGCATGGCGAAGACATGCGCCGGTAATGCACCGAGTGATTGTTGTGAGTGCGATGGGTGTTGTGGGCGTAAGTTGGCCCATAGTCCCGAGACGGGGTGAGGATGCTCCGAGCCATTGCGAGAAGTATCGGCAAGGCTGAGATTGTGGGCGAGACGCGTGATGGCAAGCTGGCTAGTTGGGGCCGGACATGAAGGCGCGCAAGGCGCGAGAGCCGTGACCCTCTGCGAACATGGGCATTCCGGATAGGTGAGTGTGTGGGCGTGAGGCGCCGCACAGGGATGCGTTCAGGTGTCGCGCTAGCAAGCTGGGAGTGTTGAAGACATATAGTCGGGAGACCGAGAGGACTCGAATGGAGGAAGGCCGGTCGAAGGTTGTGCGCAACCGAGAGGCATCACGGGCACAAAAGAGATATTCCGTTGTGAAAAAAGAGTCCGCCCGTGACAGTTGGTATCAGAGCCCGGATAATCCCGGGCTCCCGTGAAAGTGTGGCACACGAGCTCTACAGCAGGTAGGGGCGAGTTGAGACTGTTTTGAGACAGAATCAGACCGAATTATGGCACTATTGTGTAGGTTTGCTGCGCTTGATGTTTCAGTGAGCCGATTGTGAGACGGAATAGTTTTGGGGGATGTTCGCTACAGAATGAGAAGTGGGTGCCATCCTTTTGCGCGCGTTGGGGCTGCTTCAGTGAGCGAGTAGCGACGGTCCAACCCTGTGATTGTGTTGTGTGGGTTGGCAGTGTTGTTGGCATGATATGTGTTCGAGCAAGCTGTTGGCCGTTCCCGAAATTTTTTGTTTTGGGATGATGGATGTATCAGATTTTCAGAATTCATCTTGGCTTCCCTATGCGAGAGGAGGACATGCCGATGAGCCAGGTGGACTACGGGAGCCACGTTTGCGCGATTTAGCAACCATGTGTGCAGGAATGCTGCAAGTCAGGAGACGATCAAGGCGTTGAGGCCGTTCGGTGGGTGAAGTACCACCTTGTTGAGAAACCTTCCAACGGGGAAGGACGAGCAGATGTTGAGGTGCCGAGGTACAGTTGCACGATTAGGTGCATGAGAGCAAGCCACCCTTGGGGTTGCAAGGAGTGGACGCCTAGATCCCTTTTCTTGTGGACAGTGTTGCGCGTCGAAGTGTTCCAAACAATGTGTTTGGGCAGTGCTGAAAATGTTGGGATGAAGTACTCGTGGAAGAGATGGGGGTGCATCGAGCGAAAAGATGACACGCTCCAAGAACCAGAGGGTAGAGATTCGTTACGTGTGAATTGCGGCAACTTGTCCGGAGCTTGTGTAGAAGAAGGCCACCAAGCCGTGTTGTGTGTTCATCAGGAGCATAAGTTGAGCTGAGTTAAGTACATTCCTTGAAGAGGTTCTGACACCATATATAGGCTCTTTGGTCTAGGAATTTCTGAGAGGGACAACCGAGTTGAGATTGCGGGGAGCATTAGGCTCCATGGGCACCACGAGCGGCATGGTGCTGTTGAGCGGTGGGACTTGAGAGTCTTCATCTTGCGGTCGGGTTGGGTCGGGACTAAAGCCTTGATCCTGTTTGTTGGGTGGGGACCAGAAGAATCCTCATCCTGCCGTCAAATTCCGGGGGGGGGGGGTAATCCCAATCTTGCGGTCAGTTGGGGGCGAAGACCTCGACCTTTGTGCAGAGTCAAGAGGACTCGTTGAGGAGAGAATGGGACCAGCATGCGGCGTGGTTCCAATGTTTTGGGCAAGGCCCAAGTGTTTTCAAGTTGGGTTTAGTGTGAGCGATCACCGCCGAGGCGGACTGCGTGCTTGCCGAGGACCGCAACACATCGAGTGGGGGAGAGAGTGCGTACAACACGCACAGACTTCAAGCTTGACTTGTTCCAAATCAATTCCGGGTGTATTTGAGGCACTGTTTTGAGAGACATGATTCATTCTAGCTCAATTCCGGGTGTATATGAGGCACTGTTTTGAGGGACGACACAGTATGATGGCACACCTGATGAAACTTGCGGCACAGTTTGTTACCCGTCAGTCACAGAAAGAGAGTGCAGAATGTCGGCACAGACTTCGAACTTGGGGATTTGAGTATATTGAGACACTACCCGTGGAGGCAAACTATCAGTTGAAGTGACAGATGAGGAAGAGAGTGCAGCATGACGGTACAGACTTCAGGCCTGAGGGATTAAGTGTATTGAAACACTATCCGTGGGGGCAAACCATCAGTTGCGGCAACAGTTAGAGGAAGAGAGTGTAGGGGCGTACACAGACTTCCAGCTTGTGTTGAATGTGAACTGGAGTGCATTGAGGCACTATTTGTGGAGGCAACCCAGCTATCGAGGAAGGGAGTGCAGAATGAGTGTACAGACTTCCAGCTTGCACTTTTTGTGTCGAATTGGGTGCATTGCGGCACTATTCGGGGGAGCCAACCACCAATTGAGGGAGAGGGTGTAGATGAAGTACGCGGACTTCCATTTGTGTCGATCAGGCCACTATGGGGTGCAGCGAGGCGCCATCGAGGTGGAGACAACGTATTGTGCTGAAGAGGCACTCACGCAGATGGGCTTGAAAGAGCCGGAAGCCGGTTTGGTGTTGCGTGATACTGGGAGGAGTATCAGGCACTGCATACACTTCAATTCTTTGTGTATGTATTGACGAGGACGTCAACAGATCGAGTGGGGGAGAATGTCACCTGCCGCCCCTTAACTAGGAGTATCGGTAGTGACTTGCGGAGGACGTGCGGGCGATAAGGGGATGTCGGCCCGGCACGCAGGAGTGCAATGGTTCAAGCGGTACGCAATTCGGACGTCGGATGAGGGAGTTGGGAATTAGGTGCACTCCTCGGCCATTTTAAGAACTTTGAATATCTACTGCTAGAACAAAGGAAAATATTTTTAAGCCTATTATAAGGGGGACAGCAGTGGTGAGCTCCAGCCAGTCCCCCTCGTGCAGTGAGGCACTAAATAAGCGATTCCCTTGGGGCATGTGGGGGCCTCAAGGGCCGGCTTTAGGCACACGTTGGACAAAGAATGCGCCGAGAGGCTCCGTGTGATTGTGAGGATGCCCCGTGGGCTGCAGGAAGTCATAGGCAACACCTCTCGGGCGGAATGAGCGATCGAGACGAAGCATTGAAAGACCTCGTGAGCTACTCGTAACGTGCGCTATTGGGTTCTAGCCATGTACGACGGTCTGTTGGCTAAGATACGCGGTTGTGGGGTGACGCCGCGCTGTGGGCAAGATTATGAGGCCATGCCGAAAGGCAAGAAGGCATGTTGGGCATGCCGTGCAGGACTGATGCGAGATGTTGGCATACGAGTTGGGCCACGGATGGGTGATGCTGCCCTACTCGGGTGAGGCATGCGAGACGGGCATGGCGAAGACATGCGCCGGTAATGCACCGAGTGATTGTTGTGCGTGTGATGGGTGTTGTGGGCATAAGTTGGCCCATAGTGCCGAGACGGGGGCGAGGATGCTCCGAGCTATTTCGAGAAGTATAGAAAGATCGAGGTTGTGGGCGAGACGCGTGATGGCAAGCTGGCTAGTTGGGGCCGGACATGAAGGCACGAGAGCCGCGACCCTCTGCGAACATGGGCATTCCGGATAGGCAAGTGCGTGGGCGTGAGGCGCTGCACAGGGATGCGTTTGGGTGTCGCGCTACTAAGCTGCGAGTGTCGAAGACACATGGCCGGGAGACTGAGAGGACTCGAATGGAGGAAGGCCGGTCAAAGGTTGTGCACAACCTGAGAGGCATCACGGGCATAAAAGAGATATGAGTCAGTGACAAAAGAGTCCGCTCGTAACACACGGTCAGTGACTGCAATAATCTGGCTTCCTTTTTCCTTCCACCTTGTCGAGTTGACAAACCAAACAAGTCCGCACATAGGATTCAAAATCCTTCTCCATCCTCGATCGATAGTACCATCGGGGCAACAGATTTACTGGTAAGTTTTAGACGGTGTTGTTTAACATGATGGATACAGAGTTGAAGTTTTCCACTACTAACCATCCCCAGATTGATGGTCAAACAAAGAGGGTGAGTGGGCTACTGGAAGATTACTTGAGGCACTATGAGTGTGTATGCCAACGATATTCCTCGTATTGTTGAATGGTTGATTAATGCAAGATTGTGATTATTCCTATAAATTGTGTGCCTCGTTTATATTGTGTGGCTATCTGGTACTGCTTATGCTTGTGACTTGCTTAAATCTAATTTAGACTATAAACAAACATGAGTGCTTGTGAGATTGAGAAGACTATCTGATTCGTGGGGTGGAATCAGGCGACACAGTGGATAAAAATTCATAGACGGAAAAATCCCCTGTGACAGGATAATTTTCTATTTTTTTTTCATAGGGATTTTGTTGCTCATTTCTCACATCATATTTAACCCAATGAATAAACGTCCCGTACATTTTGGTACCCAATAGAAATATGATAAAGTTGGATACTCGATAATTGGATACCCATTAAAGTTGGGTACCCCAAATTTTTTCTTCTTTATTTCTTGTAATTTAAATGTGAAGAAAGTAGAGCAACGAAAAGTATTTAAAAGCATATTTTATTTTGATAACGTTATACTTATAAATTATAATTAATATGCATGATGTAACTTTCTTTTTTCCAAATATCATACAAAAATTTAATTCAAAAATAATATCAACTTTTTAATGTTAAAAAATAATATAACATCACAATTAAGTCAAATTAGATAATACAATTCATAACATTATTCTCTTTACTATTTTACTAGTAACAACAAAATAAATCTCTTATATTTATATATTATATTTAACTTTTAATTTTAATTTTAATTTTTTTTTGAATAAATATTAGATACTCCGATTAATTTGATTGAACATCTTTCTCTACCAGATAAGTGACCCATTTATTTGAAAATGGGTTCAAGTAACCTGAAACTAGAAAATTATCGAACCCAATCTATCCAAATCCATTCGAATCAGGTCGTGACGTGAATAACTCGATCCGAACACCCGCCCAACCAAAAGTTTGGTGTGTTGACAAGGACCTCTCATTAAGTTTGGTGCTTTGGCGAGAAACTATCCTAAAGTTAGTTGATAATTAGTCAATGGTCAAGTATAAGGATAAAAATATAATTTTATTTAATATAAACGATAAGAAAGAGAAAAATAAAATAGATAGTTAATGTGGCATCTAACATTGGCATATCATTATTAATCGAATTGTCTTGGATATTTTTAGTATATATTATTATATTATCAATTTGATTTTGATTTGATAATTTGAGCAATTTGTTATTTTTTTTTATCGTTTATCATACAAATGAATATAAATTTATCAAGCTAATTCAAAAATAAAAGTAGAGAATTTATTTACTATTTAATCATAATAAAATTCTTATCAATTTATATTCTATTTCAGAATCAACTCAGTCTCATTTTATATATTTAGCCCAAAGAAAATAAGAAAAATAATTTTTTTTATTATTATTAAATTTCCAATTTGATTTCAATGTGATAATTTGTTTTCAATTTAATAATTTGTACAATTTAGTAATTTTTTTATCATTCATAAGCCAACATATATAAAATAAGTCCTCGATAACCTTCTTATATTATTTTATTTATTTTGGCCTAATTAATAATATAAGACTTAATTGATATTTGAAATTTATAGATTATAAACGGATTTTTTTTTTAATTTTATGTTTCAATAGTAAACAATATTATCTATGTTTCTTTGAATGACTAGATAAATCCATATTTGGTTGATAAACGATAGAAAGCTACTGATTGCTCAAATTATTAGATCAAAATCAAATTAATAATTATTTTTTATTTTTAGCTAATAACTAAATTTGTTTTAGAAATAAAATTTGAGACCTTATAAAGCTTTCAGAACAATTTAAATTTAGCTTATAACTTATTTTAAAATACAAAAGCCTATAGTTTTCCTTTCAGTCAAACACTCAATCTCAATGTAAGAGAAAATGTTGTAAGGGGCGGGCTTAATTTAGTAAAAAGAAAACGTAGAATGTGAAAATAAACGCTAGAGGAAGGGCTTGAACCTTCGACCTTGTGGTTAACAGCCACACGCTCTAACCAACTGAGCTACTCCAGCTGATTGCTCGATTACTGAAAGCTTAAGAAACTAATAGTCGAGATCTTCCTCATTAATAGATGGAAAAAGGAGTCCTAATTGGAGTAGGTGCGTTGAAAGTAGGGGTTTAAATGATTCGAGCCAAGCCAAACATACAAAAAATATATTTGAATTTGATATGATTATTGTTCTAATCGAGCTTCAAAAAGTGTGTTTGAATTTGATATGATTATTGTTCCAATCTAGCTCAAACGAGTTTTAATTGAATCAAACATGAGTCGAGCTCGAGTAACTTGATATTTTCAAGTATATTTTATTATTTTTGCACTAATAGAGTCGTCAAGTTCGAGCCGAGCTCAAAAGTTTACCGAACAATTTTTTTTTTTTGTTCAAGTTTGGTTTGTTAAGTTTAACAATTGAGTTCAAACAAGTTTTTATCGATCGATTTTAATCGAATATCAAATAGTTTGATTATTTAATTCAACCCTAGTTGAAAGGGCACCAACATGCTAATTTAAATAAATATCTACTAGCAGTCCACGCACACGCGATGCGTGAGCAAATAAAAAAATTTATGATAAAAATATTAATATACATTAATCATTGTATTTAAATTATGTACTTGGTTAATTTTAATATATGACTTAATTTCGATAAAAGTTTAGTAGATCATTAATCACATAATTATATTTGTTAATTATGTGATTTAAAATGATATTATAGAAAAGAATTAAGTAAAAGCTTTATAAAGTTAGTTTGCAAAAACACTTAGGTCATGATTGGTATATAGGAATGGAATTGAGTGTGAATGAAATAAAATTAGGAATGGAATAAAAGTAGGAATGGAATGATAATTTGGTATGCCATTCCTATGTTTGATATACCAAAGTAATGAAAAAGGGAATTGAATCAAAACTTTTCAAATTACTCATTTATATATTTTCTAAATAATGAAACTTAAAAATTAAAATAAAAAAACACTAAGGCTCTAAGCTACATCTCATGAATGACATAAGAAGTATTATTTTGAAATGTTACATTAATTATAAGTTTATAATATATATTGTTGGACGTTTTCATATATTTAAATTCTTTTGATAAATATTTATTATTTGGTAAATGCTTATACTTAAAGTAATATTTGGTAAAATGCGTATAAAGATGTTAATAATTTTATATTATATTTAAGAATTTATTTTTTTATATTATATAGTTTATATTTTGGTAACACATATTTAAATATTTTATATTGATATTTATTTTATTTAATGTATTCAAAATAATATATAATTTTGTGATTATAAATCTTGCAACTATAATTTTATTAAAAGTTATTTTAGCAATATATATAAAAAAAAATCTATTCCCAATCTATTGGGAATAGCTAAACCATGGGTAAGTGGGAGAATGCCTAAAGGCTAATGCCATACTTACGGGAATGGGCATTCCCAAAGAAATGGTTATTGCTATTCCTAAGTTATACCAAACATGTGTTTGGAATAAAATTAGGAATGTTCATGGATCTAACCCATTTCTCTCATACCAATCATACCCTTAGTAAATGTGTGTAATTTATCTATACTATAATAAAAGAAAAGGTTGTTTTCCTCTAATAGTGTCAAATTGAGCTGTTTCGGCCAATCAAATCAAAGATAAATATTTCTTGTATTATCTCTTTGAAAAATATAAAAATTAAAGAGATAATATCGAAATTGATCAATCATGTCTTCCCAAATACTTAATGTATTTATTTATTTAAATTAAAATAAGGAGATAATACAAAATAAGTATTCAAGTTCACCATAACTCTACCTCTTTGACAGCTATATAAAGGGGTCCTTAGAACTCATTCAAAACATACACGCACACACACACACACACATACAATTGAAGACACAAGCAAGAGCATTCAAGAAGTCCCAAAATCCTCTAAAGCGCAAATCAAGGAAGATCCATGGCGTTCTAGTCAAGATTCAAGGCGTTCGTCGCTGAAATCGGCCGAAGTCAGCGTTTAATTCGACAAGAAGTTCGAAGATCGGCGAAGTAACGTTATCAAGACAGAAGTCCACCTTGGTGGAAGATCAAAGTCTCAAATCCACCAAGAAATATCCCAAGTTCAAGTCAAATATCTCCAAGTTTATAGCGTTTGATCCAGGAACAAGTCAACAACCCTCGAATTAATGTTATTCAAAGTCAAAGTCAACATCAAAGGAGATCAAATATTGAGTTTCACCTTCGAAGTTGCCAAAGCCAAATATCAAGTTCTTGAAGAGAAGAATCAGAGGTTTTCAAGTAGAGATTTCGCACCCACAAATATTCAATCAATTCAAGTAATTTATTTGTAATATTTTCTTGTTTCGATAAATTCAGGAACACGAAAATTTGTTTACAAATTTTGGCACGCCCAGTGGGACATCTCTACTTCTCATCTCTTCCCTTCAACAAAGCCTGAAGTATTTCAATGGACACTCAAGGAAAAGTTATGAAGCCGGTGAATGCCAAACTCGCCACATTGAAGTCTTCAAGTTCAAGTACCAAGCGCCTCGTGTTACTACGAGGAGCATGTCGAAGAAACTTAAGTAATCTTCCCAGATGACTCCTCCAGTTGAGTCTGCTCAGAAGGACATATTCGTGCCTAACCACGCAAGCGAAGATGACGACGGTAAATCTCCTCCGTCCTCTCCTCGCTCCGAGTTTGGCTACTTCTTCGTAACGAATGTGGCCCCAGTCATGGTGACAAATGCTACAACCTTAGAAGAGCAAATTGCAAGCCTGACAAGGGCTATCGAGGGACTCGCCAAGCATGTCCAAGAGCAAGATGTCCAAATCGCCAGGTTGATCAACAAGCTGGACAACGTTGAGACAAGCCATACTTGGGGAAAACAAGTTGAGGCTCACGATGAAGTAGAAATATCCACAAAGGAGAATTACACCGAGAAAGATAACCTGCAAAAGGGCTTCAAGTCTCGTCCAATGGATTGATCCCTGTGGACCAATTGAAAGAATTTATCGAAGGGATCATCAAAAGCAAGATTGAGGGAAGCTCAAGGTCATCCTTTACATACTCCAAGCCCTACACTCTAAGAATTGACAGCTTGAAGATGCCGATGGGCTTCCAACCACCAAAGTTCCAACAATTTGACGGCAAAGGAAACCCTAAGCAGCACGTCACCCACTTCGTCGAAACGTGCAACGACGCTAGAACGTATGGAGATCACCTAGTCAAGCAGTTTGCCCGATCACTCAAAGGCAACGCATTTGATTTGTATACCGATCTAGAGGCCGGTTCAATGATGGATGGGAACAACTAGAGCAAGAGTTCCTCAATCGATTCTATAGCACTAGGCGGACCGTCAGCATGATTGAACTTACAAATTCCCGCCAGTGGAAGGATGAGCCAGTTATTGATTATATCAATAGGTGGAGGAATCTGAGCCTCAACTACAAAGATCGATTATCTGAAGCCTCCGCCATTGAGATGTGTATTCAAGGGATGCATTGGGGTCTTTGGTATATTCTTCAAGGAATCCTACCCAGATCATTCGAACATTTGCCCACTCGAGCACATGACATGGAGTTAAGTATGGCAGCAAGTGGAGTAGAAAGACCACCTGTTCGAGAGCCCCGCAGAACCAAGGAAAGGCAAGAAATCATGAAAGGGGGCAAAACTTTTTCAAAACATCCAAGCAAGGAATCGATGGCAGTGAATGTAGCGCTAAGCTTAGGAGCGCAACAAAAGACAGCATTACCTCGAAGCAAAATGCTCCTTACGAGAGACCGCAAATAAAGCTGACTCTGGAAGAAATTCAAGCAAATCAATATCCTTTCCTTGATTCCGATGTCCCCAGCATATTTGATGACTTGTTGGAGGCTGAACTCATTGAACTACCCAAAGCAAAACGACCTGAAGAAGCCGAACGAACAGATGACCCAAAATATTGCAAGTACCATCATTTAGTTGGGCATTCGATACAAGATTGCTTTGTGTTCAAAGACAAGGTTATGGAGTTAGCTCGCCAAGGTAAGATCTCTCTTGAAAAAGATACTGCAGTAGCAAATGTAACCTCAGTCAAGTGTGGATTTTTCAACAGTGAAGCCTCCTATAATACCACACACGAGAACGATACTGCAATCAATGAGGACGCTCTGTCTGAAAAAGAAGATTCCTCTGATATTGACGAATGCATGTCCACCATTACTTTCACCGACGAAGATTTGCTTCTTTGGTCAAAACCTCATAACCGCCCCTTGTTCGTCGCTGGATATGTACGTGAAGAAAAGGTGAATAGAATATAGATCGATGGAGGCTCTGCAATTAATATCTTACCCCTACGAACCTTGAAAGACTTGGGGATCCCGATGGACGAGCTCGGAAACAACCGCCTCATGATTCAAGGCTTCAATCAAGGAGGACAAAGGGCTGTCGACATTATAATGATGGAATTATTGATGGATGATATGGCGTCAACCGCACTGTTTCATGTTATAGACGCCAATACTTCTTACAACATGCTTCTTGGCCGCCCTTGGTTGCATGAAAATTCTGTATCCCCTCGACATGGCATCAATGCTTTAAATACTGCCGCAATAGTGTAGTGAAAAGGGTACTCGGTGATACCAAGCCTTTTACCGAAGTTGACTCGCACTTCGCCGACGCCAAGTACTACGTTGAAACTGCCAAAAGAGGAAACTTTCACCGTCAGAGAAACCAAAGTCACATGATGATTGAAGCATGAGAAGAAATGAGCAGCCCACTGTCGAGGCTGAATTTTCAAAGAGCCTGACTTTACCATTGACTCAAGTCAACGCAAAGCAACCATCGAAACCGCCACTCGAAGGATTTGTGTCCTCAACCCAAAAAGAAGAAGAGGGACATGAAGCGTTGGCTATAGATGGAGAAGGGTATGATCCTAAGGCCTTCAAACTGCTAGTTAAAGCCAGGTATAATCCACAAGAAAGATTAGCCCTTGGAAAGCTTCCTCCCGAAGCCACCAACAAGAAGCTCCATGGACTCAACGCCACCCAAGTGATGTTAAAGGAAAAAGGGCACGTAGTCCCAGATTCACGTGTGGGTCTTGGCTTTATCCTTCCTAAGCCTATCCGCATCTCCATAAAAAGGGCCAGCAGCAACCATGTCCGCTAAAGTCTCTCTTCAACAGAAGATGACCAAAGGAAAGAAAATTCCCGAGAGTCTGTCTTCAACAAACTTGGCCCACGTAAAAGAATGGTGCATAGAAAGACCAACAATCAATCTGTCTTTGATAGACTTGGTCCACAGAAAAGAATGATGTATCAAAAGAAAGCCATGTCCAAGGTGGTTGCGCAATCCAAGGAAAACATCACATCCTCACATCAACATAGAAGTTTGATTCCTTCCAAAATGAGACGCCACACAACTCTAGACATATCATGTGGCAGATTCTTGAAAGTTAAAGCAAGAACAATGGTCTTCACACAAGTTTAACTTGATGACGAAGATGATAGAGAAAGCGTAGCATCATCCAATTATGCTAACGACAGGCTGAAGAGGATATCGCCCTAGCTCATCACATCACCTTAATTGAAAATGAGGATGTTGAAGAAGAAGATGCTGAAGACACTCCTCTAGAACTTGAGGAAGGCGTTAAAACCACCATTGATGAGTTGAAAGAAGTCAATCTAGGTGATGCCGAAGATCCCCGACCAATTTACATAAGCGCCTCTCTAACCCCAGAAGAAGATGAGGCTTATGTCGCGCTACTTCATGAGTATAAAGACGTGTTTGCATGGTCCTACAAAGAAATGCCCGGACTAGACCCAAAAGTAGCTGTGCACCACCTGTCGGTGAAGAAAGGGCTCGTCCCGTCAAACAAGCCCAAAGGAGATTCCGACCTGAGCTAATCCCACTGATTGAAGGTGAAATAAACAAGCTTATCGAAGTCGGTTTCATTCGAGAAGTCAAGTACCCGACGTGGATTTCTAGTATCGTCCCTATGAGAAAGAAGAATGGACAAATTCAAGTATGCATCGACTTTAGAGACTTGAATCACGCATGCCCCAAGGACGACTTTTCATTACCCATTGTTGAATTGATGATAGACGCTACTACAGGTCATGAAGCCTTATTTTTCATGGATGGGTCATCTAGATATAATCAAATACGCATGGCGCCGACAGACGAAGAATTGACGGCATTTCGCACTCGTAAAGGCATATATTGCTACAAGGTCATGCCTTTTGGATTAAAGAATGCCGGTGCTACATATCAAAGGGCAATGCAAAAGATCTTCGACGACATGCTCCACAAGAATGTAGAATGCTATGTCGATGACCTGGTAGTGAACTCAAAGAAACGAGGGGGTCATCTTCATAACTTAACGAAGGTCTTCAAACGTTTGAGGAGATACCAGCTAAGAATGAACCCCTCCAAATGTGCATTCGGAGTTACGTCCGAAAAATTCCTTGGGTTCATCGTCCGTCAACGGGGTATAGAGATTGAGCAAGCCAAGATTGATGCCATTTTGAGAATGCCAGAACCTAGGAACATCCATGAGCTCAAGAGTTTGCAAGGAAAGTTCGCATACCTTCAGAGATTCGTTTCAAATCTAGCAGGCCGTTGTCAACCATTCAGTCGCCTAATGAAGAAAGATGTGCCCTTCGAATGGGATGAGGCTTGTGATAAAGCATTCAGAAGCATAAAATCCTACCTGATGAAGCCTCCGGTGTTGGTTGCACCGGTCCCCCGATGCCCCTTAATTCTGTATGTCGCTGCTCAAGAGCGCTCCATGGAAATCTTACTTGCCCAGAAAAACAATGAGGGGAAAGAGAATGCTTTATACTATTTAAGCAGAACGATGACACCAAACGAGCTCAATTATTCACCCATCGAAAAGCTATGTTTGACGCTCATCTTTGCAATCCAAAAGTTGAAGCATTACTTTCAGTCACACAATGTCCATCTGGTCTCAAAAGCGAATCCTCTGAAATATGTCATGGCAAAGCCAGTACTATCTGATAGACTCGCAAGATGGTATCTTCAGCTGCAACAATTAGAGATCACATACGTTTCTCAAAAGGCTGTGAAGGGACAAGTTTTAGCAGACTTTCTAGCCGATCACCCCATGCCTGCCGTGTGGGAATGGTCTGATGACTTTCCTGACGAGGATGCCCTTTTGATTGAAGTTACGTCCCCCTGGAAAATGTACTTTGATGGAGCTGCGTATAGAGAAGGAGCTGGAGCTGGGGTTGTCTTTGTCACATCTGAAGGGGAAGTCCTGCCTTATTCCTTCACTTTAACCCAGAACTATCCAAGTAATATGGCGGAATATCAAGCTTTAATCCTTGGATTGGAAATGGCAGTTGACATAAAGCAACTACACCTCAAAGTATACGGAGACTCTCAGTTAGTGATCAATCAGCTCCTCGGTCTCTACGAAGTCAAAAAACCTGAGTTGCTTCTATAGTATGACTATGCAAGAAGGCTATAGGATGGCTAGGAGATGTAGAACTTGAGCACCTGCCGAGGAAGGATAATAAACAAGCTGATGCGTTGGCCAAGCTTGCTTCAACCCTCTCGATGACTGATAAGGAAACGCGCATACCTATATGTAAGAATTGGGTCATACCACCGGTCTTCAGTGATGATGAGGATGACACATTCCAAGAGGAAGAAAATCATGTTATGAAGGTTTTCGAAATTGAAGAGGAAATGGCGACAACCGCTCATCGACTACTTTAAGTACAAGAAGTTACCCGACAACCTACGACGAAGGGCTGAAATTCGGCGGTAGGCGTCTCGCTTCATCTACTTCAAAGACACGCTCTACAGACATTCATTTGATGGTATTTTCTTACGTTGCCTAAATGATGATGAGCAAATGCAAGCTATGGAAGAATCTCACTCTAGAGTTTGTGATGCACACCAATCCGGACCAAAGCTACATTTCCGTATAAAAAGGATGGGTTATTACTAGCTTACAATGGTTAAAGATTGCATGGACTATGCACGGAGATGTCAAGCTTGTCAAATTCACGCCAATCTTATCCACCAACTACCTGAGCCATTGCACCCTACTGTAGCTTCATGGCTCTTTGATGCTTGGGGTTAGGATGTCGTGGGACCAATGACAAAGTCCTCCGGTGGTCACTTATATATTTTGGCAGCAACTGACTACTTCTCTAAATGGACTGAAGCAGTCCCCCCCAAAGAAGTGAAGAAAGAGAATGTTGCTGATTTCATCCGTACACACATCATATATCGCTACAGAGTGCCTAGGTATATCATCACTAATAATGGAAAACCCTTCTGTAATAGATTGATAGACAAATTATGTCAGAAGTTTGGATTCAAGCAGCGAAACTCTTCTATGTACTATGCTGCTGCCAACGGTCTTGCGGAAGCATTTAACAAAACTTTGTGCGGCCTGTTGAAGAAGTGGTGGTCAAGTCAAAGCGGGATTGGCACGAAAGAATTGGAGAAGTTCTTTGGGCATATAAAACCACTGTCAGAACGCCTACGCAAGCAACCCCTTATGCCCTGGTTTATGAAGTGGAGGCAGTCCTCCCGCTTGAGCAACAAATTCCTTCATTAAGGATAGCTATACAAGAA
This sequence comes from Sesamum alatum, assembly GCA_034509735.1. Classification (NCBI taxonomy): domain Eukaryota; kingdom Viridiplantae; phylum Streptophyta; class Magnoliopsida; order Lamiales; family Pedaliaceae; genus Sesamum; species Sesamum alatum. The sequence continues at coordinate 17,391,550 of JACGWO010000005.1, read as the reverse complement.
GGGCTTACTGAAGAAGAAAATGCTCCAATACGTCTAGATGAACTAGAAGCTCTCAATGAGAAGAGATTGGAAGCACAACAAAGGCTCGAGTGTTATCAAGCTCGACTATCCAAAGCATTCAATAAGAAGGTCGGCCTTGACTCTTTTCAAGTTGGTAATCTAGTACTCGCAGTGAGGAGGCCTATAATCGCAACCCATCGAACGGGAAACAAGTTCTTGCCAAAATGGGATGGCCCGTATGTTGTCAAAGAGGCCTACACAAATGGTGCATATAAGTTGGTTGCTGAAGATGGCTTGAGGATAGGCCCAATAAATGAAAGTTCTTGAAGCGGTATTACGTCTGAAAAAAGAAAAAGAAAAAAAAACAAAAACAAAAAAAGGAAAAAAAAGAAGAAAAAAAACTAAAAAAAAGAAAAGAAAGAAAAAAAAGAGGAAAAAAAAAAAACTCCTGGGCCCCATGAGTATAAACTGTGAACGGCCCTCCCCTCTCCAAACAAATATTTTGTACCCCTGAACTACGTTGACTTGATCCTCGTGATGAGGTACGTAGCAGCTTAGATATTCTAAGTTCAGTCATAACACTTAAATGAGCTTTATTCTTCTTATGAAGTCATCGAGAGTGGAAGTACTCAAATATGCTCAAAGATTGATAGAAAGAAAAGAAAAAGCTTCTATTACGTAATCTCAATGAAACATTGGAGTTCATGACATAGAACAAAGAAAAAGGGAATCAAATGCGATCGAGAAGATCTTTGGATAACCTTTCTTTAAGACGATCGTTGGCTTCCTTTAACTGCCGGTCGAGAAGATCTTTGGATAACCTTTCAGAAGACGACAACCTCGCCTCATCATAAGCAACGGCCTTGGCAAAGAACATGTTCATCGATTCTTCAATGTTTGAGATGTCAAAATTCTGAAAGCTCTTCATAGATTCAAGAACGATGTAAACGTCGTCTTTGATTGATGAGATGAAATCAATTGGGGTGTTTGATATCTTCACGAGAAGATCACTCCATAGCTTCTGAAGGAACTCCTTTTGATGGTTAAGAACGAACCTCTCGCCTTCAAATACCGACACAACGGCTTGGCAGGAGGGTTGTTTTCTCTTAAACCCCATTCCAAGAGGACGGGTCGTAGCCAACAAGTTAGACCCAAAACTCAACCCTTGGCTGTCTTGGGAACTTTCATCATCTTCAATGGCTAAGACTAGAGTTAGAAACAAAAGAAAATCTTATCACAAAAAAAAAGAGGAATAAGGAAAAAAATAACCTCCTTGACAAAGTTCAACATCGATGGTTCATACTTGAGTCTTCATCATCAACGTCGATGTTTATTGGTTTTAACTCCCTCTTCCGCCTCTTCCAATGACAATTAGAGTTGCTACTCCCACTTACTTCCAAGGAACGAGGAACACTTTGCTTCTTATTACTTCAAGGGATTTGACCACTTGAGAATTTCATTGGGAGGGAAAGTAGCCTGCTCGTGAGGTTGATCTTGGGCGACTCCTTCACCACACTTTTTGCCTTTTGGAGAAGCTTGACTTGGGCCTAAGGCAAGCCACTTCGACACGGTTTCTTCAAAGTAGCCACCGTGACGAGCCACCACCTTTTGTACGGCTCGGAGGAGAACTTCTTCATATTTGGGGGCATGGGAGGGAACAACACTTTTTCCATGGTCTTGGATAAAATGCACAAGCGCCAATAATGGATTCCACCCTCTAAAGAGGCTTTTGCGAACGTCTTGCGAAAGAATCCCTGGCACTTCTTGGAAGAAACCAAATTGACAACTAAATCGATGAGGGCTATACGGCTCAACAATGAAATGATCGCCTTGCCGCAGAGGAAGGTAGTTCGAACGGACGGCCATGAAATAGATTTCTTCAGATTCTGTGGCGTGCCCGTCGTCTGTGAATGAAAAATCCTTGTCCCTCACAATCATGTTGCAAGTCCAAGAGATAAAGTCGCCTTTGTGTAGCCGCTTTCTCGCCTCTTGCGGATCGTAGTATTTTGCGCCTCCTTCGCCGGAAAAGAGCGTCATCTTGGGCCCACGAATGCTTTACAAATAAAGGATTCCGATCATAGGAAGTCCGGCCAGGGTATGCACGTCCCACAACGAAATAGACAACTCTCTAAAGGACGTCAGAAGAGTGTTAGTGGATGGGCACCACGTTTCGTAAAGAGCCTTGACGATGTCGGAATTGCGGTTATAGGTAAACAATGAGGCGTATAGGGCATCGTATACTTGGGCCGCGACTAGCTTGTCCCTGCACCGACTGAGTACGTCTTCCGTCCACTCCCAAAATCCTTTGATGAAGCGAAACTCGCCAGGAAAGTTAATGTTGTCGCCCCACTTGGCTTTCCCTTCAATAATGTGGCGGCCTAACGTCGGTAAAAAGCTTGGTTCGTTGGAACAACGGTGATGGGTCGCTTGTAAAGACCACACCTTGGAAGTCTTGCTCAATGAAACTTCTCGAGACCATTGTTCCGTGTGAAGTGGAGTCGTCAACCTTGGCCATTGCTTCGCATATCGACCGATGAGAGGTGTGTGAGTCGTCAAAACCGCCCCTTTCTCTGTCAGTTGACTTTCATCGTCAAGAATTACTAAGTTTTGTTGACCGGAGGAAAGAGACTCGTCTTTGAAGTAAACCATGTCGCAACCTATCAAAGCACAAAGAATAGATTTAATTGAGTTAGTGAAAAAACCTCAAATAAATCTGTGACATACCATTGGTAAAGCACATGGGAATATGTTAAATAAAAGCTACAGTCGATATCAATTAAACGCTGGCTATTAACTTTTTGAATACAAAGTCTATTTCCTAGTTTCTGCAGTATTGTGGAAAAATCTGCTATGCCTTTTGATGGATCTCTCTTGAATACAAGAATTGAAGTAAAAAAAAAAAAGAGAAATAGCATGTTTGCAGATCGAAGGTGAATTTGTTGACTGAAGACGTTATGCTATCAAGGAGAAATAGCAAGAATAAATTAGAGCAAGAAACTTATGTTCACGTGCATCTTTTTATGCCTGCTTGGGATTTGAGTTCCTTGTTCTTTCTTGTTTAAATTGCAACTAACTATCAAAGTTGGGATGTGGGAAACATTGGTAATTACACAAGCAAGAATGATATCTATGCATGAGTGTAATATAGAAAATCAGGGTCCAACGTATTTCTCAGACAGTGTCGTCATCAAGCAAAAAGGAATAGATGAAATCATTGGTAGAATTTGCAAAAGAAGTAAGAATCATTAATTAGCCAATCAACTTTGAATTAAAAGTTGCCTCTAATCAAGACAGCATTATGGTTCCATATGCCCACAGCTTATGTACTTAAAAAAATCTGAATTATAAAACAAACAGTGTTTGCTGCTGCTGTGTGTGTTCCACATTACTGGGCATGCCCGTTTGAAGAAAATAGAGAAAGAGAAGAATTAAGAGTTTAGCAGGATTGTGAAGGAGAAGTTGTGATGCTAGAACTAAGCAATAATTCATACAAAACCACAAAAGCATGTCAACAATCTCAATCAAAGCAAGCAAGAAACTGAATAAACAAGGGACTGAGTGCGAACAGCCTTGTTATTCTCATACGCGATGGGCGAAAAAAAAAAATTAACTCTTGAGGTGGAAATATTACCGTGACAGGCAGGTTGAAATTTCGGAAGGAGTTGAAGTTGAAATCTTGTCGTCGAGCCGAAGCTTCTCGTGGACTGAAAATTCTGCCAAAAAAAAAAAAAAAAAGATTCACTGAGGCATTATAACGAACACCTGGTGTGCGTACCAGAAAATCATAGGGAAAAAAAATCAGCTTTTGAAATATACTTCAAGAACACAGTAAAGTCACAGTTTGGATCACCATATTTTCAACTCCTTATATAGGTGCTGGTTTTAGACGTTTAGATTAAATAATTTGTTGATTCCTAGTCCCAAACGAACTCAAATTTAAAAGGTTCATGAAACTAGGACATTGACAAAAGTAATTGTCTGCCAGAGTTTGAATTGGAGTCTTGGTAAGATTCTATACTTTAATCAACTTCGTCGTCCCGCAAAATACCATGCCTGCAGAACTCCGCTGCAGCTCGGACTTGAGAAAGAAAGGTTGGAAACTCTGATTAAGAAAGTCATTAAAAAAGGAAAGAGAATTGATAGGCCTCGACTAGATGAAAGAAAAAAAAGGGACCGCAAGCCTAATTTATCCTATTATTTTGGCCCAATTCATTGTCTCGGCCCAATCTATGTATGAATGCAAATATGTGCAACGAGGTGATGGGTTCTCTCTGTGGACTGTCCACTGAAAGAATCAATCAAACCAAATCAGGGCCCAAAATCCTCAAATCCGTAAAAGACCCAAATTAAATTGGTCTAAAGCAAACTCAAAATTACGGTGGCCCCTGATTCATATTTTCACGACTCATTCACTTCGAAAATTACATTTTCAAGCATATGTTCGTGAACGAGTCTCGAGGGGGCATTTGTAGACAAATAAATTTTGCAACCAATCAACTGATGACAAGTGGAAAATATATATTATTTATCAATTACATTCTATTTTTCTATTTATATTTTGGAATTTACTAAATTAATTTCAAATATAAATAGTTAAATTAATTGATATTTTAATATATATTTCGTCATCAAATCAACGGTCAACACCTGTCAAATTGAGGTGTTTCGGCCAATCAAATCAAAGATAAATATTTCTTGTATTATCTCTTTGAAATTTATAAAAATTAAAGGATAATATCGAAATTGACCAATTATGTCTTCCCTAATATTTAATGTATTTATTTCTTTAAATTAAAATAATGAGATAATACAAAATAAGTGTTCAAATTCACCACAACTCTACCTCTTTGACAGCTATATAAAGGGGTCCTTATAACTCATTCAAAATACACACACACATACAATTGAAGACACAAGCAAGAGAGCATATCAAGTTCTTGAAGAGGAGAATCAGAAGTTTTTAAGTAGAGATTTCGCACCCACAAATATTCAATCAATTCAAGAAATTTATTTGTAATATTTTCTTGTTTCGATAAATTTAAGAACACGAAAATTTATTTACACATGTATATTAATATTTTTATCATAATTTCTTATTTGTTCACACATTGAGTATGTGTGGACTGCTAGTATTAATTAAGCCTCAATGTTTGGTGTGTCTTTTAATGCTTTGATAAAATTACCCCTATTTAAAAAGATAATACGGAATTAGTTTTTCCTTTTTTTTTTGTCCACTATCCTCTTTATTTGTTTAATTTTGGTCCTGCCTTATCTCTCAACTCAGTTTCATTCTCTTCTTTCACTAACCTCTTTTTTTTTCCTTCTCATTCAAGACTCAAAAGGAGTTGAATCACACAAAACATGGGACTAAGTACATAAACAAATCTAGACTAAACATAGATCCATAAAATAAAATTACTAAACCTTTTTAACAAAACGAACATCAAATGAAAAAAATAAGTGAGGTCAAGATAAAAAGAAGCCGCAGAAATGAGGATGAAAAAGGTAATCCAAGCAAAAATAGAGATAATGGATTTAACAGAGTGCATATATATGCGATTGTTATAAATCAACTAAATCTCAATACGTTCACATAAAAAACTAAATAATGAATTAAGAGGCAATAGTACAAAATATTGCCCTAATAAGCGGACGTAAAGAGAAAATCGAAGAAGATAAAGATCTTTTTAAACCTGAAACTCAATGAAATTTCCAAAGAACTCAAAGAAAATTAGCTTGAACCCGGACTTTTGCTGATGAACTCGCACTCAACTGAAAGGTTACCAAATTATAAGCATTTTCGCTATGTCTTTCACAAATGTGCATATATTGAACATAACATCACGCATCTAAAGTTAAAAACTATGGCTAGTGATAGCCAGTTATTGCTCTGTTTTATTAAGCAACTCACGTGTAATTAATATGACTATGTCTTAAACCTTTACCCTCAACTGCATGCTAAAAAAATAATTCATCCAATACACCATTGAACATAGAATATCAACATTCTTTCGCAGTCATATATGCCATTAACATAATTCTTTTGCAATTAACCACCCAAACAACAAGTAAAACAGAGTAATAGCTAGCTATCACAAACTCATTAATCCAGATTTTAAATGCCGAAAAGCATAAAGTCAAAGTCTAAACAATAATTAGTAGTTAAAAAGTGAGACTTACTTAAACATTTTATCCAATTTTTAATATGGCATTATGATTTTTTTTACCAATTAATCACTATAGAGATGATGCCGGAAAAATAATGGGATTCAGGTATTACTTAATCAAATTAATTATTTCTGGTGCAAATGAACATAAATTATTTCTCTTGATTTTTATACTAATTTTATGAAATTATTAATAATTATTAATTTTTGGAAAGGCTCTTTATGAGGAAATATTTTTTCTAGTGTAGTACAAATGGACATGGAAACTCTGACAATAAGACCCATCAAATAAATTTTAAAAAGGGCTTCTTCCATTTTGATTGAGATGGTGAGTAGAAGAGGGGTAAAAAACGATAGAAGTTTGCTGGAAAAAGAAGCATCAAATTTCTACTAACTATAAAAATAATATGAATAAGAACGTGAAGCAAATCAAGAACCATATCCCCTCAAATAAAAATTGAAAAAAGAAAACAAAGCATAGACAAAATCTAGAATCATATCACTCAAATCAAAAATGAAAAAATAGAGCATCAAATCTAAAGCCATATACACACAGTATGTATGTACACACCTACAATAAATATGCGCATAATCATTTTTTTTTAATGAAAAAGGAAACAAACCTGCTTATGCTCTCCCATTCTTTCTCGTTCTTTGAAGTACAATCAATAGAGAAGAAAATAGAACTTTCTTTCGCACAAAACAAAATAAAACTTGAAAACGAAATAGAACTACAACATAATGAGGTTAGTGATTATCTTATTTTCTTGAGAGACTTGGGTTGGGTTTCTGAAAGAGAGGAGGAAGGAGGTATTAAGGATGTGGGTTGTGTGTGTGTGTGTGAGAGAGAGAGAGAGACGTGTTTGGAGAAGGAGAAAACGTGTGACGTGGAAAAAGAAATTCGATGTGAAACACTTTTTTTCTTATAACTTAATGAAGGGTATTTCTGGTAATTCAATAATTTGATACGAGAACTATCATAAATAGTATAAATTATCATTTTTGTCCTCTACAAATTCATTAATCCATTTGCAAAAATAAGTTAATAAAGAATTATTGAAAGGCCAAAGCTTGTAAAAACCAAAAAGAAACTTCCAATTTACACACAAAATGGTGTTTCTTTTTAAAATTAGTATAAATATATGTATGTGTGTGCAATTATTCAAAATAATATAACTTTTCCAATCAGTTATCATTATATATGTTTCCTTTAATTATAAGAGATTAGTAAGTGTGCACATTTACGTATGTGTATAATTTTTAAAATATATTTAAAATAATATATTTTTATAAATTATATTATTTATATGTTGTAGAGTTAAAAATTACCTAAAATAAAAAAAACATGAGAAATAAAAAAAAAAATGTAATTATGAAAGACCATGATGAATGGGGATCTTAAAAATAATTAATATTTTAAATTTTTATAAAAATGATGGACTAAAATTAATTTGGACACCCAACAAGCCTCTCCAATAATATATACTGTAATAATACATTGCATTCCGTAGCTCATGCAATGGGATCGTGCCCTACCAAGGCTTCAAAATTCATTGAATTTTACGCCTTATCATAACATTCTTACATTCTAACCACGAACAATGTTTCAGTCATGTATTTAAGGTTCAGGCCCATAAACAAGTTTGAGATCATGAATTTTGAATTTTACCAGATTTGTGAATATTGTCTCACTTTATGTAAATTTATTGTAATGTATATTATTATTTATAGCTACATTAATATATTAATTCAATGGATATATTACTCAAATTATTGAGATATTTATATAATAATCTATACTAATTATAAAAAGAAATCTTCTTTTGTATCTAATGTGGAAGTTATTTATGTGTTTTTACAATAATTGCCCTTTGTTTTTCTTAAAATACATTTGTTGATTTCTTTCTATCTATCACCATCATATTGGTAGTTCTCATACCAATTTTACAAACTACCAAATATATTCTCTTGCCATAACCACCCATGTTCTCACACCAACCTTTTCTTTTCTTTTTTTTTTTCCTCTACAAATTAAAACCCAATTCAAAGTCTAAAATCTCTCTCACAAACTAATATGTTAATATGTTTCTCCAAAATTTGGTCTTAATAAGAACATGTAATTAATATGTACTTTAGTTTTTTTTCTTTTCTACTATCTTCTATATATATATACATATATATACTCATAGGCCATTGATTTGCATTTTTATACGTAAAGATTGAAGATACAAAGCACAAAACTAAAAATATCAAGTTAGCAATAATCAAGATGTAGTTGTGATTCATTTTTTGTTTTTTTACTCTTAAACTTCCTATGCCGTTACAAAATGCTGCATATTATTCTCCATATAGTATCAAACACCATTCTTTAATGCATTCTCATTGGCTATATGTACAATTACTTAATCAAAACAAAATATTCAAACTTTCTCTTAAGAAGACATACTTTGAAGTATTTTATTTCTCACTATCTTATTATTATTTGGAATTTACCAGTTTATCAACTCTAAATATTTTATGTAATAGTAAGTTTAATACAGATTGAAACTTGCTTTTTTTAATGTTACTACTGATATGCTTCATATAAAGATGTATTTGTGATCCAATTTTTTCCCTCTTAAACTTCTTCTTCCATTAACAAAAAGCTACATATTATATTATTCATGTAGTATCAAACATCATTCTTTAATGGATTCTCATTTGCTCTATGTACAATTACTTAATCAGAAAAATTATTTGAACTTTCTATTAAGAAGACATACTTTGAAGTATTTTATTTCTCACCATCTTTGTCTTATTTGGAATTTACTAGTTTATCAACTCTAAATATTTTATGTAATAGTAAGTGACTTTTAATAGAGATTGAAGTTTGTCTTTTAATGCTACTATTGATATGCTTCATGTATATATGAATTTTTCTACATATTGCACACTTGCTTTTTTAATTGTTAAGATTTTTATCAAATAGTAAGTGAATTTACTAATTTAAATTTGTATGTACTTTATCCAATTTATGCAACATGAAGTCTCATCTATACTATTTATAAAAGGAAAGGCTGTTTTGCGTCTAAAATGACAGTTATATATTAATTTTTATAGAATTTGCAGGTTGTTTTTGAATAATAAATTCAATCCCTTTTCCCTACAAAATAAATTTATTAATTTATAAAGGACAAAAATAAAAATTTGACAAATTTTGACAGTTCTCATATCAAATTTCTAAACTACCAAAAATACCCATGGCTCCAAACTTAACACCCCCCTCACCCCCACTCCCTCCATTACCCATCGTCTCTCTCTGCGTGCATAATGGAAGGAAACTGGCATTTGGGTTTGGAAGGAAATGGAAGTGGGTGCAGATTCTCAAGTCACAAAATTTTGGGAAACTTTAGGATTTTGGAATGAATTATGTACTATTTTTTTTTTTCTTTTTTGACTATTGATATTCTAAAAAAATTAGAATTGTGTTGGAAGAGAAGAATGTTTCTACGTGTTTGGAGGTAACATTGGAGGATTTTTTTTTTTTTTTTTTATTTATTGAATTATTTCAATCATATTTTAGTTTAGATTTGTTTAAATTCTATGTAGGGTGTTGGACTCTGATACATAGCTTACTGGAATTTGTTTTCCATTGCTTATGAATCAGGTGCGTATATATCATCGGTAGTTTAAAATTTTGTTGAATTTTAGATTACCAACTAATGTTATATGTTACAAGGTTCCTGAAGCCAGTTGATTAGGTTAATTTTTTTCTTATAAGCTGTTGAAATTTGGAGGTGAAACGAAATAGCTTATATATATATATATATATATATTCTATGATCCATTATTTGCAATGTACATGACTGTGACGTCTATAGAATTTCTTTTTTTCATAATCGAGGGGCTAATTAGTCATTATTAAGGAAAAATAGGATTTATCTTATTACTTTAAAATGAAAATTTTTATAAGACAACTTACAATTGCAAAAATTATGATGATTAGTAATGATAAAGTATAGTTACGTCGAGGGTGTCACAATGACTTTGTTGGATTTTTAATAAGATGGATCATTATAAGAATTCTATTTGATATGAAGTTTTGCTATTTTCTTTTTTCTAGACCCTATATATGGGGAAGAGGGAAAGTAAAATGAAAAAAAATAAAAGAAATTACAGAGTAAAGAGTAGAGAAGAGGCCTGTCATTATTCGATGTATGTTTGTGTTTTGTACATGTATTTTTGGAAATAAAAGATTGAAATTGGAAAACAATATTGTTGAGGAAAGCTTACAAGTTTAGAGATCACTGAAATTTCAATTATGATTGTACATTTTAATGCTTTCCTTTCATATTTAGCATATGCTATCAATTAGTTAACAGTTAAATATTTTCTTAATATAAACGTTGTGTTGCACACGGGTTATAATTTTATTTCTACTTATTTTAATTTATACTTAAAAAAGAGTATGCGTGCGAGAACCATGTGTGAAACTGCTAGTTTTGAAATTAATTAGGAGTTTTTTGTATAAGATCAATGCATTCTGGTTGTTGATATCTAATATCCGAATATATGTCGAATATTGAGTTTTCAAAGCAGAATGTTGTATAATCATGTGTTTCTAGCACGTTAAAATAAATTATTAATAATTTCAACGGTCTTCTAATGAGATATATATATGTACTACTATAAAAGGAAATATTGTTTTCTTCTAATAAATGGCGGCTATCTCATACTTTTACCACTTCTTTTAAATTTTCGCCTCCAAAACAAAATCGAATTTTAAGTTGAAAAAGTGTGGTTATTCTTGAAAATCCTAATACATAATACTTATTCAACTTAGAATTCATTTTTGTTTTGGAGGACAATTGAAAAAAGATGATAGAAATATGAGATAACCACCATTTATTAGAGAAAAACAACCTTCTATTTTATAATAAGAAAGATAGATTGTTCATCAAGTGAATTTGTAAATTAATTTATAAAATATTTACTTAATTATATTGCGTAATATCATTTTAGATCACGTAATTAACAATATATGGTTAATGATCTACTAAATTTTGGTCTAAAATATATCATATATGTATTAAAATTGACAAAAGTACGTAATTTAAATATATTGATTAATATACATTAACATTTTTATTATATTTTTTATTTATTCATGCATCATGTGCGCGTGGACTGCTAGTCTAATTAAAAGAAAAAAGAATCATTACATTCTAAGATATAAATCGAAAGTTTTTTTTAGCAATAATAACAATATCAGAATATAAATCGATAATTCATTACGCTCTTCATCAATCAAAATATTAGCTAAACTGATTCTTTTTCCTCTCACGTTCGACGACATTTGAATTCACAATTTCACACTTCTAAGACTATATTAGGACTTCAATTTTAAATTTTTTTATTGGATAACGAGTGATGATCTATTAATTTGAAAATACAACAATGTTTCTAAAGCGACCAATTGCTATTACAATATTCAGTGCACAGTATAACAACATCTATTCAGTCCACTGTATAATAACAAATTCACGTATACCAACACTAATCAAAGCAATAATACAAACATCCTGCAAATCAAACAACTCCCTACATTCGTAGTACTCGAACCCATGGTCTCTTGGTTGTGGGACCTCAACCTTACCACTCGGGCAAAGAATCATCGGTACTTCAATTTTAAATTTTTAATCATTAAAAAAAAATCACCAATAATGAAGCTCAACTTATCCGTACACAATAGTCAGCGTTTTCTTGCAAATTATTCAAAAATTGAATATATAATCTAAAATTTTTCTCTTTATAAAATTGGAACTTATCCACCCATGATCTCTTAGCCTAGTGGTTAAGATTGAGATTTCATATCAATGCGTGAATGTTGTCTACTGTATAGTAGGTATGGTATTTCTACTGTAAGAGTATGTGCTATATGATTGTTGTAGTTGTCTTTATTAGATTGACATTTAATAGAAATGATTATAATCAATTTATTTTAAATAATAATAATAATTCATCACTTTCACCAAAAAAGAAAAAAATTAAAAACTTATCCAAAGTCACGAGCCAAATTGACATGAATGTTGCATAATGTCACACATCAAGATATATATACACTATCCATCGCAAAATACACTCACATGCTATGTTGCGTTCGGGAGCAAGAACATAGTGGATGACATTGACAACACAAAGGTTAGAGAAGAGCAACTATATATGCAGTTCAATTGTAGTCTAACTTATTAGGACCAACAAACTTATATACACTATAATAAGGTAAATTGCAATTTACCTAGTGTGAATATGAAATAGGCAAAAATGACTCCCTGGATAAAAAAGAGACTTCAACTTACCTCCCTCTCTTTATAAAAAAAATGTACAAAATACCCCTAACGAGAGTTGTGTAACACACCTCTTGTTATTTATTCTTTTTAAATTGATTTAATTAAAAAAAATATTTTTACCCTCATTTGAACACCGTTGGATCTTCCTTTGAATTGATTAATACTCCAAATTAAAACTGAAGAAAATCAATGGTCCTAAAACATTTCATCCAAATCAATGATCAATAACATCTTTTTATTCAACAATTCATATTTATTTTCATATATTAACAATAAATAACATAAAATTATATGCAACAAATTTGAGAAGAAAATACTAAAAAGTTACAATGTGCAAACTTTTATTTATTCTTTATATTTTTATTTTTATTTGAATTATATCATCTTTGTATCCGGCCTCTCCACACTTTCCGTCCGCAACCCGACCTCCAATGTGTCTCTCCTGCAAAATTGACAACTCCCAAGAAACTTTGAAGTTGTTTCTTGTCTTTACGTATGTCAGAAAAATTGCGGATTTTTCCTCAATATGTTCATGCAATTCGATACCTGCTTCGTCAATAAGAATTCCTAAAACTTTAATTTTATTGACTGTTATAATGGTTTTCTTTTCAGAAAGCACTAATCCTTCCCTGTGGCATGCATCAGAAAGTATCTCAAGATGGCTAATGTTATCCGGCATATTTTCAGATGCAATCAAAATATCGTATATGTAGACAAAATGAACCCAATATAGTTTTTAAAAAGATTATCCATTTTTCTTTTAAATATATGGGTTGCATTTCCAAGTCCTATAGGAAGTACGTTCTAGATATATTGGCCTTGTGGTGTAGAAATGGTGTATATTTCTTTGAATCATTTTTCATTTTAAACTGATAAAAATCATATTTGCAATCAAACTTAGAAAACACTTTAGCACATTTAATGCAGTCGATTAAGTGTTCTCTACTCGAGATGTAACTATTGAATTCTAATAACTTATTTTTACCTTGATAGTTAATTCCTATGAGCATAGTGTCGGATCTGGGTCCTTGATTCACCTAGAGGATTTGAAAAAGTTTCCAACAAACAATAGGGATGAAAGTGCAGCCTAGTACAACTTATCACCCCCAAATAGAAGGGAAATCGGAAAGGACAATCAAACTTTAGAGGACATGCTCAGAGCTTGTGTGCTTGACTTCAAGGGGAGTTGGACCGACTATCTGATATTAATAGAGTTTTCATACAATAACAATTATTATAGTAGTATTGGCGTGGCCTTGCACGAACCGTTATATGGGAGGAGGTGTAAATCGCCATTGTGCTGGAATGAAGTAGGCGAAAAGGTGATCACGGGGCTGGAGTTGGTAGAAGTGACTATGGAAAAGGTCGTAACCATTAGACAAAGGCTTAAAGAGGCCTACGATCGACAAAATAGTTGGGCAGTAAAGAGAAGGTCGCTAGAGTTCCACCCCAAAGACAAGATGTACATTAAAATTGCCCTAACGCCGGGGTTGGTACGTTTGGTAGGAGTGGAAAATTAAGCCCTCGATATTGGGACCATATGACATACTGGAAAGGTAGGGGAAGTGGCTTATCGGGTAGCCTTACCCCCACCGCTAGTAAGAATTCATAATGTGTTCCACATGTCACAATTAAGAAACTATATATCAGATTCGATGCATGTACTGGAACCCAAACCTCTCCTTGTAAAAAAAAATCTTGAGCTATGAGGAGTTTTCGATTAGAATTGTCGACAGAAAGGAGCAAATCCTTTGTGAAAGTGCAGTTGTCCAACCATACTGAAAAGGACGCTACATGGGAGATGGATAATGCTATGCGTGATAAGTATTCCCACCTCTTCAGTTCAAGGTACATTCACGAAAATTTTTATAAGAGGGAGAATGTAAAGGCCTGACTAAGATACTATAGCAATGCAATTAAGATTATATTAACATTATCCTTATTACTACTAATATTACTCATATTTACTCATATTTTCAAGTTTATATATTATAGAAAAGAGGATTTTGATAGATTTTTGGAGAGTTTTAGAATTAAACAAACCCCTAAAGTCCATCTATATGTCAACCACTATTCAAAAACTTAATATTTCCTACATATTCAAACTCTCAAATCCTATTTTTGACCAACACCTTTCATAGGTGGGATTTATCAAAAGCTTCATTTCTTATCTTTATCTACGAATCGGCTAAAGAAATCTTGTCAATTCTAGATGGGACGGTGATAGAAGCAAACGATGAAGGAACTAAAGCACCGAATCACTCCAAGAATGAGGTACAATTCCATTTCAATTAGTAGTTTTAGTAGCATTTACATTGGGCGTTGTTTTATAAATCGCATAGATAATTATGGGTAAATTTCATGTTATCTTGATGAACCAATTCATAAGAATATGGTAGCAAACAATTATGATCTCGGTAGGTGTTAAAAGGAAAAAATGTGATTGAGACTCTTGCAGCTGTAGGAAATTGAGAATAGAATTGTCAAATTTTTACACGGTTGGGCACTGACGTATTACGTATTGGGATCAGAATCAGAGGTGCATAAGTTAAATTACAAGTCATGCATATATTATATTATATTATACAAGTGGTGTTGTGTAGTTAAGTTAAATTTGAAGTCATAACATATATGTATGATACAAAGTGGTGTTGTGTAATTAGTAAGTTAAATTGGAGCTCATGCAGATGTATATTATATGGTTTAAATGTATTTTTCATATTGTATCTTTTGTATTTTAGTTTTTACTTTTTTCGACTAGCAAATAAGTTCTGTAACGTCTAAAATTATCATAATTTTGGTCCTTTAATCACAGGAGTTTGTAAATATTGTCGGCAAAAGTATGTGCTCTTCACATGCTTTTTTAAATTCGGGATTTTGTTCCTATCAGTCAATTTTTGTCAGTATGGAAGCAAATTTTTGTTCTGTATCTTTTGCATTTTGGTGTTTTAGTCGTTTATCTTTCGGAGATAACAAATAGGTCTTGTAACTTTTTAGTTTTCGCTATTTTGGTCCATTGAATCGATCAATAGGAATAAAAGCCCCAAATTAAAAAGCATGTACAAGGCACATGATTTTTTTCAAAAATATTGGCAAATTCCGACGACTGAAGGACCAAAATCGCAAAAGAAATAGAAGTTACAAGACTTATTTGCTACCCTAAAAGGATAAAGGACTAAAACGTCAAAATGACTAACTTACAGGACCAAAAAGTATTTAAGCCTATATTATATTATACAATGTGTTGTTGTAGTTAGTTAGGCCCAGTAGTTAATTAAGCTTACGAGATTTGTGTCTGTATGTGTGTATATAACCAACACAATTATCACCATAAGCTAGATTTGGACTTGTGACCAGTACAATTTTTTTGATTAACCTATAACCAGAAATTGCCCGTTACCATGGGTGGCTGTCTAGCGACAGTCCATGGCACTAGATACTAGGTGAATACATGGCGTGAACATTTAGGCTTCGAGTTCCATACGGGTACGGTTCTACTATCGACCGTCTCTCGGCCTTAGTTTATGGAATGGAATTGAGCGTCAATTCCCATCCTTGACTAGGAAGCTATACTTCATACTCGTGATGAGTTTACTCTATTGATCAGCGTAGGAAATTCCTTCCCACTCGATCAATCACTATGGTCATAGACTTTTAGTCTAAACCATCTTAGAGCGCATAGGAATCTCGCTGTCACAATACCGAAGGGGGATAGATTCTTTCTTGGATCCACCGTCCTAGCTACATACTCCGACTGCACTGGATAAGGCTTATGATGGCCTTCCTTATGATACAGTCACCACACACCAGATCCAAGATACAGTTTACTATGTACGTGACTACCATGATTCCTCAAGTTCGAGGACTAATCCCATAGTATCGGAATCAGGAATACAGATCATACCAACCAAGCCTTTGAGGCTTCCATATGACGATTCTCGCAAGTCAATTAAGTCCGTCGACTACCTTGCCAACTAACTCACTAAAATTACATAAACGACCTACGTCTAGCACCAACAAACTTGACACTCACCCAGTGAATGCAGTACTTAGTGCAATTCTCTATAGGACACTCGATACCTAATCTCAAGGTCCTCGACTTGGAACATTTTTCAGATCGATCAGAAGTTGATTTCACGGCTGCCAACCTATGCACAGCCCAACTCCACGGTTTAACCATTCGTTTGTGGGCATTTGTTGTGACATTGAAACGACGTTCAATGTGAGTAGTAGTATATGATGAATACTTACTCTAATCACCAATGTAATATTACTTTGATAAAGATTGACAAATAGTTCCCAAAACAGCCAATTAATTTAACTTTTTGGTCACCTATTCTAGCGCTTGACAGGCCGTAGGATCGTAACTACCATTCGTGATTGTAGTATAGCAGTAATACAGTACAACTCAGCATTAATTCTAGGGGCAACTTATGTAGGCTTTTATTTTGTGTTTATAGGTATGGCACCATTTGGGAGACCATGTACATTAGCTCAGAGAGACTTTCCCCAACCTACAAGAGATATGACTGATTGTCTGATAACTGTATTAGGACATTGTGGAGACTTAGCAAATTTGTGGTAGAGTTGCACAAATTTCTAGAAAAACGTCGAAAGGAGAATGAATGCTAGAGGGATGATGCAATGAGGTTGGACCTTCATTGTAGAGAGCGAACAAAAAGAATTATTGAATTAGAAAGGAAGTTGGAAGAGCAAACATAAGCTAGCAAAGCACAAGTGGAGCAACTTCAGGCCGAGATTAGGGATTGAAGCACGATAGACAATCCTTGAATCATGAGATACTCAACTTGAAAGAAGTTATTGATAACCTCATGACAGCACAAGTTGAAAGGGACCCCGAGGAGGACCCTGGGGAGGACACTGAGGATAATGAGAATGAAGATGATGAGAATCGCATGAATCAGAACATAGTGGATTAGATTCACTTGCTAGGACTGTAATAGAGTGAATAGGCTATAAAATTAAACATGTTAGGAAATATTAGACTCCATTACTTATTAGTTTATGCTATTATTTGAATTTATGTTGGTTATGGGCTAACATGTCCACTCATAGATAGAAAACTTTTCATTTTTAGCTTCTCTCGATTAGAGATTCCAAGTATTTGATATTTTTTTATGAAACCATATATTTAATTTCCCTTTAGTTGTTAAGTATTAACTTCAACAAGGTTCTACGTGTATATTAACATTCACCGTAAGTCTCGTTGTGATCTTTTTCACTAAATGGATACTCTTTATTTATCTTCTAATAGGATAACGAGTGGTAGACCAAGGAGAAGCACATAGAAACCCGCTATGCAAACCCTCTTGACAACTGTAATTAGGAACCCCCTCTGCACTCCACCAACCGTTCCTCCTCAGAACCCACCACATGCCTATCAAGGACTTAGATAGGAGGACTTGGTTGCCATAGCTGCTGTGGTGGCTCAGACGGTAGTTCACCACATGCCTATTAGGGACTTAGACAAGAGGACTTGGTATGATTTGATCATACCTTGTAAATGAGATGTTTGATTGAAGATTAGTTTATGATTGATTGGAATGTATCTAAACATGTTTAGGATGTACCTAGATACACTCCAATAGTCTTATTAATTATGTATATATGTAGTGTTAGAATAGGTGACCATGTAAGCCAATTTTGGCAGGAATATGTAACCTATGTCTAGACAATTCTTTGGTATTTGATAAAAATATTTATGAATAAAGAAGTGAAAATTCATATGGCAATACTTTGTTTACGTTCACTTATCTGCATTTACATATCTGTTCACTACGCAAACAAAGCCCACGGACTGAGAAACGATTTCGGGGACTGGGACTACGCTTGGAGGTAGGTCCATGAAATCAGTCTTACCGAATCAGTCCGGAAATCTCCAAGTCAAGGAATCCCGAAAATGGGTACCGGGATTCCCTTTGAGACTTGCACTAAGCATCTGCTGTCGTATTTCATCGACGGGTGACGAAGGTCGTCTAAGCAGTGTTAGTGGGTCAGCATGCTAGGAAGCAGCTGACTGAGGTGACTCGCGGGAACCGTCTTACGGAGGACCTTGAGTATGGTCAGCAAGGTGTGACGTGTATTCCCGGTTCCAACGGTACAGGCCAAGTCCTTTGACTTGAGGAACTGCTGAGTTTACCTGTGCATCAGGTCTGTATCTTAGATATGGTGAGAGATTGCCAAAATACTCTTGAGTAGTCATAAGCCATGTCTAGTGCAGCTCGGGTGTACAAAGTGACAGTAGTTTCCAAGAAAGGATCTGTCTCCTGTCAAAAAGGTATTGACAGTTGAGTCTCATGTATGCTCTGTGTCTTGTCCCTGAAATCTGTGGCCACCGTAACTGAACAGAAGGGAAAGGTTTCCCTTGTGGCGTTTAGTAAGGACAGACCGACACTTAGGTCCAAAATGGGTACCTGTATTTTTCGTGCCCTAGACCCTAAGTGATGAGATCAAAGATAGAAGGACAAGTGTACTGTTAGAGCCTAAATGTTCATCCCCGAATATTTCACCTAGTCTCTAGTGCCATGGACCGTTGCTAGATGGCCACCCATGGTAACGGGCGGATTCTAGGAATCCGACCAAGTCTAGCTGAATGGTGAACCTAAAGAGTCACATACTATCCACACACACTTAGTATTTAATTTGGAATTAAATATTGGAGTAAAGGAATGATTAAATTAGATTTAATCGGGTCCTATATTTTCTTGGAGAAATTAATTCCTTCTATTTGATAAAGGGAATTAAATTAATAAATAGGATTTATTAAAGGGTTGATTTAATGGGCTTAGAATAAATAATAATATTTATTTATTATATTATATTTATTCTTTTAGCCTTTTGGAATATTTAATGGGATTTAAATATTCCATTAAATTAAAATCAACGGTTGAGATGGAAAGGGGAGATGGAAGGCTAGGATTCGTTTGACTAGGTCAAACACTAGTTTGACTAGGACTTTGACTAGGTCAAAATCCTAGTCAAATTAGAGTTCTTAGAGTTGGAGTTTAAAGAGGATTAAACTCCTCCTGTATATAAACCTCTAGCCTCCAAACAATTGAGGGGTGATGATTCTTGAAAACACACACAACACACACTCTCCCCTTCTCCTACCTCTCGTCTGCCCCTCTCTCTTTCTCCAACAAGAAAATATTTTTTTCTTAGTTCTTTTGCTCTTGGAACATTAGAACTTAGATGAATCAATACCGTTAATTGATAACGAGTTGTTGATTCATCCACTCCAAAAAATATACACTTGTTCGTTGCTAGCACGACGTGCAAGATACGTGGGTGGATCGTGTGTCACGATTTGGAGGGTCACAAGAATGAGATCTTGGTGGAAAACGGGGAACAATAGCCGTTGAAGACGAAAACGACAACGGGTAGGTCTCGTTTTACTTTTTCGTCCCTCTTTAATTTTCAACTCTATGGCCTCCATGACTTCTTTACATGCTTTATGATCATGAGATACACCGAACGCCCGGGAACCTCAAGGGCACACCCTTTGAGCGTGTTCTTTTAAATTAAAAGCATGCTTTATTTTTCGTATGTTTATTTTTATCGCGCTTCCGCATTCGCGCAATTCCCGGGACGATCCACCGATTTGTTTCAGTGGTATCAGAGCCCGGTTCGGTGTATAGGCCTAGGGTTTATGTGCGTTATAAGCATGAAACGTGAAATTGGCATGTTTTTATTAAATCTTGATTTTGCTTGATTTTAAGCATGTCGATTTTATTGCTTTTGAATCGTGTGAATCTCTGAATGTTGGTGTTTTTTCTGTTTTTCTTGGGAAACGGGGTGGAAAATTGAACGGAAAACGAGAAACGACGCAGCATGAAACGAGGGCTGGCCGCGCGCAGCCGCACGCTGCCGGCAAGGGAGGCCTGCGCGCGCCCGCCCAGCCGGTCGCGCAGCGCGCAGCCAGGAAGGCTGCGCGCCTGCGAGTCCATGTGCGGACGGGCTCTGGGCAGCGCCGCTAGGCGCGCGCGCACGCAGACGGAGGAGTCTGCGCGCGCGCACCCGGCAGGCGTGCCCAGTGCGCGTCTGCGCGCGCGCAGGGGCGGCAGGCTGAGCCTGCTGCCTTGTGCGCGTGCCGGTGGGCCGCTGTCGGCGGCGGCGGCGGCTGCTGCTGCTAGGGTTTCAAAACCCTAGCACTGTTTTTTCTTTTATTTTATAATTATTTTCAGTTTTAATTTTGAATTAATTCTGAAAAATCATTTTTTGGTTCAATTATGCCTATTTTTCTAAAGACATTATTTTAGGAGTAAAATAAATTGAATTTGGAATCCCGGGGTTATTTTACTTAAAATAATGAGGAAAGGTTTTCCTAAGACAAGAAAATATTATTACCAATATTTGTGTTTTATTTTTTCACACGTTCTGCACATATTCATTTATTATTTTGGATATTTATGATTGGAAATCATATGTTGTTGGTAAATTGTAATTATATGATTGGATCATGTGATTATGTGTGGTTGATGGAAATGGATGATCGCGAGCCCTAGACCGGATGTATGGTTTATTTTCTGTTGGGCCTGTGTGCCTCTTTTACTGCTTTCTCCTCCTCTCTTTCTAGTTGCCTTGGAATAATAAGGCATTCTACCTCCCTCCTTATGTACTCCCCCCGGGTTTTCGCTGGGGTTTCTATTTTTAATATGTAATGAGAGTAGACTAGGAGTGAGGTTTCTATTTTTGTAATTGGTGGAGAAGAAGGAAGGACCACATGGAGAGCCCAGACGGGAGGCCCCTTGGAGTTTCCATGAAGTGAAGAAAGAGAAAAAGAGACCAAGGCCCATCAGCATGATGATTGGGTTACTATTAATGTAATAGTATAGGACCAACCCTAGATTGACCATAGATCCACTGCGGGCTCAGTGGGTCGCATAGGATTCGGGCTCGTGATCATCCAACAAGGGCGTTCTACGCTTTAATTTTGCATGTGGTTATGATGATGGATGAATGGGTTGTTTATTTATCGTATAACTGCTGTGGATGGTTTATTTACGCATTATGGATGTATGTGTAGATATTTATTTATTTGAGATCTCGGTCATTTCTTACTCTCACATTAGTTGGACCAATGTCAAAATATTAGACCCTAGACAAAGTGGACATGAACTCTAGGAGTTTGTCCATGCCTTCCAATCCATGGCATAGTGAGGAAGCTGCTTTGGGTCAATAGCGTGGTCTCACGAGTCGTGGCACGTTATTGTACTTAAAGGAAGCTGCATTATGTCATGAACGAAAAGCGGGCTGCTGCTACCTGTCTCACGAGTCATGGGGGTACCAGTGGGTCCGTGGCTCGGTCGATTGGGTTGGGTCTAACGCCCAATTAACATGATTCGCTTGGAGTCCTCAGGATCATGTGAAAGGGTGAGGCAATAATCTTGGGAATCTCGTGGAACGAGAATGGTATGGAATACCTCCCACAGGATCTTTTCCATGCGAATCGTAAAAGTGGGGTATGGGAAAAATTGCTGTGGATCCCAAGCCCACTTGGAAAGGATTTTTCGAAAATCACGTTTGAGAGTACCGTGTTTTCGTATAAATAGTGGGAGGATTAAATGACTAAAGTCCATGCATTTAATTATTTTATCAAACCACCGTCTTTTATTTTCTGCTGATCGCGCGCTGTTTTCTAAAATGTAGATTTTAAAATGTCTAAAAACCCACTTTCCACCATTTTTGAGACAAACAAATTCAATGGAACAAACTACAACGACTGGTTGCACAATCTCAGGATAGTCCTAGATTACGAGAACCAAGGCTACGTCATGGACGAGCCTCTCCCTAGGACCTTACCGGAAGGATCCACGCCAGAAGAACGTGAGACGTTCGAGACTTGGCATAAGGATAACCGGAAGGTCCGTAGCATCATACTTGCTTCGATGAGATTCAGAAGCAATATGAAAGGCTAGACGATGTCCCTTCCATTATGGCTCGCCTTAAGGATTGCTATGCAGTCCCTGACCGGCATACTAGGTATGTCGCGACCAAGGCGTTCTTTGGAACGAAAATGACAGAAGGATCCTCTGTACAAGAGCACGGGGTTAAAATGCTTACCCTGGTGGAAAAGCTCGAGGACCTAAAGGCAGGTCTCGATAATGAAACGTACATAGATGTGATCCTTCAGTCACTCCCACCCTCCTTTGACCATTTTATCGTCAACTACAACATGAACGCACTTGAGAAGGGCATTCATGAGTTGATCAATATGTTGGTGCAATACGAGGCAACGACTAAGAAGTCCACACCTTCGGTATTGTTTGGAGGTGCTTCGACTTCTAATACGAAAGGCAAGGGTGCCGGACGTTGGAAGAAGAACAAGGGGAAAGGAAATGCCGTCAAAGCAGCTACGAACACTAAGAGTGCTCCCATTGCCAAAGAGGGGAAAGGCAAAGGAAAGGGAAAGGTTGTCTCCAAGTAACAGTCGAAGGCATATGACATATGTATCAACTGCCGTGAGAAAGGGCATTGGAAGAGAGAGTGCCCCAAACTCTTCTCGAACCAAGGTATATATGTGATTGAGGTTAATATGGTCACTAGTTCTGCCTCTTGGGTATTAGATACCGGCTGTGGAGCTCACATTTGCAATGACTTGCAGGTGTTGAAAAGAAGCAGAAAACTGGGTAGCGGGGACATGATCCTGAAGCTTGGGAATGGCAAGGCCATCTCGGCAGAAGCAGTAGGATCCGCCACTCTAGTGATTAGTGATAGTATTAGCATAGATTTAGAGCAAGTTTATTTTGTACCCAGTATGATTAAAAACATCATTTCCATTCCATTGTTGGACAATAGTGGTTATGAGTTTAGAATCAATAAAAATTGCTTTTATTTGATGAGGTGTGGAATTGCTCATCTACTTGGTACATTGGATAACGGACTCTATATCTTGCAACAAACGAATTTCGTCCTCAATGCACAACACAAACGAAAATTAGATAATAACGGAAACGCACGTCCATGGCACGCTAGGCTAGGTCACATATCCCAAGATAGGATGAAAAGGTTGGTAGACTCAAAGAACCTAGAGGTTGGGGACTTGAGTGATCTACCAACTTGTGAGTCCTGTCTAAGAGGGAAAATGACCAAGAAGCCCTTTGTAGGACAAAGCAGGCTTGCCATAGGTCTGTTGGACTTGGTCCACACAGACGTATGTGGACCAGTAAGGACGCAGGCCCGAGGTGGGTTCTCCTACTTCATAACCTTCACCGATGATCATTCACGGTATGGTTATGTTTACCTGATGAGGTACAAGTCTGAAGCTCTTGTGAGGTTTAAAGAATTCAGACTTGAAGTGGAGAACCAAACCAACTGCAAAATTAAAATCCTACGGTCGGACCGAGGCGGTGAATACCTTAGTACGGAGTTCCTAGATTATCTAAAAGAACATGGTATAATATCAGAATGGACACCTCCAGGAACACCACAGTTAAATGGTGTCTCTGAAAGGAGGAATCGAACCCTGTTGGACATGGTTCGGTCCATGATGAGTTTTACCAAATTGCCCTTATCGTTTTGGGGCTATGCACTAGAAACGGTGGCCAAATTATTGAATTTAGCGCCTACTAGTGCATTGACCCGAACGCCATATGAGATATGGCACGGCAAGCCTGCATCCTACAACTACTTGAAAGTGTGGGGTAGCCCCACATACGTCAAGAGGTTAGTGGGAGATAAGTTAGAATCTAGGTCTAGCTTATGCAGGTTCGTTGGATACCCTAAATAAATTGCGGGTTATTACTTTTATGACCCCTTGGAACAAAAGGTATTTGTTTCAAGAAATGCAGTGTTCTTGGAGCAAGGCTTCCCGGAGGATATCCAACCTGATGATCTGATCCTTGAGGAATCAAGTGATGGAATCCAGCCATCAGAGGAGGCCACGGAACCCTCACTTAGAGGATTCAGGATAAACAGCCGAAGGGCTGACCAACCTCGAGAAGTCAAACATGCTAGGCATGAAGGACAGCCTCAGGAACAGCCAGTCCGGTTCCTGAACGCCGGCTCCGATACAGTCAGCGCCCACAGTCACCACTAACGTTCCCGTTCTCCGTAGGTCCACTAGAGAGTCCAGACCTCCAATGAGATATGGCTTTCTCGGTGCGACCGATCTTTTGGATAACGATCCTAAGACTTATGGAGAAGCGATGTCTGACATCGACTCCGGGAAATGGCTTGAGGCCATGAAAGCCGAAATGGACTCCATGAGCGAGAACCAAGTCTGGAGTCTTGTAGATCCACTGAAAGGTGTTAAGCCAGTCGGCTGTAAGTGGGTCTACAAGCGCAAACTTGGCGTTGATGGAGAAGTCACAACCTTTAAGGCTAGACTTGTAGCTAAGGGATACACTCAACGACCCGGGGTCGATTTTGAGGATACCTACTCGCCAGTAGCCATGGCTAAGTCCATTCGGGATTCTGGTCGCCATAGCAGCATGGTATGACTATGAGATATGGCAGATGGACGTGAAAACGGCCTTCCTCAACGGTTTCGTTGAAGAAGAGATCTATATGGATCAGCCGCAGGGTTTCACGGTCACTGGAGAAGAACAGAAAGTCTGTCGTCTCCAGAAGTTCATCTATGGCCTCAAACAAGCCTCTCGAAGTTGGAACATTCGCTTTGATGAAGTAATACGGGGTTATGACTTCATTAAAAACGAATCCGACCCTTGTGTATACAAGAAGGTCAGTGGGAGCTCAATAGTGTTCGTAGTGCTTTATGTGGATGACATTCTGCTCATTGGTAATGACGTTAGAATGTTAGGAAACAAAAAAGCATGGTTGTCAACCCAGTTCTCCATGAAGGACTTGGGTGAAGCCTCCTACATCCTAGGCATCCAGATTGTCAGGGACAGATCTAAAAGGATGTTAGGACTCACCCAAAACTCATATATGGAGAAAGTCCTAAAGAGATATCGAATGGACAACTCCAAACGAGGATTTCTTCCAATGAGGCATGGGATCAAGTTATCCAAGAAACAGTCCCCACAGACTGATGAGGAACTTGAAAGGATGAAGGTCCCCTATGCTTCTGCCGTAGGTAGCATACAATATGCAGTCCACTGCACTAGGCCTGACATTGCGTACGCTTTGAGCGTAACAAGCAGATATCAGTCCTGCGCAGGAGAGGCACATTGGAATGCTGTTAAGGGCATCCTTAAGTACCTAAGGAGGACTAAGGACATGTTCCTAGTCTATGGCAATGGAGAATTAATTCTGGAAGGCTTTAGCGACGCTAGCTTCCAGTCTGATGACGATGATGCCAAGTCTCAATCGGGGTACGTATTCAAACTCAATGGAGGAGTAGTAGCTTGGAAAAGTTCCAAGCAAGCAACCATTGCTGACTCCACCACAGAGGCTGAATACATAGCAGCTTCAGAAGCTGCTAAGGAAGCGGTTTGGATGAGAAACTACATCCAAGAGTTGGGTGTGGTGCCTAGCATCGCCGAGCCCGTTGTCATCTTCTGTGATAACAACGGTGCTATAGCGCAAGCAAAGGAACCGAGATCTCATCACCGTTCCAAACACATGCTTAGACGCTACCATCTTCTTAGAGAAATGGTAGGAAGAGGTGACGTCCGGATGGACCGAGTCAACTCGGCAGACAACACAGCAGACCCGCTGACAAAGCCTATGTCGCAGAGCGCTCATACGCAACATCTTGAGAAGATGGGGATTAAGCATATGGGCAATTGGCTTTAAAGGTCAAGTGGGAGATTGTTAGAATAGGTGACCATGTAAGCCAATTTTGGCAGGAATATGTAACCTATGTCTAGACAATTCTTTGGTATTTGATAAAAACATTTATGAATAAAGAAGTTAAAATTCATATGGCAATACTTTGTTTACGTTCACTTATCTGCATTTACATTTCTGTTCACTACGCAAACAAAGCCCACGGACTGAGAAACGATTTCGGGGACTGGGACTACGCTTGGAGGTAGGTCCATGAAATCAGTCTTACCGAATCAGTCCGGAAATCTCCAAGTCAAGGAATCCCGAAAATGGGTACCGGGATTCCCTTTGAGACTTGCACTAAGCATCTGCTGTCGTATTTCATCGACGGGTGACGAAGGTCGTCTAAGCAGTGTTAGTAGGTCAGCATGCTAAGAAGCAGCTGACTGAGGTGACTCGCTGGAACCGTCTTACGGAGGACCTTGAGTATGGTCAGCAAGGTGTGACGTGTATTCCCGGTTCCAACGGTACAGGCCAAGTCCTTTGACTTGAGGAACTGCTGAGTTTACCTGTGCATCAGGTCTGTATCTTAGATATGGTGAGAGATTGCCAAAATACTCTTGAGTAGTCATAAGCCATGTCTAGTGCAGCTCGGGTGTACAAAGTGACAGTAGTTTCCAAGAAAGGATCTGTCTCCTGTCAAAAAGGTATTGACAGTTGAGTCTCATGTATGCTCTGTGTCTTGTCCCTGAAATCTGTGGCCACAGTACTGAACAGAAGGGAAAGGTTTCCCTTGCGGCGTTTAGTAAGGACAGACCGACACTTAGGTCCAAAATGGGTACCTGCATTTTTCGTGCCCTAGACCCTAAGTGATGAGACCGAAGATAGAAGGACAAGTGTACTGTTAGAGCCTAAATGTTCATCCCCGAATATTTCACCTAGTCTCTAGTGCCATGGACCGTTGCTAGATGGCCACCATGGTAACGGGCGGATTCTAGGAATCCGACCAAGTCTAGCTGAATGGTGAACGTAAAGAGTCACACACTATCCACACACACTTAGTATTTAATTTGGAATTAAATATTGGAGTAAAGGAATGATTAAATTAGATTTAATCGGGTCCTATATTTTCTTGGAGAAATTAATTCCTTCTATTTGATAAAGGGAATTAAATTAATAAATATGATTTATTAAAGGGTTGATTTAATGGGCTTAGAATAAATAATAATATTTATTTATTATAATATATTATTCTTTTAGCCTTTTGGAATATTTAATGGGATTTAAATATTCCATTAAATTAAAATCAACGGTTGAGATGGAAAGGGGAGATGGAAGGCTAGGATTCGTTTGACTAGGTCAAACACTAGTTTGACTAGGACTTTGACTAGGTCAAAATCCTAGTCAAATTAGAGTTCTTAGAGTTGGAGTTTAAAGAGGATTAAACTCCTCCTCTATATAAACCTCTAGCCTCCAAACAATTGAGGGATGATGATTCTTGAAAACACACACAACACACACTTTCCCCTTCTCCTACCTCTCGTCCGCCCCTCTCTCTTTCTCCAACAAGAAAATATTTTTTTCTTAGTTCTTTTGTTCTTGGAACATTAGAACTTAGATGAATCAATACCGTTAATTGATAACGTGTTGTTGATTCATCCACTCCAAAAAATATACACTTGTTTGTTGCTAGCACGACTTGCAAGATACGTGGGTGGATCGTGTGTCACGATTTGGAGGGTCTCAAGAATGAGATCTTGGTGCAAAACGGGGAACAATGCGAGTAGCCGTTGAAGACGAAAACAACAACGGGTAGGTCTCGTTTTACTTTTTCGTCCCTCTTTAATTTTCAACTCTATGGCCTCCATGACTTCTTTACATGCTTTATGATCATGAGATACACCGAACGCCCGGGAACCTCAAGGGCACACCCCTTGAGCGTGTTCTTTTAAATTAAAAGCATGCTTTATTTTTCGTATGTTTATTTTTATCGCGCTTCCGCATTCGCGCAATTCCCGGGACGATCCACCGATTTGTTTCATGTAGGTATATTCATAATCATCAAGAACAATGCACACAATATTATTTTCTAGCAAAAAAGAAAGAATAATAAACTTTCTCTCCTCTAGCCTAGGATTGGCCACCCCTCTCCCTTCTCCTATCCCCTTGTTGCATCATTGATCTAGGATAAATTGAATAACAAAGCAAGATCAAAGAGGATACACTAATAGATAGGATCGGCCACCCCTCTCCCTTCTCCTATCCCCTTGTTGCATCATTGATCTAGGATAAATTGAATAACAAAGCAAGATCAAAGAGGATACACTAATAGATAGTGTAGTCCTTTTGATCCTTTCTTCCACAAGGTTCATTTTTCTCTAGCAAGAAAAATTATACCTTTCCCGGTATGGTGTGGACATCATTAGAGGGCTTCTACTCTTGAGGTCTAGTGAACGAGTTCATTTGGAAAAAGGAACAAAACTTGAAGCGGCCCTATGAAGAATACTACAAAGGTAATGGTTATTTTGTTGTATTTATTTTTGTACTAGTAATATTCTATATGCCTGATACTATATTTGATGAATGCACATCCTATATCGTATTTTAAATATCTCTCGTCTATTACACTTCCGCGGCGCTCCCTAGTGGATCCGCTCCCTTCACTTTGCTAGCAACAAGATGCATTAAGAACATTTCCAGATTGTGTTGCAAACCTTACTGGAAAAAGAATTTTACGCAAAATTCAGCAAATGTGAGTTTAGGCTCAAAAGTGTGGCATTCTTGGGGCGCGTTATATTTAATGAAGGAATATCTGGAGGCCTTATAAAAGTAGAGGCTATTGTGGACTTACATAGGCCAACCAATGTGACCGAGATCAAGAGCTTCCTAGGTTTGGCGGGATACTATCGATAATTTGTGGAAAGATTCTCAAGGACAACCTGACCCTTAAAGAAGTTGACTTCGAAGCGGGTAAAGTTTGAGTGGAACTAAGCATGTGATGATAGCTTCAATGAATTGAAGCAACGATTAGCTTCAGCCCGGGTGTTATTCTACCTACAGAAGCGGAAGGTTTTATTATCTATAGTGATGCATAGAAGAATGGGTTGTGATGTGTTTAATTAAAAAAGATAAGGTCACTGCATATGCGTCAGACAAGTGAAACCCTATGAGCATAATTACCCTACCCACGACCTAGAATTGGCAACTGACATTTTCACCCTAAAAATATGGCGGCACTACCTATACGAGGAGAAATGCGAAATATAAACGGACCATAAGCGCCTTAAGTACCTCTTTACCTAGAAAGATCTCAACATGCGATAGAGAAGATGGTTAGAACTCATAAAGGACTACGATCTAAGTATAAACTACTACCCCGGAAAGGCAAACCGAGTGGCTAATGCATTGAGTAGAAAAACACCTGGGTTCTCAGCACACATGTTAGTAAAACAACTCGAGTAATTGAATATAGAAGTTGTGGACCTTACAGAACGTATTCTGGCTATGCTAAAGGTCTAACCCTCTATACTAGATAGGATACACGCAACCCAATATTGCGGACATGGCACTAAGACCGAATCAAGCTCTAACTTCCATATAAAGGATGATGGAAGCCTGTATATGAGACATAGAGTATGCGTCCCTAGCATTACCGGCATTAGGAAATATTCTAAAATATCATTTAGGCCATGACCAATGCCCCAGTTGGTCCTATACATGTGACCCGCTATCAGGAACAGAATAGCAATAGCTAAATAATGGTGTGCAATGTCGCTCAACCATAGACCCCCAGTTACTGGATCTAATCCTCCAAGTCAGAAACAACTCCTAGTTTATATAGTATAGAAAAGGTAGACCTGCTATTCTATTCCTTCTTCTAGTCGGAATAGGCAGGTCGTTTAGCTCAGTTAACTCATAAGAACAAGGAGCTCCATAGCTGCCTAACATCTAGCTCAGAGCTTCCTAGCTAATTTAGCTGCTAGCTATATATCATGTTCGAATCTCATAAGTTGAGTCTCTCTGTACATCCTAGGAGCACAAAAATATATCAAAACTTAAGGGAAAACTTTTGGGTTGAATGGGATGAAAAGAGATGTCGCCTAATATGTTTCAAAATGCATAATGTGCCAGAATGTGGAAGCTAAGCACCAAAAACTTGCGGTTGGTTACAAATATTAGAAATCCCAAAGTGGGAAGTGGAACATGTTACTATGGATGTCATTGTAGGACTACCACGAACACGTCTTGGACACGATATAATTTGGGTGGTTGTAAATTATTTAACTAAATCAGCACACTTCATCCCTATCTGCACCACTTATACCATGGACAAGTTGGTTGGGGTCGACATAGACAATATGGTAAGCCTGCATAGTAATTGTTAGAATAGGTGACCATGTAGCCAATCTTGGTAGGCGAATTGTAACCTATGTCTGAACAATTTCGAGGTTTTAATAAATCATTAATGAATAAGAAGTGAAGTTCATTTGGTATTTACTTTGTTTGTGTTCACTTTATCTGCTTTATATAACTGTTCACTATGCAAACAAAGCCCACGGACTGAAAATGCATTTCGGGGACTGGGACTACGCTTGCAGGTAGGTCCATGAAATCAGTTCCGCCGAATCAGTCCGGAAATCTCCAAGTCAAGGAATCTCGAAAGTGGGTATCGAGATTCCCCTTGAGACTTGCACTAAGCATCTGCTGTCGTATTTCATCGACGGGTGATGAGGGTCGTCTAAGCAGTGTTAGTGGGTTAGCCTGCTAGGGAGCAGCTGACTGAGGTGACTCGCGGGAACCGTCTTACGGAGGACCTTGAGTAGGGTCAGTTAGGTATGACGTGTGTTCCCGGTTCCAACAGTACAGGTCAAATCCTTTGACTTGAGGAACTGTTGAGTTTACCTGTATATTAGGGTTGTATCTTAGATATGGTGAGAGATTGACAAGAAGTACTTGAGTAGTCATAAACCATGTCTAGTGCAGCTCCGGTGTACAAAGTGACAGTAGTTTCCAATAAAGGATCTGTCTCCTGTCAAAAGGTGTTGACAGTTGTGTCTCACAAATGCTCTGAGTCTAGTCCCTAAAATCTATGGCCACAGTAACTGAATAGAAGGGAAGGCATTTTCCGTGCCCTAGACCCTAAGTGGTGAGACCGTAGACGGAAGGATAGATGTACTGTAGAGCCTAAATGTTCATCCCCATATATTCACCTAGTCTCTCGTGCCACGGACCGTTGCTAGATGGCCACCCATGGTAATGGGCGGATTCTAGGAATCCAACCAAGTCTAGCTGAAGGTGAACCTAAAGAGTCACACACAATCCGCACACATAAAAGTATTTAAGTTAGAATTAAATATTTGGAGAAATGGAGCGATTAAATTGGATTTAATCGGGTCCTTATTTTATTGGGAAGAATTAATTCCTTTTATTAGATAAAAAGGATTTATCTAATAAATTAGATTTATTAGAAAATTAATTTAATGGGCTTGGAATAAATATTTTATATTTAATATATATATTTATTGCCTTTGGAATATTTAATAGAATTTTAATATTCCATCAAATTAAATTAATGATTGAGATTAAAAGGGAGAGATCTATGGCTAATATTGGTTTGACCAAAAGAAGCTAGTTTTGACTAGGATTTCACTAGGTCAAATCCTAGTTGTGGAGGAGTCTTCAAAGTGTAGGAGATTGAAGAGGAAAAGGATTCCTCTTCTATAAATACTCCTTAGCACACACATTGAAGAAGATGATGAATCTTGAAACACACATACACACACACTCGTCCTCTCCTCTCCCTCCTCTCGACCGCCTCTCTCTCCTCTTCCAAGAAAATTGTTTTCTTGTTCTTTTGTTTTTTAACAATTGAACAAAGGAGGATTGATCTCGTTAAACTAATAACGTTTGATCGATCCGTCCTCTCCTAAAAAATACTTTTTCTTTCGCTAGCACGAAGTTCAAGATACGTGGGCGGATTGCGTGTCACGAATTAGAGGGTCTCCTATACGAGATCTTGGAGCAAATTGGGGAACAACGTGAGTGCCGGTTAGAAGAGGAAAACGACGAATCGGTAGGCTTCCGTTTACGTTTTTCGTCCTCTTTTATTTTAGAATCCTATGGCCTCCATGATTCTTGTGTATGTTTTTATTCATGAGATACACTGAACATCCGGGAGTTTCAAGGACACACCCCTTGAACGAGTTTATTTTAAAATATGTTATGCATGTTTAAAATTTTATAATTTAAATTATACCGCGCTTCCGCATTCGCGCTACTCCCGGGACGATCCACACGCCTACCCAAGGTTTTCAGTAATCTAGTGAGCATAGTGTCAAATTGGGATCCTCGATTCAACATGAGGTTACGGAAAAGTTTTCGACAAGAAATGGGGTTAGAGGTGCAACTTAGTAAAGCTTATCACCCCCAAACAGACGGGTAATCGAAAATGATAATTCAAACTTTAGAGGACATGCTCAGAGCATGTGTGCTTGACTTCAAGGAGAGTTAAAGCGATTATCTGATATTAAGAGAGTTTTTATACAATAACAATTATCATAGCAGTATTGACGTGGCCCCGCACGAAGTGTTATATGGGAGGAGGTGTAGATCGCCATTGTGCTGGAATGAAGTAGGCAAAAAGGTGATGACAGGGTCGGAGCTAGTGCAAGTGAATGGTGGAGAAGGTCGCGACCATTAGGCAAAGGCTTAAGGAGGCCTAAGATCGACAAAAGAGTTGGGCAGATGTAAAGAGAAGGCCGCTAGACTTCCACCCCGGAGATAAGGTGTACCTTAAAATTGTTCCAACGCAAAAGGTAGTACGTTTCGGTAGGAGTGGGAAGTTAAACCCTCGATATGTGGGACCATATGACATACTGGAAAGAGTAGGAGAAGTGGCTTTTGGGTAGTCTTACCCCCACAGCTAGCAAGAATTCATAATGTGTTCCACATGTCACAATTAAGAAAATATATACCAGATTCGACACATGTACTGAAACCAAAACCTCTCACTGTAAAAGAAAACTTGATCTATGAGGAGTTTTCGATTAGAATTCTCGACAAAACGGATCAAGTATTTCGAACTAGGGCTATACCATACGTCAAAGTGCAGTGGTCTAACCATACCGAACGGGAAGCTACATGGGAGATGGAGAACTCTATGTGTGATAAGTACCCTCACCTCTTCAATAGTCGAGTTACGTTCAGTTTCGAGGATAAAACTCTTTATAAGGGGTGGAGAATGTAAAGGCTCAACTAAAATATTATGGCCATGCAATTAAGATCATTTTATTATTATCCTTATTATTACTAATATTACTCCTTTTTACTTCTATTTTTGAGATTATATATTACCCTTCTAGAAAGAGGATTTTGATTGATTTTTTGAGAGTTTCGAGTGTAACAAAGCCCTAAAGTACATCTATATGTCAACCACTGTTCAAGAACCTAGTATTTCCCACATATTCAAACTCTCAAACCCTATTTCTGAACAGCACCTCTCATAGGCGGGATTTATCAAATGCTTCATCTTTCATCTCTACCTAAGGCTTGACTAAAGAAATCTTGTTGATTCTAGGTGTCCCGGTGATAGAAGTAAATGATGAGGGAACTGAAGCACCGAATGACTCCAAGAACGAGGTATAATTACATTTCAATTAGTAGTTTTAGTAGTATTTACATTGGGCATTGTTCTATGAATCATATCGATAATTATGGGTAATTCATGTTATCTTGATGAACTAGTACGTAACAATGTCGTAGCAAAGGATTATGATCTCGATAGGTGTTAAAAGGAAAAAGTGTGATTAGGATTCTTGCAGCTATAGAAAATTGAGAATAGAATTGTTGAATTTTCGCACGGTTGGGCACTGATGATTACATATGGGAATCAGAATCAGAGGTGCATAAGTTAATTGGAGCTCATGCATATGTATATTGTATTATACAATGTGTTGTTGTAGTTAGTTAGGCCCAGTAGTTAATTAAGATTAGGAGATTTGTGTCTGGATGCGTGTATATATAATATACATTAGCTTAGTGATGGGAATTTGCTTCGTTTTAATAGAGTGAAATCAGGTCTTTATGATATACAAAATTATAAGTATACTATAGTACATCTAAGTTAATGTTAGAGATTTAATTAAGTTTAGTAGATGGAGGTAGTGTACGTGATTTGGATTAATGGGTTAAATTAACTTCTTTTAGGATTTGATTACGTTGGATCAAGTGGTGAGTTGAACGAGTGTGAATCAAAATATTATGGTAAGTGTTATCTTCCCTCTTGAGGATGTTGCCTTCAAGATTTTCTGATTGCGATTTAGAGCAAAATATGATGAGAGCATATGATATTTCACAATTTCCAAAAATTTAGATACATGTTATAGGACTTTCTGTCAAATATTGTTGCAAGCACATTGTTAGTCTTGAAATTTGAAAGTCATTACGTTGTGTCAATTATGCTATTGTATGTTTCTTTTCCTTTTTACCTCTGAAACAGAAACATGTGTGGCAAATGTTATGTTATTTTTATTAAGTAAATAAAAAGCATGCTCGAGTTCATCGATAGATAGACAGAACATGCTCAACTATTAAAGAAATCACTGTTAACTGGGAAAACTAGATTTGTCCTGAACCCTCTCAGTTGGGGTTAAAAAACTGAGAACTTTTATCTGACCCTCTCAGTTAGGGTTATAAATTGAGAACCTATGTCTGACCCTCTCAGTTGGGGTTAAAACTGAGACTATGTTATGACCCTCTCAGTTGGGGTTACAAGTTGAGGCTTGGACAATGGGTTATATTACAGTCATAAATAGGTAAGAGGTTTGTTATGTTGCTAATGAATGAGAGCATGCCTACTTAATTAAAATGATCGATTTACGAAAACACTTGCACTAGTCTATTAAGATTGTCGATGTCGCACACGATATCTCGTATGCTTTTACTTCGATTGAAAAGTTTATAGTTCTCATTATTCCAGCAAATGCTTTGAAATATTACATTTTCCTCATTTCTTCATTTGGGTTTAAGTTATGATTACTGGTTGGCAATTGATAGTAATGTAATATCTATGTGTTGTATTCACATTCGTTAAGAGGTAGGAACTGCTTATTGGGCAACTAGTCGCTCATACCGCTTACCATACCCTGCAGAATAGGTGTATGAGGAGTGTGAGGAGGAATTGTATTGGGGTTGATAGCTAGTCTAGGAATGCTCACGTGGCGTAAGATAATAAGTTCTATGGACAAATTCTTTTGGAATTACTTCTTCTTTGTTTAGTCGTTAGGACATGATGTTAGAGTTAGTATGCTTTGGGATTTTATTTCTTAAGTATGAGTATTATTGAGTTTGAACTCATTGTTCGGTGATGAGGGCTTTGTGCTACTAAGGTTATGGACTTGGTGGCATAGTTGTGTTATGACCCTGATTTGGGGCGTGACAACTTATACTGAGTATAGATTCCTTGAAAATCCTAAGTTATTCCTAATAAGCTTCCTAAAACCTTGTGCTCTCAAGGACAAAAGAGCCTTACCAAATTTTCTTCTCTCTTGTATTTTTGGATGGCTCAATTTGGCATCATAATCACCATGTTTGCTGCCAAAATTTATGGACATTATCCTGTTAAATGCCTTTTCTCTTTGCAGAACCTGTATCTCATTACCACAGTTAGTATTAAAAATCAACATATTTTTGTGGTTATCTTGTATATATTTTGCAAAAGTCTGGATAAAATTGTTACCTAGCAAAATATCTACTTCTGCATCATGAAAGTAAATCATCGGCAGTTTTACCTTAAACCAAGGTTTTCTAAATGTTCCTCTATGTTGGAATAGGTGATCAGAAAGTCAATGTGGTTGGCTGTTCTGGAAACCATTCGCCTATCTTTGATTAAAAGTAATGTTACGTCGATAAATATAGTAAGGATTCATTGTAGGCAAGATCAAGTTTATTGTGCTTACTGCTCACATCGAACGATGTTTCGATGTTACAACAAACGCCCATATATCGAATGGTTATGTCTGGGGTTAGGCTTCGCAGCTATGAGACCAACTCCTAAGGGCCGGTCTGAAATATTCCAAGTTGAACATATCGAGAAGGGCATCGAGTGTCCTATAGAGACTTGCACTAAGTATTGCAGCCGTGTTTCATCGGTAGGAGACATAGGTTGTCTGTGCAATTTTAGTGGGTTGGTTGGCAAGGTGGTTGACTGACTGAACTGACTCGTGGAAATCGTAATATGGAAGCCACATGGGCTTGGTCGGTATGACTAGTATTCTTGATTCTGGTAGTATGGGATTAGTCCTCGAACATGAGGAATCACAACAGTCGCTTGCGTACAAAGGTTGTATCTTGGATTTGACGACCGGTGATTGTGTCGTGAAATATGGTCTGAGTACATAGTGAGGACAGTGGATTCCAAGAAAGAAACTGTCCCTTGTCTAAGAATATGACAGTAAGTTCTCCTATGTGCTCTGAGAACTTTTGGACTCTCGAAGTCTATGGCCATAGCAGTTGATCAAGTGGTAAAGGATTTCCTACGACGATCAAAGAGTTAAACCGATCTCGAGTATGAAGCATAGTTGTCTAGTCAAGGATGTGAACTAACTCCAATTCCATGCCATAGATTAAGGCTGGGCCACAGGTGATAATAGGACCGTACCTGTATGTAACTCAGAGCTAAATGTTCATGCCATTTATTCACCTAGTCTTATAATGTCATGGACCGTTGCTAGAGACCACCTATTGTAACGGACTACTTTGGTTATGGGATAATCGGGAGTAGGTCCAAGTCTAGCTGAGGGTGAACCTAAAGAGTTACACACAATTCACTGGATGTGAAAGGAATTAATTTGGAATTAATTCTGGGAGAAGGTTTAATTTAATGGATTAAATTAACTTCTTGGAGATATTGAGATGAATGGCAAAGATTCATCCTGAAAGAATCGGGTATGGCCAGAGAACGCAACGGAAGCGAAAAACGTAAATTAAGGCATAAATTAAAACGAGTTCAAAGGGGTGTTCCCTTTGAAGTTCCCGGGCTTTTGGTGTCTGTAAAAGCATAAATAAAGAAGGAAAAGATGTTGGACATGTGGCTAAAGGATTAAAAATAAATTATACATGTAACGTAAATGGAAACCAACCTTTATTCGATATACATACATCCGGTACTAGTGTTGTTCCCTTTTCGTTTCTCCTTCCATTCACTTGAGGATCCAAATTAGAATCCCTCTAATAATTCCACACCACGCTATGAAAAAGTGTATCCCCTAATCTATTACTAGATAGAAGTAGAGAAGAAGAAGAAGAAACAATCCAAAACAGCACTGTTGTTTAGTGCCTTAGGAATACTTTTAAGTTCAACATTTCCAAAAGGTATGAACCAAAAGGAGATTATTTTAGAGATTTTTGGGAAGTATTTCATGGAAAATTCTTGCAAATGCATGCTATACAAGTTATGTGAGTAGTTTTGTGTATGTAGAATTATTGAATTCAAAATTCAACTTTTATAGTTAACTTCCAAAGCAACCTACACACACACATCACTATCTACATAACCATGCACCTTTTATCAAATAAACCATCTACCAAACCATATAAAGGCTGGTCACATGTGCCTCACATGTGGAGGATTTTAATTCTGCCTTCACTTGCTATAAATTGTATTTTTCCATGGACTAGGACTACTAGTCTTGGACTTTTATTTAATCTAATTAAATTAAGTTCAAACAAAGTCCATTGGGCATTAATTAATCCAATTAATCTCAATTCAATTGAAGCCCATAAATTTATTTAATCCAACTAAATAAACATAAGTCCAAACTCTAATTAATTGATTCAATCAATTAATTAATCCAAACTCGATAAATTAATACAATTAATTTAAAGGTTCTACGTCCAAAAACTAACTAAATTAATTAATTCTTGGACTATCCATCAAATGGATTTCCCAATAAATGATCCAATCATTTATTTTTCTCCTTGAATTAATTTAATCCAATTAAATTAATTCGCTTCTTCTAGAATTAATTCTAAATTAATTCTACCAATTCCATAGTGATTTGTGTGTGACTCTTTAGGCTCACCCTCAGCTAGACTTGGGCTTGTGTCCAACACAATTGGTCAATTAAATCTAATTTAATTAATTATTTTCCAATTAACCATTAACCAAAAAACGCCCGTCACCATGAGTGGCTATCTAGCAACGGTCCATGGCACTAAAGACTAGGTGAATATTGGCGTGAAAATTTAGGCTCCCGAGTTCTATACGAGTATGGTCCTTCCATCATCTGTCTCCCGGTCTAAGTCTAGGGCATGGAATTGGGTGTCAATTCCCATCCTCGACTAGACAACTATGCTTAATAACTCGAGACATGTTTGCTCTATTGATCGACGTAGGAAACTATTCCCTACTCGACCAATCACTGTGGCCACAACTTAAAGAGCTTAAACTCTCTTAGAGTGCATAAGAGACTCGACTGTCATATACTAATAGGTGACAGATCTTATCTTGGAATCCACCGTTCTCAATACATACTCTAATTGCACTTGATAAGGCTTATAATGAACGTATCCCAGATACAGACATTTCTTGTCAGATCCCAGATACAACCATCATATGCATGCGACTGCCATGATTCCTCAAGTCCGAGGACTAATCTCGTACTATCGGAGCTGAAAATTCCAGTCATACTGAGCAAGCCTCCAAGACTTCCATATGACGATTCCCGCAAGTCAGTTCAGTTAGCTAACACCTTTGTTAACTAACCCACTAATATTGCATAGACGTCCAATGCCTGTCGTCGATGAAACACGACACTCATCCAATGAATACAATTCTTAGTGCAAGTCTCTATAGGAACCTCGATGCCCTTTCTCGAGGTCCTACCCTCAGAAGTTGGTTTCATATCTGCCATCTAATACGCAACCCAACTCATGGGGTTATCCAATTGGTCTGTGGGCACTTGTTGTGACGGTAAAACGCCGTTTACGTAATCAGTAAGCACAACAAACATATAGTGAAAAATCTTGATTTTTCTGAAATTGGTATTTTTGTTGTTTAGAAATATGTGCAGAAAAGAAAGATAAAAAAAGAGGATTTTTTAGACAAGACAGCAGCAACTGGTGGCTGGTGCCAGGCAGGCTACGTGGCACGCAGCGTGCAGGCGCAAGTCGCGTGCGCACAGCATGCAACAGGGTCACGCGCAGCGAGCAGGCAGTGGTACCGGCGCGCGCACGCGCTTGGTGGCGTTGCATTGTTGGCCGCGCTGTGTTTTGGTTTTTTGATTTTTTTTTCCTGAAAATAATTTTTTTTGGAGTTTCTGCATATTTTCTTGAACTAATTAATTTAGGATATTTTAATTTTAGTTGAGATTGATTATTTCCTAAAACTAGTTCTACTAAATTAATTAAGGAAGAGGTTTTCTAGCAAGAATTATTTTGCAAGAGGTTGCACTAATATCCAATTTTGTGTGTGAAATTTTGCATATATTTTCCGCATATGTACATATTATACATGGAATGTGTATTTATGCTATGTGCATTAATTGAATTAACGATAGATGATCACGATGCCCTTGGACCGCATGTATGGTTTTAATTTATTTATTGGGTTGGGGCCTTCGTTCCTCTTGCATCTTCTTACCTCTCTTGTTTTTAGCCTTGGAATAATAAGGCTTGGTTTCTCCCTCCTAATGTACTCTCCTGAAATGCTGATTAGGGTTTCCATTTTTTATGATGTAATGGCTGTAGATTAGGAATGAGGTTTAATGTTTGGTAAATTAATGTAAGAAAGCAGGCCTGAGGCAATGGAGGCCCATGGAGGAGGCCATCGTGAAAGTCTGGATCTGCTCAGGAGACACGCGGCGGAAGCGTGGAAACTTTAAAAATTAAAAGCGATATAACGAAATTAAAGGCAATATTAAATCCGGATCAAGGGGTGTTTCCTTGATTTCTCCCGGGCGTTTGGTGTATCTCATGCCTAAAATAAAACAATAATATGGAAGGCCATATAATTCGAGATGCAAGAATATTAACAAGAACACTTACCCTTGTAGAATTCTTCACTGGCAACACGCGATGTTCTGGATCCACGCCTCTAAGACCTCAACGTAGAGATCCTCCAAAGTCGTCCTCACAATTCGTTGGAATGCCACGCCTGTCGTGCTAGCAAGAAGACGTAGGGGGCAGAGACATCAACACGACCCTATGAATTAACACGGTCGATGTCCCGTTGTTCTTCCTTGATCTAACCAAGAAGAACAAAGAGTTTCTTGCAGAGGAAGAGAGTAGGGTGGACGAGATAGATGGAGAAGAGGGAAGGCCGCCGGCATGGAATGTTCTGTAGAGATTAGTGTGTGTATGTGTGTGTTAGTAGGTATTTGTAAGTAACTAGGTTACTTAACCTACATGAACTCCTTCAAAGGTGGCACACAATACACATACTCTAGAAGTTGACCTAGTCCAAACTACTCTAGGACTAATCTCGGTCATCCATTTTGATTCTCCAAGATCAAATCTTGTATGTTCATCTTTCTTGGGCTTTATGGACCGGACCTATTTAAATCTAATTTAAAAGTTCAAAGGTCCAATGGACTCTATATTAAATCCAATTTAATATTTAAGCCCAACATAAAATCCACCCTTTTAATCCAATTAAAAGGAGAAGCCCAATCTCATTAATTCATAAATTCAATTTATGAATCACGCCAAATAAATTAATTCAATTAATTTAAAGGCTCAAAATTCAAAATTAATTAATCCAATTAATTAATTTTTGAGAAAATCCAACTCGTGGATTTTTTATATAAATGATCCAATCATTTATTCGTTCCAATAAATTAATTTAATCTAATTAAATTAATCTCTACCTTCTGAAATTAATTCTAAATTAATTTCGTCATGCTCTAGTGAATCGAGTGTGACTCTTTAGGCTCACCCTCAGCTAGACTTGGGCGTGTGTTCCTCAAGACAATTACTTTCGATTATCCCATAACCAGAATCGCCCGTTACCATGGGTGGTCGTCTAGCAACGGTCCATGACACTAAAGACTAGGTGAATATGTAGCATGAACATTTAGGCCCGAATGTTCATACAGGTATGGTCTTCTTATCGACCGTCTCCCGGCCTTAGTCTAGAACATGGATTGGGTGTCGGTTCCCATCCTTGAGTAGGCATCTATGCTTCAAACTTGAGATAGGTTTAACTCTATGATCAGTGTAGGAAATCCTTTTTCACTTAATCAAATGCTATGGCCAGAGACTTTAAGCATCTAAACCATCTGAGGGTGCATAGGAGATCTCACTGTCACAATCGTGAAAGGGGACATATTCTATCTTGGAATCCATCGTCCTGACTACATACTCCGACTGCACTGTACAAGGCTTATGATGATCATACCTCATGATATAGTCACCGGTTGCAAGATCCTAGATACAGGCTTGGTATGTAAGCGACTCTCGTAATTCCTTAAGTCCGAGGACTAATCTCGTACTATCAGAATCCAGAATACCAGTCATACCGACCAAGCCCATGGGGCTTCCATATGACGAGTCCCGCGAGTAACCTCAATCAACCGACAGTCTGCCAGCCAACCCTCTAAGATCGCATGGACGATCTACATCTCCCGCCGATGAAACTCGGTTGCGATCCTTAGTGCGTGTCTTTCTCGGACCCTCGATACCCAATCTCGAAGTCCTCGACTTGGAGTGTTTTAGATCGATCCATAGAAGTTGGTTTCATGACCGTCAATCTATGCGCAGTCCAACTTCTTGGATTCACATGTTCGGTTTGTGGGCGTTTTGTTGTGACATCGAAACCCCATTCAATGCTAGAAGTAAGCACAATAAACTCATTGTTGCCATCAATGAATCCTTACTACATTCATCAACATAATATTACTTATGAACAAAGATTGACGAATAGTTCCCAGAACAACCAACCTCATTGACTTTCTGGTCACCTATTTCAACAATCTCCCACTTGACCATAAAGTCAATTACCCACCTTGCTCAGAACCTTCTAAACATGAGTAATCTATGATACCGATTGAGGTCTTGTGAGTTTGCTATATTTTTTTCCGAAGTAATACAGTCCAGCCGTGTTACCACTTCCTACCATCACTATCTGCTGATGGTGGTTGTCTAAGAATTTTCTACGGATCCTGTGATGAGATCTCGGGCCATAATTTTTGCCATAGCCAATTTTGTCCGCCACCTAGGCGACTACTGGCTTGGCCGTGCTACGCACCACGTCCATCCTATGGATGTGGTTTTCATCCATAACCACTATCCAATGCAATCGACTTTCATGATAAAGCCCCTATGGTATCTTGCTTGAAAAACCCTTTCAAGCGACCACACCCATCATTAAGTCCAACTGTGCATACTTTTGAGACTAACCGTTTACACAACGTTCTGGAAGCTAGTATCGCTTTAGCCTTCCAGAACAACTCTCCACAACTGGTGCATCAAGAACACATCTTTAGTCCTTATTCAAGTACTAAGGATTGTTCTTGATTGTTGTCTTCTGCCCCTCAGTACATTCCCCATTCCTGTTGTGTCATGCTCAAAGCACACTTAACATTATATCCCATTCACCGATCTCATGTTTATCTAGGGCCAAGTGGGGATGCTAAACGTCTAACATTAGATGGCCATGTGGGGATGCTAAACGTCTAACCTTCTCATCAGTCTGTCGTGACTAAATCTTGAATGGCTTA
The DNA here is from genome assembly GCA_034509735.1 of Sesamum alatum. Classification (NCBI taxonomy): domain Eukaryota; kingdom Viridiplantae; phylum Streptophyta; class Magnoliopsida; order Lamiales; family Pedaliaceae; genus Sesamum; species Sesamum alatum. The sequence goes on along the minus strand of JACGWO010000005.1, from coordinate 17,348,647 downwards.
ACGCTTTATCCATAGCATCTAAGCTCTCTCATCCGTCTTACCACGATCGAGTCTTGAACAAACTTATCCCTCTACATATCTGAGCTTTCTCATCAGTCTATCATGACTAAGTTTTGAACAGCTTAATTCACGATATATATATATGTGTGGGAACCCATTATAAGTATTTTGGAGAATTTCATGAGCTACAGTTTTGTTTTAGTGTTTCCTAATGTCTCAAATAAAAGAATCGGATACGGCCCGGGAACGCAACGGAAGCGTAAAAACGTAAATTTAAGACATAATTTAAACCGGATTCAAAGGGGTGTTCCCTTTGAAGTTCCCGGGCGTTCGGTGTTTGTCAAAGCATAAACAACAAAATAAAACATGCTAGACATGTGGCTTAAAAGGAGAAGAAGAAAGTTATACAAAAATGTAAAAAGGAAACCAACCTTTGTTCGTTTATGTAGAACGGGTTCGTGCGTTGTTCCTTTCTTTTCTTTCTTCGTTCGTCCACTTGAAAGCTCAACGTAGAACACCTCTAATGCGTTCCACACCACACTATGGATTTATTTCTACTCTATTGCTAGATAGAAATTAGAAACAAAGAAGAAGAAACAATTCTAAGGAAAGCACTATCGATTAGTGTACCTTGGAATGTTTTTGTTCAATCTTCTCTAAGAAGTATGAACACTAAAAGAGAGAATTTTCAGAGAGTATTTGGCTAAAAACTCCAGCAAAAAGTGAAGCAAGTCAAATGAATTGTGTCTAGCAAAGTAGTTTTGTGTATGTAGAATGTAGTGTTCAAAAACCACCTACATAAGTAACCTCCAAGGCAACTTCCACATACACACACTTCTAGCACATCCACTACACATGATAGTAAGAGAAAACCACCCACAAATCAGCAAATTTTCGTGCTCATCATGTTCATATGTGGAAGAGTTGAAACTCCTCCTTAACTAGCTTCAACTTGCACGAAAAAATGGACTTAGACCTTCATGGTTTTTGGACTTGTATTTAATCAAATTAAATAAAGTCCAAACATGTATCCATTGGGCATTAATTAAACTAATTAATTTCAATCCAATTGAATCCCAATTATTTATTTAATCCAATTAAATAAACATAAGTCCAAATTAAGAATAATTGATCCAATCAACTATTCTAACCAAAACCCAATAAATTAATCCAATTAATTTAAAGGTCCTTAGTCCAAAAAATTAACTAATCCAATTAATTAATTCTTGGACCATCCATCAAATGGATTTCTAAATAAATGATCCAATCATTTATTTTCTCTCTTGAATAAATTTAATCCGATTAAATTTATTCGCTTCTTCTAGAATTAATTCCAAATTAACTCCGCCAAATCCAAAGTGATTTGTGTGTGACTCATTAGGTTCACCCTCAGCTAGACTTGGGCTTGTGTCCAACACAATTGATCAATTAAATCCAATTTAATTAATTGTTTTTCCGATTAACCATTAATCAGAAAAACGCCCGTCACCATGGGTGGCCGTCTAGCAACGGTCCATGGCACTAGAGACTAGGTGAATATTGGCGTGAACATTTAGGCTCCCGAGTTCCATACGAGTACGGTCCTTCCATCATCCGTCTCCCGGTCTAAGTCTAGGGTATGGAATTGGGCGTCGGTTCCCATTCTGGACTAGACAACTATACTCAGTAACTCGAGGCACGTTTACTCTATCGATCGACGTAGGAAACGATTCCCTACTCGACCAATCGCTGTGGCCACAGACTTATAAGAGTTTAAACTGTCTCAGAGCGCATAGGAGACTCGACTGTCATATACTGACAGGTGACGGATCCTATCTTGGAATCCATCGTCCTCAATACATATTCCGACTGCACTGTATAAGGCTTATGATGAACGTATCCCAGATACTGACATCTCTTGCCAGATGCTAGATACAGCCATCATATGCATGTGACTGCCATGATTCCTCAAGTCCGAGGACTAATCTCGTACTATCGGAGCCGGGAATACCAGTCATACCGACCAAGCCTCCAAGGCTTCCATATGACGATTCCCGTGAGTCAGTTCAGTCAGTTGACATCCTTGTTAACTAACCCACTAATATTGCATAGACGTCCAACGTCTGTCGCCGATGAAACACGGCACTCATCTAATGAATGCAATCATTAGTGCAAGTCTGTATAGGACTCTTGATGCCCTGTCTCAAGGTCCTCGACTTGGAACGTTTCAGACCTAACCCTTAGAAGTTAGTTTCATAGCTGCCATCCAATGCGCAGCCCAACTACATGGGTTGTTCGTTTGTCCTGTGGGCTTTGTTGTGATGTTAAATGGAATAAACATAAATAGCGAGCACAACAAATGGAACTGCCAAACATGAATGCTCACTTTATTCATATAAGAATATTACAATTACAATGACATTGTCAGAAATAGAATACATCAAGACCAATCTAATTAGCTTTCCGGTCACCCTATTCTAACATCAAATTCATCCACGATGAACGAGACATTACACACTTAAACACTTGGAACACAATCTTCACACCCACTGATCACCTACGTTCGTACTCCGTATGAGCTTGTCGAAATGATTCCAGTTATGCGAAGTTTCAAACCTTGTTTGAATTTCTTCCTAGCAAATTTCATGACTCATTGCCATAAATCCGACCGCGATGTTCAACATTATTCTCCACACGTCGTTTGGATCACCATCTAACTTGACCGAACTAACCCAGAATCACCTGTACCTCTACGATATTTGGGTCACGTCCTCAAAAGGACTAAAATGTGATCAGCAAAGTAAAAACATGAGCACAAGTAACGTTTGCATTATTTTACCATAAACTTGTATAAATGAGACACTTAGTCTTATTTGACTCCCACTAGACCCTTGACCTACTCAAGGACTTTGGCGAGACATAGGCTTGCCAAACCATGGCACAATGGTTCGTGGCTCCTAGAAAACTGCCACATTCCTCACGTTGGCAGTTTTTTGAGTCCACATCTACTCGGGCTAAGGTATGGTGAAACTTCGATCAACCTTTATCCAACGAGGCTTGATCGCTCCCTTTATTAGAGACCATCATACGTGGCCTTTATAGAAAGCTTTTCATTGAGAATCTCATTCTCAACTGAATGCTCAAGAACTCCCACTAAATACACGACCTTTTCGATTCAATCAAAATAAGTTTAATATTGCGACCATTTTTGGTTCACCACCTCAAGTCAAAATTCTCAAACCTCAAATGAGACCTTTAGACTTGTGAACCCCCTTATGGTCTTGTGGATTCAGTAACTTACAGTTGTCTCACTAGATCCCATCCAATAGACTATTTATCAAGCCCACTTTGTCCAACAAAGAGCTTTCGAACTTTTCCTTCTTCAGAAAAGATTCGCAAGCATAGTTAATTTGAATCGTCTATTGCTAAATTCCTCGAATCTTCTAACTTGTTTATCCTTAATAAGAGGAAACCGTCCTAGCCTTTTACGAAAGCCAAATCTGTAAGTTGAACTTGATTAGTCCATTTTGATCATTTAATTTTTGAGTATTCATAAACCTTTTGAGACAGTTTTGGGCAGTTATGCATAACCATTATCAAAACATCATTCAATGTCAAATGAAACAACTTTATTGATCAAAAACTATATGAAAAACTTCTGTCCAGCAAAAGAAACATACTTTTGATCATGCTAGGTTGCATAATTGCTACGATAAACTATCCTAATATGATCACAGTCTCAAGCTTAACTAGTCTCTAGACTATACAGCAACACCTTGCCATCGTTGAATGCTAAAACTGTCTTGGTCTTCTACTCTTTGCCACCACCTGCAAACCATTCACAGATTAGGCCGGTATCTAATAACAAAGGGTAGAGAGATCATGTAAATACTCAATTTCAAATTTTACCTTCATTGGAGAGCAGTTGAGGACACTCCCTCTTCCAATGGCTCTCTTTATGGCAGTGAATGCATATGTTCTTAGGAATCTTTGAACTTGACCGCTGAACCCTTTTCCTCTTTCCTTTACCTCTGCCTTGTGGTGTAACAAGAACAACACTTGAACTACTAGCAGCAGCTGATGTCACCTCAGCCTTCTTCCTCTTTTGGCATCTGGCACCCTTGCCTTTCGCTTTACAGGTTGAAGCCTTCTCTACTAGTACTGACACCGCAGATTTTTCAGTCGCTCGTACTGGACCAACATATTTATAAACTTAAGAAGATCTCCATCAAGCTCATTCATGTTGTAGTTGATAATAAATGGTTCGTAGGAGGGAGAAAGATACTGAATGATTAAGTCAATGTACGTTTATTTTTCAAGATCGACATGGAGGTCTTTGAGCTTCTCCACTAGGGTTAGCATCATCACTCCATGCTTTTGTACAGACGACCCTTCCATTATCTTAGCTTCGAAAAATACCTTCGTTGCATCATATCTCACATGTTTGTCCAGGACCGCATAGACATCATGCAAGGAAAGCATAATTGAGCTAACACCATCATGCCTATCGTACTGCTTCTGGATCTCGTTTGTTATCGAGGCCGGTACGATGTTGCGGACTTGCCGGTGGTCGTCCTTCAAATTCTCGAACGCCAAGAGTTCTTCAGTTGGCGACCCCTCCGGCAAGAGTTGAGGAATATCCTCATCTAGAATATAAGTTAGGTTCTGGAAATCTAAGACTATCTTAAGATTTCGCAGGCAATTTGTGTAGTTGGTTCCATTTAATTTATTAGCCTCTAGTGTTGGCATTAGTGGATTCTTAGATATCTGTAATATGTAAAGCAAAAAAATTAAGCAGATTGAAGTAATATTGAATTCTAGTTAAGACTTGGACTTCAGTCATTAACTCTCCCACTACTTCTACGAAAATGCGTCACTCTCAAAAACACTATTTTTGGAAAATCCCTTCGTAGTGGACTTGGGGTCTAGAAACAAAATTATTCATACCCCACTTTTACAATTCGCATGGAAAATGACCTTATGGGAGCAACCTATGCCATTCTCGTCCCACGAGATCCCCAAGATATTCTTGCCTCGCCTCTTCACGTAATTCCGAGGACTCCAAGAGAATCACATTACTCGGCGTTAGACCCAACCCGTCAACTGAACATAGCACTCACTGTCGCCCCCCATTGAAAGAATCGGTAGGGCCCGGGATCGCGGCAGAAGCGTAAAATAAAAGGAATTTAAAACAATTTCAAAGGAGTGTTCCCTTTGAATTACCGGGAGTTCGGTGTATTCAAAAGCACCATAACATACAGAAAAATATGCTTGAACATGTGTCTAGAGGAGAAAATGAAAAAGTACAATAATTTAAATAGAAACATTACCTTTTTCATTTCACATGTAGAACGGCAACAAGCATTGATTTCCTTTTCGTTCCTTTTCCGTTCACCTTAGGGATCAAATTAGAACCCCTCTAATTTGTCTACACCACAGCACTGGAAGCAAATCTACATCTATTGCTAGGTAGAAGCTAGATCAAGGAAGAAACGAAAAACGTATTATACTATTGATTAGTGTATACATATTTCTCATGTTCTCATCTTGAATCTAATTCAAAGAGAACTTAAAAGAAGGAGAAAAATGGAGGAAATTTCGTGGCTTGTGTGCAAGAGAGGAGTTAGAAGAGTATGTGTGTAGTTGTATAGTTGTAGGTAGTTTCCAAAACCACCTACACACTAATGCACAACTTGTGCTCAACCTCCAACCATGTTAGCACAATATGTGGACCACCTAACCATCATGGCAAGCCACATCATTGCTTACATGGAATCACATCATTGTTTACATGGAGGACTTTCAACTCTTCTTAAACTTGTATCAAGCCTTTGAGCTTTGATTTCAAGCCATGGACCTGTTTTGACCGGTCTTGATTTAATCAAATTAAATCAAGTGATCCATGGGTTTCAAATTAATCCAATTAATTTTAAACCTTGAAATCCCAAATTTTATTTAATCCAATTAAATAAACATAAACTCAAACACTAATTAATTGATCCAATCAAGTAATTAAACGAAACCCAATAAATTAATCCAATTAATTTAAAGGTATTAAGCCCAAAATTAATTAATCCAATTAATTAATTCTTGGGCCATTCATCCAATGGATTTTCCCAATAAATGATCCAATCATTTATATTCTCTTTGAATTAATTTAATCCAATTAAATTAATTCCCTTCTTCCAGAATTAATTTCAAATTACTTCCACTACTTCCATAGTGATTTGTGTGTGCCTCTTTAGGTTCACCCTCAGTTAGACTTGGGCTTGTGTCCAACACACTTGATTAATTAAATCTAATTTAATTAATTATTTCTTATTAACCATTAATCAGAAATGCCTGTTGCCATGGGTTGCCATCAAGCAACGGTCCCTAGCACTAGAGACTAGGTGAATGTTGGCGTGAACATTTGCGCTCTGAATTCCATACAGGTACAACCCTTTTGTCGACCATCTCCCGGCCTCAGTCTAGGGGATGGAATTGGGTATCGGTTCCCATCCTGGACTAGGCAACTATGCTTCAAACTCGAGACACGTCTACTCTATTGATCGACCTAGGGAACCATTTCCTACTCGACCAATCGCTACGGCTGAGACTTAAATAGTGGAAACCATCTTAGAGCGCATAGGAGACATAACTGTCAAATACTGACAGGGAGCAGATTCTCTCTTGGAATCCACCGTCCTCACGACATACTCCGACTGCACTAGACAAGGCTTATAATGACCATATCAATGACACGATCACCTATCGGCAGATCCAAGATACAACCTTCATATGCATGCGACTGCCATGATTCCTCAAGTCCGAGGACTAATCCCATACTATCGAAAGCATGAATTTTGGTCATACTGACTAATCCTCCAAGGCTTCCATATGACGATTCTCGCGAGTCAGTTCAGTCAGTCGACTACCTTGCCTACTAACCCACTAAAATTGCATAGACAACCTACGTCTAGCACCAATGAAACTCGGCACTCACCTAGTGAATGAAATACTTAGTGCAAGTCTCTATAGGACACTCAAAGCCCAGTCTCGAGGTCCTCGACTTGGAACGTTTCAGACCGACTTTGAGAAGTTGGTTTCATAGCTGCCAACCTATGCGCAACTCAACTCAATGGGTTTAAACAATCAGTCTATGGGCATTTGTTGTGATATTGAAACGCTATTCAATGTAAGTAGTAAGAACAACAAACACATTTTGTCAGTGATGAATACTTACTTTATCCATCAGTATAATATTACTTTGATAAAGATCGACGAATAGTTCCCAGAACAGCCAATCTAATTTACTTTCTGGTCACCTATTCTAACAATCTCCCACTTGACCACAAAGTCAATTACCCATGTTGCTCAGAGCCTTCTGAGCATGAGCAATCTACGATACGGGCTCGGTCTCGTGGGTCTACTATATTTCTCTGACGAAGTGACACAGTCCAACCGTGTCACCTCTTCCTACCATTGCTGCCTGCAAATGGTGGTTGTCTAAGAATTTTCTGTGGATCTGTGATGAGATCTCGGGCCCAAAAGCTTTTGCGAAAGCCTAGTTGTTTGCCTCCAAGGTAACTACTGGCTCGGTCGTGCTAGGCACCACATCCATCCTATGGATGCGGTTTTCAATCCAAACCACTTTCCAAAAACGACATCCAAAGTCGCCATACATTCAACTTTCATAATGACATGTCGTGGTCTCCCGCTTGAAACCTTTCCAAGCAACCACACTCACCATTAAGTCTAAATGTACATACATATTGAGACTAAACATTATTCACATGATTTTGGAAGCTAGTATCGCTATAGCCTTCCAGAATCAACCCTCCACAAACGTGCATTAAGAACACTTCTTTAATCCTTATTTAGGTATTAAAGATATTCTCAACAACTGTCTACTGGCTTCTCGGCACAAGCCCAATAACCGTTGTTATGCCCAAAGCATACACAATATCAGGCCCAATGCACGAACAACATTTTCATGCTGCCTAGGACAAAGACGTAGGGGATGTCAAACATCTAAGCTTTCTCATCAGTCTAGCGTTACTAAGTCTTGAACAACTTAACCCTGTATAAAGGAATTCAATTCCTATTATGGAGAATTGCGTGAACAACGCTCGTGTTTCAGTGTTTCCTAACATCTTAAATTCATTTCAAATGAATAAGATATTACACACTAAACACTTGGAAAAAAACTATCCTCCCACTGACCCTAAAGCCTGTTACGAATCGAGTCATACTCCGTATGAACTCGTCAAAATGAATATTCCAGTTATACAAAATTTCAAACCCAGTTTGAATTTTCATGACAGATCCAATAGCACTAAGCTATTGATCCAAACCCGATGTCCAACATTGCTTCTCCTTGTATCTTTTGGATAATAATCCAATTGACCGGACGGGCCTAGAAACCTTTACCTCTCAAGTAACTAAGGTATTCTGGTTATCCCTAGGAGGACTGGAATATAGTCAGTGGAATAACATAATTACAAATGATGTTTGCATTATTCTGCATTAAACCTGCACAAATCAGATAGCTAGTTTAATTTGACTCCCACTAGTGCCTTGACGTATGTGGGACCATCCCATGTACTCAAGAACTTTGTAGGATGCAGGCTTGCCAAACTATATCCTATATGGCAACTAGATCATGACTATTAGAAAATGCCATGTTTCTTAACTTGGCAACCTTTCAAGTCTATGTTTAGACGGTTTAAGGTAATCCAGTGAAACCCCGATCAAACCAGGTCTAACAAGGTTCGATTTCTCCCTTATTAGAGACCGTTCAACCATGGTCCTTACGGGAAGAATTCCACTGAGTGAGAATTCCATTCTCATCTGGATATTCAAGAACTCGTACTCAATACACGCCCCTTCGATCTAATCGAGTGGTTTAATTTTGCAATCAGCTTGGTTCACCACTCCAAGTCTCATTCCCCGAGCCTATACAAGGTCCTTAGAGTTGTGAACCCTCTTCTGGTGTTGTGTACTCAGTAAACTACGAATGTCTAAATGGATCCAATCCGATAGACTTTTGGAAAGCCCACTTTGTCCAACAAAGAAGCCTCACAGTCTTTCCATCTCAGAGAGGACTTGTAAACTAGTCAACTCAAATTGTCTATCACTAGACTCTTTGAATCTTCCAACTTCCTCGTCCTTAACTAAAGGAAAAACCATCCTAGCTTATGGATGCCAAATTCGTAAGTTTATCTTGATTATCCATTTTAATCATTTGATTTGAGTACTCATAACCCAATTATGGGATAATGTTTAAGGATAATTATGTATCCCACCTAGAAGACAAGAATGGTCATTCTTTTTCAAATAAAGCAATTTTATTGATCAAACGTATGTAATTAAAAACTGTCCAACAGGACATAAAAACATACTTCGATCATGCCAGGTTACATATTTCCTTTCAAACTCTATCCTAACATGATCACTGCTATGCTAAGCCTAACTAGTCCCTAGTCTTTGTAGCAATGGCCCTGCCATCCCTAAGCCTTAGGACATGTCTAGGCTTTCTACTCACAACCATCTGTAAACCATTTGTAGATTAGGATTAACTTGTCTCCAATACCAAAGACTTGAACTCGTATCAAGCGTTTGAGCTTTGATTTCAAGTCATGGACCGGTTTTGACTTGTCTTGATTTAATCAAATTAAATCAAGTGATCCATGGGTTTCAAATTAATCCAATTAATTTTAAACCTTGAAATCCAAAATTTTATTTAATCCAATTAAATAAACATAAGCTCAAACACTAATTAATTGATCCAATCAATTAATTAAATGAAACTCAATAAATTAATCCAATTAATTTAAAGGTATTAAGCCCAAAATTAATTAATCCAATTCATTAATTTTTGGGCCATCCATCCAATGGGTTTGCCCAATAAATGATCCAATTATTTATATTCTCCTTAAATTAATTTAATCTAATTAAATTAATTCACTTCTTCCAGAATTAATTCCAAATTAATTCCACTACTTCCATAGTGATTTGTGTGTGACTCTTTAGGTTCACCCTTAGCTAGACTTGGTCTTGTGTCCAACATAATTGATTAATTAAATCCAATTTAATTAATTATTTCTGATTCACCATTAATCAGCAATGCTCGTTACCATGGGTGGCCGTCTAGCAACGGTCCATGGCACTAGAGACTAGGTGAATGTTGGCGTGAACATTTACGCTCCAAATCCATACAGGTACAGTCCTTCTGTCGACCATCTCCCAGCCTTAGTCTAGGGCATGGAATTGGGTGTCGGTTCCCATCCTGGGCTAGGCAACTATGCTTCAAACACGAGATGCGTCTACTCTATGGATCGACCTAGGGAACCATTCCCTACTCGATTAATCGCTACGGCCGTAGACTTAAAGAGTCGAAACCATCTTAGAGTGCATAGGAGACATAGTTATCAAATACTGACAGGGGACAGATTCCCTCTTGGAATCCACCATCCTCACTTCATACTCCGACTGCACTGGTCACGGTCACCTCTCGCCAGATCCAAGATACAACCTTCATATGCATGCGACTGCCATGATTCCTCAAGTCCGAGGACTAATCCCGTACTATCGGAATCGGGAATTTCAGTCATACCAACCAAGCCTCCAAGGCTTCCATATGATGATTCCAGCGAGTCAGTTCAGTCAGTCGACTACCTTGCCTACTAACTCATGAAAATTGCATAGACAACCTACGTCTGGCACCGATGAAACTCGACACTCACCCTGTGAATGCAATACTTAGTGCAAGTATCTATAGGACACTCGAGGCCCGGTCTCGAGGTCCTCGACTTGGAACGCTTTAGACCGACCCTGAGGAGTTAGTTTCATAGCCGCCAACCTATGCGCAGCTCAACTCAATGGGTTTAACCAATCAGTTTGTGAGCATTTGTTGTGATATTGAAACACCATTAAATGTAAGCAGTAAGAACAACAAACATACTTTGCCAGTGATGAATACTTACTTTATCCATCAGTATAATATTACTTTGACAAAGATCGACGAATAGTTGCCAGAACAGCCAATCTAATTGACTTTCTGATCACCTATTTTAACACCCACAACTCGTACGACAGAAAAACATGAGTGTATTCACTCACTTCATTCACAATATTAGTGCAGCTTAATTTCAGTCCAAAACGTGCCACGGCTCGTGAGACCACATAATGGGTGAAATCAACTTCCGCACTTTATTGTGGATGGAAGGCATGGACGAACTTTAGCTCACTCAAATCCATTTTAGAGGTCTAATATTTTACTTGGTCTAACCAAGTGAGAGTTATTTGTTCTGACCGAGACCTCATCACATTATAAATATGTTCGCATGCTCAGATAGGAATAAATATTTAAAGAAAACATTCATCAAACATATCACATGCAGAATAAAAGCCTAGCACACCCCTGTTGGATGCTCATAAGCCGAAAACCTATGTGACCCACTGAGCTAGCAGTGGTTCTATGGACAATCTAAGGGCAGGCCTACGTTATTACAAGACTTTATAACCCAATACACACAATGGGCCTTGTAAATCCTCTTTATCTTCTTGGGCTCTCCATCGTGGGCTACACCATGCCTCTTCTCCATGGGTCCTCTGTGGGCCAACCGATGGCCTCCTCTATGCGCCTCTATCGCCTTGGGCTTCTTTCCTTACATTTGTTTACAAAAATAAAACCTCACTCCTAATCTACACTCATTACATCATAAAAATAAGAAACCTCAACAGTAATTTAGGGGGAGTACATTAGGAGGGAGAAAGCCAGTCTTATTATTCCAAGGCTAAAAACGAACGAGGTGAGGAGACAAAAGAGGCATGCAGGCCCCAGCCCAACAAATAAATTAAAACCATACATGCATGCGGTCCACGGGCTTCGTGATCATTCATCGTTAATCCAATTAACGCACATAGCATAATTACACGTCCTATGTAAAACATGCTATACATCTAATTATGATATCCCATACCATAACAAAAACATGGACTTATGTAGAAAATATATGTAAAATTTCACACATAAAATGTGGATATTTGTGCAACCTTTTACAAAATGATTCTTGCCAGAAACCTCTTCCTTAATTAGTTTAGTAATATTAATTTAAGAAATATCCAATATCAACTAAAATTGAAATATCCTAAATTATTTAGTTCATAAAAATATGCAGAAACTCCAGAAAAAATTAATTTTTCATCAAAAAATCAAAAAAATTGAAAAATGGAGCAATAACTTCTTCAAATTATAGATTCTCCAAAAAGAACCCAATCCGTCAGGAAGAGGTGAGAGTGGAAAAAGGTCATAAGAAAGAAAGACAGAAAGTCTATCCAATATCTCTCGACTCCATCATCTCTTCAAAGACAGAAAAATAAAAAGCATTCGAATAAAGAAAAGAAAAGGCAGCACCTTGAAAACCATGGACGAGCCATATGCAGGGAAACTTGCACGTGTGGGTCTGGCCGGGGACCCCGATAATACTGTACTATTATGTATAGGTCCCTGTAATTCGAGTGAGATTGTCATGGCGCAAAAGCAGATATGGTCCAGTATTCCCTTGTTCCCTGTATTGGTTATGTTTTTTATTTCTCGTCTGGTAGAAACTAATTGAGCTCCGTTTGATCTCTCAGAAGCAGAAGCTAAATCAGTTGCAGGCTATAATGTAGAACATGTGCGGGATGTGATCCTTAATAGTTCACTGTTGGCGGAAGCCAATGCGATAGAGCTGATTTTGAAGACAACTATAGAAAGTGTGCAGTGAGGCATCTTTCTCGCTATACAATGACCGAAGGACCAAGAACGATCCTATCCTAAAAGAGAAGGAAGAGTAGGAGCTAGCTTGATTTTAGAATTGAATGATTACGAGATAGACAATGAGAGAAAGGAGAGCACTTAGACGATTCTTTTTTAATACAGGAAAGTCTGCTGGTAGGAATTCTTCAGGACGTATTACTCTTTCTCACCGAGGGAGTGAATCGAAGTGATTACAGCGAAGAATTGATCCAAAATGAAGCACTTCATCTATGGGCATTGTAGAAAGGATAGAATATGACCCTAATCGTTCTTCTCGAATCACTCCAGTCCGATGGAAAGGGGGCCCACCAGAGAAAATACAACACGGTAGAAGAGTTTGCTCGCTGAAAAGGAGACTCGATCTACCACAACCACCATTCGTGGTCCATTTGCGTTCTCTTCCCTGTCCGGAAGGTGGATCAAAGAAGGGTAGCTTGCTTCTCTCCTGGACTGATGGCGTTTTATGTAGTGGTCGGCCTTCCTACCAGAATGCCTTCCTGGTCGAAGAGCCATTTTATCTTCAGTTCCTTACGTTATCTTTTTTATATTATAATTAAAAAAAGGAATTTTTTACGTTATTTTTATGACTCTCGCTACACGAGTCTAATAACGAAGTGATCCTTCACTGGAAAGAAGACTGATAATCAATGTATTCATCATACCCCTCCCCTTGATTTGACTTTGAATGAGCCCCAGACCTCGCTTTGTTTGATTAGGATGAATGGACTTAAAGTATATGGATGGAAACTAGCCCTCTTACTATATATGGGTAAGCAAAGACTGGCCATCGTTTCCTAATCAAAAGATAGGAGAGCACCCCTTTTCCCGAAGTTATGGGGTCATTTTTCCGAGTTCCTTCTCCATGGTTCTCTCAAACGCCCTAGTATAAAAAAACCCATAATCTACGGGTTCTACCACATAACAATATAAAAAAATGGAATAAAAGCCTTCACTTCAGTACATGTCTCAAAACTGCTTCCTCATGACTGAAAAGGCTACTCCGTGTGCAAAGAGCAAAGTCCTATCGCACGAGTGAAGCTCAAAGCAGGAATCGACAGACTACCTGAAGATGGACAAGGCTTTTATCCCTCTACACATTGTGATGACGTCAAATGGAATGATTGTAGGAAGGGTCCTGATTGATAATGGATCGGCCTTAAAATCTATCCTTTGCTCCTGTATGCGCATTGATCATTGTAGGCTGAGATCAACCAGCTGTTGAATTTGATCTCACCCGAACTCGAGGTAACTGAATTCGGAGTTCACTTCCTGGGATTCACTAATTCCGGAGTGAACGAAGCCCAGTGGCTCAGTAGCCTTTCTTTGTCGATTAGATCCTAGTTTTAGAGCGCCCTCGTAAGGTGAAAAATCACCTCCCCTTGTACCAAGAAGCAAGTTCAAGATAGAAGGATAAGGGACACACCTATTAGTTGTTATTAGTTGACGGGGCTATCTCAGATATCTCGAGTAAAGAAAGGGGATCTATTTCATAGGAAGACATGCGCAAACCCACTTCTTCTCGAACGGTGAAGAAGGATAATCGAATAAGTCAAGGCCTTTCCCTTCCTCTACTCTGGCAGCTTCTTCAGCTAGCAAGCTATGTTGGTTTTTGTTGCCTTCGACTAGCCTCCCAGGGACCTCGTTTAAGGCAGTCACACCTTACCAAGAGCTCCAATGAACATGAATATTTCACATGGAGGAGTGTGCATCTTTATGTGTGGTGTTCTTCGGTCGTGCGTGTTAGAATAGTTGACCAGAAAGTCATTGGTATTGGCTGTTCTGAGAACCATTCGTCAATCTTTGAACAAGTAATATTATGTTAATGAATGTAGTAAGGATTCATAGGCATAAGTTTGTTGTGCTTACTGCTTGCATCGTTTCGATGTCACAACAAAGGCCCACAGACTGAAATAACATTTCGGGAAATTGGAACTACGCTTGGAGGTAGGTTCATGAAATCAGTTTCGCTGAATTGGTCTGAAATACTCCAAGTCAAGGAATCAAAAGACAGGGCATCAAGAATCCATTTGAGACTTGGGCTAAGCATCTGCAGTCGCATTTCATCGACAAGTGACGAGGCTCATCCATACGGTGTGAAAGAAATCGGTGGATCGTCCCGGGAATTGCGCGAATGCGGAAGCGCGATATAAAATAACATACAAAAATTAAAGCATGCTTTTAATAATAAAAAGAACACGCTCAAGGGTGTATCCTTGAGATTCCCGAGTTTTCGGTGTATCTCATGATTAAACAACATGTAAAGAAATCATGGAGGCCATAGAGTTGAAAATAAAGAGAGACGAAAAATAAAACGAGACCTACCCATTGTCGTTTTCGTCTTCAACGGCTACACGCGTTGTTCCCCGTTTTGCACTGAGATCTCGTTCTTGAGACCCTCCGAATCGTAACACACGATCCACCCACGTATCGCACGTCGTGCTAGCAACGAACAAGTGTATATTTTGGAGTGGATGAATCAACAACACGTTATCAATTAACGGTATTGATTCATCTAATATCTAATGTTCCAAGAACAAATGAACTCGAAAATATTTTTCTTGGAGAGTGGAGAGAGAGAGGGCGGACGAGAGAGAGGGGAGAGAGGCCGAAATTATGTGTGTGTTGTGTGTGTGTTGGAATTTCATCATCCTTCAAAAAGTTGGAAGCTAGAGGTATTTATAGAGGAGGAGTTTAATCCTCTTTAAACTCCTACTCTAAGAACTCTAATTTGTCTAGGATTTTGACCTAGTCAAAGTCCTAGTCAAACTAGTGTTTGACCTAGTCAAACAAATCCTAGCCTTCCATCTCCCCTTTCCATCTCAATCGTTGATTTTAATTTAATGGAATATTTAAATCCCATTAAATATTCCAAAAGGCTAAAAACAAATATAATAAATAAATATTAATATTTATTCTAAGCCCATTAAATCAACCATTTAATAAATCCTATTTATTAATTTAATTCCCTTTATCAAATAGAAGGAATTAATTTCTCCAAGAAAATACAGGACCCGATTAAATCTAATTTAATCATTCCTTTACTCCAATATTTAATTCCAAATTAAATACTAAGTGTGTGTGGATAGTGTGTGACTCTTTAGGTTCACCTTTCAGCTAGACTTGGTCGGATTCCTAGAATCCGTCCGTTACCACGGGTGGCCGTCTAGCAACGGTCCATGGCACTAGAGACTAGGTGAAATAATTGGGGATGAACATTTAGGCTCTAACAGTACACTTGTCCTTCTGTCTTCGGTCTCATCACTTAGAGTCTAGGGCACGGAAAAAGCAGGTACCCATTTTGGACCTAAGTGTCGGTCTGTCCTTACTAAACGCCGCAAGGGAAACCTCCCTTCTGTTTAGTTACTGTGGCCACAGATTTTAGGAACAAGACACAGAGCGTACATGAGACTCAACTGTCAATACCTTTTGACAGGAGACAGATCCTTTCTTGGAAAATACTGTCACTCTATACACCCGAGCTGCACTAGACATGGCTTATGACTACTCAAGAGTATTTTGGCAATCTCTCACCATATCTAAGATACAGACCTGATGCACAGGTGAACTCAGCAGTTCCTCAAGTCAAAGGACTTGGCCTGTACCGTTGGAACCGGGAATACACGTCATACCTTGCTGACCATACTCAAGGTCCTCCGTAAGACGGTTCCCGCGAGTCACCTCAGTCAGCTGCTTCCTAGCATGCTGACCCACTAACACTGATTAGATGACCTTCGTCACCCGTCGATGAAATATGACAGCAGATACTTAGTGCAAGTCTCAAAGGGAATTCCGGTACCCATTTTCGGGATTCCTTGACTTGGAGATTTTCGGACTGATTCGGTAAGACTGATTTCATGGACCTACCTCCAAGCGTAGTCCTAGTCCCCGAAATCGATTCTCAGTCTGTGGGCTTTGTTTGCATAGTGAACAGAAATGTAAATGCAGATATAAGTGAACGTAAACAAAGTAT
Source organism: Sesamum alatum (assembly GCA_034509735.1). NCBI lineage: Eukaryota > Viridiplantae > Streptophyta > Magnoliopsida > Lamiales > Pedaliaceae > Sesamum > Sesamum alatum. Next base: position 17,331,914 of record JACGWO010000005.1, on the reverse strand, counting down.
TGCCATATGAATTTTCACTTCTTTATTCATAAATATTTTTATCAAACACTAGAAATTGTCTAGACATAGGTTACATATTCCTGCCAAAATTGGCTTACATGGACACCTATTCTAACACAGTGTTAGTGGGTCAGCCAGCTAGGTGGCTGCTGACTGAGGTGACTCGTAGGAATCGTCATATGGAAGCCACTCGGGCTTGGTCGGTATGACTTCGTATTTCAAGTTTCGATAGTAAGGGATTAGTCCTCGGACTTGAGGAATCATGGCATTCACGTGCATATGAAGATTGTATTTTGGATCTGGCGACAACAAGTGCTAGCCTAGTGGGATCCCTTCTTGTTCTATCTCCCTTCTGCTTCTGTTAGGCTATTACTCCTTGAAGGGAGGTTGGGCAAAGCCTAATGATCCGAACCCTTTCTTGTGAAATCTAGAGAAAAAGCTTTCACAGAATAAAATTCAGTCTTAACACAGAAGGCAAGTGTCAATTTTTCATAAAAAAGCCCAAGCACTCCGCTAGTGAATCCTGTAACACCTAAAGTTGTGCTATACGGACCAGGGAATGACAAGAAGGTGGAAGAACATAACGATAAGAAGTCATTACGGGCTGACTACTTTCTATGAGAAGCTCTATGGCACCCACGATTCCTAGTAGTAAGTCGTCGGCATATCGAACATAACAAATCTGTATGTTTTAATGGATTTTTAAGGGAGCCACCTTATGGGCTAGGCCTCTCTCTGACCTGATAACTAGTATCGCCTCCCTGCCTAGCTCTATTAGCAAACCCTTTCTTTTGCAAGACTTAAAAAAATCTTTCTCGGCCCAATTATTATTACAATGTTCTCTACCATAGAATTCGGCCTTCGGGGTCAACCCGGCGGCTTCTATGAGGAAGGTGGCGTAAAGGAGGCTTGAGGGTTTGTTAAGGAATACAGCAAGGGCCGACGAAGGGGGGAAAATGAAAGGCCTTTTCTGGTCCTCCCCCCCCCCCCTTTCTTTGCCCTTTCAGCAAATACAAGAATTGAATAAAGTACTCCAGATCTTGACTTTAGGTCTACCACAGAGTAAAATAGCATGAAAAGTTGAAAAATAGTGAAAAATGGCGAACCGGCAGCAGCAGCGCGCTGGCCGCGCGTGCAGGCAGGGGCCTACGCACGCCCGGCCAGCACGCGTGCGCTGTGCACGCAGGCAGAGGCGCCTACGCGCGCGCGCGCCTGGCCTGTCGGTTGTGCCGTTTCCCTCCCATTTTTGGCTTAGTTTTTAAAACTGTTTTTTACTGAATTATTTTTATGATATTATCTGCGTTTTTCTGAACCCGTTGACTTAGATTATTTATTTTTTAGATTTGAAATTTCCTAAAATAAATATTGCTTGGTTTATGAGGAAAAGGGTTTCCTTACAAGATTTAATTCTTGCATTTGTTGCACCAAGGATCAAGATTTAAATGTAAAATTTTGCATTATTTCTACGCTTTATGATGTTGGACATCATGGTTATTTTATGGCATGAGCATGAGTAGATCTTGACATGTATTAATATTGCACAAATGTTGGATTTTGGGATTCTTGAATACATGGGCATATTCTTGAATTGTTGGTTTTTGTGTTTCAGAAAATTAATTGCAAGAAAACATTTAAGCCTAAAAAGCGGTGGTGGTCGGCAGGGAGGCCGCACGGCAGGCAGCAGGCGGGCGCGCGGGCGAGGGCCCGTGCGCGCAGGTGTGCGCACTGCTACACAGCAGCTGCACGAGGACAACACCTGCACGCGCGGGCACGCGTCCTGTGCAGGCTGCGTGCCTAGCTGACCGTGCTGGACCATTTTTCGATTTTTTCGTTGTTTTCGTGCGTTTTTAGAAAATCTGATTTTTCTGTATTATTTTGGGAATTTTTCTGAACTAATTAACTTGGGGCATTTTAATTTTGGTTGAGATTTTATATTTCGTAGAATTAATATTTCCTTGTTAAATAGGTTGCACCATTATCCAATGTTTGGTGTGAATATTTTACATGTAATTTCTGCATTTATTTTATGTTATGAGATATCATGGATATTTGAATAGCATGTTTTACGTGATATATGTATTTGTGATATTTGTGTTAATTGGATTGATGAAGGATGACACAAAGCCCCTAGATCGTATCTATGGTTTATTTATATTCGTTTGTTGGGTTGTGGGCTGTGTGCCCTTTTATTTTCTTCTCTCTTCCACTTGCCTTGGAATAATAAGGCTTTCTCTCTCCCTCCTAATGTACTCCCCCTAAATGTTTAAATTGGGGTTTCTTATTTTATGATGTAATGAGAGTAGAATTAGTGGTGAGGTTTTAATTTATATAAATAAAAGCTGCAAGAGAAGACAAGCCCAAGGTGTTGGAGGCCCATGGAGGAAGCGATCGGGTGGCCCACGGAGGATCCATGGAGAAGAAGCCCGGTGTAGGCCCATGATGGAGAGCGCAAGAAGATGAAGAGGACTTATAAGGCCCATTGTATGTAATGGGTTCTTAAAATCTTGTAATAGCATAGGGCCTACCCTTAGATTGACTATAAATCCACTGCGGGCTCAGTGGGTCGCATAGGGTTGGTCTTGTGATCATCCTACAGGGGCGTGCTAGGTTATATTTTGCATGCGATGCGTTTTATATGCTTATGAGTATTCTATATGGTTATGTATGTTTACGTTCATGCTTAGAATATTTCTGCTATAACGCATGCAAAACACTTAATATGCGATGAGGTCTCGTTCTATCAAAACTCTCACTTGGTTGAACCAAGTTGAATATAGACCCTTAATAAATGGACTAGGATTTTGGGAGTCTGTCCAAGCCTTCCATCCATGGCAAAGTGAGGAAGCTAGTTTCAGTCAATAGGCGTGGTCTCACGAGTCGTGGCACTACTATCGTGCTTAAATGAAGCTGCAATTTGTCATGAACGAGGAGTACACTGCTGTTACATGTCTCACGAGTCGTGGAGGTAGCAGTGAGTCTATGAATCGGTTGATTGGGTCGGGTCTAACGCCCGAATAACGTGATTCGCTTGGAGTCCTCGGGATCACGTAAAAGGGTGAGGCAGTTATCTTGGGAATCTTGTGGAACGAGAATGGTATGGAATACCTCCCACAGGTTGTTTCCCATGTGAATCGTAAAAACGGGGTATGGGAGACATCGTTGTGGATCCCGAGCCCACTAGGAAAGCATTTCCCGAAAACAACGTTTAAGAGTGCCGTGTTTTCATAGAAATAGTGGGAGAGGTTAAGGACTAAAGACCGATAATAACCAAAATATTACTTCATTCTGCTTATTATTTTCTGCTTTATATATTGTGAATGTCTAAGTATCCACCAAACACATTACTAAGAGGTTTATTAAAAGGAACCAATTATATGAATTGACTGCGAAATCTTAAGATGGTCTTAGATTTTCAGAACCTTAACTCACATACCGGATGAGGACGTTCGTCAGCCCTTGCCGGAGGGGTCGACAACTAAAGCAACGCTTGGCATTCAAAAGTTGAAGGACGACCACCGGCAAGTAGGATATAATGATGTTGGCTCAACTATGCTTCGTTTGCATCATGTCTATATGGTCCCGGACCAACATGTAGGGTATAATGCAACGAAGGCATTTTTGAAGCTAAGATGACGGAAGGGACGTCTGTGCAAAGAACATGGAGTGATGATGCAATCCCTAATGGAGAAGCTCAAAAGATCTCCACGTCAGTCTTGAAATAGAGACGCACATTGACATGATCCTTCAGTCTCCTCCTTCTTCCTACGAACCATTAATTATCAAACATGAATGAGCTTAGAAAAGATCTTCATATGTTGGTAATTATGTTGGTCTAGTACGAGGCAACGATTGCAAAATCTGCATCGTCGGTCCTAGTAGGAGAGGCTTCAACCTCCATAGCGAAAGGCGAGGGTGCCAGACGCCAAAAGAGGAAGAAGGGTAAGGTGACATCAACTATTAAGCACTTCAAGTGATGTTCCTTTACAACACAAGGTGGAGGTAAAGGAAAGAGCAAAAAGGTTCAAGCAGTCAAGTTCATAGATTTCTAAGAATGTAAGCATTCACTGCCGTATAGAGGGCCATTGGAAAGGAGAGTATTCTAAACCCCTCTCCATTGTAGGTAAAATTTGATATTAAGTACTGACATGATCATTTTTTTACTCTATTTGGTATTTGATACCGTTCTTGTCACAAATCTGCGGGTGGTTTGCAGAAAGTGAATAAGGATTTAAAAGCCAAAAATAGTTCTAGGATTCAACAATTGCAAGGCCCATTGCTGAAAGGGACTAGAGATTTGTTAGACCTACAATCATGATCATGTTAGGATAGTTTATAGGAATTACGTAATCTAGCATGATCAAAAGTATGCCTCTTTGTTGGACAAAAGATTTTATTTCATACATATTTGATCAACAAAATTATTGAACATTTATTCATGTTTGCTAGTAGTTACACGTAAATTCCTAGAATACCAGCCCCTAAAAGGTTTATGGATACTCAAAATTTAAATTATCTAAATGGATTAATCAAGACCAACTTATAGATTTGGCATATGCAAAAGCTAAGACGTTTCCTCTCATCAAAGATAAGTAAATTGGAAAGTTCGATGAATCTAGAAATAGATTATTCGAATCGACTAAATTTACAAGTCTTTTATGAAGAAGAAAGTCCCAAAGCTCTTTATTGGACAAAGTAAGCTTGCCAAATAGTCTATTGGAAGGGATTCAATAAGACAACTGTAGGATACTAATACATAAGACCATAAGAGGGTTCAAAAGTCTAACGGTCCCATAGGAGGTTTGGGAATTAGACTTGAGGTGGTGAACCATAAATGGTCGCAAAATTAAACCTGTTTCACTAGGATCGAAAAGGCCGTGTATTTAGTGGGAGCTCTTGAGCATCCAAATTGAAATTCTCAATGAAACGTTTCCTGTAAAGGCCAAGTATGACAGTCTCTGATAAAGGGAACGATCGAGCCTCATTGGATGAAGATCAATCGAAGTTTCACCCAATTACCTTAGCCCGTGAAAACGTAGACTCGAAAATTGCCAACGCAAGGAACGTGGCACTTTGCTAGGAGTCACGCACAAGGAGCCATGGTTTGGCAAGCCTGTGTCCCGACAATGTACTTGAGCATGTAGAAGGATTATACATACGTCAATGGACTGGTGGGAGACAAATTAGATTTGGTGTCTGGTTTATATAGGTTTACGACAGAGTAATGCTACCGTTGCTTATAATCGCATTTCTCACTTAAACTGATCATATTCCAGTCCCCTTAAGAACAAACCCGAATGTCGTAGAGGTACGAGTGATCGGGATAAATTCGATCAAAATTGGATAGAAATCCAAACGACCTGCGGAACATGATGATGGACATCATAGTAGGATTTATGGAGATGAGCCATAGAATCCACTAGGAAATTCAAACAAGGTTTGAAATACCGCATAACTGGAATATTCGTTTGGACGAGCTCATACAAAGCATGAATCGGTCTTAAACGATGTAGGTGATCAATGGGAGTAGAAATGGTGTTCCATGTGTTTAAGTGTGTAATGTCTTGATTCATGGATGAATTCAAGACATTAGGAATCACTAAAACACAACTGTAACTCACGAAAATTCTCCATGACATTTTAGGGTTCCCACATACATATCATGAATTGAGCTTTTCAAAGACTCGGTCATGGTAAACTGATGAGAAAACTCAAATATGTAGAGGGACAAGTTGTTCGAGACTCAGTCATAGTAAGACTGATGAGAAAGCTTAGATACTATGAATAAAGCATCAAGCCATTCAAGATATAGTCAAGGTGTACTAATGAGAAGGCTTGGATGTTGAGTATCCCCTACGTCTTAACCCTAGGCAAACATACGATATGTTTACTCGGTGCATAGGAACCGATGTTGAGTCTGCTTCTTGCATGACTCAACAGAAATCGGTAATGCACTGAGGGGTTGAAGACAGCAATCAAGAACAATCCTTAGTACTTGAATAAGGACTAAAGATGTGTCCATGATGCACCGTCTGTCAAGAATTGTTTTGGAAGGCTAAAGCGATATTAGCTTCTAGAGCATAGTTAAAACCAGTTAGTCTCAAAGGTATGCACAATCAGGCCCAATGATGAGTGCATTGGATAGTGGTCATGGATGAAGACTGCGTCCACAGGATGGACGTGGCGCCTAGCACAGCAAGCCATGTTCGCCTATATGGCACGCAACTTCGCTATGGGAGTATTGGCACGATATCTCATCACAAGATCCACAAAAATATTCTTAGACAGCCACCATCTCTAGAAGGCAGTGGTGGATAGAGGTAACATGGTTAGGCCGTATTGCTTCAGCAAGAAAATACAAGGGGACTCACAAGACCATAGTCGGTATCATAGATTACTCATACTCAGAGGATTCTGAACAAAGTGGGTAATTGACTTAATGGTCAAGTGGGAGATTGTTAGAATAGGTGACCAGAAAGTCAATGGTATTGGCTGTTCTGAGAACCATTCGTCAATCTTTGAAAAAGTAATATTATGTTAATGAATGTAGTAAGGATTCATAGCATAAGTTTGTTGTGCTTACTGCTTGCATCGTTTCGATGTCATAACAAATGCCCACAGACTGAAATAACATTTTGGGAAATTGGAGCTACGCTTAGAGGTAGGTTCATGAAATCAGTTTTGTCGAATCAGTCTGAAAACTCCAAGTCAAGGAATCTCATGACAGGGCATCGAGAATCCATTTAAGACTTGTACTAAGCATCTGCAGTCACATTTAATCAACATGTGACGAGGCTCATCCATGCAGTGTTAGTGGGTCAGCCAGCTAGGTGACTGCTGACTGAGGTGACTCGCGGGAATCATCATATGGAAGCCATTCGGGCTTGGTCGGTATGACTCGTATTTCTGATTTCGATAGTACGCGATTAGTCCTCGGATTTGAGGAATCATGGTAGTCACGTGCATATGAAGACTTTATCTTGGATCTGGCGAGAGGTAATCACTCTGTAAGATCGTCATTATAATCCTTGTCCAGTGCAGTTGGAATATGTAGCTAGGACGGTGGATTCCAAGATAGGATCTGTCCCCTGTCAGTACATGACGGTGATGTCTCCTATGTACTCTGAGATGGTTTAGACTTTGAAAGTCTATGACCATAGCAATTGATTGAGTAGGAAAGGATTTCCTACGTCGATCGATAGAGTTAAACCTATCTCGAGTATTAAGCATAGATGCCTAAGTCAAGGATGGGAACCGACATCCTAATTCCATGCCCTAGACTAAAGGCCAGGAGATAGGTGATAGCAGGACCGTACCCATACGTATCGAGCGACGGTAGGACCGTACCTGCATGTTACTTGGAGCCTAAATGTTCACACCACATATTCACCTAGTCTCTGTTAGAATAGGTGACCAGAAAGCCAATAGGTTTTGCGATTTGTAACCTATTATACAACTTGATGTAAATGTAATATTATTATGTGATGAATAAAATGAGTATTCGTCACTTCTGGTGCTTACTTTGTTGTGCTCATTTCACATTTGTTAAAATGGTGTTTAACTTTTATCGCAACAAAGTCCACAGACCATGGATAACAACTCGTGCAGTTGGGCCACGCATTGGATGGTGGTCATGAAACCAACTGATTAAGAGTCGGGTCTGAAACGTTCCAAGTCGAGGACCTCGAGACAGGGCATCGAGAGTCCTATTAAGACTTGCGTCAAGAGTCGTGTGTTAGAATAGGTGACCATGTAAGCCAATTTTGGCGGGTATATGTAACCTATGTCTAGACAATTATAGGTGTTTTTGATAAATCATTAATGAATAAAGAAGTGAATTTTCATTTGGCATTACTTTGTTTGTGTTCACTTGCACCTATTTTTCCATATCTGTTCACTACGCAAACAGAGCCCACGGACTGAGATTCGATTTCGGGGACTGGGACTACGCTTGGAGGTAGGTCCATGAAATCAGTCTTCCCGAATCAGTCCGGAAATCTCCAAGTCAAGGAATCCCGAAAATGGGTACCGGGATTCCATTTGAGACTTGCACTAAGCATCTGCTGTCGTGTTTCATCGACGGGTGATGAGGATCGTCTAAGCAGTGTTAGTGGGTTAGCCTGCTAGGACGCAGCTGAGTGAGGTGACTCGTGGGAACCGTCTTACGGAGGACCTTGAGTATGGTCTGCAAGGTATGACGAGTATTCCCGGTTCCAACGGTACAGGTCAAGTCCTTTGACTTGAGGAATTACTGAGTTTACCTGTACATCAGAAGTGTATCTTAGATATGGTGAGAGATTGCCAGAATTCTCTTTGGTAGTCATAAGCCATGTCTAGTGCAGTCCTGATGTGCAAAGTGACAGTAGTTTCCAAGAAAGGATCTGTCTCCTGTCAATAGGTTTTGACAGTTGAGTCTCATGTATGCTCTAGGTCTTGTCCCTAAAACTGTGGCCACAGTGACTGAACAGAAGGGAAGGTTTCCCTTGCGGCGTTTAGTGAGGACAGACCGACACTTAGGTCCAAGATGGGTACCTGCGTTATCCGTGCCCTAGACACTAAGTGATGAGACCGAAGACAGAAGGACAAGCGTACTGTTAGAGCCTAAATGTTCATCCCTGAATATTTCACCTAGTCTCTAGTGCCATGGAACGTTGCTAGATGGCCACCCATGGTAACGGACGGATTCTAGGAATCCGACCAAGTCTAGCTGAATGGTGAACCTAAAGAGTCACACACTATCCACACACAATTAAATATTTAATTTGGAATTAAATATTGGAGTGAAGGAATGATTAAATTAGATTTAATCGGGACCTTTATTTTTCTTGGAGAAATAATTCTTTCTATTTGATAAAAGGAATTAAATTGATAAATTGGATTTATCAAAGGGATTTATTTAATGGGCTTAAATAATATTTATATTTATTTTAGCCTCTTGGAAATATTTAAATAGGTTTTAAATATTTCCATTAAATTAAATCAACGGTTGAGATTAATGGGAGAGATGGATGGCTAGGATCGTTTTGACTAGGTCAAAACACTAGTTTGACTAGGACTTTGACTAGGTCAAAATCCTAATCAAATTAGAGTTCTTAAAAGAGGAGTTTAAAGAGGATTAAACTCCTCTTCTATATAAACCCCTAGCATCCTACAATTTACATGATGATGAAACTCCAACACACACACACACAACACACACACACGGTTTCTCTCTCTCTCCCATCTCTCTCGTCCGCCCTCTCTCTCTCTCAAGAAAATAGTTTTCTTGATTCTTTTGTTCTTGGAACATTAGAATCTTGATGAATCAATACCATTAATTGATAATGTGTTATTGATTCATCCACTCCAAAATTATACACTTGTTCGTTGCTAGCACGACGTGCAAGATACGTGGGTGGATCGTGTGTCACGAATTAGAGGGTCTCAAAGACGGGATCTTGGTGCAAAACGGGGAACAACGTGTGTAGCCGTTGAAGACGAAAACGACAACGGGTAGGTCTCGTTTTAAATTTTCGTCCCTCTTTAATTTTCAACCCTATGGCCTCCATGATTTATTTTATGTTATACGTTCATGAGATACACCGAATGCCCGGGAAAAATTTCAAAGGCACACCCTTTGAAACGTGTTTTTAATTTAAAGGCATGTTTAAATTCCGTTTTAATTTTTAATTATACCGCGCTTCCGCATTCGCGCTTTTCCCGGGACGATCCACATAATCTTTCAGTGGTATCAGAGCCCGGTTCGGTGTATAGGCCTAGGGTTTATGTGCGTTTTAAGCATGAAACGTGAAATAGCATGTTGTAATTAAATCTTGAATTTCTTGATTCTTGAAGCATGTTATTTTATTGCTTTTAATTCGTGTGAATTGCTGAATATTGGTATTTTCTGTTTTTCTTGGGAATCGGGATGGGAATTAATCTGAAAAACGAGAAAACGTCACAGCCGGCCAGCCGGGAAGGCTGGCTGCGCGCAGCCGAGCGCTGCCGGCAGGGCAGACGCGCGCAGGCATGGGAAGCCTGCGCGCGCGCGCTGCCGGCCGCGCAGGGGCAGCGCGCAGCCGGGTTGGCTGCGCGCGGGCGTGCGCGCATGGAAACGCCTCCAGGCGCGCGCGCGGGCAGACAGAGGTGTCTGCGCGCGCGCGCCCGGCAGGCGAGCCCATGCGCGCGCGCGCGCAAGGCTGGCGGGCGGAGGAGCCCGCGCGCGGACGGGCACCAGGCGCGCCGCCAGGCGCGCGCGCACGCAGACGGAGGTGTCTGCGCGCGCGCGCCCGGCAGGCACGCCCAGTGCGCGTCTGCGCGCGCGCTCTGCGCGCGACGCAGGGACGCGGCCGGTGGCCAGCAGGCCAGCGCGCGCGCGCACAGGCAAAGGAGCCTGCGCGCGCGTCGGCCTGCCGATGCGCCAGGCCGCGCAGACTGATGCCGGCCAGGCGCGCGCGCACACAGGCAGGGGCCTGCGCGCGCGCGCCCGGCGGCCGACTGCTGCAGGCGGCGGCGGCCGGTGGCTCCTTGGCTAGGGTTTTGAAACCCTAGTGTAATTTTATTTTTAAATTTATTTTCAGTTTTAATTTTGAATTAATTCTGAAAAATTCGTTTTTTTGGGTTCAATTTTTCCTAAATTCCTAAAGACATTATTTTAGGAGTAAAATAAATGGATTTGGAATCCCGGGGTTATTTTACTTAAAATAATGAGGAAAGGTTTTCCTAAAACGAAAAATTTTACATTGCCAATATCTATATTTTATTTTCACACGTTACGCACATGTTCATTTATTTTCATCTTGGATTGATGTGATTGGAAATCATGTGTTGTTGGAATATTATGATTATGTGATTGGATCATGTAATTATGTGTGTTGGATGGAAATGGATGATCACGAGCCCTAGACCGAATGTATGGTTTAATTTACTGTTGGGCCTGTGTGCCTCTTTAAACTGCTTTCTCCTTCTCTCTTTCTAGTGCCTTGGAATAATAAGGCTTTCTACCTCCCTCCTTATGTACTCCCCCCGGGGTTTCGCTGGGGTTTCTAATTTTTTATATGTAATGAGAGTAGACTAGGAGTGAGGTTTCCATTTTTGTAATTGGTGGAGAAGAAGGAAGGACCACATGGAGAGCCCAGACCGGAGGTCCCTTGGCGTTTTCCATGAAGTGAAGAAAGAGAAAAAGAGACCAAGGCCCATCAGAATGATGATTGGGTTACTATTATTGTAATAGTATAGGACCAACCCTAGATTGACCATAGATCCACTGCGGGCTCAGTGGATCGCATAGGATTCGGGCTTGTGATCATCCAACAGGGGCGTGCTAGGCTTTAATTTTGCATGTGGTTATTGTGATGGATGAATGGGTTTTATTTATCATGTATAACTGCTATGGATGAATTTCATTTATGCATTTTTGGATGAATGTATGGATATAGTATGAGATCTCGGTCATTATTACTCTCACATTGGTTGGACCAATGTTAAAATATTAGACCCTAGATAAAGTGGACATGAACTCTAGGAGTTCGTCCATGCCTTCCAATCCGTGGCATAGTGAGGAAGCTGTCTTAGGTCAATAGCGTGGTCTCACGAGTCGTGGCACGTTATTGTACTTAAAAGAAGCTGCACTATGTCATGAACGAAAAATGGGCTGCTGCTACCTGTCTCACGAGTCGTGGGGGTACTAGTGGGTCCATGGCTCGGTCGATTGGGTCGGGTCTAACGCCTAATTAGCATGATTCGCTTGGAGTCCTCGGGATCATGCAAAAGGGTGAGGCAATAATCTTGGGAATCTCGTGGAACGAGAATGGTATGGAATACCTCCCACAGGATCTTTTCCATGCGAATCGTAAAAGCGGGGTATGGGAAAAATCGCTGTGGATCCCAAGCCCACTAGGAAAGGATTTCCCGAAAACTACGTTTGAGAGTACCGTGTTTTCGTATAAATAGTGGGAGGATTAAATGACTAAAGACCAAGCATTTAATTATTTTTTATCAAACCACCGTCTTTACTTTCTGCTGATCGCGCGTTGTTTTTCAACATGTAGATTTTAAAATGTCTAAGAACCCACTTTCAACCATTCTTGAGACAAACAAATTTAATGGAACCAACTACAACGACTGGTTGCGCAATCTCAGGATAGTCCTGGATTATGAGAACCAAGGCTACGTCATGGACGAGCCTCTCCCTAGGACCTTACCGGAAGGATCCACGCCAGAGGAACGTGAGACGTTCGAGACTTGGCATAAGGATAACCGGAAGGTTCGTAGCATCATACTTGCTTCGATGACCAATGAGATTCAGAAGCAATATGAAAGGCTAGACGATGTCCCTTCCATAATGGCTCGCCTTAAGGATTGCTATGCAGTCCCGGACCGGCATACTAGGTATGTCGCGACCAAGGCGTTCTTTGGAACTAAAATGACAGAAGGATCCTCTGTACAAGAACATGGGGTTAAAATGCTTACCCTAGTGGAAAAGCTCGAGGACCTAAAGGCAGGTCTCGATAACGAAACGTACATAGATGTGATCCTTCAGTCACTCCCACCCTCCTTTGATCAATTTATTGTCAACTACAACATGAATGCACTTGAGAAGGGTATTCATGAGTTGATCAATATGTTGGTGCAATACGAGGCAACGACTAAGAAGTCCACGCCTTCGGTATTGTTTGGAGGTGCTTCTACTTCCAAGACGAAAGGCAAGGGCGCCGGACGTTGGAAAAAGAAGAAAGGGAAGGGAAAGGCAGTCATAGCAGCTACGAACACTCAGAGTGTTCCCATTGCCAAAGAGGGGAAAGGCAAAGGAAAGGGAAAGGTTGTCTCCAAGCAACAGTCGAAGGCATATGACATATGTATCAACTGCCGTGAGAAAGGGCATTGGAAGAGAGAGTGCCCCAAACTCTTCTCAAACCAAGGTATATTTGTGATTGAGGTTAACATGGTCACTAATTCTGCCTCTTGGGTATTGGATACCGGCTGTGGAGCTCACATTTGCAATGATCTGCAGGTGTTGAAAAGAAGCAGAAAACTAAGTAGCGGGGACATGATCCTGAAGCTCGGAAATGGCAAGGCCATCTCGGCAGAAGCAGTAGGATCCGCCACTTTAGTTATTAGTGATACCATTAGCATAGAATTAGAGCAAGTTTATTTTGTACCCAGTATGATTAAAAACATCATTTCCATTCCATTGTTAGACAATAATGGTTATGAGTTTAAAATCAATAAAAATTGCTTTTATTTGATGAGATGTGGAATTGCTCATCTACTTGGTACATTACATAATGGGCTCTATATCTTGCAACAAACGAATTTCGTTCTTAACGCTCAACACAAACGGAAATTAGATAATAACGGGAACGCACGTCTGTGGCACGCTAGGCTAGGTCACATATCCCAAGATAGGATGAAAAGGTTGGTAGACTCAAAGAACCTAGAGGTTGGGGACTTGAGTAATCTACCAACTTGTGAATCTTGTCTAAAAGGGAAAATGACCAAGAAGCCCTTTGTAGGACAAAGCAGGCTTGCCACAGGTCTGTTGGACTTGGTCCATACAGACGTGTGTGGACCACTAAGGACGCAGGCCCGAGGTGGGTTCTCCTACTTCATAACCTTCACCGATGATCATTCACGGTATGGTTATGTTTACCTGATGAGGTACAAGTCTGAAGCTCTTGAGAGGTTTAAAGAATTCAGACTTGAAGTGGAGAATCAAACCAACTGTAAAATTAAAGTCCTACGGTCAGACCGAGGCGGTGAATACCTTAGTGCCGAATTCCTAGATTATCTAAAGGAACATGGTATAATATCAGAATGGACACCTCCCGGAACACCACAGTTAAATGGCGTCTCTGAAAGGAGGAACCGAACCCTGTTGGACATGGTTCGTTCCATGATGAATTTTACCAAATTGCCCCTATCGTTTTGGGGTTATGCATTAGAAACGGCAGCCAAGTTATTGAATTTGGCGCCTACTAGTGTAGTGACCCAAACGCCATATGAGATATGGCACGGCAAGCCTGCATCCTACAACTACTTGAAAGTGTGGGGTAGCCCCGCATACGTCAAGAGGTTAGTGGGAGATAAGCTAGAATCCAGGTCTAGCCTATGCAGGTTCGTTGGATACCCTAAAGAAACTGCGGGTTATTACTTTTATGACCCTTTGGAACAAAAGGTATTTGTTTCAAGGAATGCAGTATTCTTGGAGCAAGGCTTCCCGGAGGATATCCAACCTGATGAGCTGATCCTTGAGGAATCAAGTGATGGAACTCAGTCATCAGAAACAGTCGCGGAAACCTCACCTAGAGGATTCAGGATAGACACTAGGAGGACTGACCTACCTAGAGAAGTCCAACATGCTAGGCATGAAGGACAACCTCAAGGCAGGCCAGCCCCGGCCCCTGAACCGCAGGCTCCGATACAGTCAGCGCCCACAGTTACCACTAACGTTCCCGTTCTCCGAAGGTCCACTAGAGAATCCAGACCTCCAGTGAGATATGGATTTCTAGGTGCGACCGATCTTCTGGATAACGATCCTAAGACATACGGGGAAGCGATGTCAGACATCGACTCTGGGAAATGGCTTGAGGCCATGAAAACCGAAATGGACTCCATGAGCGAGAACCAAGTTTGGAGACTTGTAGATCCACCGAAAAGTGTTAAGCCAGTGGGCTGTAAGTGGGTCTACAAGCGCAAACTCGGCGTTGATGGAGAGGTCACTACCTTCAAGGCTAGGCTTGTAGCTAAGGGATACACTCAACGACCCGGGGTCGATTTTGAGGATACCTACTCGCCAGTAGCCATGGCTAAATCCATTCGGATCCTGCTTGCCATAGCAGCATGGTATGACTATGAAATATGGCAGATGGACGTGAAAACGGCCTTCCTCAACGGCTTCGTTGAAGAAGAGATCTATATGGATCAGCCGGAGGGTTTCACGGTCGCTGGAGAAGAACAGAAAGTCTGTCGTCTCCAGAAGTCCATCTATGGCCTCAAACAAGCTTCCCGGAGTTGGAACATTCGATTTGATGAGGTAATACGGGGTTATGACTTCATCAAAAACGAATCCGACCCTTGTGTATACAAGAAGGTCAGTGGGAGCTCCATAGTGTTCCTAGTGCTTTACGTGGATGACATTCTGCTCATTGGAAATGACGTCAGAATGTTAGGAAACACGAAAGCATGGCTGTCAACCAAGTTTTCCATGAAGGACTTGGGTGAAGCATCCTACATCCTAGGCATCCAGATTGTCAGGGACAGATCTAAAAGGATGTTAGGGCTCACCCAAAACTCGTATATGGAGAAAGTCCTAAAGAGATATCGAATGGACAACTCCAAACGAGGGTTCCTTCCTATGAGGCATGGGATCAAGTTGTCCAAGAAACAGTCCCCGCAGACTGATGAGGAACTTGAAAAGATGAAAGTCATCCCCTATGCTTCTGCCGTAGGTAGCATCCAATATGCGGTCCACTGCACCAGGCCTGACATTGCATACGCTTTGAGCGTGACTAGCAGATATCAGTCCTGTGCAGGAGAGGCACATTGGAATGCAGTTAAGGGCATCCTTAAGTACCTAAGAAGGACTAAGGAAATGTTCTTAGTCTATGGCAATGGAAAACTAATTCTGGAAGGCTTTAGCGACGCCAGCTTCCAGTCTGATGACGATGATGCCAAGTCTCAATCGGGGTATGTATTCAAGCTCAACGGAGGAGTAGTGGCTTGGAAAAGTTCCAAGCAAGCAACCACTGCTGACTCCACCACTGAGGCTGAATACATAGCAGCTTCAGAAGCTGCCAAGGAAGCGGTTTGGATGAGAAACTACATCCAAGAGTTGGGTGTGGTGCCTAGCATCGCCGAGCCCGTTGTCATCTTCTGTGATAACAACGGTGCAATAGCGCAAGCGAAGGAACCGAGATCTCACCACCGTTCCAAACACATTCGTAGACGCTACCATCTTCTTAGAGAAATGGTAGGAAGAGGTGACGTTCGGATGGACCGAGTCAACTCAGCAGACAACACAGCAGACCCGCTGACAAAGCCTATGTCGCAAAGTGCTCATACGCAACATCTTGAGAAGATGGGGATTAGGCATATGGGTGATTGTCTTTAAAGGTCAAGTGGAGATTGTTAGAATAGGTGACCATGTAAGCCAATTTTGGCGGGTATATGTAACCTATGTCTAGACAATTATAGGTGTTTTGATAAATCATTAATGAATAAAGAAGTGAATTTTCATTTGGCATTACTTTGTTTGTGTTCACTTGCACCTATTTTTCCATATCTGTTCACTACGCAAACAGAGCCCACGGACTGAGATTCGATTTCGGGGACTGGGACTACGCTTGGAGGTAGGTCCATGAAATCAGTCTTCCCGAATCAGTCCGGAAATCTCCAAGTCAAGGAATCCCGAAAATGGGTACCGGGATTCCATTTGAGACTTGCACTAAGCATCTGCTGTCGTGTTTCATCGACGGGTGACGAGGATCGTCTAAGCAGTGTTAGTGGGTTAGCCTGCTAGGACGCAGCTGAGTGAGGTGACTCGTGGGAACCGTCTTACGGAGGACCTTGAGTATGGTCTGCAAGGTATGACGAGTATTCCCGGTTCCAACGGTACAGGTCAAGTCCTTTGACTTGAGGAATTACTGAGTTTACCTGTACATCAGAAGTGTATCTTAGATATGGTGAGAGATTGCCAGAATTCTCTTTGGTAGTCATAAGCCATGTCTAGTGCAGTCCTGATGTGCAAAGTGACAGTAGTTTCCAAGAAAGGATCTGTCTCCTGTCAATAGGTTTTGACAGTTGAGTCTCATGTATGCTCTAGGTCTTGTCCCTAAAACTGTGGCCACAGTGACTGAACAGAAGGGAAGGTTTCCCTTGCGGCGTTTAGTGAGGACAGACCGACACTTAGGTCCAAGATGGGTACCTGCGTTATCCGTGCCCTAGACACTAAGTGATGAGACCGAAGACAGAAGGACAAGCGTACTGTTAGAGCCTAAATGTTCATCCCTGAATATTTCACCTAGTCTCTAGTGCCATGGACCGTTGCTAGATGGCCACCCATGGTAACGGACGGATTCTAGGAATCCGACCAAGTCTAGCTGAATGGTGAACCTAAAGAGTCACACACTATCCACACACAATTAAATATTTAATTTGGAATTAAATATTGGAGTGAAGGAATGATTAAATTAGATTTAATCGGGACCTTTATTTTTCTTGGAGAAATAATTCTTTCTATTTGATAAAAGGAATTAAATTGATAAATTGGATTTATCAAAGGGATTTATTTAATGGGCTTAAATAATATTTATATTTATTTTAGCCTCTTGGAAATATTTAAATAGGTTTTAAATATTTCCATTAAATTAAATCAACGGTTGAGATTAATGGGAGAGATGGATGGCTAGGATCGTTTTGACTAGGTCAAAACACTAGTTTGACTAGGACTTTGACTAGGTCAAAATCCTAATCAAATTAGAGTTCTTAAAAGAGGAGTTTAAAGAGGATTAAACTCCTCTTCTATATAAACCCCTAGCATCCTACAATTTACATGATGATGAAACTCCAACACACACACACAACACACACACACGGTTTCTCTCTCTCTCCCATCTCTCTCGTCCGCCCTCTCTCTCTCTCAAGAAAATAGTTTTCTTGATTCTTTTGTTCTTGGAACATTAGAATCTTGATGAATCAATACCATTAATTGATAATGTGTTATTGATTCATCCACTCCAAAATTATACACTTGTTCGTTGCTAGCACGACGTGCAAGATACGTGGGTGGATCGTGTGTCACGAATTAGAGGGTCTCAAAGACGGGATCTTGGTGCAAAACGGGGAACAACGCGTGTAGCCGTTGAAGACGACGACAACGGGTAGGTCTCGTTTTAAATTTTCGTCCCTCTTTAATTTTCAACCCTATGGCCTCCATGATTTATTTTATGTTATACGTTCATGAGATACACCGAATGCCCGGGAAAAATTTCAAAGGCACACCCTTTGAAACGTGTTTTTAATTTAAAGGCATGTTTAAATTCCGTTTTAATTTTTAATTATACCGCGCTTCCGCATTCGCGCTTTTCCCGGGACGATCCACATAATCTTTCATCGTGTTCATTGGATGGGTGCCGTGTTTCATTGGCGACAGGCGTAGGACGCCTACACGATCTTGATGGGTTGGCCGACTGGGGTCGAGCCGACTGAACTGACTCGCGGGGATCATCATATGGAAGCCTTGGAGACTTGGTCGGTATGATTGGTTTTCCCCGGGTCTGATAGTACGGGACTAATCCTCAGACTTGAGGGATCATGGCAGTCACGTGCACAGGACGGTTGTATCTTGGATCTGGCGAGAGGTGATCATTCTATAAGATGATCATCATAAGCCTTGTCCAATGCAGTCGGAATGTGTAGCAAGGACGGTGGATTCCAAGAAGAGGATCCGTCCCCTGTCAGTATGTGACAGAGGTATCTCTGATGCACTCGGAGACACGTTCATGCTGTTTAAAGCTGTGCCCACGGTGGTTGGTCGAACAGGAAATGGTTTCCTGTGTCAACGCAATGAAGCATACGTGGTCTCCAGTATTAAGCATAGATGCCTAGTCAAGGATGGGAACCGACACCTAATTCGATACCCTAGACTAAGGCCGTGAGACGGTAGAAGAAAGGATTGTACCCGTACGGAATCGGCGCCTAAATGTTCATGCCAATTCACCTAGTCTCTAGTGCCATGGACCGTTGCTAGATGGCCACCCATGGTAACGAGCCCTTGTGGGACACAGGCCCAAGTCTAGCTGAGGATAAACCTAAAGGGTCACACACAAATCACCGACGAGGTTGAGAGATCGACTTGGAGTCAATCTCGAAGGATAAAATAAGTAATTGGATTACTTAAGGGAAAGTCCATTAGATGAACGGGTCGATATTATATCGGGCCTTCGTTTATTCGATAAATTGGATTTTTGATTAAGTATGGAAAGTTGAGACGTTGAGATGTTGGATCTTTTAATTGGATTAAAAGATCAACGGGAATAATTTAAATGGACTTTAAATTGGATTTAATGTTGGGTTCATCGTAATTGGATTACGATAAAACCCGGTCCGTTAAATTTTACCCGAGAGGAGAAATAATTCCTATTTTGGAATAGGAAGAAGTTGGACTTCTTCCTTAATTAAACATGGCCGAGATGCTCCCTTGGAGGAAGCAAAATCAGCCATGTTTCATGCTAGGTGGAATGTTGACTTATCTCTTTTGGAAAGAGACAAATCAACTCCAATCAAGCTCTTCCCTTTTGGTATGATTTGATCATACCATAAATTTTGGTAGGCTTCATTGAAGAATTGATTGTGATTGATTGGAATGAATCTAGACATCCTTGGATGAACCTAGACACATTCCAATAATCACATTAATTATGTATATATATTAGAATATACAACATCAAACATAGTGATTCATTATTCATCTTTTTCTAGGAAAAAGAAGAAGGAATTATTCGGTTTTCACTCTCCCTCTCTACTAGTGTTCTTCACTTGGTTTTGAATCAAGAAGAAGAATAAATTAAGTTTAAGAGAGCACTAATTCATAGTGCTCTTCTCTTAAACCGATTCCTTTTTAAACCCGTTCTTTTCTAGCAAGAAGAACGTGCGTTTCTTCCGGTGTGGTGTGGATCACCTTTGGAGAATCCATACGTTTGGATTTTGTGAGCATTCCGGAGAAGGAACAACGCAAGTAGCCGGGAGCACACGCTATACAATCAAAGGTAATGGTTTTATTACGCTTTGATTGATTTAATATATATATATCTATGCCCTATGTGTTTAATATACATATCTAATATTTACACATCCTACATCGAACGCCCGGTTGAGCACCCAAGGGTACACCCCTTGGGATTCGTTTATTTAAATTAGATTTAAATTTACGCACCCTTTCTCGCTTTCTCGCTTCCGCTCGCGCTCCTGGGCGGATCCGCTTGTCCTTCAGTCTCTAGTGCTATGGACTGTTGCAAGATGGCCACCCATGGTGACGGACTACTTTGGTTATGAAATAACAAGAAGTAGGTCCAAGTCTAGCTGAAAGGTGAACCTCAAGAGTCACACCCACTACACCAAATAAAAGGGAATTAATTTGGAATCAATTCCGGGAGAAGGTTCAATTTAATGGGATTAAATTATACTTCTTGGAGATTCAAGCCTCGATGGATTATTTGGAATAATCGTGCTTGAGTTCATAAATTAGATATATGGATTTTATAAAGCATAGGCTTCCCTTTTAATTAGATTAAAAGGGTGAATTAATTAATGGGCGTAGTATATTAAAAGAGGATTTAATATAAAGTCCATGGGACTATTTAATTTAGAATTAAATAAAGTCCATTCCATTAATTAATTAATGGACTTGGTATATTAAATAGGATTTAATATAAAGTACATGGGACGATTTAATTCAGAATTAAATAGGCCCATTCCATAAAGCCCATCAAAATGGATGGACAAGATTTGATCAAGGGATTGATGAGATGAAGGGCCATGATTAATTTGACTTAGTCAAAGCCTAGTTTGACTAGGATTTGACTAGGTCAAAATCCTAGTCAAGTGTGCCTCTTTAGAAGAGTTTGAGTAGGAATAGGAAATTCTATTTTCTATAAATACTCAAAAACACACACACACACACACCTACTAATCTCTACAACTCTCATCTCACAATTCTCTCTCAAAGAATTCGTCCATCCCTTTCTTTAATCTCCAAGATTTCTACTTTGTTCTTCTTGATTTATGCAAGCTAGAACATACAAGACGTCGATTGCATTAATTGGTAGTGTGTTTCGATGTCTCTTCTCCCCAAATAATTTCTTGCTAGCACAAGGTTCTTTGCTTTCCGGTGTAGCGAGTGAGATGATTTAGAGGGTCTCTTCTTTGAGATCTTGGTGCAAAACGGAGAACAATGCATGTCGGTGAACAAAGACAAAACTACAATCGGGTAGGTTCTTTAATTATGTTTTTCGGTTCTAATTCTATGGCCTATATGTTGTGTTTTATTGAACATGAGATACACCGAACGCCCGGGAGAATCAAGAGCACACCCCTTGATCCGGTTATGTATGTGATGCATGCTTTAAATTCCATTTAATTATGCTTTGTAATTTTTTATTATGCAATCTTTCGCGCTTTCGCTATTCGTGTTCATCTCTCGGGACAATCCACATAACATTTCAGTGCGAGCCCCCACCCCCCGAAAACAACCTATTTATATAGGAATTTTCGTGATAGTCTAGTCCTCTGTGCCTGCTTTATGCTGACAAGAAAAGTCCCCTGCATCGAATTTGGTTAGAGAGTGGAGGAAGATTTAGAGGAAGAAGAAGGATTAATATTAGAACGAGTTGTAATAAAAGCAGGCCGAACAACAAAAAGAAGTAGTGTTTGAACTAACTTCTAGTGGATTGACTTAGTGTAAAGCTAGAGGATCTAACCTTGCCTCTATTAAGAACGTTTTTTAATGCACTGACAAAGCTAAACTTGTAGCTAGACTAGGTTGCTACCTATATAATTGAAGATTGTGATTAACCTAAGAAGGTGCAGTGACAGCAAGTGCTAGCCTAGTGGGATCCCTTCTTGTTCTATCTCCCTTCTGCTTCTGTTAGGGTATTACTCCATGAGGGGAGGTTGTGCAAAGCCTAATGATCCGAACCCTTTCTTGTGGAAATTTCACAGAATAAAATTCAGTCTTAACACAGAAGGCAAGTGGCAATTTTTCATAAAAAAGCCCAAGCGCTCCGCTAGTGAATCTTGTAACACCTAAAGTTGTGCTATGCGGACCAAGGGATGACAAGAAGAAGGAGGAAGAACAACGCTAAGAAGTCATATGGGCTGAACTGCTTTCTATGAGAAGCTCTATGGCACCCACGGTTCCTAGTAGTAAGGTGTTGGCATATCGCACGTAACAAATCCGTATGTTTTAATGGGTTTTTAAGGGGGCCAGCTTATGGGCTAGGCCTCTCTCTGACCTGATAACTAGTATCGCCTCCCCGCCTAGCTCTATTAGCAAACCCTTTCTTTTACAAGACTTAAAAACATCTCTCTCGGCCCAATTATTATTACAATGTTCTCTACCATAGAATTCAGCCTTCGGGGCCAACCCGGCGGCTTCTATGAGGAAGGCGGCGCAAAGGAGGCTCGAGGGTTTGTTAAGGAATACGGCAAGGGCCGACAAAGCGGGGAAAATGAAAGGCCTTTTTGGTCCCCCCCCCCCCCCTTCTTTTGCCCTTTCAGCAAATCCAGGAATTGAACAAAGTACTCTAGATCTTGACTTTAGGTCTACCTCAGAGTAGAATAGAGGACAGCCAACATTTTCGACCCGAAAGGAATTGGAAATGAAAGAAGAATCCGTGTGCACTATATATGGAGTGGAGTGACTATCCTTAATCTCATGTGGCAGCATCGATTGCTCCCCTTAATCCTTCGATATCGAAACTATAGGGATGACATATTGGGTTCCCTATGATACCTCCAGTGACCCCTAGATGCCGAAGGTGGCCTAGGTGATCTCGTAGTTCCTATGGGGTGGAGATGATGGAAAGAGGGGTTAGTGTGGACAACCCTACTTGTCGATGGAAAGAAAAAAGGAGCCAATTAGTAGTATAGAAACCTCTTACTCTTCATCTATATGTCAATCACTCTTAAGAGAGTGTAAAGGGTAGGACGGCTTGCTCTAACCAAGACTCTACTTTTTGCTCTGTCTGTGGAGCGTATGAATTTCCTTGAATGTAGATAGACCAAAAGAGCGAATGAAGGGATAGGAATAGGAATTATAGTACCATTGGAAAATGGGGCACTTGTGGGAACATCTCTAAGGACGAACTATTCTCGACCGATTTGATCACATTTTGAAAAGTCTTTGTTACTATTCAGAACAATGGAGCTTTCGATCAAGATCTTCTCGCTTCCCCCGTTTTGAGCTCTCACTTGAGCGCTGATTGTTGTTTATTAAGTCAGTTAAGGTTACTTTTGTTGTGTTAAATTTAAATATCGTGCATGGTAGAAGTTTTTCGTTTAGTTGATTCGGAAACGGAGTTAGAGTACCGCTCCGTCAATGTTGCTTTGAAACCGATTGGTGCTCTTTTCTTTGCCAAGTGGCTCTTAGAAAGGCCTTGTATAAGGGAGGGCTAAGATAAGGAAGATCACTAATACCAGTTAGCGCTATGGACAGATTCCCAGTCGAGGCTTGCCTTTTTTTGAGTTTCAGTTCTATGTTAGCCATTTGGGCCTTAGCATAGGGCTACCAAGAATGGCTAATTTCAAGAACTCGGCCGGCACAGCAGCGCCGCCAAGTGCGGGCGCCACTGCCCATGCTTTACGTGCGCGGCCTGCATGGCAACAGCCACCGCTGCTGCTATGTTGTCCAAAAAATCACCCTTTTTTTTCTTTCTTTTTTGCACATATTTTTCAAAATTCTAATATCCAATAATTATGGTAAAATTAAACATAATTCGGAACCACATATTACATGTAATTTAGAAATTAAAAACACGTAAAATATGCCTTAAAACATGTGTAGCACATAAAAACTCTAGGCCTATACACCGAAATGGGCTCTAATACAACTTAAAGTGTGGATCGGCCCGGAAGACATGCGGAGGAAGCATGGAAACTTTAAACATTAAAAGCGATATAACGGAATTAAATGCAATGTTAAAAACCGAATCAAGGGGTGTTCCCTTGATTCCTCCCGGCCGTTCGGTGTATCTCATGTCCAAAATAAAACAATAACATGGGAGGCCATAGAATTCAAGATTTAAGAATATTAACAAGAATGCTAGTCCGTGTAAAATTCTTCCCCAGCTACATGCGTTGTTCCGGGTCATGCCTCTAAGACCTCAACGTAGAGATCCTCCAAAGTCGTCCACGTAATTCACCGGAATGCCATGCCTCTCATGCTAGCAAGAAGACATAGGGGGTAGATACATCAACACAACGCTATGAATTAACGCGGTCGATGTCCTGTTGTTCTTCCTTGATCTAATCAAGAAGAACAAGGACTTTCTTCGAGAGGAAGAGAGTAGAGTGGACGAGAGAGACGGAGAAGAGGGGAGGTCGCCGGCATGGAATGTTGTGTAGAGATTAGTATGTGAATGTGTATGTTAGTAGGTATTTATAAATAACTAGGTTACTTAACCTACATGAACTCCTCCAAAAGAGGCACACAATACACATACTCTAGAGAGTTGACCTAGTCCAAACTACTCTAGGACTAATCTTGGCTATCCATTTCAATTCTCCAAGATCAAATCTCATCCATTCATCTTTCTTGGGCTTTATGGAGCGGACCTATTTAAATCTAATTTAAATAGTCCAAAAGTCCAATGGACTCTATATTAAATTCAATTTAATATTTAAGCCCAACATAAAATCCACCCTTTTATCCAATTAAAAAGAGAAGCCCAATCTCATTAATTCATAAATCCAATTTATGAATCAAGCCCAATAAATTAATTCAATTAATTTAAAGGTTTAAAATCCAAAACTAATTAATTCAATTAATTAATCTTTGGGAAAATCCAACCCATGGATTTTTTATGTAGATGATCCAATCATTTATTCTCTCTAATAAATTAATTTAATCCAATTAAATTAATCTCTACCTTCCAAAATTAATTCTAAATTAATTCCGTCAAGTTCCAATGAATCGAGGGTGACTCATTAGGTTCACCCTCAGGTAGATTTGGGTGTGTGTTCCTCAAACGGTCTATGGCACTAGAGGCTAGGTGAATATGCAGTGTGAACATTTAGGCTCCGAATATTCATACAGGTACGGTCCTACTGTCAACCGTGTCCCGGCCTTGATCTAGGCATAGAGTTGGGCGTCAATTCCCATCCTTGACTAGGCATCTGTGCTTCAAATTCAAGATAGGTTTAACTCTATGATCGGTGAAGGAAATCCTTTCCCACTCAATCAAATACTATGCCCATAGACTTTGAGAGTCTAAACTATCTCAGAGCGCATAGGAGATCTTGCTGTCACAATCTTGGCAGGGGACAGATTCTATCTTGGAATCCACCATCCTCACTACATACTCCGACTGGACTGGACAAGGCTTATGATGACCATACCTCATAATACAGTCACCGTTTGCCAAATCCTAGATACAACCTTCGTATGTAAGCGACTGTCGTGATTCCTCAAGTCCGAGGACTAATCCCATACTATCAAAACTAGGAATACCAGTCATACCAACCAAGCCCGTGTGGCTTCCATACGACGATTCTCGCGAGTCACCTCAGTCAACCGACAGCCTGCCACCCAACCCACTAAGTATTAGAATAGGTGACCAGAAAGCCAATAGGTTTGGCGATTTGTAACCTATCTGACAACTTGATGTAAATGTAATATTATTATGTGATGAATAAGATGAGTGTTCGTCACCAATGGTACCTTCTTTGTTGCGCTCATCTTACATTTGTTAAAACGGTGTTTAACTTATATCGCAACAAAGCCCACAGACCATGGATAACAACTCGTGTAGTTGGGCCACGCATTAGATGGTGGTCATGAAACCAACTGATTAAGATTTGGGTCTGAAACGTTCCAAGTCGAGGACCTCGAGACAGGGCATCGAGAGTCCTATTGAGACTTGCGTCAAGAGTCGTGTTCATTAGATGAGTGCCGTGTTTCATCGGCGACAGACGAGGGACGCCTACACGATCTTGATGGGTTGGTCGACTGGGGTCGAGCCGATTGGACTGACTCGCGGGGATCATCATATGGAAGCCTTGGAGGCTTGGTCGGTATGATTGGTTTTCCCCAGTTCCGATAGTACGGGAGTAATCCTCAGACTTGAGGAATCATGGCAGTCGCGTGCACAGGACGGCTGTATCTTGGATCTGGCGAGAGGTAATCATTCTGTAAGATGATTGTCATAAGCCTTGTCCAGTGCAGTCGGAATGTGTAGCGAGGACGGTGGATTCCAAGAAGAGGATCCGTTCCCTGTCAGTATGTGACAGAGGTATCTCCTATGCACTCGGAGACACGTTCATGCTGTTTAAAGCTGTGGCCACAGTGGTTGGTCAAACGGGGAATGGTTTCCTGTGTCGACGCAATGAAACATACATGGTCTCGAGTATTAAGCATAGATGCCTAGTCGAGGATGGGAACCGACGCCCAATTTCATACCCTAGACTAAGGCCGGGAGACGGTAGACGGAAGGATCGTACCCGTACGGAATCGGCACCTAAATGTTCACCCCAATTCACCTAGTCTCTAGTGCCATGGACCGTTGCTAGACGGCCACCCATGGTAACGGGCCCTTGTGGGACACCGGCCCAAGTCTAGCTGAGGGTGAACCTAAAGGGTCACACACAAATCACCGAGGAGGTTGAGAGATTGACTTGGAGTCAATCTCGAAGGATAAAATAAGTAATTCGATTACTTAAGGAAAAGTCCATTGGATAGACGGGCCGATATTGTATCGGGCTTTCGTTTAATCGGTAAATTGGATTTTCGATTAAATATGGAAAGTTGAGACGTTGGATCTTTTAATTGGATTAGAAGATCAACGGGAATAATTTAAATGGACATTAAATTGGATTTAATGTTGGATTCGTCGTAATTGGATTACGATAAAACCCGGTCCCTTAAATTATACCTGAGAGGAGAAATAATTCCTATTTCTGAATAGGAAGAAGTTGGACTTCTTCCATTAATTAAACATGGCCGACATGCTCCCTTGGAGGAAGCAAAATCAGCCATGTTTCATGCTAGGTGGTATGTTGACTTATCTCTTTTGGAAAGAGACAAATCAACTCCACTCAAGCTCTTCCCTTTTGGTATGATTTATCATACCATAAATTTTGGTAGGCTTGATTGAAGAATTGATGATGATTGATTGGAATGAATCTAGACATCCTTGGATAACCTAGACACATTCCAATAATCACATTAATTATGTATATATATTAGAATATACAACACCAAGCATAAGTGATTCATTATTCATCTTTTTCTAGGAAAAAGATAAGACAAAAAAATCCTCTCCTCTCTCTCAAACTCTCGGCCTCTCTCCTTCTCTTACACTTGTGTTCTTCACTTGATTTTGAATCAAGAAGAAGAACAAAGTAAGTTTAAGAGAGCACTAATTCATAGTGTTCTTCTCTTAAACCGATTCCTTCTTAAACCCGTTCTTTTCTAGCAAGAAGAACGTGTGTTTCTTCCGGTGTGGTGTGGATCACCTTTGGAGAATCCATACGTTTGGATTTTGTGAGCATTCCGGAGAAGGAACAACGCAAGTAGCCGGGAGCATACGCTAAATAATCAAAGGTAATGGTTTATTACGCTTTGATTGATTTAATATACATCTATGCCCTATGTGTTTTAAATATATGTTTCTAATATTTACACATCCTACATCGAACGCCCGGTTGAGCACCCAAGGGTACACCCCTTGGGATTCGTATTTTAAATTAGATTTGATTTAATTTACGCACTTTTCACGCTTTCTCGCTTCCGCTCGCGCTCCCGGGCGGATCCGCTTGTCCTTCACTAAGATCGCATGGACGATCTATGTCTCCCATCGATGAAGCTCGGTTGTGATCCTTAGTGAAAGTCTCTCTCGGACCTTTGATACCCAATCTCGAGGTCCTCAACTTGGAATGTTTCAGACTGATCCATAGAAGTTGGTTCCATGACCGCCAACCTATGCGCAGTCCAACTTCTTAGATTGATATGTTCGGTCTGTGCATGTTTGTTGTGACATCAAAACCCCGTTCAATGCTAGTAGTAAGAACAACAAACTTATTGTTGCCATCAATGGATCGTTACTACATTCATCAGCATAATCTTACTTATAAACAAAGATTGACGAATGGTTCCCAGAACAGCCATTCTCATTGACTTTCAAGTCACCTATTCCAACACATAGGTTGGCCCATGGAGGATCCATGGAAAAGAGGTCCGGTGAGGCCCACAATGGAGAGCCCAAGAAGATGAATAGCACTTAAAAGGCCCATTATGTGTAATGGTTTATAAAATCTTGTAAATAGCGTAAGCCTACCATTAGATTAACCATAGATCCACTGCGAGCTCAGTTGGTCGCATAGGTTATGGGCTTGTGATCATGCAACAGGGGCGTGATAGGCTTTATTTTGCGTGCGGTGCGTATCTATAATATTTTGAGTATTCTATATGCTTCATGTATGTTTACATTTACGCTTAAAATATTCTCTACACATTACGCATGCAAAATACTAACAATTTTGATGAGGTCTCGGTCGAAATCCTAAACACATAACTCTCAGTTGGTTGGATGAAGTTGAATATTAGACCCCATAAATGAGACCTAAACGAAGGATCGTTTTTCCCATACCTTCCATCCATGATAATGTAGTGAGGAAGCTGATTTTCACCCATATGTGGTCTCACGAGTCGTGGCACGTTATGGATTAAAATTGAGTTGCCCTATTATTGTGAACAAAGTGAATACACTACTGTTTCTCCATCTCATGAGTCGTGGGAGGCGACAGTTAGCGCTATGATTTGGTTAATGGATCGAGTCTAATGCCAAGTAACATGATGCTCTTGGAGTCCTCAGAATCATGTGAAGATGTGAGGCAAAAATATCCTGGGGATCTCGTGGGCGAGAATGGCACAGGTTGTCTCCCACAGGGTTATTTCCATGTGAATCGTAATAGCAGGGCAGGGAGAATTTTGCTTGTGGACACTAGCCACTGGGAATCGATTTTCCGAAACGCTATTTGAGAGTGATGGGCTTTCGTAGAAATAGTGGGAGAGGTTAAACACTAAAGACCGAGTTTTAACTTGATTTTAATATTACTTCATCTTGCTTATTGTTTTATGCTTGGCATATTATAGATGTCTAAGAATCTACTAATGCCAGTACTAGAGACTAATAAGTTTAATGGAACCAACTATATGGATTGGGTGCGAAATCTTAAGATAATCTTAGATTTCCAGAACCAAACTCATTCTGGATGAGGGCGTTCCTCAACCCTTGCCGGAGGGATCGACAACTGAAGAACGCTTAGCGTTCCAGAAGTTGAAGGACGACAACCGGCAAGTCCGCAGCATCGTACCGACCTCGATGACAAACGAGATCCAGAAACAGTACGATAGGAACGATGATGTTGGCTCAATCATGCTTTGTTTGCATGATGTCTATGCAGTCCTGGACCGGCATGTAAGATATGCTACAATGAAGGCATTCTTTGGAGCTAAGATGATGGAAGGATCGCATGTACAAGAGCAAGAGTGATGATGCTATCCCTTGTGGAAAAGCTCAAAGACCTCGTAGTTGATCTTGAAAAAGAGACGTACATTGAAGTGATCCTTCAGTCTCTTCCTCCCTCCTATGAACCATTTATTGTCAACTAGAATATGAATGAAGTTGACAAAGAGCTTCATAAGTTGATAAATTTGTTGGTCCAATACGAGACAACGATTGAAAAAGTTGCGTTGTCGTTACTAGTGGGAGAGGTTTCAACCTCTAAAGCGAAAGGCAAAGGTTTCAGACGTCAAAAGAGAAAGAAGGATAAGGTGACATCAGCCACTACTAGCACTTCGTGTGCTATTTCTATTACACCACAGGGCAGAGGTAAAGGAAAGAGGAAAAGGATTCAGCGATCAAGTTCAAAGATTCCTAAAAACGTATGAATTCATTGTCGTAAAGAGCGCCATTGGAAGAGGGAGTGTCATGAACTCTTCTCCAATGAGGGAAAAATTTGAAATTGAGTATTAACATAATCTCTCCACCCTTTGGTATTGGATACCAACCTAATCTGCAAATGGTTTGCAGGTGGTGGCAAGGAGTAGAAGGCCAAGACGGTTCAAGCATTCAGCGATGGCAAGGCTGTTGCTGTATAAACTAGAGGCTAGTTAGGCTTGAGACTATGATCATGTTAGGATAGTTTATTGTAGGGATTATGTAACCTAGCATGATCAAAAGTATGTTTCTTTTGTTGGATAAAAGCTTTACTGCATACGTTTTGATCAATAAGTTTTATTTGACAATGATGTCTGCTAGCGGTTAAACATAAGTTCCTAAAAATACTGTTTAGTAAAAGGTTTATGATTACTCAAAATCAAATGATCAAAATGGATAAATCAAGATCGACATAAAGATTTGGCATCCGTAAAAGGCTAGGATGGTTTCTGAAGGATAAGCGGATCCGCCCACGAGCGCGAGCGGAAGCGAGAAAGCGAGAAAAGGGCGTAAATTTAAATCTAATTTAAATAAACGAATCCCAAGGGGTGTACCCTTGGGCGCTCAATCGGGCGTTCGATGTAGGATGTGTAAACATTAAAACGTATGTAAAACACATTGGGCATAGATAGATTGTAAATCAACCAAAGCGTAATAAAACTGTTACCTTTGATGATCTACGTGCACGCGGCTACTTGCGTTGTTCCTTCTCCGGAATGCTCATGAATTCCAAACGTATGGATTCTCCAAAGGTGATCCACACCACACCGGAAGAAACGCACGTTCTCCTTGCTAGAAGAAAACGGGTTTAATGAAGGAATCAGTTTAAGAGAAGAACACTATGAATTAGTATTCTCTTAAACCTACTTTGTTCTTCCTCTTGATTCAAAACCAAGTGAAGAACACAAGTGAGAAATGGGAGAGATGGCCAAGAATTGAGAGAGAAGAGAGGGCCGATTTTTGCTTCTTCTTTTTCCTAGAAAAAGATGAATTATAATTCACTTATGCTTGGTGTTGTATATTCTCATATATATACATAATTAATGTGATTATTGGAATGTGTCTAGGTTCATCCAAGAATGTCTAGATACTTCCAATCAATCACCATCAATTCTTCAATCAAGCCTACCAAAATTTATGGTATGATCAAATCATACCAAAAGGAAAGGGCTTGATTGGAGTTGATTTGTCTCTTTCCAAAAGAGACATGTCAACATACCACCTTGCATGAAACATGGTTGATTTTTCTTCCTCCAAGAGAGCATTTCGACCATGTCTAATTATGGGAAGAAGTCCAACTTCTTCCTATTCCAGGAATTATTTCTCCTCTCGAATCAAATTTCACGAACCGGGTCTTATCGTAATCCAACAACGACGAACCCAACATTAAATCCAATTTAATGTCCATTTAAATTATTTCCGTTGATCTTTTAATCCCATTAAAAGATCCAACGTCTCAACATCTCAACTTTTCGTATTTAATCGAAAATCCAATTTACCGATTAAACGAAGGCCCGATACAATATCGGCCCGTCCATCCAATGGACTTTCCCTTAAGTAATCCAATTACTTATTTATCCTTTGAGATTAACTGCAAGTCAATCTCTTAACCTCCTCGATGATTTGTGTGTGACCCTTTAGGTTCACCCTCAGCTAGACTTGGGCCCATGTCCCACAAGGGCCCGTTAACATGGGTGGCCGTCTAGCAACGGTCCATGGCACTAGAGACTAGGTGAATTGGCATGAACATTTAGCCGCCGATTCCGTACGGGTACAATCCTTCCGTCTACCGTCTCCCAGCCTCAGTCTAGGATATGGAATTGGGCATCGGTTCCCACCCTTGACTAGGCATCTATGCTTAATACTCGAGACCACGTATGCTCAATGCGTCGACACAGGAAACCATTCCCTGTTCGACCAATCACTATGGCCACAGCTTTAAACAACATGAACGTGTCTCTGAGTGCATAGGAGATACCTCTGTCACATACTGACAGGGGTGGATCCTCTTCTTGGAATCCACCGTCCTCGCTAAACATTCCGTCTGCACTGGGTAAGGCTTATGATAATCATCTTACAGAATGATCACCTCTCGCCAGATCCAAGATACAGCCGTCATGTGCACGCGACTGCCATGATCCCTCAAGTCTGAGGATTACTCCCATACTATCGGAATCGGGGAAAAACAATCATACCCACCAAGCCTCCAAGGCTTCCATATGATGATCCCCGCGAGTCAGTCCAGTCGGCTCGACCCCAGTCGACCAACCCATCAAGATCGTGTAGGCGTCCCACGCCTGTTGTCGATGAAACACGACACTCATTAAATGAACACGACTCTTGATGCAAGTCTCAATAGGACTCTCAATGCCCTATCTCGAGGTCCTTGACTTGGAACGTTTCAGACCCAACTCTAAATCAGTTGATTTCATGACCACCATCCAATGCGTGGCCCAACTGCACGAGTTGTTAACCAGGTATGTGGGCTTTGTTGCGATACAAGTAAAACACCGTTTTAATAAATGTGAAATGAGCGCAACAAAGTAAGCACTAGAAGTGATGAATACTCATTTTATTCATCACATAATCATATTACATTTACATCGAGTTGTATAATATGTTACAAATCGCCAAACCTATTGGCTTTCTAGTCACCTATTCTAACAATCTCCCGCTTGACCTAAAGCCAATCACCCATTGACCTCAAACCCATCTTATCCAGATGCTGAGTATGAGCAACTTGCGACATGGGCTTATTAAGTGGATCTGCTATGTTTTTTGCGGAGCTGACTCGGTCCATCGAAATGTTACCCCTGCTAACCATCTCTCTAAGCAGATGGTAGCGTCTAAGAATATGCTTGGATCAGTGATGAGATCTCGGTTCCTTTGCTTGCGCTATAGCCCCGTTGTTATCATAGAAGATAACCACTGGTTCAGCGAAGCTAGGTACTACACCCAACTCTTGGATATAGCTCTTCATCTAAACCGCCTCCTTAGCAGCTTCCGAAGCTGCTATGTATTCAGACTTTGTGGTGGAGTGCGCCATGGTAGCCTGCTTGGAACTTTTCCAAGCAACCACGCCACCATTAAGTCTGAACACATAAACAGACTGAGACTTGGCATCATCGTCATCCGACTGGAAGCTAGCGTCGCTATAGCCTTCCAGTATCAACTCTCCATCGCCGTAGATCAAGAACATGTCCTTAGTCCTTTTTAGGTACTTCAAGATAGTCTTGACTGCACTCTAGTTCGCGTCTCCGGCACACGACTGATATCGACTTGTTACACTCAAAGCGACAGCCACATCATGTCTAGTGTACTGAACAGCATACTGTATGCTGCCTACGGCTGAAGCATAGGGGATGTCCAATATCCGTTTAAGCTCCTCATCAGTCTTAGGAGATTGCTTCTTAGATAACTTAATTCCATGCCTCATAGGAAGGAATCCTTATTTTGAGTTCTCCATCTTGAATCTCTTCAAGACTTTCTCAATATACGAGGACTGGGTCATTCCTAACATCCTTCTAGATCTATCCCTGTAGATCTTGATGCCAAGGATGTAGGATGCCTCGCCCATATCCTTCATGGAGAATTATGTTGACAACCAAGCTTTAGTGGTACCGAACATCTTAGCATCATTCCCAATAAGCAAGATGTCATCCACACAAAGCACCAGAAATGCAACTGAGCTCCCACTGATCTTCTTGTATACACAAGGATCGGGCTCGTTCTTGATGAAATCATATCCCCGTATGACTTCATCAAAACGTATGTTCCAGCTTCCGAAAGCTTGTTTGAGGCCATAGATGGACCTTCGGAGACGGCAGACCTTCTGCTCTTCTCCAACAGTTGTGAAACCTTCCGGCTGATCCATATAGATCACTTGCTCTACAAAACCATTGAGGAAGGCCGTTTTCATGTCCATCTGCCATATTTCATAATCATACCATGCTGCTATGGGAAGCAGTGTCCGAATGGACTTGGCCATTGCTACAGGCGAGTAGGTTTCCTCAAAATCGACCCCGGGTCGCTGAGTGTAACCCTTCGCCACAAGCCTGGCTTTGAAGGTTGTAACCTCCCCGTCAGCTCCAAGCTTACGTTTGTAGACCCATTTACACCCTACGGGTTTTACTCCTTTGGGTGGGTCTACTAGGTTCCAAACCTGGTTTGTACCTATTGAGTCCATCTCGGATTTCATGGCCTCAAGCCAGTTATCCGAATTGATACCCGACATCGCTTCTCCGTACGTCTTTAGATCATTATCCAACTGACCGGTCAGGCCCAGAAATCCATACCTATCAGGTGCATGGGATATTCTGGCCAACCTATGGAGAACTGGAACAATATCAGTGGGAACTACTGGCTCAGATGTCACTGTCGCCTCATGGGGCACCTCACTTGATTCCTCAAGGAGTACCTCATCGCGCCGACTATCCGATGGAAAATCCTTTTTCAAGAACACTGCGTTTCGCAAGACAAAAACCTTTTGCTCGGAGGGATTATAGAAATAATACCCTGCAGTTTCTTTTGGATAGCCGATGAACCTACATAAACTAGACCTTGAGTCCAGTTTGTCTCCCACTAATTTCTTGACATATGCGGGGTAACCCCACACTTTCAAGTATTTGTAGGAGGTAGGCTTGCCATGCCATATCTCATATGTCGTCTGGGATACCTTCTTAGGTGGCGCCAAATTCAAAACTTTGGCCGCCGTCTCAAGAGCGTATCCCCAGAAGGAAAGGGGGAGTTCGGTAAAACTCATCATTGATTGAACCATGTTCAACAAGGTCCGATTCCTCCTTTCGGACACACCATTAAGCTGTAGTGTTCCAGGAGGGGTCCACTGAGAGAGAATCCCATTCTCTTTTAGATAATCAATACACTCACCACTTAAATACCCTCCACCTCGGTCCGATCGAAGGGCTTTGATCTTTCGATCGGTTTGGTTCTCTACTTCAAGTCTGTATTCCTTAAACCTTCCAAAGGCTTCAGACTTGTATCTCATCAGCTAAACATAACCATACCGTGAGTGATCATCGGTAAAGGTTATGAAGTACAAGTACCCACCTCTAGCCTGAGTATTTAGTGTGCCACACACATCCATATGGATTAAATCCAACAGACCACTGGCTAGCGTGCTTTGTCCAACAAACGGTTTCGCAGGTCGGTAGGTTGTCCAAATTGTCTATTTCTAGACTCCTTGAGTCCACCAACCTTCTTATCCTATCTTTAGAGATATGACCTAACCTCGCATGCCATATCTGTGCGTTATTATGATCATCATGTTTTCGTTTGTGTTCTGCAGTCATAATCCAATTAGACTGTTGAAGTATGTCATGTTTACCAATGTACCAAGCAGATGAGAAATACCATCTTTAATAATGAAAAAGCCATTTTTATTGATGGTAAATTCATACCCCTCCTTATCAAGGACCGGGATGGAAACAATGTTTTTAATCATGCTAGGTACATAGAAACAGTCATTCAGTACAATCCTAGCATGACTACTAATGGCTAACTCTAGTGATCCTACGGCCTCCGCAGCAACGGCCTTGCCATCGCCTAGCCTCAGGATCATCTCATCCTTGGTTAGCCTTTTGCTGCTTTGCAGTGCCTGCAAATCATTGCAGATGTGAGCACCACACCCGGTATCCAATACCCATGAAGGAGAATTAGTAATCATATTTACTTCAACCACAAACATACCTGGGTTGGAGAGGAGTTGTGGGCACTCCCTCTTCTAATGTCCCTTCCCTTGGCAATGCATGCAGACATCATTTGCCTTGGATCGGTGAGAACCATGGGCCTTCCCTTTCCCTTTGCTCGGTCCAACCGGAGCAACAGGGACGCCCGGAGCGCGAGCATGGGCCGCAACCGTCTTCCCTTTGCCCTTCTTCCTGTTCCAGCATCCGGCCCTCTTGCCATTTGCCTTGGAGGTTGAAGCTGTTAGAATAGGTGACCATGTAAGCCAATTTTGGCAGGAATATGTAACCTATGTCTAGACAATTCTTTGGTATTTGATAAAAATATTTATGAATAAAGAAGTGAAAATTCATATGGCAATACTTTGTTTACGTTCACTTATCTGCATTTACATTTCTGTTCACTACGCAAACAAAGCCCACGGACTGAGATACGATTTCGGGGACTGGGACTACGCTTGGAGGTAGGTCCATGAAATCAGTCTTACCGAATCATTCCGGAAATCTCCAAGTCAAGGAATCCCGAAAATGGGTACCGGGATTCCCTTTGAGACTTGCACTAAGCATCTGTTGTCTTATTTCATCGACGGGTGACGAAGGCCGTCTAAGCAGTGTTAGTGGGTCAGCGTGCTAGGAAGCAGCTGACTGAGGTGACTCGCGGGAACCGTCTTACGGAGGGCCTTGAGTATGGTCAGCAAGGTATGACGTGTATTCCCGGTTCTAACGGTACAGGCCAAGTCCTTTGACTTGAGGAACTGCTGAGTTTACCTGTGCATCAGGTCTGTATCTTAGATATGGTGAGAGATTGCCAAAATACTCTTGAGTAGTCATAAGCCATGTCTAGTGCAGCTCGGGTGTACAGAGTGACAGTAGTTTCCAAGAAAGGATCTGTCTCTTGTCAAAAGGTGTTGACAGTTGAGTCTCATATATGCTCTGTGTCTTGTCCCTGAAATTTGTGGCCACGGTGACTGAACAGAAGGGAAAAGGTTTCCCTTGCGGCGTTTGGTGAGGACAGACCGACACTTAGGTCCAAAATGGGTACCTGCATTTTCCGTGCCCTAGACCTAAGTGATGAGACCGAAGACAGAAGGACAAGTGTACTGTTAGAGCCTAAATGTTCTTCCCCGAATATTTCACCTAGTCTCTAGTGCCATGGACCGTTGCTAGATGGCCACCCATGGTAACGGACGGATTCTAGGAATCCGACCAAGTCTAGCTGAATGGTGAACCTAAAGAGTCACACACTATCCACACACACACTTAGTATTTAATTTGGAATTAAATATTGGAGTAAAGGAATGATTAAATTAGATTTAATCGGGTCCTATATTTTCTTGGAGAAATTAATTCCTTCTATTTGATAAAGGGAATTAAATTAATAAATAGGATTTATTAAAAGGGTTGATTTAATGGGCTTAGAATAAATTATAATATTTATTTATTATATTATATTTATTCTTTCAGCCTTTTGGAATATTTAATAGGATTTAAATATTCCATTAAATTAAAATCAACGGTTGAGATGGAAAGGGGAGATGGAAGGCTAGGATTCGTTTGACTAGGTCAAACACTAGTTTGACTAGGACTTTGACTAGGTCAAAATCCTAGTCAAATTAGGTTACTTAGAGTTTGAGTTTAAAGAGGATTAAACTCTTCCTCTATTTAAACCCCTAGCTTCCAACATTTAAGAGATGATGATTCTTGAAAAACACACACAACACACACTCTCCCTCTCCTACCTCTCGTCCGCCCCTCTCTCTTTCTCTAGCAAGAAAATATTTTTCCTTAGTTCTTTTTGTTCTTGGAACATCAAGAACTTAGACGAACCAATACCGTTAATTGATAACGAGTTATTGATTCGTCCACTCCAAAAATAATACTTGTTCGTTGCTAGCACGACGTGCAAGATACGTGGGTGGATCGTGTGTCACGATTTGGAGGATCTCAAGAATGAGGTCTTGGTGCAAAACGGGGAACAACGCGAGTAGCAGTTGAAGACGAAAACGACAACGGGTAGGTCTCGTTTAAGATTTTCGTCCCTCTTTATTTTTCAACTCTATGGCCTCCATGATTTATTTAATTGTTTTATGATCATGAGATACACCGAACGCCGGGGAACCTCAAGGGCACACCCTTTGAGCGTGTTCTTTAAATTAAAAGCATGCCTTTTATTTTGTAAATTTTAATATGTTTATTTTTACCGCGCTTCCGCATTCGCGCAATCCCGGGACGATCCACCGGATTTTCTTTCAGAAGCCTCTCCTATCAATACCGCTGGCGCCGACTTGTGGTCGTTGCCTCGTATTAGACCAGCATGTTGATGTACTCATGAATAGACTTCTCAAGTCCGTTCATGTTGTAGTTTACAACAAACGGGTCATAGGATGGAGGAAGCGACTGGAGGATCACGTCAATGTATGTGTCATTGTTAAACCCAGCTTTAAGGTCCTCGAGTTTCTCCACTAGGGAGAGCATCTTGACCCCATGACTATGTACAGATGCTCCTTCAGCAAGCTTGGTGCCAAAGAATGCTTTTGTGGCGGCATATCCAATATGTCTATCCGAAACCGCATAAACCTCGTTCATGCGGAGTATTATGGCGGAGACGTTGTCCAGCCTCTCATACTGCTTCTGGATGTCGTTAGACATTGAAGCCAGTATGATACTACGTACTTTCCGGTTGTCCTCATGCCATTTCTCGAACGTCAAACGTTCTTCAGGAGTTGACCCCTCCGGTAAGTCGCTCGGTGGGGCCTCATCCAAGACGTAACCTTGGTTCTCAAAATCGAGGACGATCCTCAGGTTTCTCAGCCAGTCCGAGTAGTTCATTTCGTTGAATTTGTTAGTCTCGAGTATCATGGTTAATGGGTTCTTAGACATATCTACATTAATGAAAATGTAAAGCAGAAATTAGCAGATGACTATAATATTATTGTTCAAGTTGAAGACTTTGTCTTTTAGTCTTTAACCCTCCCACTATTTATACGAAAGTCCGCCACTCTCAAGGGAGTTTTGGGAAATCATTGCCTAGTGGGCTCGGGATCCACAAGCGTAATCTCCATGCCCACTTTTACGATTCACATGAAGAAGACCTCGTGGGAGATACCCAATATCATTCTCATCCAATGAGATTCCCAAGATATTTTGCCTCACCTATTCACATGGTTTCGAGGACTCCAAGCCAACCATATTACTCAGTGTTGGGCCCGACCCATCAACCAAATCATGCCTCAAACTGTCGCCCCCCACAACTCGTGAGATAGGAAAACAACGAGCGCAGTCTTTTTGTTCACAACAATGGTGCAGCTTTCCCCTAGTCCAAGTGTGCCACGACTCGTGAGACCACACTTAGGTAGTGGTAGCTTCCTCACCACATTGTTGTGGATGGAAGGCTCGGACAGATCAAAATACCATTTTGATCCAAGTCCGTTCTGGGCCTAATATTTAATTTGGTCCAACCAAATGAGAGTTTGTGTATGACCAAGACCTCATCACATTATAGTGTTTTAGCATGAATAAATATCCAATATTTAAAGCGATAAATAAATATGCCGCATGCAGAAAACATAGCATACCCCTGTTAGGATGATCACAAGCCCAACCTATGCGACCCACTGAGCCCGCAGTGAGTCTATGGTCTGTCTAGGGTGGTCCTAAATTATTACAATAATAATATACCCATTGTCATTCCAATGGGCCTTGTGGTGCTCTTGTTTCACGCCTTGATGCTCCTCCTTGGGGTCTCCGACTCCAAATGCTTGTTAAAAGTAAAACCTCACCAATCCTATCTACTCTCATTACAACTGAAAGCAATACATTGGTAATAATAAAAACAAGCCTTAACATCATGAGGCTGAAAATACGGGAGATGATAGTCCCAAAAACAAGAAGCACGCAGGCCCCACCCAACAAAAAATAAATGATCATACATTCATCCAAACATAAGGTCTAGGGCTCTTGTGATCATCCCATGTTGATTCCATCAACTCACATAACACAATTATTCCAAATAATCATGCATTAAACCAATGGATATTCCAAATATCCAAGTGATGTCCAACATCACAAGAGCATAAACATACAAATAATATGCAAAATTCAAATTTCAAATCTAATGGACAGTTTAAAACAATTCATCCAATGCATGTATTAATCCCAAATTAATTAAGCAAATTTAATCTAAGGAATAATCCAATTATTCCAAAATAAAAAATGCAAAATTAAAATATTTTCAGAATATTGTGCAGAAAATACAGAAAATCAAA
Source organism: Sesamum alatum (assembly GCA_034509735.1). Classification (NCBI taxonomy): domain Eukaryota; kingdom Viridiplantae; phylum Streptophyta; class Magnoliopsida; order Lamiales; family Pedaliaceae; genus Sesamum; species Sesamum alatum. Next base: position 17,292,257 of record JACGWO010000005.1, on the reverse strand, counting down.
TTTTCCAGAAAATATCGAAAAAGGCACGAAACGGCCCACCCGTTGTGCCTGTCGGCCACCCGCGCGCACAGGGCAGCGCGCTCTGTGCCACGCTGGCCTCGGCCGGCAGCGGCCGTCTACACACAGCGGATACAACTTGAAGGACAAGCGGATCCGCCCGGGAGCGCGAGCGGAAGCGAGAAAGCGAGAAAAGGGCATAAATTTAAATCTAATTTAAATAAACGAATCCCAAGGGGTGTACCCTTGGGTGCTCAACCAGGCGTTCAATGTAGGATGTGTAAACATTAAAACGTATGTAAAGCATATAGGGCATAGATAGATTGTAAATCAACCAAAGCGTAATAAAACCGTTACCTTTGATGATCTACGTGCACGCGGCTACTTGCGTTGTTCCTTCTCCAGAATGCTCACGAAATCCAAACGTATGGATTCTTCAAAGATGATCCACACCACACCAGAAGAAACGCACGTTCTCCTTGCTAGAAGAAAACGGGTTTAATGAAGGAATCGGTTTAAGAGAAGAACACTATAAATTAGTGTTCTCTTTAACCTACTTTGTTCTTCCTCTTGATTCAAAACCAAGTGAAGAACACAAGTGAGAAATGGGAGAGATAGCCGAGAGTTGAGAGAGAGGAGAGGGCCGATTTTTGCTTCTTCTTTTTCCTAGTAAAAGATGAATTATAATTCAATTATGCTTGGTGTTGTATATTCTCATATATATATACATAATTAATGTGATTATTGGAATGTGTCTAGGTTCATCCAAGGATGTCTAGATACATTCCAATCAATCACCATCAATTCTTCAATCAAGCCTACAAAAATTTTATGGTATGATTTGGGAAGGGCTTGATTGGAGTTGATTTGTCTCTTTCCAAAAGAGACATGTCAACATACCACCTTGCATGAAACATGGCTGATTTTGCTTCCTCCATGGGAGCATTTCGGCCATGTCTAATTATGGGAAGAAGTCCAACTTCTTCCTATTCCAAAATAGGACTTATTTCTCCTCTCGGATCAAATTTAACGGACCGAGTCTTATCGTAATCCAATCACGACGAACCCAACATTAATTCCAATTTAATGTCTATTTAAATTATTTTCGTTGATCTTTTAATCCAATTAAAAGATCCAACACCTCAACGTCTCAACTTTCCATATTTAATCGAAAATTCAATTTACCGATTAAACGAAGGCCCGATACGATATCGGCCCGTCCATCCAATGGACTTTCCCTTAAGTAATCTAATTACTTATTTATCCTTTGAGATTAACTGCAAGTCATTCTCTTAACCTCCTCGATGATTTGTGTTTGACCCTTTAGGTTCTGTTAGAATAGGTGACCATGTAAGCCAATTTTGGCAGGAATATGTAACCTATGTCTAGACAGTTTCAGGTGTTTGATGAAAACCTTTATGAATAAAGAAGTGAAAATTCATATGGCAATACTTTGTTTGTGTTCACTTATATATCTGCTTATACATATCTGTTCACTACGCAAACAAAGCCCACGGACTGAGTAATGATTTCGGAGACTGGGACTACGCTTGGAGGTAGGTCCATGAAATCAGTCTTACCGAATCAGTCCGGAAATCTCCAAGTCAAGGAATCCCGAAAATGGGTACCGGGATTCCCTCTGAGACTTGCACTAAGCATCTGCTGTTGTATTTCATCGACGGGTGACGAAGGTCGTCTAAGCAGTGTTAGTGGGTCAGCATGCTAGGAAGCAGTTGACTGAGGTGACTCGCGGAAACCGTCTTACGGAGGACCTTGAGTATGGTCAGCAAGGTATGACGAGTATTCTCGGTTCCAACGGTACAGGCGAAGTCCTTTGACTTGAGGAACTGCTGAGTTTACCTGTACATCAGGTCTGTATCTTAGATATGGTGAGAGATTGCCAAAATACTCTTGAGTAGTCATAAGCCATGTCTAGTGCAGCTCGGGTGTACAGAGTGACAGTAGTTTCCAAGAAAGGATCTGTCTCCTGTCAAAAGGCATTGATAGTTGAGTCTCATGTATGCTCTGTGTCTTGTCCCTAAAATCTGTGGCCACAGTAACTGAACAGAAGGGAAGGTTTCCCTTGCGGCGTTTAGTAAGGACAGACCGACACTTAGGTCCAAAATGGGTACCTGCATTTTCCGTGCCCTAGACTCTGAGTGATGAGACCGAAGACAGAAGGACAAGTGTACTGTTAGAGCCTAAATATTCATCCCCCAATATTTCACCTAGTCTCTAGTGCCATGGACCGTTGCTAGATGGCCACCCATGGTAACGGACGGATTCTAGGAATCCGATCAAGTCTAGCTGAATGGTGAACCTAAAGAGTCACACACTATCCACACACACTTAGTATTTAATTTGGAATTAAATATTGGAGTAAAGGAATGATTAAATTAGATTTAATCGGGTTCTATATTTTCTTGGAGAAATTGATTCCTTCTATTTGATAAAGAGAATTAAATTAATAAATTGGATTTATTAAGGGAATTGATCTAATGGGTCTAGAATAAATATTAATATTTATTTATTATATTTATTTGGCCTTTTGGAATATTTAATGGGATTTAAATATTCCATTAAATTAAATCAACGGTTGAGATGGACAGGGGAGATGGAAGGCTAGAATTTGTTTGACTAGGTCAAACACTAGTTTGACTAGGACTTTGACTAGGTCAAAATCCTAGTCAAAATAGGGCTCTTAGAGTTGGAGTTTAAAGAGGATTAAACTCCTCCTCTATAAATACCTCTAGCTTCCAACTATTGTAGGATGATGGTTCTTGAAATCACACACACAACACACACTCTCCCCTCTCCTACATCTCGTCCGCCCCTCTCTCTCTCACTCTCCAAGAAAATTATTTCTTGTTCTTTTGTTCTTGGAACATTAGAACTAAGGAAGATTAGTCCCGTTAATTCATAACGTGTGATTGATCTATCCTCTCCATAAATACTTGTTCGTTGCTAGCACGACGTGCAAGATACGTGGGTGGATCGTGTGTCACGATTTGGAGGGTCTCAAGAACGAGATCTCGGTGCAAAACGGGGAACAACGCGTGTAGCCGTTGAAGACGAAAACGACAACGGGTAGGTCTCGTTTTATTTTTCGTCCCTCTTTATTTTTCAACTCTATGGCCTCCATGATTTCTTTACATGTTATATGATCATGAGATACACCGAACGCCTGGGAACCTCAAGGGTACACCCCTTGAGCGTGTTCTTTTAAATTAAAAGCATGCTTTAATTTTTGTATGTTTACTTTTATCGCGCTTCCGCATTCGTGTTAGAATAGGTGACCATGTAAGCCAATTTTGGCAGGAATATGTAACCTATGTCTAGACAATTCTTTGGTATTTGATAAAAATATTTATGAATAAAGAAGTGAAAATTCATATGGCAATACTTTGTTTATGTTCACTTATCTGCATTTACATTTCTGTTCACTACGCAAACAAAGCCCACGAACTGAGATACGATTTCGGGGACTGGGACTACGCTTGGAGGTAGGTCCATGAAATCAGTCTTACCGAATCAGTCCGGAAATCTCCAAGTCAAGGAATCCCGAAAATGGGTACCGGGATTCCCTTTGAGACTTGCACTAAGCATCTGCTGTCGTATTTCATCGACGGGTGACGAAGGCCGTCTAAGCAGTGTTAGTGGGTCAGCGTGCTAGGAAGCAGCTGACTGAGGTGACTCGCGGGAACCGTCTTACGGAGGGCCTTGAGTATGGTCAGCAAGGTATGACGTGTATTCCCGGTTCCAACGGTACAGGCCAAGTCCTTTGACTTGAGGAACTGCTGAGTTTACCTGTGCATCAGGTCTGTATCTTAGATATGGTGAGAGATTGCAAAATACTCTTGAGTAGTCATAAGCTCGGGTGTACAGAGTGACAGTAGTTTCCAAGAAAGGATCTGTCTCCTGTCAAAAAGGTGTTGACAGTTGAGTCTCATATATGCTCTGTGTCTTGTCCCTGAAATCTGTGGCCACAGTGACTGAACAGAAGGGAAAAGGTTTCCCTTGCGGCGTTTGGTGAGGACAGACCAACACTTAGGTCCAAAATGGGTACCTGCATTTTCCGTGCCCTAGACCCTAAGTGATGAGACCGAAGACAGAAGGACAAGTGTACTGTTAGAGCCTAAATGTTCATCCCCGAATATTTCACCTAGTCTCTAGTGCCATGGACCGTTGCTAGATGGCCACCCATGGTAACGGACGGATTCTAGGAATCCGACCAAGTCTAGCTGAATGGTGAACCTAAAGAGTCACACACTATCCACACACACACTTATTATTTAATTTGGAATTAAATATTGGAGTAAAGGAATGATTAAATTAGATTTAATCGGGTCCTATATTTTCTTGGAGAAATTAATTCCTTCTATTTGATAAAGGAAATTAAATTAATAAATAGGATTTATTAAAAGGGTTGATTTAATGGGCTTAGAATAAATTATAATATTATTTATTATATTATATTTATTCTTTTAGCCTTTTGGAATATTTAATAGGATTTAAATATTCTATTAAATTAAAATCAACGGTTGAGATGGAAAGGGGAGATGGAAGGCTAGGACTCGTTTGACTAGGTCAAACACTAGTTTGACTAGGACTTTGACTAGGTCAAAATCCTAGTCAAATTAGGTTACTTAGAGTTTGAGTTTAAAGAGGATTAAACTCTTCCTCTATATAAACCCCTGGCTTCCAACATTTAAGAGATTGATGATTCTTGAAAAACACATACAACACACACTCTCCCTCTCCTACATCTCGTCCGCCCCTCTCTCTTTCTCTAGCAAGAAAATATTTTTCCTTAGTTCTTTTTGTTCTTGGAACATCAAGAACTTAGACGAACCAATACCGTTTATTGATAACGAGTTATTGATTCGTCCACTCAAAAAATAATACTTGTTCGTTGCTAGCACGACGTGCAAGATACGTGGGTGGATCGTGTGTCACGATTTGGAGGATCTCAAGAACGAGGTCTTGGTGCAAAACGGGGAACAACGTGAGTAGCAGTTGAAGACGAAAACGACAACGGGTAGGTCTCGTTTAACATTTTCGTCCCTCTTTATTTTTCAACTCTATGGCCTCCATGATTTATTTAATTGTTTTATGATCATGAGATACACCGAACGCCCGGGAACCTCAAGGGCACACCCCTTGAGCGTGTTCTTTAAATTAAAAGCATGCCTTTTAATTTGTAAATTTTAATATGTTTATTTTTACTGCGCTTCCGCATTCGCGCAATTCCCAGGACGATCCACCGGATTTTCTTTCAGTGGTATCAGAGCCCGGTTCGGTGTATAGGCCTAGGGTTTATGTGCGTTATAAGCATGAAACGTGAAATTGGCATGTTTTTATTAAATATTGATTGTTCTTGATTTTAAGCATGTCGATTGTATATTTGCTTCGTGTGAATTTATGAATGTTGGTAATTTTCTGTTTTTCTTGCGAAACGGGGTGGAAAATTGAACGAAAAACGAGAAACAACGCAGCCGGCCAGCCGGGAGGGCTGGCCGCACGCTGCCGGCAGGGCAGACGCGCGCAGGCAAGGGAGGCCTGCGCGCACCCGCCCAGCCGGCCGCGCGGGGGCATCGTGCAGCCAGGAAGGCTACGCGCAGGCGCGCGCGCAAGGCTGCGCGCGGATGGGCCCTGGGCAACGCCGCCAGGCGCACGCGCACGCAGACGGAGGAGTCTGCGCGCGCGCGCGCGCCCGGCAGGTGTGCCCAGTGCGCGTCTGCGCGCCTGCGCACGGTACGGCCGGCAGCCAGCAGGCCAGCGCGCGGGCAAGGCAGGGGAGCCGGCGCGCGCGGCGGCCTGTCGGCATGCCGGGCCACGCAGCGCGCTGCCGGCCAGGCGCGCACGCACGCAGGCAAGGGGCCTGCGCGCGCGCGCTTGGCCAGGCAGTGCCTGCACGCGTGCCGGCGGCGGCGGCGGCAGCTGCTGCTGCTAGGGTTTCAAAACCCTAGCAGTATTTTTTTTTTATTTTTTAATTATTTTCAGTTTTAATTTTGAATTAATTCTGAAAAATCATTTTTGGTTCAATTATGCCTATTTTTTCTAAAGACATTATTTTAGGAGTAAAATAAATTGGATTCGGAATCCCGGGGTTATTTTACTTAAAATAATGAGGAAAGGTTTTCCTAAAACAAGAAAATATTATTACCAATATTTGTGTTTTATTTTTCACACGTTGTGCACATATTCATTAATTATTTTGGATATTTATGATTGAAAATCATATGTTGTTGGTATTATGTAATTATGTGATTGGATCATGTGATTATGTGTGTTGGATGGAAATGGATGATCGCGAGCCCTAAGACCGGATGTATGGTTTATTTTTTGTTGGGCCTGTGTGCCTCTTTTACTGCTTTCTCCTGCTCTCTTTCTAGTTACCTTGGAATAATAAGGCATTCTACATCCCTCCTTATGTACTCCCCCCGGGTTTTCGCTGGGGTTTCTATTTTTCAATATGTAATGAGAGTAGACTAGGAGTGAGGTTTCCTTTTTGTAATTGGTGGAGAAGAAGGAAGGACCACATGGAGAGCCCAGACGGGAGGCCCCTTGGTGTTTTCCATGAAGTGAAGAAAGAGAAAAAGAGACCAAGGCCCATCAGCATGATGATTGGGTTACTATTAATGTAATAGTATAGGACCAACCCTAGATTGACCATAGATCCACTGCGGGCTCAGTGGATCGCATAGGATTCGGGCTCGTGATCATCCAACAGGGGCGTGCTAGGCTTTAATTTTGCATGTGGTTATGATGATGGATGAATGGATTATTTATTTATCGTATAACTGCTATGAATGGTTTATTTACGCATTATGGATGTATGTGTAGATATTTATTTGAGATCTCGGTCATTACTTACTCTCACATTGGTTAGACCAATGTCAAAATATTAGACCCTAGACAAAGTGGACATGAACTCTAGGAGTTTGTCCATGCCTTCCAATCCATGGCATAGTGAGGAAGCTGCTTTAGGTCAATAGCGTGGTCTCACGAGTCGTGGCACGTTATTTTACTTAAAGGAAGCTGCATTATGTCATGAACGAAAAGCGGGCTGCTGCTACCTGTCTCACGAGTCGTGGGGGTACCAGTGGGTCCGTGGCTCGGTCGATTGGGTTGGGTCTAACGCCCAATTAACATGATTCGCTTGGAGTCCTCGGGATCATGTGAAAGGGTGAGGCAATAATCTTGGGAATCTCGTGGAACGAGAATGGTATGGAATACCTCCCACAGGATCTTTTCCATGCGAATCGTAAAAGCGGGGTATGGAAAAAATCGCTGTGGATCCCAAGCCCACTTGGAAAGGATTTCCCGAAAATCACGTTTGAGAGTACCGTGTTTTCGTATAAATAGTAGGAGGATTAAATGACTAAAGTGCATGCATTTAATTATTTTATCAAACCACCGTCTTTTATTTTCTTCTGATCGCGCGCTGTTTTCTAAAATGTAGATTTTAAAATGTCTAAAAACCCACTTTCCACCATTCTTGAGACAAACAAATTCAATGGAACAAACTACAACGACTGGTTGCGCAATCTCAGGATAGTCCTAGATTACGAGAACCAAGGCTACGTCATGGACGAGCCTCTCCCTAGGACCTTACCGGAAGGATCCACGCCAGAAGAATGTGAGACGTTTGAGACTTGGCATAAGGATAACCGGAAGGTCTGTAGCATCATACTTGCTTCGATGACCAATGAGATTCAGAAGCAGTATGAAAGGCTAGACGATGTCCCTTCCATTATGGCTCGCCTAAAGGATTGCTATGTAGTCCCGGACCGGCATACCAGGTATGTTGCGACCAAAGGCGTTCTTTGGAACTAAAATGACAGAAGGATCCTCTGTACAAGAGCACGGGGTTAAAATGCTTACCCTGGTGGAAAAGCTCGAGGACCTAAAGGCAGGTCTCGATAATGAAACGTACATAGATGTGATCCTTCAGTCACTCCCACCCTCCTTTGACCAATTTATCGTCAACTACAACATGAACGCACTTGAGAAGGGCATTCATGAGTTGATCAATATGTTGGTGCAATACGAGGCAACGACTAAGAAGTCCACGCCTTCGGTATTGTTTGGAGGTGCTTCGACTTCTAATACGAAAGGCAAGGGTGCCGGACGTTGGAAGAAGAAGAAAGGGAAGGGAAAGGCCGTCAAAGCAGCTACGAACACTAAGAGTGTTCCCATTGCCAAAGAGGGGAAAGGCAAAGGAAAGGAAAATGTTGTCTCCAAGCAACAGTCAAAGGCATATGACATATGTATCAACTGCCGTGAGAAAGGGCATTGGAAGAGAGAGTGCCCCAAACTCTTCTCGAACCAAGGTATATATGTGATTGAGGTTAATATGGTCACTAGTTCTGCCTCTTGGGTATTAGATACCGGCTGTGGAGCTCACATTTGCAATGACTTGCAGGTGTTGAAAAGAAGCAGAAAACTGGGTAGCGGGGACATGATCCTGAAGTTTGGGAATGGCAAGGCCATCTCGGCAGAAGCAGTAGGATCCGCCACTCTGGTGATTAGTGATAATATTAGCATAGATTTAGAACAAGTTTATTTTGTACCCAGTATGATTAAAAACATCATTTCCATTCCATTGTTGGACAATAGTGGTTATGAGTTTAGAATCAATAAAAATTGCTTTTATTTGATGAGGTGTGGAATTGCTCATCTACTTGGTACATTACATAACGGACTCTATATCTTGCAACAAACGAATTTCGTCCTCAATGCACAACAAAAACGGAAACTAGATAATAACGGGAACGCACGTCTGTGGCACGCTAGGCTAGGTCACATATCCCAAGATAGGATGAAAAGGTTGGTAGACTCAAAGAACCTAGAGGTTGGGGACTTGAGCGATCTACCAACTTGTGAGTCCTGTCTAAGAGGGAAAATGACCAAGAGGCCCTTTGTAGGACAAAGCAGGCTTGCCACAGGTCTGTTGGACTTGGTCCATACAGACGTATGTGGACCACTAAGGACGCAGGCCCGAGGTGGGTTCTCCTACTTCATAACCTTCACCGATGATCATTCACGGTATGGTTATGTTTACCTGATGAGGTACAAGTCTGAAGCTCTTGAGAGGTTTAAAGAATTCAGACTTGAAGTGGAGAACCAAACCAACTGCAAAATTAAAATCCTTCGGTCGGACTGAGGCGGTGAATACCTTAGTACGGAGTTCCTAGATTATCTAAAAGAACATGGTATAATATCAGAATGGACACCTCTAGGAACACCGCAGTTAAATGGTGTCTCTGAAAGGAGGAATCGAACCCTGTTGGACATGGTTCGGTCCATGATGAGTTTTACCAAATTGCCCTTATCGTTTTGGGGCTATGCACTAGAAACGGCGGCCAAATTATTGAATTTGGCGCCTACTAGCACATTGACCCAAACGCCATATGAGATATGGCACGGCAAGCCTGCATCCTACAACTACTTGAAAGTGTGGGGTAGCCCCGCATACGTCAAGAGGTTAGTGGGAGATAAGTTAGAATCTAGGTCTAGCTTATGCAGGTTCGTTGGATACCCTAAAGAAACTGCGGGTTATTACTTTTATGACCCCTTGGAACAAAAGGTGTTTGTTTCAAGAAATGCAGTATTCTTGGAGCAAGGCTTCCCGGGGGATATCCAACCTGATGAGCTGATCCTTGAGGAATCAAGTGATGGAATCCACCCATCAGAAGAAGCCGCGGAACCCTCACTTAGAGGATTCAGGATAGACAGCCGAAGGGCTGACCAGCCTCGAGAAGTCCAACGTGCTAGGCATGAAGGACAGCCTCAGGAACAGCCAGCCCCGGTTCCTGAACCACCAGCTCCGATACAGTCAGCGCCCACAGTCACCACTGACGTTCCCGTTCTCCGTAGGTCCACTAGAGAGTCCGGACCTCCAATGAGATATGGCTTTCTAGGTGCGATCGATCTTTTGGATAACGATCCTAAGACTTATGGAGAAGCGATGTCTGACATCGACTCCGGGAAATGGCTTGAGGCCATGAAAGCCGAAATGGACTCCATGAGCGAGAACCAAGTCTGGAGTCTTGTAGATCCACCGAAAGGTGTTAAGCTAGTGGGCTGTAAGTGGGTCTACAAGCGCAAACTTGGCGTTGATGGAGAAGTCACAACCTTTAAGGCTAGGCTTGTAGCTAAGGGATACACTCAACTGAAAGAAATTTTGGATCGTCCCGGGAAAAGCGCGAATGCGGAAGCGCGGTATAATTAAAATTAAATATGGAATTTAAACATGCTTTTAAATTAAAACACGTTTCAAAGGGTGTGCCTTTGAAATTTCCCGGGCGTTCGGTGTATCTCATGAACAAATAACACAAAATAAATCATGGAGGCCATAGGGTTGGAAATTAAAGAGAGGACGAAAAATTAAAACGAGACCTACCCGTTGTCGTTTTCGTCTTCAACGGCTACAAGCGTTGTTCCCCGTTTTGCACCAAGATCTCGTCTTTGAGACCCTCTAAATCGTGACACACGATCCACCCACGTATCTTGCACGTCGTGCTAGCAACGAACAAGTTTATGTTTTTGGAGTGGATGAATCAATAACACATTATTGATTAATGGTATTGATTCATCAAGTTCTTAATGTTCCAAGAACAAAAAGAACCAAGAAAATATTTCTTGGAGAGGGAGAGAGAATCGGACGAGAGAGAGGGAGAGAGAATCCGTGTGTGTGTGTTGTAGTGTTTGTGTTGGAGTTTCATCATCATTCAACTTGTAGGATGCTAGGGGTTTATATAGAAGAGGAGTCTAATCCTCTTTAAACTCCTCTTTCAAGAACTCTATTTTGACTAGGATTTTGACCTAGTCAAAGTCCTAGTCAAAGTAGTGTTTTGACCTAGTCAAAACAATCCTAGCCATCCATCTCTCCCATTCATCTCACCGTTGATTTAATTTAATTTAATGGAATATTTAAAACCAATTTAAATATTTCCAAGAGGCTAAAATAAATATAAATATTATTTAAGCCCATTAAATAAATCCCTTTGATAAATCTAATTTATCAATTTAATTCCTTATATCTAATAGAAGGAATTATTTCTCCAAGAAAAAAAATAAAGGACCCGATTAAATCCAATTTAATCATTCCTTCACTCCAATATTTAATTCCTAATTAAATATCTAAATGTGTGTGGATAGTGTGTGACTCTTTAGGTTCACCTTTCAGCTAGACTTGGTCGGATTTCCTAGAATCCTTCCGTTACCATGGGTGGCCATCTAGCAACGGTCCATGGCACTAGAGACTAGGTGAAATATTCAGGGATGAACATTTAGGCTCTAACAGTACACTTGTCCTTCTGTCTTCGGTCTCATCACTTAGAGTCTAGGGCACGGATAATGCAGGTACCCATTTTGGACCTAAGTGTCGATCTGTCCTCACTAAACGCCGCAAGGGAATCCTTCCCTTCTGTTCAGTTACTGTGGCCACAGATTTTAGGGACAAGACACAGAGCATACATGAGACTCAACTGTCAATACCTATTGGCAGGAGACAGATCCTTTCTTGGAAACTACTGTCACTTTGTACACCAGAACTGTACTAGACATGGCTTATGACTACCAAAGAGAATTCTGGTAATCTCTCACCATATCTAAGATACAGCCCTAACGTACAGGTAAACTGAGCAATTCCTCAAGTCAAAGGACTTGGCCTGTACCGTTGGAACCGGGAATTCACGTCATACCTTGCTGACCATACTCAAGGTCCTCCGTAAGACGGTTCCCGCGAGTCACCTCAGTCAGCTGCGTCCTAGCATGCTAACCCACTAACACTGCTTAGACGACCCTCGTCACCCGTCGATGAAACACGACAGCAGGTGCTTAGTGCAAGTCTCAAATGGAATCCCGGTACCCATTTTCAGGATTCCTTGACTTGGAGATTTCCGGACTGATTCGGGAAGACTGATTCCATGGACCTACCTCCAAGCGTAGTCCCAGTCCCCGAAATTGATTCTCAGTCCGTGGGCTTTGTTTGCGTAGTGAACAGATATGGAAAACAAATATAAGTGAACACAAACAAAGTGGTGCCAAATGAAATTCACTTCTTTATTCATTAATGATTTATCAAACACCTGAAATTGTCTAGACATAGGTTACATATTCCTGCCAAAATTGGCTTACATGGTCACCTATTCTAACAATCTCCCACTTGACCTTTAAAGCCAATCACCCATATGCCTAATCCCCATCTTCTCAAGATGTTGCGTATGAGCACTCTGCGACATAGGCTTTGTCAGCGGGTCCGCTGTGTTGTCTGCTGAGTTGACTCGGTCCATCCGAACGTCACCTCTTCCTACCATTTCTCTAAGAAGATGGTAGCGTCTAAGAATGTGTTTGGAACGGTGATGAGATCTCGGTTCCTTTGCTTGCGCTATTGCACCGTTGTTATCACAGAAGATGACAACAGGCTCGGCAATACTAGGCACCACATCCAACTCTTGGATGTAGTTTTTTCATCCAAACCGCTTCCTTAGCAGCTTCTGAAGCTGCTATGTATTCAGCCTCAGTGGTGGAGTCAGCGGTGGTTGCTTGCTTGGAACTTTTCCAAGCCACTACTCCTCCGTTGAGTTTGAATACATACCCCGATTGAGACTTGGCATCATCGTCATCAGACTGGAAGCTAGCGTCGCTAAAGCCTTCCAGAATTAGTTCTCCATTGCCATAGACTAGGAACATTTCCTTAGTCCTCCTTAGGTACTTAAGGATGCCCTTAACGGCATTCCAATGTGCCTCTCCTGCACAGGACTGATATCTGCTTATCACGCTCAAAGCGTATGCAATGTCAGGCCTGGTGCAATGGACCGCATATTGGATGCTACCTACGGCAGAAGCATAGGGGATGACTTTCATCTTTTCAAGTTCCTCATCAGTCTGCGGGGACTGCTTCTTGGACAACTTGATCCCATGCCTCATTGGAAGGAATCCTCGTTTGGAGTTGTCCATTCGATATCTCTTTAGGACTTTCTCCATATACGAGTTTTGGGTGAGCCCTAACATCCTTTTAGATCTGTCCCTGACAATCTGGATGCCTAGGATGTAGGAGGCTTCACCCAAGTCCTTCATGGAAAACTTGGTTGACAACCATGCTTTTGTGTTTCCTAACATTCTGACGTCATTACCAATGAGCAGAATGTCATCCACGTAAAGCACTAGGAACACTATAGAGCTCCCACTGACCTTCTTGTATACACAAGGGTCGGATTCATTTTTGATGAAGTCATATCCCCGTATTACTTCATCAAATCGAATGTTCCAACTTCGAGATGCTTGTTTGAGGCCATAGATGGACTTCTGGAGACGACAGACCTTCTGTTTCTTCTCCAGTGACCGTGAAACCCTCCGGCTAATCCATATAGATCTCTTCTTCAACGAAACCGTTGAGGAAGGCCGTTTTCACGTCCATCTGCCATATTTCATAGTCATACCATGCTGCTATGGCAAGCAGGATCCGAATGGACTTAGCCATGGCTACTGGCGAGTAGGTATCCTCAAAATCGACCCCGGGTCGTTGAGTGTATCCCTTAGCTACAAGCCTAGCCTTAAAGGTTGTGACTTCTCCATCAACGCCGAGTTTGCGCTTGTAGACCCACTTACAGCCCACTGGCTTAACACCTTTCGGTGGATCTACAAGTCTCCAAACTTGGTTCTCGCTCATGGAGTCCATTTCGGTCTTCATGGCCTCAAGCCATTTCCCGGAGTCGATGTCAGACATCGCTTCCCCGTATGTCTTAGGATCGTTATCCAGAAGATCGGTTCGCACCTAGAAACCCATATCTCACTGGAGGTCTGGATTCTCTAGTGGACCTACGGAGGACGGGAATGTCAGTGGTGACTGTGGGCGCTGACTGTATCGGAGCCGGCGGTTCAGGGGCCGGGACTGGCCTTTCTTGAGGTTGTCCTTCATGCCTAGCATGTTGGACTTCTCTAGGTTGGTCAGCCCTCCGTGCGTTAATCCTAAATCCTCTTGGTGAGGTTTCCGCGGCTATTTCTGATGGCTGAGTTCCATCACTTGATTCCTCAAGGATCAGCTCATCAGGTTGGATATCCTCCGGGAAGCCTTGCTCCAAGAATACTGCATTCCTTGAAACAAATACCTTTTTTGTTCCAAAGGGTCATAAAAAGTAATAACCCGCAGTTTCTCTAGGGTATCTAACGAACCTACATAGGCTAGACCTGGATTCTAGCTTATCTCCCACTAACCTCTTGACGTATGCGGGGCTACCCCACACTTTCAAGTAATTGTAGGACGCAGGCTTTGCCGTGCCATATCTCATATGGCGTTTGGGTCAATGCACTGGTAGGCGCCAAATTCAACAACTTGGCTGCCGTTTCTAATGCATAACCCCAAAACGATAAGGGCAATTTGGTAAAAACTCATCATGGACCGAACCATGTCCAACAGGGTTCGGTTCCTCCTTTCAGAGACGCCATTTAACTGTGGTGTTCCGGGAGGTGTCCATTCTGATATTATACCATGTTTCTTTTAGATAATCAAGGAATTCGGCACTAAGGTATTCACCACCTCGGTCTGAACGTAGGACTTTAATTTTGCAGTTGGTCTGGTTCTCCACTTAAAGTCTGAATTCTTTAAACCTCTCAAGAGCTTCAGACTTGTACCTCATTAGGTAAACATAACCATACCGTGAATGATCATCGGTGAAGGTTATGAAGTAGGAGAACCCACCTCGAGCCTGCGTCCTTAGTGGTCCACATATACGTCTGTATGGACCAAGTCCAACAGGACCCGTGGCAAGCCTGCTTTGACCTACAAAGGGCTTCTTGGTCATTTCCCTCTTAGACAAGATTCACAAGTTGGTAGATCGCTCAAGTCCCCAACCTCTAGGTTCTTTGACTCTACCAACCTTTTCATCCTATCTTGGGATATGTGACCTAGCCTAGCGTGCCACAGACGTGCGTTCCCGTTATTATCTAATTTCCGTTTGTGTTGAGCGTTTAAGAACGAAATTCGTTTGTTGCAAGATATAGAGCCCGTTGTGCAATGTACCAAGTAGATGAGCAATTCCACGCCTCATCAAATAAAAGCAATTTTTATTGATTCTGAACTCATAACCACTATTGTCCAACAATGGAATGGAAATGATGTTCTTAATCATACTAGGTACAAAATAAACCTGCTCTAATTCTATGCTAATGGTATCACTAATCACTAAAGTGGTGGATCCTACTGCTTTCTGCCGAGATGGCCTTGCCATTTCCAAGCTTCAGGATCATGTCCCCGCTACTTAGTTTTTCTGCTTCTTTTCAGCACCTGCAAATCATTGCCAAATGTGAGCTCCACAGCCGGTATCCAATACCCAAGAGGCAGAATTAGTGACCATATTAACCTCAATCACATATATACCTTGGTTTTGAGAAGAGTTTGGGGCACTCTCTCTTCCAATGCCCTTTCTCACGGCAGTTGATACATATGTCATATGCCTTTGACTGTTGCTTGGAGACAACCTTTCCCTTTCCTTTGCCTTTCCCCTCTTTGGCAATGGGAACACTCTGAGTGTTCGTAGCTGCTATGACGGCTTTTCCCTTCCCCTTCTTCTTTTTCCAACGTCCGGCACCCTTGCCTTTCGTCTTGGAAGTTGAAGCACCTCCAAACAATACCGAAGGCGTGGACTTCTTAGTCGTTGCCTCGTATTGCACCAACATATTGATCAACTCATGAATGCCCTTCTCAAGTGCATTCATGTTATAGTTGACGATAAATTTGGTCGAAGGAGGGTGGGAGTGACTGAAGGATCACATCTATGTACGTTTTCGTTATCGAGACCTGCCTTTAGGTCCTCGAGCTTTTCCACTAGGGTAAGCATTTTAACCCCATGCTCTTGTACAGAGGATCTTTCTGTCATTTTAGTTCCAAAAGAACGCCTTGGTCGCGACATACCTAGTATGCCGGTCCGGGACTGCATAGCAATCCTTAAGGCGAGCCATAATGGAAGGGACATCGTCTAGCCTTTCATATTGCTTCTGAATCTCATTGGTCATCGAAGCAAGTATGACGCTACGGACCTTCCGGTTATCCTTATGCCAAGTCTCGAACGTCTCACGTTCTTCTGGCGTGGATCCTTCCGGCAAGGTTCTAGGGAGAGGCTCGTCCATGACGTAGCCTTGGTTCTCGTAATCTAGGACTATCCTGAGATTGCGCAACCAGTCGTTGTAATTTGTTCCATTGAATTTGTTTGTCTCAAGAATGGTTGATAGTGGGTTCTTAGACATTTTAAATCTACATTTAGAAAACAACGCGCGATCAGCAGAAAATAAAGACGGTGGTTTGATGAAATAATTAAATGCTTGGTCTTTAGTCATTTAATCCTCCCACTATTTATACGAAAACACGGTACTCTCAAACGTGATTTTCGGGAAATCCTTTCCTAGTGGGCTTGGGATCCACAGCGATTTTTCCCATACCCCCCTTTTACGATTCGCATGGAAAAGACCCTGTGGGAGGTATTCCATACCATTCTTCGTTCCACGAGATTCCCAAGATTATTGCCTCACCCTTTCGCATGATCCCGAGGACTCCAAGCGAATCATGCTAATTGGGCGTTAGACCCGACCCAATCGACCGAGCCACAGACCCACTGGTACCCCCCCACGACTCGTGAGACAGGTAACAGCAGCCCATTTTTCGTTCATGACATAGTGCAGCTTCTTTTTAAGTACAATAACGTGCCACGACTCGTTGAGACCACGCTATTGACCTAAAACAGCTTCCTCACTGTGCCATGGATTGGAAGGCATGGACAAACTCCTAGAGTTCATGTCCACTTTATCTAGGGTCTAATATTTCAACATTGGTCCAACCAATGTGAGAGTAGTGAATGACCGAGATCTCATAATATATATGCATACATTCATCCATAATGCATAAATAAAATCCATCCATAGCAGTTATATGATAAATAAAAACCCATTCATCCATCACAATAACCACATGCAAAATTAAAGCCTAGCACGCCCCTGTTGGATGATCACGAGCCCAAATCCTATGCGACCCACTGAGCCCGCAGTGGATCTATGGTCAATTTAGGGTTGGTCCTATACTATTACAATAATAGTAACCCAATCATCATGCTGATGGGCCTTGGTCTCTTTTCTCTTTCTTCACTTCATGGAAAACTCCAAGGGACCTCCGGTCTGGGCTCTCCATGTGGTCCTTCCTTCTTCTCCACCAATTACAAAAAGAAACCTCACTCCTAGTCTACTCTCATTACATATTAAAAAATAGAAACCCAGCGAAAACCCGGGGGGAGTACATAAGGAGGGAGGTAGAAAGCCTTATTATTCCAAGGCACTAGAAAGAGAGAAGGAGAAAGCAGTTAAAGAGGCACACAGGCCCAACAGAAAATTAAACCATACATTCGGTCTAGGGCTCGTGATCATCCATTTCCATCCAACACACGTAATTACATGAATCCAATCACATAATCATAATATTCCAACAACACATGATTTCCAATCATATTAATCCAAGATGAAAATAAATGAACATGTGCGCAACGTGTGAAAATAAAAAATATAAATATTGGTAATATTAATCTTTTTTCTCGTTTTAGGAAAACCTTTCCTCATTATCTTAAGTAAAATAACCCCGGGATTCCAAATCCAATTTATTTTACTCCTAAAATAATGTCTTTGGGAACTTAGGAAAAATTGAACCCAAAAAACGATTTTTCAGAATTAATTCAAAATTAAAACTGAAAATTAATTTAAAATAAAATAACACTAGGGTTTCAAAACCCTAGCTTCACAGCCACCAGCCGCCGCCGCCTGCGGCAGCCAGCCGGCGGCCGCCGCGCGCAGGCGCTGCCTGGCCGGCCGCGCGCGCGCAGGCCCCTGCCTGCTTGCGCGCGCGCCTGACCGGCAGCGCACTGCACGGTCTAGCGCATCGGCAGGCCGACGCGCGCGCAGGCTCCTCTTCCTTGCGCGCGCTCGCTTGCTGGCCGCCGGCCGTGTGCCTGCGCTGTGCGCAGAGCGCGCGCGCAGACGCGCACTGGGCGTGCCTGCCGGGCGCGCGCGCGCAGACGCCTTCGTCTGCGTGCGCGCGCGCCGCCCGTCCGCGCGCGGGCTCCCCGTCCGTCAGCCTTGCGCGCGCGCGCGCATGGGCGTGCCTGCCGGGCGCGCGCGCAGACTCCTTTGTCTACCCGCGCGCGCCCCTGGAGGCGCTTCCATGCGCGCTGCCCCTGCGCGGCCGGCAGTGCGCGCGCGCGCGCAGGCTTCCCATGCCTGCGCGCGTCCGCCCTACCGGCAGTGCTCGGCTGCGCGCGGCCAGCCTTCCCGGCTGGCCGGCTGTGGCGTTTTCTCTCGTTTTTCAGATTAATTTCCCATCCCGTTTCCCAAGAAAAACAGAAAAACACCAACATTCATAAATTCACACGAATTAAAAGCAATAAAATAACATGCTTTAATAATCAAGAAATTCAAGATTCAATTAAAACATGCTAAATCACGTTTCATGCTTAAAACGCACATAAACCCTAGGCCTATACACCCGAACCGGGCTCTGATACCACTGAAAGAAATTTTGGATCGTCCCGGGAAAAGCGCGAATGCGGAAGCGCGGTATAATTAAAATTAAATATGGAATTTAAACATGCTTTTTAAATTAAAACACATTTCAAAGGGTGTGCCTTTGAAATTTCCCGGGCGTTCGGGTGTATCTCATGAACGAATAACACAAAATAAATCATGGAGGCCATAGGGTTGGAAATTAAAGAGAGGACGAAAAATTAAAAACGAGACCTACCCGTTGTCGTTTTCGTCTTCAACGGCTACAAGCGTTGTTCCCCCGTTTTGCACCAAGATCTCGTCTTTGAGACCCTCTAAATCGTGACACAAGATCCACCCACGTATCTTGCACGTCGTGCTAGCAACGAACAATTTTATGTTTTTGGAGTGGATGAATCAATAACACATTATTGATTAATGGTATTGATTCATCAAGTTCTTAATGTTCCAAGAACAAAAAGAACCAAGAAAATATTTCTTGGAGAGGGAGAGAGAATCGGACGAGAGAGAGGGAGAGAGAATC
This sequence comes from Sesamum alatum, assembly GCA_034509735.1. Taxonomy (NCBI): domain Eukaryota; kingdom Viridiplantae; phylum Streptophyta; class Magnoliopsida; order Lamiales; family Pedaliaceae; genus Sesamum; species Sesamum alatum. Next base: position 17,273,191 of record JACGWO010000005.1, on the reverse strand, counting down.
CGTGTGTGTGTGTTGTAGTGTGTGTGTTGGAGTTTCATCATCATTCAACTTGTAGGATGCTAGGGGTTTTATATAGAAGAGGAGTCTAATCCTCTTTAAACTCCTCTTTCAAGAACTCTATTTTGACTAGGATTTTGACCTAGTCAAAGTCCTAGTCAAAGTAGTGTTTTGACCTAGTCAAAAACAATCCTAGCCATCCATCTCTCTCATTCATCTCACCGTTGATTTAATTTAATTTAATGGAATATTTAAAACCAATTTAAATATTTCCAAGAGGCTAAAATAAATATAAATATTATTTAAGCCCATTAAATAAATCCCTTTGATAAAATCTAATTTATCAATTTAATTCCTTATATCTAATAGAAGGAATTATTTCTCCAAGAAAAAAAAATAAAGGACCCGATTAAATCCAATTTAATCATTCCTTCACTCCAATATTTAATTCCTAATTAAATATCTAAATGTGTGTGGATAGTGTGTGACTCTTTAGGTTCACCTTTCAGCTAGACTTGGTCGGATTCCTAGAATCCTTCCGTTACCATGGGAGGCCATCTAGCAACGGTCCATGACACTAGAGACTAGGTGAAATATTCAGGGATGAACATTTAGGCTCTAACAGTACACTTGTCCTTCTGTCTTCGGTCTCATCACTTAGAGTCTAGGGCACGGATAATGCAGGTACCCATTTTGGACCTAAGTGTCGGTCTGTCCTCACTAAACGCCGCAAGGGAATCCTTCCCTTCTGTTCAGTTACTGTGGCCACAGATTTTAGGGACAAGACACAGAGCATACATGAGACTCAACTGTCAATACCTATTGGCAGGAGACAGATCTTTTCTTGGAAAACTACTGTCACTTTGTACACCAGAACTGTACTAGACATGGCTTATGACTACCAAAGAGAATTCTGGCAATCTCTCACCATATCTAAGATACAGCCCTAACGTACAGGTAAACTGAGCAATTCCTCAAGTCAAAGGACTTGGCCTGTACCGTTGGAACCGGGAATTCACGTCATACCTTGCTGACCATACTCAAGGTCCTCCGTAAGACGGTTCCCGCGAGTCACCTCAGTCAGCTGCGTCCTAGCATGCTAACCCACTAACACTGCTTAGACGACCCTCGTCACCCGTCGATGAAACACGACAGCAGGTGCTTAGTGCAAGTCTCAAATGGAATCCCGGTACCCCTTTTCGGGATTCCTTGACTTGGAGATTTCCGGACTGATTCGGGAAGACTGATTCCATGGACCTACCTCCAAGCGTAGTCCCAGTCCCCGAAATTGATTCTCAGTCCGTGGGCTTTGTTTGCGTAGTGAACAGATATGGAAAACAAATATAAGTGAACACAAACAAAGTGGTGCCAAATGAAATTCACTTCTTTATTCATTAATGATTTATCAAACACCTGAAATTGTCTAGACATAGGTTACATATTCCTACCAAAATTGGCTTACATGGTCTCCTATCTAACATCAACGACCCGGGGTCGATTTTGAGGATACCTACCGCCAGTAGCCATGGCTAAGTCCATTCGGATTCTGCTCGCCATAGCAGCATGGTATGACTATGAGATATGGCAGATGGACGTGAAAACGGCCTTCCTCAACGGTTTCGTTGAAGAAGAGATCTATATGGATCAGCCGCAGGGTTTCATGGTCACTGGAGAAGAACAGAAAGTCTGTCGCCTCCAGAAGTCCATCTATGGCCTCAAACAAGCCTCCCGAAGTTGGAACATTTGATTTGATGAAGTAATACGGGGTTATGACTTCATCAAAAACGAATCCGACCCTTGTGTATACAAGAAGGTCAGTGGGAGCTCAATAGTGTTCCTAGTGCTTTATGTGGATGACATTCTGCTCATTGGTAATGACGTCAGAATGTTAGGAAACACAAAAGCATGGTTGTCAACCCAGTTTTCCATGAAGGACTTGGGTGAAGCCTCCTACATCTTAGGCATCCAGATTGTCAGGGACAAATCTAAAAGGATGTTAGGACTCACCCAAAACTCGTATATGGAGAAAGTCCTAAAGAGATATCGAATGGACAACTCCAAACGATGATTCCTTCCAATGAGGCATGGGATCAAGTTATCTAAGAAACAGTCCCCACAGACTGATGAGGAACTTGAAAGGATGAAGGTAGCATACAATATGCGGTCCACTGCACTAGGCCTGACATTGCGTACGCTTTAAGCGTGACAAGCAGATATCAGTCCTGCGCAGGAGAGGTACATTGGAATGCTGTTAAGGGCATCCTTAAGTACCTAAGAAGGACTAAGGAAATGTTCCTAGTCTATGGCAATGGAGAACTAATTCTGGAAAGCTTTAGTGACGCTAGCTTCCAGTCTAATGACGATGATGCCAAGTCTCAATCGGGATACGTATTCAAACTCAATGGAGGAGTAGTAGCTCGGAAAAGTTCCAAGCAAGCAACCATTGCTGACTCCACCACAGAGGCTGAATACATAGCAGCTTCAGAAGCTGCTAAGGAAGCGGTTTGGATGAGAAACTACATCCAAGAGTTGGGTGTGGTGCCTAGCATCGCCGAGCCCGTTGTCATCTTCTGTGATAAAAACGGCGCTATAGCGCAAGCAAAGGAACCGAGATCTCATCACCGTTCCAAACACATTCTTAGACGCTACCATCTTCTTAGAGAAATGGTAGGAAGAGGTGACGTCCAGATGGACCGAGTCAACTCGGCAGACAACACAGCAGACCCGCTGACAAAGCCTATGTCGCAGAGCGCTCATACGCAACATCTTGAGAAGATGGGGATTAAGCATATGGGCAATTGGCTTTAAAGGTCAAGTGGGAGATTGTTATAATAGGTGACCATGTAAGCCAATTTTGGCAGGAATATGTAACCTATGTCTAGACAATTCTTTGGTATTTGATAAAAATATTTATGAATAAAGAAGTGAAAATTCATATGGCAATACTTTGTTTACGTTCACTTATCTGCATTTACATTTCTGTTCACTACGCAAACAAAGCCCACGGACTGAGATACGATTTCGGGGACTGGGACTACACTTGGAGGTAGGTCCATGAAATCAGTCTTACCGAATCAGTCCGGAAATCTCCAAGTCAAGGAATCCCGAAAATGGGTACCGGGATTCCTTTTGAAACTTGCACTAAGCATCTGCTGTCGTATTTCATCGACGGGTGACGAAGGTCGTCTAAGCAGTGTTAGTGGGTCAGCGTGCTAGGAAGCAGCTGACTGAGGTGACTCGCGGGAACCGTCTTACGGAGGGCCTTGAGTATGGTCAGCAAGGTATGACGTGTATTCCCGGTTCCAACGGTACAGGCCAAGTCCTTTGACTTGAGGAACTGCTGAGTTTACCTGTGCATCAGGTCTGTATCTTAGATATGGTGAGAGATTGCCAAAATACTCTTGAGTAGTCATAAGCCATGTCTAGTGCAGCTCGGGTGTACAGAGTGACAGTAGTTTCCAAGAAAGGATCTGTCTCCTGTCAAAAGGTGTTGACAGTTGAGTCTCATATATGCTCTGTGTCTTGTCCCTGAAATCTGTGGCCACAGTGACTGAACAGTAGGGAAAAGGTTTCCCTTGCGGCGTTTGGTGAGGACAAACCGACACTTAGGTCCAAAATGGGTACCTGCATTTTCCGTGCCCTAGACCCTAAGTGATGAGACCGAAGACAGAAGGACAAGTGTACTGTTAGAGCCTAAATGTTCATCCCCCAATATTTCACCTAGTCTCTAGTGCCATGGACCGTTGCTAGATGGCCAACCATGGTAACGGACGGATTCTAGGAATCCAACCAAGTCTAGCTGAATGGTGAACCTAAAGAGTCACACACTATCCACACACACACTTAGTATTTAATTTAGAATTAAATATTGGAGTAAAGGAATGATTAAATTAGATTTAATCGGGTCCTATATTTTTCTTGGAGAAATTAATTCCTTCTATTTGATAAAGGGAATTAAATTAATAAATAGGATTTATTAAAAGGGTTGATTTAATGGGCTTAGAATAAATTATAATATTTATTTATTATATTATATTTATTCTTTTAGCCTTTTGGAATATTTAATAGGATTTAAATATTCCACTAAATTAAAATCAACGGTTGAGATGGAAAGGGGAGATGGAAGGCTAGGATTCGTTTGACTAGGTCAACACTAGTTTGACTAGGACTTTGACTAGGTCAAAATCCTAGTCAAATTAGGTTACTTAGAGTTTGAGTTTAAAGAGGATTAAACTCTTCCTCTATATAAACCCCTAGCTTCCAACATTTAAGAGATTGATGATTCTTGAAAAACACACACAACACACACTCTCCCTCTCCTACATCTCGTCCGCCCCTCTCTCTTTCTCTAGCAAGAAAATATTTTTCCTTAGTTTTTTTTTGTTCTTGGAACATCAAGAACTTAGACGAACCAATACCGTTAATTGATAACGAGTTATTGATTCGTCCACTCCAAAAATAATACTTGTTCGTTGCTAGCACGACATGCAAGATACATGGGTGGATCGTGTGTCACGATTTGGAGGATCTCAAGAACGAGGTCTTGGTGCAAAACGGGGGAACAACGCGAGTAGCAGTTGAAGACGAAAACGACAACGGGTAGGTCTCGGTTAAGATTTTCGTCCCTCTTTATTTTTCAACTCTATGGCCTCCATGATTTTTTAATTGTTTTATGATCATGAGATACACCGAACGCCCGGGAACCTCAAGGGCACACCCCTTGAGCGTGTTCTTTAAATTAAAAGCATGCCTTTTATTTTGTAAATTTTAATATGTTTATTTTTTACTGGACTTTCGCATTCGCGCAATTCCCGGCACGATCCCACCGGATTTTCTTTCAATTCGCGCAATTCCCGGGACGATCCACCGATTTCTTTCAGGTTCACCCTCAGCTAGACTTGGGCCCGTGTCCCACAAGGGCCCGTTACCATGGGTGGCCGTCTAGCAACAGTCCATGGCACTAGAGACTAGGTGAATTGGCGTGAACATTTAGCCGCCGATTCAGTACGGGTACGATCCTTTCGTCTACCGTCTCCCGGCCTCAGTCTAGGATATAGAATTGGGCGTCGGTTCCCATCCTTGACTAGGCATCTATGCTTAATACTCGAGATCACGTATGCTTCATTGTGTCGACACAGGAAACCATTCCCTAATCGACCAACCACTATGGCCACAACATTAAACAGCATGAACGTGTCTCCGAGTGCATAGGAGATACCTCTGTCACATACCCGGCAGGCGTGCCCAGTGCACGTCTGCGCGCGCAAGGCAAGGAAGCCTGCGCGCGCGACGGCCTGCCGGAATGCCAGGCCGCGCAGCGCGCTGCCGGCCAGGCGCGCGTGCACGCAGGCAAGGGGCCTGCGCGCGCGCAGGGCGGCAGGTTGAGCCTGCTGCCCTGTGCGCGCGCCGGCGGGCTGCTGCTAGGGTTTCAAAACCCTAGCAGTGTTTTTCTTTTATTTTTTAATTATTTTCAGTTTTAATTTTGAATTAATTCTGAAAAATCGTTTTTTCGGTTCAATTATGCCTATTTTTTTAAAGACAATATTTTAGGAGTAAAATAAATTTGATTTGGAATCCCGGGGTTATTTTACTTAAAATAATGAGGAAAGGTTTTCCTAAAACGAGAAAATATTATTACCAATATTTGTGTTTTATTTTTCACTCGTTATGCACATATTCATTTATTATTTTGGATATTCTGTTAGAATAGGTGACCATGTAAGCCAATTTTGGCAGGAATATGTACCCTATGTCTAGACAATTTTTTGGTATTTGATAAAAATATTTATGAATAAAGAAGTGAAAATTCATATGGCAATACTTTGTTTACGTTCACTTATCTGCATTTACATTTCTGTTCACTACGCAAACAAAGCCCACGGACTGAGATACGATTTCGGGGACTGGGACTACGCTTGGAGGTAGGTCTATGAAATCAGTCTTACCGATTCAGTCCGGAAATCTCCAAGTCAAGGAATCCCGAAAATGGGTATCGGGATTCCCTTTGAGACTTGCACTAAGCATCTGCTGTCGTATTTCATCGACGGGTGACGAAGGTCGTCTAAGCAGTGTTAGTGGGTCAGCATGCTAGGAAGCAGCTGACTGAGGTGACTCGCGGGAACTGTCTTACGGAGGACCTTGAGTATGGTCAGCAAGGTATGACGTGTATTCCCGGTTCCAACGGTACAGGCCAAGTCCTTTGACTTGAGGAACTGCTGAGTTTACCTGTGCATCAGGTCTGTGTCTTAGATATGGTGAGAGATTGCCAAAATACTCTTGAGTAGTCATAAGCCATGTCTAGTGCAGCTCGGGTGTACAGAGTGACAGTAGTTTCCAAGAAAGGATCTGTCTCCTGTCAAAAGGTATTGATAGTTGAGTCTCATGTATGCTCTGTGTCTTGTCCCTGAAATCTGTGGCCACAGTAACTGAACAGAAGGGAAAGGTTTCCCTTGCGGCGTTTAGTAAGGACAGACCAACACTTAGGTCCAAAATGGGTACCTGCATTTTTCGTGCCCTAGACCCTAAGTGATGAGACCGAAGATAGAAGGACAAGTGTACTGTTAGAGCCTAAATGTTCATCCCCGAATATTTCACCTAATCTCTAGTGCCATGGACCGTTGCTAGATGGCCACCGATGGTAACGGGCGGATTCTAGGAATCCGACCAAGTCTAGCTGAATGGTGAACCTAAAGAGTCACACACTATCCACACACACTTAGTATTTAATTTGGAATTAAATATTGGAGTAAAGGAATGATTAAATTAGATTTAATCGGGTCCTATATTTTCTTGGAGAAATTAATTCCTTCTATTTGATAAAGGGAATTAAATTAATAAATAGGATTTATTAAAGGATTGATTTAATGGGCTTAGAATAAATATTATTATTTATTTATTTATTCTTTTAGCCTTTTGGAATATTTAATGCGATTTAAATATTTCATTAAATTAAAATCAACGGTTGAGATGGAAAGGGGAGATGGAAGGCTAGGATTCGTTTGACTAGGTCAAACACTAGTTTGACTAGGACTTTGACTAGGTCAAAATCCTAGTCAAATTAGAGTTCTAAGAGTTGGAGTTTAAAGAGGATTAAACTCCTCCTCTATATAAACCTCTAGCCTCCAAACAATTGAAGGATGATGATTCTTTAAATCACACACACAACACACACTCATCTCTCCCCTCCTCACCTCTCGTCCGCCCCCTCTCTCTCTACAAGAAAGTATTTTTTCTTAGTTCTTTTGTTCTTGGAACATTAGAACTTAGATGAATCAATACCGTTAATTGATAACGTGTTGTTGATTCATCCACTCCAAAAATATACACTTGTTCGTTGCTAGCACGACGTGCAAGATACGTGGGTGGATCGTGTGTCACGATTGGGAGGGTCTCAAGAACGAGATCTCGGTGCAAAACGGGGAACAACGCGAGTAGCCGTTGAAGATGAAAACGACAACGGGTAGGTCTCGTTTTATTTTTTGTCCCTCTTTAATTTTCAACTCTATGGCCTCCATGATTTCTTTACATGTTTTATGATCATGAGATACACGAACGCCCGGGAACCTCAAGGGCACACCCCTTGAGCGTGTTCTTTTAAATTAAAAGCATGCTTTAATTTTTGTATGTTTATTTTTATCGCGCTTCCGCATTCGCGCAATTCCCGGGACGATCCACCGATTCCTTTCAGTGGTATCAGAGCCCGGTTCGGTGTATAGGCCTAGGGTTAATGTGCGTTCTAAGCATGAAACGTGTTATTGGCATGTTTTATATTAAATCTTGATTTTTCTTGATTTTAAGCATGTCGGTTTTATTGCTTTTAATTTGTGTGAATTTCTGAATGTTGGTATTTTTTCTGTTTTTCTTGGGAAACGGGGTGGAAAATTGAACAGAAAATGAGAAACGACGTAGCCGGCCAGCCGGGAGGGCTGGCCGCGCGCAGCCGCACGCTGCCGGCAGGGCAGACGCGCGCAGGCAAGGGAAGCGCACGAACGGGCTCTGGGCAGCGCAGCCAGGCGCGCGCGCACGCAGACGGAGGAGTCTGCGCTGCGCACGGCATGGCCGGCAGCCAGCAGGCCAGCGCGCGCGCAAGGCAAGGGAGCCTGCGCGCGCAACGGCCTGCCGGAATGCCAGGCCGCGCAGTGTGCGGCCGGCCAGGCGCGCGCGCACGCAGGCAAGGGGCCTGCGCGCGCGGGCCCGGCCATGCAGCTCCTGCGCGTGCGCAGGGGCAGCAGGCTGAGCCTGCTGCCCTGTGCGCGTGCCGGCGGGCCGCTGTCGGCGGTGGCGGCGGCGGCTGCTGCTGCTAGGGTTTTGAAACCCTAGCAGTATTTTTTTTTTATTTTTTAATTATTTTCAGTTTTAATTTTTGAAATTAATTCTGAAAAAAATCGTTTTTGGTTCAATTATGCCTATTTTTTCTAAAGACATTATTTTAGGAGTAAAATAAATTGGATTTGGAATCCCGAGGTTATTTTACTTAAAATAATGAGAAAAGGTTTTCCTAAAACGAGAAAATATTATTACCAATATTTGTGTTTTATTTTTCACACGTTGTGCACATATTCATTTATTATTTTGGATATTTATGATTGGAAATCATATGTTGTTGGTATATTGTAATTATATGATTGGATCATGTGATTATGTGTGTTGGATGGAAATGGATGATCACGAGCCTTAGACCGGATGTATGGTTTATTTTCTGTTGGGCCTGTGTGCCTCTTTTACTGCTTTCTCCTTCTCTCTTTCTAGTTGCCTTGGAATAATAAGGCATTCTACCTCCCTCCTTATGTACTCCCCCCGGGTTTTCGCTGGGGTTTCTATTTTTTAATATGTAATGAGAGTAGACTAGGAGTGAGGTTTCTATTTTTCAAATTGGTGGAGAAGAAGGAAGGACCACATGGAGAGCCCAGACCGGAGGTCCCTTGGAGTTTTCCATGAAGTGAAGAAAGAGAAAAGAGACCAAGGCCCATCAGCATGATGATTGGGTTACTATTATTGTAATAGTATAGGACCAACCCTAGATTGACCATAGATCCACTGCGGGCTCAGTGGGTCGCATAGGATTCGGGCTCGTGATCATCCAACAGGGGCGTGCTAGGCTTTAATTTTGCATGTGGTAATGATGATGGATGAATGGGTTGTTTATTTATCATATAACTGCTATGGATGGTTTATTTACGCATTATGGATGTATGTGTAGATATTTATTTATTTGAGATCTCGGTCATTTCCTACTCTCACATTGGTTGGACCAATGTTAAAATATTAGACCCTAGACAAAGTGGACATAAACTCTAGGAGTTTGTCCATGCCTTCCAATCCATGGCGTAGTGAGGAAGCTGCTTTGGGTCAATAGCGTGGTCTCACGAGTCGTGGCACGTTATTATACTTAAAGGAAGCTGCACTATGTCATGAACGAAAAATGGGCTGCTGCTACCTGTCTCACGAGTCGTGGGGGTACCAGTGGGTCTGTGGCTCGGTCGATTGGGTTGGGTCTAACGCCCAATTAACATGATTCGCTTGGAGTCCTCGGGATCATGTGAAAGGGTGAGGCAATAATCTTGGGAATCTCGTGGAACGAGAATGGTATGGAATACCTCCCACAGGATCTTTTCCATGCGAATCGTAAAAGCGGGGTATGGGAAAAATCGTTGTGGATCCCAAGCCCACTTGGAAAGGATTTCCCGAAAATCACGTTTGACAGTACCGTGTTTTCGTATAAATAGTGGGAGGATTAAATGACTAAAGTCCATGCATTTAATTATTTTATCAAACCACCGTTTTCTGCTGATCGCGCACTGTTTTCTAAAATGTAGATTTTAAAATGTCTAAGAACCCACTTTCCACCATTCTTGAGACAAACAAATTCAATGGAACAAACTACAACGACTGGTTGCGCAATCTCAGGATAGTCCTAGATTGCGAGAACCAAGGCTAGGTCATGGACGAGCCTCTCCCTAGGATCTTACCGGAAGGATCCACGCCAGAAGAACGTGAGATGTTCAAGACTTGGCATAAGGATAACCGGAAGGTCCGTAGCGTCATACTTGCTTTGATGACCAATGAGATTCAGAATCAATATGAAAGGCTAGACGATGTCCATTCCATTATGGCTCGCCTTAAGGATTGCTATGCAGTCCCGCACCGGCATACTAGGTATGTCGCGACCAAGGCGTTCTTTGGAACGAAAATGACAGAAGGATCCTCTGTACAAGAGCACGGGGTTAAAATGCTTACCCTGGTGGAAAAGCTCGAGGACCTAAAGGCAGGTCTTGACAATGAAACGTACATAGATGTGATCCTTCAGTCACTCCCACCCTCCTTTGACCAATTTATCGTCAACTACAACATGAACGCACTTGAGAAGGGCATTCATGAGTTGATCAATATGTTGGTGCAATACGAGGCAACGACTAAGAAGTCCACGCCTTCGGTATTGTTTGGAGGTGCTTCGACTTCTAATACGAAAGGCAAGGGTACCGGACGTTGGAAGAAGAAGAAAGGGAAGGGAAAGGCCGTCAAAGCAGCTACGAACACTAAGAGTGTTCCCATTGCCAAAGAGGGGAAAGGCAAAGGAAAGGGAAAGGTTGTCTCCAAGCAACAGTCGAAGGCATATGACATATGTATCAACTGCCGTGAGAAAGGGCATTGGAAGAGAGAGTGCCCCAAACTCTTCTCGAACCAAGGTATATATGTGATTGAGGTAAATATGGTCACTAGTTCTGCCTCTTGTGTATTAGATACCGGTTGTGGAGCTCACATTTCGCAATGACTTGCAGGTGTTGAAAAGAAGCAGAAAACTGGGTAGCGGGGACATGATCCTGAAGCTTGGGAATGGCAAGGCCATCTCGGCAGAAGTAGTAGGATCCGCCACTCTAGTGATTAGTGATAGTATTAGCATAGATTTAGAGCAAGTTTATTTTGTACCCAGTATAATTAAAAACATCATTTCCATTCCATTGTTGGACAATAGTGGTTATGAGTTTAGAATCAATAAAAATTGCTTTTATTTGATGAGGTGTGGAATTGCTCAACTACTTGGTACATTGCATAACGGACTCTATATCTTGCAACAAACGAATTTCGTCCTCAATGAAAAACACAAACGAAAATTAGATAATAACGGGAACGCACGTCTGTGGCACGCTAGGCTAGGTCACATATCCCAAGATAGGATGAAAAGGTTGGTAGACTCAAAGAACCTAGAGATTGGGGACTTGAGCGATCTACCAACTTGTGAGTCCTGTCTAAAAGGGAAAATGACCAAGAAGCCCTTTGTAGGACAAAGCAGGCTTGCCACAGGTCTGTTGGACTTGGTCCATACAGACGTATGTGGACCACTAAGGACGCAGGCCCGAGGTGGGTTCTCCTACTTCATAACCTTCACCGATGATCATTCGCGGTATGGTTATGTTTACCTGATGAGGTACAAATCTGAAGCTCTTGAGAGGTTTAAAGAATTCAGACTTGAAGTGGAGAACCAAACCAACTGCAAAATTAAAGTCCTTCGGTCGGACCGAGGCGGTGAATACCTTAGTACGGAATTCCTAGATTATCTAAAAGAACATGGTATAATATCAGAATGGACACCTCCAAGAACACCACAGTTAAATGGTGTCTCTGAAAGGAGGAATCGAACCCTGTTGGACATGGTTTGGTCCATGAGGAGTTTTACCAAATTGCCCTTATCGTTTTGGGGCTATGCACTAGAAACGGCGGCCAAATTGTTGAATTTAGCGCCTACTAGTGCATTGACCTAAACGCCATATGAGATATGGCACGGCAAGCCTGCATCCTACAACTACTTGAAAGTGTGGGGTAGCCCCGCATACGTCAAGAGGTTAGTGGGAGATAAGTTAGAATCTAGGTCTAACTTATGTAGGTTCGTTGGATACCCTAAAGAAACTGCGGGTTATTACTTTTATGACCCCTTGGAAAAAAAGGTGTTTGTTTCAAGAAATGCAGTATTCTTGGAGCAAGGCTTCCCGGAGGATATCCAACCTGATGAGCTGATCCTTGAGGAATCAAGTGATGGAATCCAGCCATCAGAGGAGGCTGCGGAACCCTCACTTGGAGGAATCAGGATTAACAGCCGAAGGGCTGACCAACCTCGAGAAGTCCAACATGCTAGGCATGAAGGACAACCTCAGGAACAGCCAGTCCCGGTTCCTGAACCGCCGGCTCCGATACAGTCAGCGCCCACAGTCACCACTGACGTTCCCGTTCTCCGTAGGTCCACTAGAGAGTCCAGACCTCCAGTGAGATATGGCTTTCTAGGTGCGACCGATCTTTTGGATAACGATCTTAAGACGTATGGAGAAGCGATGTCTGACATCGACTCCGGGAAATGGCTTGAGGCCATGAAAGCCGAAATGGAGTCTTGTAGATCCACCGAAAGGTGTTAAGCCAGTCGGTTGTAAGTGGGTCTACAAGCGCAAACTTGGCGTTGATGGAGAAGTCACAACCTTTAAGGCTAGGCTTGTAGCTAAGGGATACACTCAACGACCCGGGGTCGATTTTGAGGATACCTACTCGCCAGTAGCCATGGCTAAATCCATTCGGATTCTGCTCGCCATAGCAGCATGGTATGACTATGAGATATGGCAGATGGACATGAAAACGGCCTTCCTCAACGGTTTCGTTGAAGAAGAGATCTATATGGATCAGCCGCAGGGTATCACGGTCTATCGTCTCCAGAAGTCCATCTATGGCCTCAAACAAGCCTCCCGAAGTTGGAACATTCGCTTTGATGAAGTAATACGGGGTTATGACTTCATCAAAAACGAATCCGACCCTTGTGTATACAAGAAGGTCAGTGGGAGCTCAATAGTGCTCCTAGTGCTTTATGTGGATGACATTCTGCTCATTGGTAATGATGTTAGAATGTTAGGAAACACAAAAGCATGGTTGTCGACCCAGTTTTCCATGAAGGACTTGGGTGAAGCCTCCTACATCCTAGGCATCCAAATTGTCAGGGACAGATCTAAAAGGATGTTAGGACTCACCCAAAACTCGTATATGGAGAAAGTCCTAAAGAGATATCGAATGGACAACTCCAAATGAGGATTCCTTCCAATGAGGCATGGGATCAAGTTATCCAAGAAACAGTCCCCACAGACTGATGAGGAACTTGAAAGGATGAAGGTCATCCCCTATGCTTCTGCCGTAGGTAGCATACAATATGCGGTTCACTGCACTAGGCCTGACATTGCATACGCTTTGAGCGTAACAAGCAGATATCAGTCCTGCGCAGGAGAGGCACATTGAAATGCTGTTAAGGGCATCCTTAAGTACCTAAGGAGGACTAAGGACATGTTCCTAGTCTATGGAAATGGAGAACTAATTCTGGAAGGCTTTAGCGACGCGAGCTTCCAGTCTGATGACGATGATGCCAAGTCTCAATCGGAGTACGTATTCAAACTCAATGGAGGAGTAGTAGCTTGGAAAAGTTCCAAGCAAGCAACCATTGCTGACTCCACCACAGAGGCTGAATACATAGCAGCTTAAGAAGCTGCTAAGGAAACGGTTTGGATGAGAAACAACATCCAAGAGTTGGGTGTGGTGCCTAGCATCGCCGAGCCTGTTGTCATCTTCTGTGATAACAACGGCGCAATAGCGCAAGCAAAGGAACCGAGATCTCATCACCGTTCCAAACACATTCTTAGACGCTACCATCTTCTTAGAGAAATGGTAGGAAGAGGTGACGTCCGGATGGACCGAGTCAACTCAGCAGACAACACAGCAGATCCGCTGACAAAGCCTATGTCGCAGAGCGCTCATACGCAACATCTTGAGAAGATGGGGATTAGACATATGGGCGATTGGCTTTTAAGGTCAAGTGGGAGATTGTTAGAATAGGTGACCATGTAAGCCAATTTTGGCAGGAATATGTAACCTATGTCTAGACAATTTCAGGTGTTTGATGAAAACATTTATGAATAAAGAAGTGAAAATTCATATGGCAATACTTTGTTTGCGTTCACTTATATATCTGCTTATACATATCTGTTCACTACGCAAACAAAGCCCACGGACTGAGTATTGATTTCAGAGACTAGGACTACGCTTGGTGGTAGGTCCATGAAATCAGTCTTACCGAATCAGTCCGGAAATCTCCAAGTCAAGGAATCCCAAAAATGGGTACCGGAATTCCCTCTGAGACTTGCACTAAGCATCTGCTGTCGTATTTCATCGATGGGTGACGAAGGTCGTCTAAGCAGTGTTAGTTGGTCAGCATGCTACGAAGCAGTTGACTGAGGTGACTCGCGGGAACCGTCTTACGGAGGACCTTGAGTATGGTCAGCAAGGTATGACGAGTATTCCCGGTTCCAACGGTACAGGCCAAGTCCTTTGACTTGAGGAACCGCTGAGTTTACCTGTACATCAGGTCTGTATCTTAGATATGGTGAGAGATTGCCAAAATACTCTTGAGTAGTCATAAGCCATGTTTAGTGCAGCTCGGGTGTACAGAGTGACAGTAGTTTCCAAGAAAGGATCTGTCTCCTGTCAAAAGGCATTGACAGTTGAGTCTCATGTATGCTCTGTGTCTTGTCCCTAAAATCTGTGGCCACAGTAACTGAACAGAAGGGAAGGTTTTCCTTGCGGCGTTTAGTAAGGACAGACCGACACTTAGGTCCAAAATGGGTACCTGCATTTTCCGTGCCCTAGACTCTGAGTGATGAGACCGAAGATAGAAGGACAAGTGTACTGTTAGAGCCTAAATGTTCATCCCCGAATATTCACCTAGTTTCTAGTGCCATGGACCGTTGTTAGATGGCCACCCATGGTAACGGACGGATTCTAGGAATCCGACCAAGTCTAGCTGAATGGTGAACCTAAAGAGTCACACACTATCCACACACACTTAGTATTTAATTTGGAATTAAATATTGGAGTAAAGGAATGATTAAATTAGATTTAATCAGGTCCTATATTTTCTTGGAGAAATTAATTCCTTCTATTTGATAAAGGGAATTAAATTGATAAATTAGATTTATTAAGGGAATTGATCTAATGGGCCTAGAATAAATATTAATATTTATTTATTACATTTATTTGGCCTTTTGGAATATTTAATGGGATTTAAACATTCCATTAAATTAAATCAACGGTTGAGATGGAAAGGGAAGATGGAAGGCTAGGATTTGTTTGACTAGGTCAAACACTAGTTTGACTAGGACTTTGACTAGGTCAAAATCCTAGTCAAATTAGGGTTCTTAGAGTTGGAGTTTAAAGAGGATTAAACTCCTCCTCTATAAATACCTCTAGCTTCCAACTGTTGTAGGATGATGATTCTTTGAAATCACACACACAACACACACACTCTCCCCTCTCCTACATCTCGTCCGCCCCTCTCTCTCTCACTCTCCAAGAAAATTATTTCTTGTTCTTTTGTTCTTGGAACATTAGAACTAAGGAAGATTAGTCCCGTTAATTCATAACGTGTGATTGATCTATCCTCTCCAAAAATACTTGTTCGTTGCTAGCACGACGTGCAAGATACGTGGGTGGATCGTGTGTCACGATTTGGAGGGTCTCAAGAACGAGATCTCGGTGTAAAACGAGGAACAACGCGTGTAGCCGTTGAAGACGAAAACGACAACGGGTAGGTCTCGTTTTATTTTTCGTCCCTCTTTATTTTTCAACTCTATGGCCTCCATGATTTCTTTACATGTTATATGATCATGAGATACACCGAATGCCCGGGAACCTCAAGGGTACACCCCTTGAGCGTGTTCTTTTAAATTAAAAGCATGCTTTAATTTTTGTATGTTTATTTTTATCGCGCTTCCGCATTCGCGCAATTCCCGGAACGATCCACCGATTTCTTTCAGGTTCACCCTCAGCTAGACTTGGGCCCGTGTCCCACAAGGGCCCGTTACCATGGGTGGCCGTCTAGCAACAGTCCATGGCACTAGAGACTAAGTAAATTGGCGTGAACATTTAGCCGCCGATTCAGTACGGGTACGATCCTTCCGTCTACCGTCTCCCGGCCTCAGTCTAGGATATAGAATTGGGCGTCGGTTTCCATCCTTGACTAGGCATCTATGCTTAATACTCGAGACCACGTATGCTTCATTGCGTCGACACAGGAACCATTCCCTGTTCGACCAACCACTGTGGCCACAACATTAAACAGCATGAACGTGTCTGCGAGTGCATAGGAGATACCTCTGTCACATACTGACAGGGGACGGATCCTTTCTTGGAATCCACCGTCCTCGCTACACATTCCGACTGCACTAGACAAGGGTTATGATAATCATCTTACAGAATGATCACCTCTCGCCAGATCTAAGATACAGCCGTCATGTGCACGCGACTGCCATGATCCCTCAAGTCTGAGGATTACTCCCGTACTATCGGAACCGAGGAAAAACAATCATACCGATCAAGCCTCCAAGGCTTCCATATGATGATCCCCGCGAGTCAATCCAGTCGGCTCGACCTCAGTCGACCAACCCATCAAGATCGTGTAGGCGTCCCACGCCTGTTGGCGATGAAACACGGCACTCATCCAATAAACACGACTCTGGATGCAAGTCTCAATAGGACTCTCGATGCCCTGTCTCGAGGTCCTCGACTTGGAACGTTTCAGACCCAACTCTAAATCAGTTGATTTCATGACCACCATCCAATGCGTGGCCCAACTGCACGAGTTATTAACCATGGTCTGTGGGCTTTGTTGCAAAATAAGTAAAACACCGTTTTAACAAATGTGAAATGAGCGCAACAAAGTAAGCACAAGAAGTGACAAATACTCATTTTATTCATCACATAATAATATTACATTAACATCAAGTTGTATAATAGGTTACAAATCGCCAAACCTATTGGCTTTCAGGTTACCTATTCTAACAGTTTCCTCTTATTAGGGATAAGCAAGTTAGAAGATTCGAGGAGTCTAGCAATACACGATTCAAATGGACTATTCTGGATCCAGTGAGACAACTGTAGGTCACTGAATGCACTAGACCACAAGGGGGTTCACAAGTCTAAAGGTCCCATAGGAGGTTTAGGAATTAGACTTGAAGTACTGAACCAAAGTTGGTCACAAAATTAAACTTTCCCGATTAGATCGAAGGGTCGTGTATTTAGTGGATGCTCTTGAGCATCCAGCTGAGACAGAGATTCTCAATGAAATGCTTCCTAAAAAGACAAAATTTGGACGGTCTTTGATTAAGGGCAATCGAGTCTCGTTGGATGGAGGTAGATCAAAGTTTCAACCAGATTACCTTATCCCGACTAGACATAGACTTGAAAAATAGCCAATGTGAGAAACGTGGCGGTTTTGCTAGAAGTCATGCCTTAGTGTGCCATGGTTTGCCAAGCCTGTGGTCCGATAAAGTCCTTGAGTGTGTGGGATGGTCCTGCATACGTCAAGGGACTAGTGGGAGACAAATTAGACTCAGTGCCTGATTTGTACAGGTTTATGGCAGAATAATGCAAATGTTACTTGTAATCGCGTTTCTTACTTAATTGATCATATTCTAGTTCTCTTAAGAACGACCCAAATACCATACAGGTACGAGTGATTTTGGGTAATTTCGGTCGAGTTGGATAGTGATCCAAACAACATGCGAAGAGCGATGTTGGACATCATGGTCAAATTTATGGCAAGGAGCCATGAAATCCGCTAGGTAGAATTCAAACAAAGTTTGAAATTCCGCATAACTAGGATAATCATTTTGGCGCGTTCATACAGGGTATGACTCAGTCAAGTAACAACGTGAATGATTAGTGGGAGTGAGACTTGTGTTCCGTGTGTTTGTGTGCAATGACTTGTTCATTGTGGATGAATTGAAGACATTAGGAAACACTAAAACACAACCGTTGCTCACGAAATTCTCCATAACAATGTTATTGGGTTCCCACATATATATCGTGTATTGAGTTGTTCAAGACTAAGCCATGGTAGACTGATGCGAAAAAACTTATATATATATATAGAGGGATAAGTTGTTCAAGACTATGTCACAGTAGAGGGATAAGTTGTTCAAGACTCAATCGTGGAAGACTGATGAAAAATCTTAGACATTTAAATATCCCTTACATCTTGGCCTTAGACAAACATAGATCATGTTGGTCAGTGCAAGGGACCCGATATTGAGTATGCTTTGAGCATGACACAATAGAAATCGGAAGTGTACTAAGGGGCGGAAGACAGCAGTCAAGAACAATGGTTAGTGCCTGAATAAGGACTAGTGGATGTATTCTTGAGGCACCGTTTGTGGAGAGTTATTTCGGGAAAGCTAAATTGATACTAGCTTTTGTGGCGCCCCCGAGATTTTTATATAGAATTATGATTTATTAGCGTAATAAAATGAATAAATATTGTGTTGATTTATTTAATATTTGATGCTCATTTAGAAATTATGTGATAAGATATATTCTTGAAGATACTTGAAAATTGAAGCAATAGAAAATTATTGAGAGTTTAAATAGAAATACTTGTAAAGATGAGAGGGAAGCAATTAAGTCTTAATGTAATATATACAAATATTAGCACTACACAATATATATATATATGTGTGTGTGTGTGTGTGTATGCCCTACAAAACAAAAAAAATATATTACTACACTAGAAAACAAAACAAGAAACCTTATCAACATGTGTCTTTAATATAATATTTATATATACCTATATAGACCTACTTATCTATACACCTATATACCTAGACACATATATAGACACTTATATATATATATATTGATAAATATCAACTATAGAAATATGTAGAAGGGTATAGAATTAGCAAAAAGATAAAGAGAGAGGAGGTGAGGCGGTGAGAGAGATAGAAGGAGAATAAGCTTGGTAAATTCCTCCATTTTCATCAAAGTTTAGGCAATTTCAGCTCTGATTTGGTAATTTTAGTTCCTATTTCTTGTTTAAATTCGTGTAGGAGCTGGTATGTGAGTGAATTTAAAGATATGAACCGATTAAGATGCAAAGAAGATACCAAGATAAACTCTATTTGAACAGTCTCTATTTTTCCAAAAAATCTCGAGTTTTATCGATCCAAAATTAGTGATTTTAGTGTTTATGAAAACCTTATGATGTCCTCTATAACTTTATAGTTCTGAGAAGAACCCACGTCTTTCGTTCTAATGGTTAAATCGGAGAAAATATTCTGTTGCCCTGTTTCTACGGTAATCCAGACTAAGTGTATTTAAACCCTTGTAACTTGAATTATACTCTTTAGTAAAATGAAACTAGACACACGAAATATAATATTCTGCAAATATCATAAATTTTGAATGAGTATATGAAGTTTGGGAGAATTTATAAGTTGGTACACAGATTCTGTTAAATAAAACCATGAATAGGAATAAGAGAGATTATTAACAAATTTATTCCTCTGATTTAATATACATATTTTATACCATTGGAAATCCTAAGGTGTCTAGTTTATCATACTAAAACAATTTTTAATTTGAATTAGTATAATTAAAGTTATGATTTAATTAGTGATCAGTGTTCATGCTGGCAGGATTCACAAGTTAAGGGGCGGTAAAGGAAATTCTTAAAAATATAAACACTGACTTACATATAGAAAGATATATATTGATGGAAAAGATAATTAAGTCAACTTTGCATAGAAGAAAACAGATAAGGATCTGAATTGTGTAGAATAAGATATTAATATATTAGTGAGAAGTGTCCGAATATTGCTTAATGCATTATTAAGAAATTACAATATTATCTATTCATTGACTGTACATCTCATGACTCATTATAGGATACGAGAACGGCGTACAAGAGTGAACACGTCACTCTACTAACCAAATAGTTGTGGAATTGAGGTATGTATAGTTAATTGGATATATATATATATATGTGTGTGTGAAGATGTATGGTTATGTGTAATCTTGATCGTAAACTGTCATATGCTAAATTGGATTATGTGGTTGTCTTGTAAAATTGTTGTTATGTGTTATGTCTATGGCTCGGTGTGTTGTACATGGTAAATAATTGTGATATACGTCGATGTTGTTTGTGAATGAAGATGAATGATGGAGTTTTCGTGAATGATTGTTACATGCTTCTACATGATTATTGATTGGAGTTCAACTATGAAGTCGTTAAATATGCAGATGGTGAATTGAGATGAAAAGATCTCTTACCTAACTTGGGCATATTCAATTATTTACGATGATGTGATTGATGACGAGCGGTGTGCTGTCAGAATGATGTGATATATGATATGAGAAAATGAATATACAACTAGGTACCATGGCGCGAAGGGTACTGGGGTATTCCGTGTAACGGGGAATATCCTGTGCTGACGACTATACACTGGGGTGGTGTGGGGTTGTCATGTTCGGTGTGATGTCCTGTGCTGAGGTAGCTACACACTTGGCCAGTATGGGGATATCACATACGATGAGGGTATCCTTTGTCGGCAATTATATGATATTGATTGAGATGATGAGAGCCGACAAAATCATTGAATATACTCTAGCTAGGTTAAGCGGAGCCCTAGGATAATAAACCATAATTGTGTGTATATTATGTTGTGGCTGGTGTATGGTTCTGATATTGGTTCTCGTGTGATTGTTGTTATTGATTACTTCGTGATATGGTGATTACTGCATAACAAATATTGATTGATTAACGGGTGTTATTGCATGAAAATTTGTCTTCAGTATATGTGATTATATGTGGATATATATATATATATAGCTAATTAGCTATACTAACTGAGTTGGCAACTTACTCTTTGCCATGTACTTTTTCAGCAGATAGATTGCAGTAACTCATCTAGTTTACTCGTAGCCAGTTGTCAGCCTTAATAGGTGGGTCAACACTAAAGTTTCATTATTAGTCGGGAGCGTTAATTATATATTTATTAAACTCTGACTGGATTGGTATCTTAAGTTTTATAATAGCTAGAAACTCCACGTTTGTCCTTTTCATATGCTATAGTGAAGTATCTTATACCAAGATTTTGATGAGGTGTTGAATGTCTTGAGGTTTATATAGAATATTGATATAAGATTATTTATCTAGTTGGGGTTAAATGTGAATTGCTTATGAGATGGAATGTGATTATGGAGGAGGTGTCACAAGCTTCCAGAGTGTTGTGGAGAAACGGTCAGTCTCATAAAGTATACACATTCGGCATAATGATTAATGCGGTAGCTTGAAAGGGTTTCAAGCGTAATACCATAGGTTTCGTCATGGAAAGTTCAATGCTTGACGTAAGTAGTCTTTTCGGGAAGTGGATATAGATTAAAACCGCGTCCATGGGATGGCCGTGGTGCCTAGCACGGCCGAGCGCAATAGTAGCCTAAGTGGCGGACAACTAGACTGTGGCAAAGGTTATGGCTAGATATCTCATGACAGGATCCACGAAAAATTCTTAGACAAACAACCATCTGCAAGAAGCGATGGTAGGAAGAGGTAACACGGTTAGACCATGTTATTTCGATAGAAAATATAGTAGACTCATGAGACCTAAGTCGGTATCGTAGATTACTCATGCTCAGAAGGATCTGAGCAAGGTGGGTAATTGACTTGATGGTCAAGTGGGAGATCATTGGAATAGGTGACTAGAAAGTCATGTGGTTGGTTGTTCTAGAAACCATTCGCCAATCTTTGATTAAAAGTAATATTATGTCGATGAATGTAGTAAGGATTCATCGTAGGCAAGATCAAGTTTATTGTGCTTGTTGCTCACATTGAAAAGATTTCAATGTCACAACAAATGCCCATAGACCGAACGGTTAAGCCCAGGAGTTGGGATGCACATAGGCTTGGTCGCTATGAGACCGACTCTTGAGGGCCAGTCCAAAATGTTCCAAGTCAAGCACATCGAGAAGGGCATCGACTGTCCTAAAGACTTGCACTAAGTATTGCAACCGTGTTTCATCAGCAGGAGACGTAAGTTGTGTGTGCAATTTCAGTAGGTTAGCTGGCAAGGTGGTCAACATACTAAACTGATTTGCAGGAATTGTCATATGGGAGCCACACAGGCTTGGTCGGTATGATTGATATTCTTGATTATGATAGTACGGGATTAATCCTCGAACTTGAGGAATCACGGCAGTTGCTTGCGTACAAAGGTTGTACTTGGATTTGGCGAACGCTGATTGTGTCATGAGACATGGTCATCATAAGCCTTGTCCAGTGCAGTCGGAGTATGTAGTGACGATGGTGGATTCCAAGAAAGCAAATGTTCCTTATCTAAGAATATGACAATAAGTTCTCCTATGCACTCCAAGATGTGTTTAGACTCTCGAAGTCTATGGCCATAATAGTTGATCAAGTGGTAAAGGATTTCCTACGATGCTCAAAGAGTTAAACTGATCTCAAGTATGAAGCATAGTTTCCTAGTAAATGATGGGAACCGACACCCAATTCCATGCCCTAGACTAAGACTAGGAGACAGACGATAGTAGGACCATACATGTATGTAACTAGGAGCCTCAATGTTCACACTATTTATTCACCTAGTCTCTAGTACCATGGATCGTTGCTAGACGATCATCCATAGTAACGGACTACTTTGGTTATGGGATAATCAAAAGTAGGTCCTAGTCTAGCTAAGGGTGAACTTAAAGAGTCACACAAGTTTCACTAGATGTGAAAGGAATTAATTTAGAATTAATTTTGGGAGAAGGTTTAATTTAATGGATTAAATTAACTTCTTGGAGATATTGTGATGGATGGCCAAGATTCATCCTAGAGGAGTTTGGACTAGGTTAACTCCCTAGTGATTGTATGTGTAGTGTGCCTCCTTGGAGGAGTTCATGTAGATTAAGTAATCTAGTTGCTTATATATACATACTAAACACACACATACACACACTAATCTCTACAATCAGCCATAGGCCGCCACTCTCCCTCTCCCCTCTTTCGTCCACCCTTCTTGCTCTCTCCAAGAATTTTCTTTGTTTTTCTTGATTCGATCAAGGTAGAACGTTAGAGACATCGGTAGCGTTATTCTATAGCGTTGTATCGATGTCCCTTCTCCCCTAATGACTTCTTACTAGAACGAGAGCCTCGTTAATTTCCGGTGAAGCGTGTGGACGTTTTAGAGGGTCTCTAAGTTGAAATCTTGGTGGCAAATCCAGGAACAACGCATGTAGCCGAACGAAGAAAACTACGAGGGTAATGTTTTCTTTTTATGTTTCTTGTTCCTTTGAATTCTATGGCTTCCCATGTATGTGTATTTTTCTTGAACATGAGATACACTGAACGCCAGGGAGAACCAAGGGCACACCCCTTGATCCGAATTTAATGGCTTTAAATTCCGGATTACGCTTTTATTTTCCTCACTTCCACGCTTCCGCCGCGTGACTCCTCAGGAGATCCCAATATTTCACTCCAATCATGATTTTTGCTTCTCGTATTCCTTTATTGAGTACTACCATCCTTCAATAATGGGTAAGGATTCCATAGATTCGCTATGAAAAATACCGGGCTTTGCTATACAAATCCCCGATCCTGAATGAATATAAGCTGCAAAGTATTCTGACTTACATTGATCATATAACGAACCGACGCATATGTATATAGAAATGGACTAGTCATTCAATCCAAATGGTGAAACAATCCAAACTTAATTCTGTACTATTACCTTTAATCCCTCATATAACAAACCGATGCATATGTATATAGAAATGGGCTAGTCATTCAATCTTAATGGTGAAACAATCCAAACTTAATTATGTACTATTACCTTTAATCACTCATGGTTTATGATCTTTGAGGAAACTTAACCCCAAATTTATTGTCCCATTTTCTCGTCTTGCAATACCTATAACCAAGATTTCATGGCCTACTATCTGTAGCATGCCGTCGTACTTACCAACAACAGGTTTCTGCAAATGATATAAGTCATCACAAGTAAAATACAACTTGAATTTGTTTCCAGCCTTCAGGGAAACTAATTTTTACATTATCAACCCTAATTGCTTGGGGATTTCAAGCTTTTAACAAATCCTTTTCTTTACCTTTGTAGCATAATACCATCTTCTGAAAAGGACATCCTGCTATCAAACTCAGTTGTAGAAGTAAGTGTTCTTTCTAGAAATGAGTGATCTTTAACTAAGATATCAACACCACCTATCCTAGGTATCCTAATGGAGCCTGGTGTCATTAATTTATCAAATTCCTTGAAAATTCTAGGAATCTCAATGTACTCTTTCCTAAGAAATAAATCAGAATGATATGTATCGAAAGGGTATAAGCTATTCTATATGTTATAAAATATGGTATGTCCGATTCTTCCATAAGATCTTTTCTTTTGAAATCCTGATAAAGGGTTAAAACTTAACTAAAATCTTGGTCTGCTAGGTTGTAAATAATTCTAGGATGAATATTAAACATTAATTTTCTGGCATACAAATTTTCTACCATTGATCTAAGACAACCATCTCCTAAGTTATTGATTCGTCTATCCATTATTGATACATGTTTTTTTTTTTTTTTTTTTGAATCAATTCCTTCCTTAAAAGTTACTTTTATTACTACTTCAATAGTTCCTATGTGTATCAATTTCATAACAGCTACTTCTTCTCTAAGTTACCTAATTCTTCAAAAGTTTCTTCTTTAGGAATAAGTTGAATTTCCATCACATTATCGGTAAGTTCTATAGGAATACCAAACGCACATGAACTTACTTTGTAGATTATGTGATGTTTTCTCTGGTTCATGCCATCTGGTTGAGGACTCTACTGATCCCTTCAATCCTAAAACCATCGTACAGGCTTAAAATAGAGCTTTGTCGTATGATTCTTTCGGTGGTTTTTTGTTTGACACCATCATCCTTCAAAGAACCATGATAGGCTTTAAGATGTTTGGATCCTATTCCCTTCATTGTAATTACTTTGATTAGGTCAAAGATCCATGTAAATCACTTTCTATTTCTTCTTTGTAGATGCTTTTATCTGAGGGAAGATCCTCGAATCGGTAGATCGGTACCAAATGGCCATAGTAAACTGCATCTAGGATGTCATCCGTGGTTTTGAACTATAGTAATTCGCGACGTTTCTGCGGGCAATCCGGTGATATATGTCATTTTGCGTCTTTTCTTCTAGATCCTTGAGATGAAACTCTTGTTGGTCCTACTCTCTGTCCAGATTTTTATGATCTGACCTTCGATTTGGACCACCATGGTCTCCTTCTGAAAGAGGACTTTCTGGAACTCCTGGAGTTCCTCTTCCTTTGCTCGCTTGATTCTCCTATAATGGTTGAAAAATCATTATTATCACAACATACATGTGTTTTTTTAATCTTACCTCTCAGACTCTTCATGTTCTTTTGGACGGATGCTTGATAGCACCAATCCTTCAGTTTTTCTTTGAGGAAAGGCATTCTCATTGCTACTGAATCCAACTGTCCTTCGGGTACTTTGTATGATTGTATCAATATTTCCTTCCATGGACTGCAAATCTTTGCAAAGAACATAGGGCAGCTATTTCGATCACTACTCCACTCTCATTGGAAAGACATACTTGCGAGAACCAACATATATATTCATATACTGCACAAATAGTCCTTAATTCGTGGCTAAAGAGAACTTGTGATTACTCTCTATCCTTCTTATCTTTGTTTCCTTTGAAGTATCCATCTCTGACGACATGTATTTTGATAAGCCTTATGTGTCTTTCCACGATTGCACTTTTGGACTCTCTGGCCAAAATACTTGCTTGAGTGTCTTTTGGGGTATTATCCCATTCTACTTTCACAGAACTCTCCAAGCTTAACTCCAATAGCCCTATGAAGTACTCCCTATGGAGTTCCAATTTGCTTGTTGCTATCTTCATGCACTACAAAAAACATGCAGGATTTGAAGCGGGTTTAGGAACGGTTTCTGGAATGGTTCTTAGTAGTTGGACACTGTTGGGCCAGCATTTGGAATGACCATGGAACGGGAGTCCTTCCGTCATAATAGACGGTGTTCCTAATTATTTGGAACAGATAGGCGGTAACCGTTCCTAATTAGTAACATGTTTTGTACCACTTGTTCATAAACACTTAAATACGTTTGACTATATAAAAATGTAAATTCTTTTTTTGGAACACTTTTTTCTATTTTGGAACGGGCATCGGAACATAGTTTGAACGTTCCATTAGAATATATTTTGGAACGGTTGTATCCTTTGTTTGGAATACATGTTTGGGACGGTTGTAGGATTTTTTTTGGAACGGTTCCTACGATATTTAGTCATTAAATTTGGAACAACATTTATTTTGTTTAAACACATTTACAAACCGTTGAGAAGCCCGTTCCTAAGTTATATATTTATTAAAAAAATATTTTTTAATTTTGAAATAATAATTTTATAATTATAATTAATTACTAAAATTAATTATTTGTTTTTAATTTGATTAATTAAATAAATATTGAGTAATGGAATGCAATTAACATAAAAAAATGAATAATTACAGAAAAAATTATTATATAAATATAAAAAATTTACATTTATAAATAAAAAACAAATCCTCGTCTACACCAACTTCATCAGCATGGTCCTGCATTGACTTCATCATACTCATCATGTTGACCATCATCATCTCCAACCGTACCATCCGATCCTAAAATAATATGAAATTTACATAAAATTCTCAAAAAAGTACAGAACTAAAATTACATAAAATTTTCAGAAATTTACATAAAATTCCCAAAATTACTGCAAGGAAAATTATTTTCAAGTTCCAAAAGTTTGCATAAATGAATTCCCAAAATTTGCAGAAAATTACATAAAATTCCCAAAAATTAAGGAAAATTATTATTTCAGAAATTTATACAATTAGTTCTACACTAATTTCATCATCAATTAACCAATAACTAATCATACAATTAACGAATTACTATACCAACACTAATTAACCCAACAATTCATATCATAAATGCATTTTTACTATTTCATATCAACACTAATTAACCCAACAATCATATTATCGTACAAAAATAAAAAATAAAAAACTACAGAAAAATATCAAAAAATTGCAAAAAAAAATGCATTTCTGAAATTTTCAAAAAATTTCACTATTTCAGAAAATGTTGCAGAACATTTCTGAAAATTTCGAAAATATTCTGAAATTTCAGAAAAAATTTTCAGAAAATTTTAATATTTCAGAAAAAAAAATTAATATTTCATAAAATTATTAGATACAGAAAAAATCAAAATTCTTTATACAAAATTTATTTTTAAATACAGAAAAATTAGAAAATTGCCATAAAATCAGAAAAATTAAAACAAAAATTAGAAACTCGCCAAAAAAATCACAAAAATCCACAATATGCATTTTTTTTAAAAAAATATCCATCCCCAATATGCATTTCTGAAAAATATCCATAATATTCACAAAAACCACAATATTCACAATAATACTAACATTTAGTAGGGGGGTTCAGATGTAGATGGAGGTGGAGCAGGCAGGCGAAGCCGGCGGTGGAGCCGGCAGGAACAGCGCAAACGAGGGGGATGGCGGTAACGGCGGGAGCAGGCGACGGCGAAGGCGGGAATGAGAGAAATTTGGGGGGGGAGGGGGAGTTGAAGAGTGAGCAAAAATCTGTTAAGTGCCACTTTTGTATTGAGTTTTTGGAACGGTCATGTTTCAGTTGACCGTTCCAAAGCAAACAAAACGGCATCGTTTTACCCGACCTATTTTTTCGAAGGTGTCAAATGAAATTACGTTGGAACTCTTTTTAGAACGGTCAATTTGAAATAACCATTCCCAATTTTAATCTTCTCACCTATTTTTCAAAAGGCGTCAAATGAAATTATATTGGAATTCTGTTTGGAACGGTCAATTTGAAATAACTGTTCAAAATTTTAATTGTTTTCCACCTATTTTTCAGAAGGCGCCAAATGAAATTATGGTGGAACTCCTTTTGAAACGGTCAATTTGAAATAACGATTCCAAATTTTATTTTTTCCATCTATTTTTCAGAATGGTCATTTTTTAGTCGATCGTTCCTATGACCGTTCCAAAACTAAGAAAATGACATCATTTTATCATGAAAACGACGACATATAAAGATTCATACTACAAAATCGTTCCTATTTGTTAAAAATCATTCCTATTTGAGTTCCAAATAATTATTCATTTTCAAGAAAATAAATAAAAACTAAGAAAAACATGTACCAGGCATGTTAATGAGCGAAAAAAAAGTATACAATGTGTGTGGATTGGACAATTGAATGTTAGAATAGGTGACCAGAAAGCCAATAGGTTTGGCGTTTTGTAACCTATTTGACAACTTGATGTAAATATAAAATTATGTGATGAATAAAATGAGTGTTCGTCACCAATGGTAACTTCTTTGTTGCGCTCATTTTTCATATGTTAAAATGGTGTTTTACTTATATCGCAAAAAAGCCCACAGACCATGATTAACAACTCATGCAGTTGGGCCACGCATTGGATGGTGGTCATGAAACCAACTGATTAAGAGTTGGGTTTAAAACGTTCCAAGTCAAGGACCTCGAGACAGGGCATCGAGAGTCCTATAGAGACTTGCATCAAGAGTCGTGTTCATTGGATGAGTGCCGTGTTTCATCAGCGACAAGCTTGGGACACCTACACGATCTTCATGGGTTGGTCGACTGGGGTCGAGCCGACTAGACTGACTCGCGGGGATCATCATTGGAAGCCTTGGAGGCTTGGTCGGTATGCTTGGATTTTCTCGATTCTGACAGTATGGGAGTAGTCCTCAGACTTGAGGAACCATGGCAGTCACGTGCACAGGACGTTGTATCTTGGATCTGGCGAGAGGTGATCATTCTGTAAGATGATCATTATAAGCCTTGTCCAGTGCAGTCAGAATGTGTAGCAAGGACGGTGGCTTCCAAGAAGAGGATTCGTCCCCTGTCAGTATGTGACAGAGGTATCTCCTATGCACTCGGAGACACGTTCATGTTGTTTAAAGCTGTGGCCAAAGTGGTTGGTCAAACAGGGAATGGTTTCCTGTGTCGACGCAATGAGGCATGCGTAGTCTCGAGTATTAAGCATAGCTGCCTAGTAAAAGATGGGAACCGATGCCCAATTCTATACCCTAGACTAAGGCTGGGAGACGGTAGACGGAAGGACCGTACCCGTACGGAATTGGGTTCATCGTAATTGGATTACGGTAAACCCGGTCCTTTAAATTTTGACCCGAGAGGAGAATTAATTCCTATTTTGGAATAGGAAGAAGTTGGACTTCTTCCTTAAATGAGCATGGCCGAAAATGCTACCTTGGAGGGAGCAAAATTCAGCCATGTTGGATGCAAGGTGGTAGTTGACTTGTCTCTTTTGGTAAGAGACAAATCAACTCTAATCAAGCCCATCCCTTTTGGTATGATTTGATCATACCTTAAAAGTTGGTAGGCTTGATTGAAGAATTAATGGTGATTGATTGGGATGTATCTAGACATCCTAGAATGAATCTAGACACATTCCAATAATCACATTAATTATGTATATATATATCAGTATATACTAACCCCTTGTGTAAGAGATTTCATAATTCATCTTTTCTAGGAAAAGAAGAACTAAAAATCGGCCATTTCTCTCTCTCAAACTTTTGCCCCCCCCCCCCCCCCCTCTCTCCCTCTTACTAGTATTCTTCATTTGATCTTGGATCAAAAGGGTAGAACAAAGTAAGTTTAAGAAGAACACTAATCCATAGTATTTATATTCTTAAACCGATTCCTTCTAAACCTATTTTCTTCTAGCAAGAAAAACGTGAGTTTGTTCCGGTGTGGTGTGGATAACCTTTGGAGAGTTCATACGTTTGAACTTGGTGGACATTCCGAAGAAGGAACAAAGCAAGTAGCCACGCACACGTGAAAACTACAAAGGTAACGGTTAACTACGCTTTCGTAGATTTCTACTTCATCTATGCCCTATGCACGATATGTGCTTAATGTTGTTACATCCTACATCGAACACCCAGTTGAGCACCCAATGGTACACCCCTTGGGATTATGTTTATTTATTTGTTTAAATTTACGTATCTTTCCATGCTTCTCGCTTCCGCTCGCGCTCCCGGGCGGATCCGCTTGTCCTACAAGTGGTATCAGAGCCCGATTCGATGTAAGGGGCATAGATCTATGTGCTTGGCATGATCTACGTGCTTTTACAGTTTTAATGGCATGTATGATAGCATGAATATATGAATAAATATGATTATTCATTTATTTAAGTTTGATAGACGTTAAGCATGCAAATTTTGTGAGATTGGATCTTGAATTGCATGTTCATGTTCAGTTTATTATTGTTAATTTGTGCTGAAAAAGGAAAGTATCAAAAAATATGAAAAAACGGATAGCAGCGGCAGCGGTTGGCTACCGCCCCTGCCAGTCGGTCACTAGCTGACAGGCGCACGGCCAGGCGTGCGCGGGCTCATGCCTGTGCGCATCCTGGCCGGCATGCGTGCTGGCAGGGGCTGGCGCCTGTGCGCACTGAGCTTCGACCAACGCACGCGTGCTGTGCGTGTGCATGCCGCTGCCGGACGAGGCCAGCGTGGCACAGGACGCGCGCGCGCACTGTCCTATGCGCGCAGGTGGCCGGTTGTTTTTGCCGTTTTTCGATATTTTCTGAAAAATTTGATTTTCTGGGTTTTCTGCACATTTTTCTGAAAATGTATTAATTTTGCACATTTGATGTTGGAATTATTGAATTTTTCCTTGGATCAAATTTGCTTAATTAATTTTGGATTAATACATGCATTGGATGGATTGTGAATAATGTCCATTGAATTTGAAATTTGGATTTTGCATATTGTTTATATATTTATGCCTTGTGATGTTGGACATCACTTGGATATTTTGAATATCCATGGTATAAGCATGATTATTTGGAATAATTGTATTATATGCGTTGATGGTGTCAACATGGGATATGACAAGAGCCCTAGACCTTGTGTATGGATGTATGTATGTCATTTGCATTTCTGTTGGGTGGGGCCTGCGTGCCTCTTGTTTTGGGACTATCATCTCCCGTATTTCAGCCTCATGATGTTAAGGCTTATTATTTATTTCCCATGTATTACTTTCAATTGTAATGAGAGTAGGTAGTTTTGGTGAGGTTTTAATCTTAACAAGCCTATGGAGTCGGAGACCCAAGGTGGAGCATTAAGGCGTGAAACAAGAGAATCACAAGGCCCATTGGAGTGACAATGGGTATATTATTTTGTAATAATATAGGACCACCCTAGATAGACCATAGACTCACTGCGGGCTCAGTGGGTCGCATAGGTTGGGCTTGTGATCATCCTAACAGGGGTATGCTATGTTTTCTGCATGCGGCGTATTTATTTAATCGCTTTAAATATTGGATATTTATGCATGCTAAAACACCTTAATGTGATGAGGTCTTGGTCGTTCATTAAGCTCTCATTTGGTTGGACCAAATTAAATATTAGGCCCAGAACGGACTTAGATTAAAATGGTATTTTGATATGTCCAAGCCTTCCATCCACAGCAATATGGTGAGGAAGCCACCACTACCCAAGTGTGGTCTCACGAGTCGTGGCACACTTGGACTAGGGGAAAGCTGCACCATTATTGTGAACAAAGAGACCGCACTCGTTGTTTCCCTGTCTCACGTGTCGTGGGGGACAACAGTTTGAGGCATGATTTAGTTGATGCGTCGGGCCCAACACTGAGTAACATGGTTCGCTTGGAGTCCTCGGAACTATGCGAATAGGTGAGGAAAAACATCTTGGGAATCTCATAGGATGAGAATGATATTGGATATCTCCCACGAGGTCTTCTTCATGTGCATTGTAAAAGCGGGGCATGGAGATTACGCTTGTGGATCCCAAGCCCACTAGGAAATGGTTTCCCGAAACTCCGCTTGAGAGTGGTGGACTTTCGTATAAATAGTGGGAGGGTTAAAGACTAAAAGACCATGTCTTCAATTTGAATAATAATATTACCATCATCTGCTAATTTCTGTTTTACAATTTTATAAGGATATGTCTAAGAATCCATTGACCATGCTACTGGAGACTAATAAGTTCAACGGAACGAACTGCTCGGACTGGCTGAGAAACCTGAGGATTGTCCTCAGTTTTCAGAACCAAGGCTACGTCTTGGACGAGCCGCCGCCGAGCGACTTACCGGAGGGGTCCATGCCAGAAGAACGTTTGACGTTCGAAAAATAGCATGAGGACAACCGAAAAGTGCGCAGTATCATATTGCCTTCGATGTCTAACGACATCCAGAAGCAATATGAGAGGTTGGAAAACGTCTCCACCATAATGCTCCACATGAACGAGATTTATGCGGTTTCGGACAGGTATATTAGATATGCCGCTACAAAAGCATTCTTTGGCACCAAGCTTGCTGAAGGATCGTCTGTACAAAATCATGGGGTTAAGATGCTCTCCCTAGTGGAGAAACTCGAGGACCTTAAAGCTGGGCTTAACAATGACACGTACATTGACGTGATCCTCTAGTCACTTCCTCCGTCCTATGACCCGTTTGTTGTAAATTACAACATGAACGGACTTGAGAAGTCTATTCATGAGTTGATCAACATGTTGTTCCAATACGAGGCAACGACCCACAAGTCGGTGCCGGAAGTATTGATTGGAGAGGCTTCGACCTCCAAGGCGAATGGCAAGAAGGTCGGACGCTAGAAGAGGAAGAAGGGAAAGGGAAGATGGTTGCGGGCCCTATTCGCTCCAGGCTCCCCTATTGCCCCGGTGGGGATGGGGAAAGGGAAAGGGAAGGCCCGTGGTTCTCAGCTATCCCAGGCAAATAGGGGAAATAGGGGAAATGGGTGCATTGGAACAAAACTTGAAAATTAATACAAAATGAGAGGAAAATGACTATTTTTTTTCTCTTACAAATGAAACTTCCGTTAACTTTAAGGGTTTTTATTAACGGAAGGACTAAAAACACCATAAAAATAACCGTTTGAGGGCTAAAATTGCAACCTTAAATTGTTTGATGATGAAAACTGCATAACTGGCTTTGTTCACTACAAAAATATATGACATTTAATCATGGCTAATTGTCATGGTTAATACTAAATAACCGTAGAGAATAATCATTGACCACAACCACGTAACGGTTGTCGGCCGTGGTTTCTGCGAGGGTGGCTAAAACATTTGTCATGGCTAAAAGCCATGACGAATGTTTTTACCACGACTAAAATCTGTGGCAAATAAGTTTTTCATGGTGGAAAAATTAGTTTTTGCATCGATTTTTATTTAGCCGTAGTTAATAATAGTTATTTACCATAATTTTTAGCCATGATCATTAAAAATGTAGCTAATATTAATTTTTTTTCTAGTGGTTTGAGACCAAAAATGTATTTATCGGGCAAAAAAGGGGAAGCACAAAAGAAGGAAAAAAAAGAGCAAAGAAAAACAGTGACCCCGATGCATAGAATATCCGAATTCTTGACTAGGCGCCAAACCATCTTTTCTTTTGGCTTCAACTCTACGCAAAGTACCAAGAAACTATAAAATCGGTGAAGGTGGCAGCGCCGCTCACACGCGCGGTCTTTCTCTCCCACAACCTCCGCCGCGGAGTCACAACCAGTAAGTTCACGCCCGCTCCTCCATGCATATATTCCCATACCTACCTTTTTTCGTGGGTTGGCTTCTGTATATATGCATGATTCATTTGAATAAGCAGAGAGGGATAATAAGGATCGTTGATGTTTGCTGCAGATATAAAGCTCCGGCAATGGCGTCCGCAAGCGTAGAGAGTGTTGATACTTATGTCAAAGTTACTGATGGCTTGGGAGGTTTACCAAAGGTCATTTTGACTTCTGTTCATGGAAGGTGAGTTTTGGCTGTTTATGCTTCTTTAAGGTTGCCAAACATTGCTATGGAAACTGTGTTATGGTTGGTGCAATGACGAGTGTCCGGTAAAAAAAAAAATGAATTTTTCAAATATAAATTATTACGGGTCAAAAATTATGTTAAGTAAGAGTGTGCGCGATGCAGGTTGGACCACCTTAGATAATTTTTTGGTCCAACCCTATGATTACAGTTTTTGGAAAGCTTAACTCAAACCCAACCCAACAATCATTAAAACCGCACTTTGCGGTCTCATTGGGTTGGAGCGCGTTGAGACAGTTTTTTGCGATCTTTCGTATAGAACAATCGCTTGTACAATTATATTATTATTTTATGAATACTTATATTTTTATTACAATTATTTTTCATAATAAATGCATTTTCTTATAGTAATAATTAGAAAAATATAAAAGATACACTAGAGGAAATATGATTTTTCGTTATGGCCAATTAATATGATCAAAAGAAAAAAATCATAATGAATGCAAACTAACCACGGCTCCACAACGATCATAAGTCGTAGTTTGTGCAAGTGAGAGCAAAAAATTAGCCACAACTAGAAACCTAAAACCATGGCAAATGTTTTGGCCATTTATGGCAAATTTGTTAACCGTCTTAAAAATTTAAACTTTCACATTGATTTTATTGTTGTTAATAATATTATTTTACCACGACTTTAAAGCGTGTGGTCATTTATTATAGCATAGCAAAAAACTTATTTTTTGTTGTGATATGATATATCAATTACAATGTGTAAAAATAAATATTTATACATGATTATATATTTATTATAGAATAATACAAATAAATATAAAAAACTTACCAGTTTTTTTATTAATAATATTGTGAATAAAATTATATAAGAAACTGATCAAAATAATAAATAAATATTAAACAAATATTATTTGAAATAAAATAAAATAAATATGAACACATATTATGAAAAAATGATAATATCATCTACTTCAAGTTCTAATATTTATAAATAGCATAAAAATATAGAAGATTGTCAATAATCAACAATTAATTAGTTAATTAATTGGCATATGTCATTTACAAATTTATATATATATTATATTATGTCTTGAATATAGTTTATGTATTTTTATTATGTCTTCTTCTTCTTCTTCTTCTTATTATTATTATTATTATTATTATTATTATTATTATCACGGTCGAACGCAATTTAGGCAGTCTACGAAAACATAAATCCAAATTTGATTGCTAAAATACGGTCTTTTTTTACTAGCCCAAAACCAACCCAACTCATCCTTAACCCGCTAATTGCGGTGCGGTTAGGGTTGGGTCGTTCAGTTGGGACGGCCCTACGATTTTGTTAAACACTCCTAATGGTAAATCAATATTATTAACTACAAATAAATAAAATCAATGCAAAAATTTAAATTTTTTGTCATGATTAATCAATATTTGCCAAGATTTTTAATTATAGTCAAAACATTTGCAATGGTTTGGTCATGGCTAATGCTTTGACCGCACTTACAAAAACAACGGCTAATGACCGTTACAAAATCATGATTAAATTATATTTCACATGATTTTTTTTTAATCATAATAATTAATCATAGTAAAATATCATAATTTTTTTTTTCTTAAATGGTGTTATTATTTTTCTTCAGTGAGGCAGAGATATACCTGTTTGGAGGGTGTGTCACATCCTGGAGAGTAGACAACACAGACCTTCTTTATGTTCGGCCTGATGCTATATTCACTGGGCTGAAGCCAATCAGGTACATTTTACCATGTACTCAATTATAGATTGGATCAAGTCTCTACGGTTTAATTAGTTTCAAGGGTTAAATGCAGAAGTCTCCCATCTGAAAAATATTAATAGCCCAAAGAATTTGGATTAGATATTTTATTTTAAATCATATTAAATTGTTTATTTCATTTAATATATATATATATATATATGTTTTATCTGTACAAAAATTATATTATTTATTTTATTTAAGGGAAGAATTTATGGTTAAATATATTTTTAGTCCTATAACTTAGGTTATTGGACGGAGTTCACCTCCACCTGCGAGAAGGGTGAACTCCAGTGAAAAAAAATATGATTGAAATTGTTAAAATTAAAAAGATACAGGACCAAAATGCTAGTTTAAAAAGTTAAAAGACAAAATTGCTGGCAGAAATGGGTCGATAGGAACAAAAACCCCAATTTAAAATGGCATGTGAGATGCACATGCATTTTTCAGGCAAAAAGGGTGAACTCCAACGAAAAAAGGATCAAAATCACGAAAATTAAGAAGATGTAGGACCAAAATGCTACCCTAAAAAATTATAGAACGAAAACGCCAAAAAAACCTAAGTTATAGGTCCAAAGTTACATTTAAGCCAAGAATTTATATACGTGGTATAAATATGTTGCATGAAATAGAAGATGCAATATGCTTTGATATAGAATATCCAATCCGCAAAAATCTCCTTAAAATTAGAAAATAAGACGATGAAACCTCTGAAATTGGAGGCAATGAGTTTGTCTTAAGAACTCGGAGAGCGCGTTTGCCATTTATTATTATGCAGAGAAATTTCGTATCTATTAATATTTCAGATGAATTATATCGACATCTTTTAAAATTAAATTTAATTACACAAAATTTCTTGTTCTTTTAAAATAATAAGTACACTCCGTAAAAATTATAATTGTAAGTACAAATAAATCCCCTATTTAGAGGCAACATTTTACGAATGGATTCAATACAATTTAACCTATCAAAAATTCCAAAAAAAAAATAAATTTGTGAAAAAAGAAAATAGCAAATTGTCACACTATCTTTTTTAAAATAATGCAGAAACACCCCTCATGCATCCCGTGTATTACACACATTTTTTTTATCTTTTTTAAATTTTAAAAGTATAATTATACCCTTATTAAAAAATAATTGAATTCTGATTTGAATCTAAAGTTCAAAATTAGTTATAAGTAGATCAATAGTGTAGATTTTAGTTAAATATATAGTTATAATTATATATATATGTAATATATAATATGTATTTATAGAAAAGATTGCAATTTTGGTCCCGAAATATAGGGTAGTTTGTAATATTAGTGCCATATTTTTGAAATAGTTAATATTGATCCCACACTTTAGGAAAAATATTGCAAAACTAGTTCCACCGTTACAATATTATCCGCACACTATAGAAAAGCATTGTAAATTAGTCCCAAACGATGCATTTTTTTACGATGGGACTAACTTTGCAACGTTTTCTTAAAATGTGGAATTAATATTGTAAACTATCCTATATTTTGGAATCAAAATTGCAATTTTCTCTGTATTTATATATATATATATATATATATATATATATAAATAGAGAGAGAGAGAAGAGCGAGTAGGGAAGTGATGGGGGAGGGGTAGCGACGAGGAAGGGAGCTAGGAGGGCAGCGTGCTGTGGCGCAAAGGAGGGGGGAGGGGGCGCAAACCAAAGCAGAAAGAGGGAGAGGGGTGGCGGAGGGAAATCATGGCCGAGGGGAAGGGAGATTAGAAAATATATATATATATAGATATCATATATATTATTATATTATATATTTATATATAAATATTAATATATTATATATTTTTATAAATAATATAATGTTTTATTATTTAAAATCATACAGAAACTCACAAAAAAAGGCATTTATTAATATTATTTTTATATTGAGATTTTTGCTCATTTCCACACCACATGGGGGCGCTTGCATTTCTTCCTTTTACAAAACAACAGCAAGTTAAATTATATTGATACCCACTCAAAGAGTTTATATATAATTTGCAAAAAAAAAGAAATGGAATATTTGTGTAGTTAAATCTGATTTCAAGGATTATCGATATAATTTACTCCAATATTTTTAGGAGGAAAAACGTAATTAACCTTTAGGGAAACGGTTTTTTTTTGAGAAATTCAAATTGACCCTAAACTCGAGTCCTGTAAACAAAGCAGGCTATTTCTATTCTAATCTGCTCTATCCTTGCTGTTAAATCCTGTGATTCTTGCATTTCTGTATGAGCTTTTATTTGAGAATAACTACTTTATGTTGGGCTTTTGCTGATTTTTCTGTCTTCTTTTTTTCTTTTATTTATTTTTCTCGGGAAACAGCGGAGGAATGCCACACTGTTTTCCCCAGTTTGGACCTGGCCCAATTCAGCAGGTAAAACACCAGCTGAATCAGTAAATTCTATGAAGTATATTAGTTGGTTGTTATGGATATAATTTGTACTAGTATAACTAAGAACTAGAGCAAATATTTTAATCATATAGTAAATATTGATTAATCGTAGTTGAATTTTAAGTTTTTACCTCAATTTTATTTGACCATGTGAAAATTGTTAATTTGCTAGTGAATATCCATTCTTTTTTGTAGTGATTCGATGCGTTTACATAATTTAAGATTTTATATTTTCATATAATTATATAAAAGAGAAAAAAAAACCAAGTAAATAATCGGTCTTAACTATTACTTTTGTAAACAATTTTTATCAATTTTAAATGTACGTAATATTTGATAGAAAAATTTAAACCGATGGCCACTTTGTGTAAAACTAAATATATTTGAGGGTGTTTCGGTCAATTATATAAATTTTGTAAACCAGAAATGGATACCTTAATCCTCTGAAACTGAATAAATAGTATAGATATAATCCCGAAACTCTTGTAAAGTTCTATTGTAGTCCCCATAGTAGCATATAGTTCATTTATTCTTCAAATAATTATATTCATTTGAAAATCGCAATGTCCTCTCTTGTTACTAATCTCCTGGTAATTAATTTGACGGAATTTGATAATATTGTTATTGAAACTTACAATCAAGTCCCCTGTAACTATTAAACCATGTTTTGAAAATCGGATCGGACCGACTGATTCAACCGGGAACCAGTCATGTGCCCGGGCCGGTTCATAACCTTAAATCCGGGGAGGTTAAAACCGGTGTGAACCGGTCAAGACCCGTTAAAACCGGTGACCCAATGACCCGGTCAAAATCGATTTTGACCTCACTTTTTTAAAAAAATTAAAAAATAAATTGATATGTGAATATGTTTTAAACTTAAACTTTTCTATATTTATAGTCTCATGTACTTAAACTTTGTTTATAGTTTTCCGATGTGGGACAATAAGCTTAATTTAAGTTATTCCTTATTTATAGGCTAAAGTATTGAAATTGGTTTATTTTTTTTCAATGTGGGATAATAAGTTTGACATAAGTTATTCCTTATTTATAAGCTAAAGTCTTCAAACTTTACTTATTCTTTTTTCATGTGGGATAGTAAACTTGACTTGAGTTTTTTTTTAGACTTAAGCTATAACTTATTTATAGGCTAAAGTGTTCAAACTTTGCTTATTCTTTTCCCATGTGGGATAGTAAACTTGACTTGAGTTTTTTCTTAGACTTAAGCTATAACTTATTTATAGACAAAAGTGTTTAAACTTTACTTATTATTTTTCCATGTGGGATAATAAACTTGACTTGAGTTTTTTCTTCGACTTAAGCTATTCCTTATTTATAGGCTAAAATGTTCAAATTTTACTTATTCTTTTTCCATGTGGGATAATAAACTTGACTTGAGCTTTTCCTTATTTTTCTCATATTTTTGTTTAATTAATTGATACATAATGATTAGTATATTATGTGTGTATATATACATATATATATATTAGGGTCCGGGTTAACCGATTTTTTCAATCCGGTCCAACTAGTCGGACCAGTGACCCAGTAGCTTGACCGATTCGATCCCCGATCCGATTCTAAAAACATTGCTATTAAACGTTAAGGAGTGTACATAAACTTATCTCTTCACGAATTATGTCATGTTCGGCTAAATTCCTATTGTTAAGGGGGCGTTTGTCATTTTAAAATTAAATGGAGATATTTCCGCAACTAACCGTTTATTTGTTGTCATAAAGAATATTATCAAACTTTAATGTATCTCTCGGAGTTTCGTTGTGGTTAAGGTTAATTGAAATTTCACGGATAAGTTTAAAGTTATAGGTTCAAGTTCCATAAGATATGTGGGTATTTATTTTACTTAACGTAAATTTTTGCCTATTTATTTTATTATATTAATGTATTGATTAAACTGATGTATCATTCAAATTAGTAAAAGTTTTGCGTGCATGTGTTGACAGCATGGATTCGCGAGGAATATGAAGTAGTCTATTGTTGATTCTGAAAATGTGGAAGGAAATCATGTGGTTACTCTGGTGCTAAGAGATGACCCGTACAGCCGGTCCATCTGGGATTACAGTTTTCAAGCTCTATACAAGGTAAGCGGTTAATTGCATTTTATCCATTGTGAAAATATTAATAGGTAAAAAAAGTATAAAAAAAAAAAAAGCGATGTGACCCCTAAATCTTTTTTTTAAGTGAAAACGATAAATATTAAATGAAATAAATCGATTACAATTGATCATGTTGAATATCAATATCTAATAGAGACAATTACAACAATCATACTCTGATCAATAATATCATATAAATTAAATCTGAATAATATCTTACTATAATAGTATACAAATAATACCTACTATGCAGTAGACTATGATCCCATGCATTCGTTATGGATAACCTCCTAAACCTTTTTACGTCCTATATCAAAGGGTTGCATTGTTATTTATTTATTTAAGTAGGTGTCTTATTTATTAATATTTTTTAGGAATGAAAAACGAGGTGAATATAGAGGTGGAAAATCAGTGGATAGGATTGGGTTGAGGTGGGTTGGTTCATAATGGATTGGGTTTAAAATGAGTTCAAATATATGGGTCAGATATGAGTTGGATTAGAAATAGGTTGGTTTTGGTATCATTGGGTTCAAAACAATAAGATTATTCTTTCTTTTTTTGGAAGAATTTTGATCTGCTATCAAATATCGATTACTAATTTTTAGCGAGTTATATGTGTTGTTATGATATCAAATATAATTATGCATTGTTAACCTTTAATAATTTCTCTTTTCAATATTACACCAAATTCTTTTAGTTATTGAAATCTCGATTCAATTTCGTTCGATTTGATTGTAGTGAATGAACCCTCCTAAGAACTAATAGTTACTATAATTAGAGGTCTATCATGTTTCTTGTTTTTTTAAGCTAAATAAAAATATATTTATCTAGAAAACATTATATTCAAAAAATACTTTATAATTATGAATATAGTAGTATCTTTATTCAATTTTATAGTATTATTAAAGAAGTAATAATTTTAATTATCTTTAAATAAAAAATTAATTTTTTATTGATCAATAAGAAAATAATTATGATGAAATCCATGTGGGACCCATTAGAAATCATATGAATATATAATCTAGTTGAACTGGATTAAACGCACAATTCACTTTGAGCTCATTGATTATAGTAATAAATTTTATCAATTGCTTGATATTATTAAAAATAATATTTGATTTATAATAAAAAAATTAAACATAACAAAATCCATTTAGAAGGACCCATATAAAACCTATAGTATAATTTAATTTATTTCAAATTCAACCCAAATAAAAATTGTTAAACTCAATTCAATCCAAAACTAAATGGGTTGGGTTAGAACGATGTGTTGAAGCCCATATTGCCATCACTAGGTGAATAGGTCGGTGCCCAACCCACCTTGTCCCAATTGGGGCGGTTTCGGTTTAAACTACCGGGTCTTGGGACGATTTTAATTTTATGAACTCGGTTGGGTTGGGGGTATTTTTAATTTATTTAAAATATTTAACTTATATTTAATACATATATTCATAAAATAAATTATATGTTTAACACAATGATAATTTATTTTGGTTTAATATTGACTTCCAAGGATAGTATAGACACAAATCCAAAGTCTTATTTGAAATAGTGAAAACTTCAAAAAACTTATCCCACTTCTCGTAGTTTTGACTTAACTTTAGCTTACCGGTGCCCGGCCCATAATATGAGCACCTTTGGGCAGGTTATGGCTTCATTAATGATTAATGCCACTAGAGGCGATAGTTATAAACAATAATATTAATTTCTTAAAACAATATATCAATTAATTAAAAAATCTAGGTTTTTGTAGTTAGACCCACTAGGTTCCGGTTACAGATAGATGGGGAGCAAGTTCTTCGAGGCGGGGTGGGATAGGGCGGGTTTTTAGGTCCATTTAGTCCCGTGATAGGTCGGGTCAGGATAGGGAACGAGGCAAACCGTTGGTCAAATTATTTAAACAGGACGATCAAAGATTTGACCAAACTTGCCCCATTACCATTCCCAATTTTTTACTAAGGGTCGTTGTATTTAACCCGTAAATGTTTGTTTCATCTATTTTACAAGTATCAATTCATGTGCCTTATTGCCACAGTTTTTGAATATAGGCTTAAATATATTTTTGGTCCTGTAATTTTGGTACTTTCATATTTTTATATTTTATCTTTCTAGGATTGTAAAAGAGATCTGTAATTTTTTAATATTTTATAATTTTATTGAATTTTACAAAAAATTTTGGAATAAATCATATATATATATATATATATATATATATATGAGAATTCCACAATAATCTTAAAGCTTACATTAGTGCTTTTTTGGAAATTTACAGGTCAGTCTAGACAGAAATACCCTCTCAACAGAGTTGAAAGTGACAAATACGGATGAAAAGCCATTCTCGTTTTCTACTGCGCTGCATACATACTTCAGAGTAAGTATTATATATACTTTAACATTTTTGGCTAAGCCATTTAAGAGATTATCTTAAAATGTAAAGTTAGGAGAAGAAAGTGGAAGCTTATGAAGTATAATTTTTGTTGGAATTTTATAATATGAACATTGTACTGGAAAGACCTATAAAATGAAAAATTAGGGTCAATAGCATTTTATCCTCTGCGCCATGTGAAATGATAATCGGCCCAAAGAAATAATAAAAATATACGAAAATGGGCATGTTCGAACTTTTAAATAAGATGTTCACTGTTTTTGTATTCGTTTCTAGTCGTATAACTTTTTTGTTAGGACAAATGTACTTCTATATGGGCAAAATTATACTTTTACTCCCATAAGATATGTGGTCCAATACATTCAGTCGTCTGCTTTATAAAATTTTAGAAATAGTCCCAAAATTAAGAAAACTCAACAAATTGGAGGGTGTATTTATACCTTTGTTAAAATACATTCTTTTTTTTTTTTTATGGGATATATATCTATTCTATATATTAAAATTGGAGGGTGTATTTATACCTTGATCTGCATTATGCGTGCGGAGTAAACTAACCTGGAATGAAAAAAGAAATGACAAGTAATTTTTTTTTTCTGGTCATGGTTCTCTCTCCTGTCCATTATGTTGTACTATTTATCTTCTTAAATTCACAATTAAAATACATTGTATCGAATTCGTGATAACTACCAAATTTTACTTATGGGTTAATTATAATTTTCGTCCTGTAATTATAGGTATTGGGCGTTTTGGTTCTTTAAGTTTTTAGGATAGCAAAATAGTTCTTTAACTTTTCAGTTAATTACATTTTCCATCCTGTAATTATAGGTAT
Organism: Sesamum alatum; assembly: GCA_034509735.1. Lineage (NCBI taxonomy): Eukaryota > Viridiplantae > Streptophyta > Magnoliopsida > Lamiales > Pedaliaceae > Sesamum > Sesamum alatum. The sequence goes on along the minus strand of JACGWO010000005.1, from coordinate 17,229,933 downwards.
TTGGCGTTTTGGTCCTTTAAGTTTCTACTGTAACAAAATAGTCCTTTAACTTTTCAATTTTCGCGATTTTCGTCTTCTGGTCGCTGGATTTTTTAAAACTTGCCAGAATAATGGCATGCGATGAAGTTGATTGTCTTTTTGAGTGATACCACATTCAGGCATTGCCCCTTCTTCCGACGAGTTTAAAAGCCTCACGTGTGAATCGCGTGCCATTATTTCGGCGAGTTTTAAAAAAATCCGACGACCAGAAGACGAAAATTGCAAAAATTAAAAAGTTAAAGGACTATTTTGCTATTCTAGAAACTTGAAGGACCAAAATGCAAAATGTCTATAATTATAGGACGAAAATTGCAATTAACCCTTTTAGTTATTTAATTTTGAAAGAAAAATACAAAATGACATGCATGTATAAAAAAATAAATTACATTTAATATACATATAATTATATATGTATTAAGTGAGTTCCTATCCTATTATGTACTGACATCGAGTGTGCTATGACCACTAATTATTTCTTATGTGATATTAAATTAAGATCTCATTGTTTAATATTTGTAATGCAGGCTTCAGTAACAGGAGCATCTGTGAAAGGCTTAAAAGGTTGCAAAACACTGAACAAAGACCCTGATCCTACAAATCCTGTGGAAGGTGTGGAAGAAAGGTCTGTATCAATTATATCATATACGACAGTTGCTAATTTTTTCACTACTGGAGTTAAATTTTCTCATAAGCTATATCACCACGGTAGAAAATAGTATGAGCAACACGTGAGGGGTGTTTGTAATAGCTTCTGCTTTTATGGTAGGAATAAGTCGTAAAAAAACTTATGGATCAAGTAGAAGCAAACGTTGAGTGTTTGAAAAACAAAAGTCAAAAATAAAATAAAACAAAGTTGAAGTTGGAGTACGTACTTGAAAAAATAACTTAATATTTACAATTTTTAGTAATAAGTTGTAGAAGCTGATAGGAAGCTGCTCATAGCTTTTTCGTTTATTTTAACTCAATTCAAGCAATTTAAGGGAGTGTTTGCTAGAGTTGTGCAAAAAAAAAAAAAAAAATACTTTTTAATTTCTGACTTTAAAAAATCATGTTTATGGTGTTTGTAATGCAAACTTCTTATTCTGAAACTGCTAAAATGACACTTTTAATAGAAACACATTGTTTGGGGGGATTCCAACTTACTTTTGGACTACTTTACATTTATTATAATAATGTTAATTCAAATTCACTCTTTTTTTATTTATTTTTAAAATTACATATCTAAAGTTCATATTAGAGTTTTCAAATAATTTAAATAAATTAACACTAATAAATTTAGACTTTCTCTTAATTATATTTTATTTTGCTTATTATCTGATATTTTCCTATATTATAGAAAAATATAAATTAAATTACTATGATTTATTAATGAAAAAAATATCTTGTGTATGAATGAACAATTATATGACCTAGTGGGAGCATTATTGAATCAAATATGTAATCTTTTATTAGTATTTTAATAATATAAATGATAAATATTTGTAAGGAATTAAACATAAAATATACTAATTGAAATAAAATTTATTATTTTTTCAGGAAAAATAATTACTATTAATGTAAGACAAGTTCACATATATATTGAGCAAAAATAACATAATTTTTAACATATGCGGACAAAAGGGTCTTTAATCAATTAAATTGTTTAGAAGTGCTTTTGCCCCCCGAACACTACCCAATTTAGCTTCTATCCATTTTTCACAAACATTATTCACTTTTTATTCTACTACAATTTTCATCCTTTACTACAAAATCACTTCTTTAAGAGTAAAAAATTTCTTCTAACACTCCCTAAAAGCAAAAGTTGCAAAACAAACACTTTTTTCAACTTGTTTTCAAATGCTTATTTTTAAGCATTTACAAATACCTCAAAAAATATAACTCCAAAATTTCCTTTCTTCAATCTATTTAACTCCGTATAGTATATCTCATCACACTAATTTCTCCATTACCATAATTGACATTTTCAAATTCATTTACCCCACTGTAAAAACACTAATAAGTATAAAATTTCCCAAAATAACAACGTGATCTCTGAATTTTTTTAAAAAAAAGTTCATTGCCTTCCCTAGGGTCATTTAGCCCCTTTTTTTTTCTTAAAAAAAAAAAGTTCAAAAAGTCGTTTTGTCTTCTCTTGCATATTAGTATTTTTACCAAGGGCTTGTTTACAGGGATGTCGTCACATTTCCTGGATTTGTGGATTGCATTTATCTTGATGCTCCTGGGGAGCTATACCTGGATAATGGTTTGGGTGATTTGATTACCATCAAGAATACAAAGTAAGATCACTGTTTTATTAGGATAAATGCAATTTACCCCCTATTATATAAAAAATGAGCAAAAATTCTCCTGTGAAAAAATAATTAGCAAATTACTCCCTATGATCTTAAAATGAAGCAAACTACCCCATGTATTTTCCTTTGATTGGGGGGTAATTTGCTTCATTTCTCAAAACACAAGAGGTAATTTGTTAATTATTTTTCCACAGGGTTTTTTTTGCTCATTTCTTATATCGCATGGGATAAATAGCATTTATCCCGTGTTTTATTTATTAACCGTTCATCATCTGGATGGTTAAATTGTTTTCATTTTTTTCGGTGTGTCTTTCATTGTAGCTGGTCTGACGTTGTTCTCTGGAATCCCCATCTGACTATTGAATCGTGCTACAAAGATTTCGTGTGTGTTGAAAATGCTAAGGTATGGGAGTCCTTACATTTATGTTACACCAATCACCATTTATGGGAGCTCTGGAAAATACGAATAAGTACAAAAAAATTAAATAATAATGAATGGATAATGTGATCCCTAAACTATAAAAAAATAAAGCTCAGTACCTCTTGCATCAAAGAGTCGTGTTGTCATTTTTTTTTTCGAAAGTTCAAACGGTCACATTGCTCTTTCTTCTTTCATAATTTTTTTTTGCCTATTATTATTTTTACAAGGAGTTCTGTTATATTTAACCCTTTCCATTTGTATTTCACATTTTATGTGAAGTAATTATAAGTTGTCTTGTTCTTCTTCATTCATTTGACTTATTTTTCCAACCTTATTTAGAATATTCATTCATGCAAAGTTCACTATTTTATCCTATCATGTTTATGTTTTTGCTTCTAGTGCTGTCAGCAGTGGCCATCTCATTTCACTGTTTTCAAACATTGTAACATTGGTCTTGAGTAATTGAAAGGGTAAATTATAGTCACCTTTAATGAGATTTGACATAATTATAAATACCTTCTTTTTATTTAAAAAATAATAAAATAGAAAATAATTATGTAATCCCTAAATGGAGATGTGAAAAATATTAGTTTGCTTTACTGAATGTTTTACTTTTACGGAAAAGAAAGTTTAAAAAAATATAAAAGAATCTGAGAGTAGGTAAAATAAATAATACATAGAGAATATTAGTTTATAAAAATATTTTGAAAAATTCTAAAAAGTTTATAAAATTATAACTTTAATCCAAACGGACATTTTAGACAGTTTACCATAAAAGTTGGATGAAAACCTTACGGAATGGACTTGTTGTTAAATGCACGTTAAAATTATAAGGGTATTTATAATTTTTCAAACAACAAAACAATATGCATGTACTCCTGATTTGTGTAATATATATTTGTTTTGTCTTTCTGATGAACACCCCAGATACAACAAGTTCAGCTAGAACCTAACCACTCATGGACGGCAGTGCAACTTTTGAGCAAGACTTGAAATGCAGCAGAATTGGATTCGTTGATTTGGTTTGGCTTTGTTCGATTTTATATTTGTTTTCAATTTTTCACTGTCCGAAAGACAATCAAGAACATTTTAAATGTTTGCCTATGTTTTTAAGAAACTAGCTGTTGTGGCATGTCATTTATACGTGCATATAATAAATAATATTTTACGCTTTAAATATATTATAAATAAGAGTATAATATATAAACTAACACATCACATTAAAAAAAGAAGGAAAGAAAGAAAAAAAACTAATTTATCAATTAATATAAAATTTAAAAAGTTAAATAAAGTAGTTATCTTATCAGTTGATGGTTATTTTTGGCATTATAAATTAAAAAGTGGTGCGACAATGTCATTAATCGCCATTTGTGAGTAAAAAAGAAGAATCTTTTATATAATAGTATAGATATACTGGACAATGTATTTTAATTTATTTTTATTTAACTTAAACTAATATAAAATACAAAACTAAAAAACATATATTTTCTTTGAGAGGAAACTAAAAACATATTAAAAACACTGAAAAAAGATGCATACACATACATAACTCTAATTTTCTCAATCTATCTATATTAAAACCTTGAAAAAGGCCTTCAGTCTGTTTTTTTTTTTTTTTTTTTTTTTTGTTCTTTCTTGGGGGGTGGGGTTGGCTAAACAAATAAATAATAGAGTTCTTGAATATCCTATGGAATCAAAATCACAATTTGCCTTAGAATATAGACTAAGCAATACAAGCAACTCATTCTGATACGGTCATTAATATGAAAATTGTATCCCAGTTGGAGCGGGGACAAGCTTCAGAAAATTAGGAGAAAGAAGATAATATATTTCTGCAAAATTTATCTTCTCTTTTCATTCCTTCAGCCGTTTGGCTAAATCTAATAAAACAAGATAATTAGGAATATATGTTAATTATCTCCTATTGTATTCTTAATGGACGTGGGCTTAGTATATTTATCTAATCTGCAAGGTGGGCTGATTATAGCTTCTTAGTCCTGTTGAGCCTAGTGGTTTGTGGAGTGGGCTTCGGGTCGATGGGCCTATCATTGTAGCATATTATATTTTGATTTGAATAATAAGCTTTCCTTTTTTTTTTTTAAGTAAAAATGATGAATTATTATTATTTTTTGACAAAAGATGAATTATTTTTGAAATAAATCGAGTAATATTATTCATGTCAAATACCTATATCTAACAACGACAATTATAATAATCATATACTATTCAATAATATCAGATAACTATGTATAATAAACATCTACTATTAGGGTAAATTACATTTAGCTCCCCTGAGGTATGGGTAAATTACATTTAGCTTCCCTCTTGTTTGAAAAATTATAAATACCCCCCTAATTTTAACTGTCGTCTAACAACGAGCCCCTTCCATTACATTTTCATCCAATTTTCAATGTGGATGGACAAAAATGCCCTTATGGATTATTAATTATAATTTTATATTTTTTTTTGTAAAATTTATGGACTAAATTGCCCTCTAAACCTTTATGTAAGATATTAAGTTTCAGATGGCGTGTAATTGTTATGTTGATATTTATAATTGGATGAAATTGTAATTTTTTTTTTTGAAAATTTGAAGTGACAAGTTCTTGTTAGTGTACATAATCCTACTCATTCCATAAGTAACAATATCCTATTCATTCCAATATACACAAGTACCAAAATGAACAAAAGAAAATAGAGGATTTCATAGTATAGACAAAATGATCATGTTCATTCCATAAGTCACATTCAAACAATGACAAACACATTGTTCAAAATACATTGTCATCCAAAAATATTGGTTCAAAAAATCCCAACAACCACATACCAATGCATAGTATTCTGCACATATTACATTCAAAACACAAATTCACATTAGTTCAAACGACATTCACTGTTGCTTGCAAGCATCGGGGTTGAATGCCTTGTTGTCCTGGTTCTTCTTGCTCCTTATCTCCATTTGTTGGGAGACTCCTAGTCCTCTCCAAAAGCTTGGTGGTAGATACGATGCTCCAAGATTTGATGATGGTTGTGATGATGATCCTACAACAGGCATTGAAGGGCCATGTTCTGTGTTGGGCAATAGTTGAGATGAAGAAATTGGTGGCTTGGGGATTGGTTGTGATTTTGTCTTCTTGTTTGCTCTTGTTGGAGCAACAGGTTGGAGAATCTGCTATCACAATAAGACTCCATAGACTCTCTCATATGAGATATCCCTAATACAACATGCTACAAGGAATACCAGAAACATTCCAAACCCTACAATTACAAGTTCTACTTCTCAAGTTTACAATGTAATTGATGTTTTGATCTTGAACCTCAAACTCATGTTCCCCAACTACTAAAAGATGACACTTTCTGGACTCTTCCTTGATTTTGTTCAATTCTTTCACTGCATTTGGTACAATATCCCCACTCTCTTTTTCAGACTCTCCACTCTCTTTTTCAATTTTACCCTCTTTATCGACACCTTCTCCCTCATTCAGTCCCTCATCCACTCCACATAACTCAACATAAACTTCAATCTGAGTCCTATTTTCATTCCTACTAAACATGTTTAATACATCTTTATCACCACTTATGTTCATCAACACATCATTGTCATCCACACTACAAGATATTTGAAGCATATCATCATCACAAACATTGTGAATCTCCTTAATATCTGAAAGCAAATCAATGTAACTATACTTATCTTCATCAATATTTTTCAACCTTTTGCACTTGCCCCTACAATATATGGCCAATGTATATAATTTGTCCACCATTTCTGTAGGAAAAAAATAAAAATAACAAAAATAGAACATATTCAATAAATGTAAACAACACAAAACAAAAACAGAAAATGTATACAACAGAAAATAGAAACAGAAATGTTATCAACCTTTATATTTAATCACATGTATACGTGCGTAGTGTTTTGAAACTATATTCAGAAATACTGCTATTATCAAACTCCAGCCCTTTCACTAAAACTACATTCATGAATCACCGAAAACCACACATAACAGGCCAAATTGCTTTACCCATCAGACAATTGTTTCTTCTTAAATCATCAGCAATTAGTAACAGAAATCTCTCAGTCTTAAGCAGTACAATTCTTAAGCATAAGAAGAACTTAAACCATGGACTGTTAGAATAGGTGACCATGTAAGCCAATTTTGGCAGGAATGTGTAACCCATGTCTAGACAATTTTTTGGTATTTGATAAAACATTTATGAATAAAGAAGTGAAAATTCATATCGCAATACTTTGTTTACGTTCACTTATATCTGCATTTACATTTCTGTTCACTACGCAAACAAAGCCCACGGACTGAAAATCGATTTCGGGGACTGGGACTACGCTTGGAGGTAGGTCCATGAAATCAGTCTTACCGAATCAGTCCGGAAATCTCCAAGTCAAGGAATCCCAAAAATGGGTATCGGGATTCCCTTTGAGACTTGCACTAAGCATCTGCTGTCGTATTTCATCGACGGGTGACGAAGGTCGTCTAAGCAGTGTTAGTGGGTCAGCATGCTAGAAAGCAACTGACTGAGGTGACTCGCGGGAACCGTCTTACGGAGGACCTTGAGTATGGTCAGCAAGGTATGACGTGTATTCCCGGTTCCAACGGTACAGGCCAAGTCCTTTGACTTGAGGAACTGCTGAGTTTACCTGTGCATCAGGTCTGTATCTTAGATATGGTGAGAGATTGCCAAAATGCTCTTGAGTAGTCATAAGCCATGTCTAGTGCAGCTCGGGTGCACAAAGTGACAGTAGTTTCCAAGAAAGGATCTGTCTCCTGTCAAAAGGCATTGACAGTTGAGTCTCATGTATGCTCTGTGTCTTGTCCCTAAAATCTGTGGCCACAGTAATTGAACAGAAGGGAAGGTTTCCCTTGCGGCGTTTAGTAAGGACAGACCGACACTTAGGTCCAAAATGGGTACCTACATTTTCCGTGCCCTAGACCCTAAGTGATGAGACCGAAGACAGAAGGACAAGTGTACTGTTAGAGCCTAAATGTTCATCCCCGAATATTTCACCTAGTCTCTAGTGCCATGGACCGTTGCTAGATGGCCACCCATGGTAACGGACGGATTCTGGGAATCCGACCAAGTCTAACTGAAAGGTGAACCTAAAGAGTCACACACTATCCACACACACTTAGTATTTAATTTGGAATTAAATATTGGAGTAAAGGAATGATTAAATTAGATTTAATCGGGTCCTATATTTTCTTGGAGAAATTAATTCCTTCTATTTGATAAAGGGAATTAAATTAATAAATAGGATTTATTAAAGGATTGATTTAATGGGCTTAGAGTAAATATTAATATTTATTATATTTATTCTTTTAGCCTTTTGGAATATTTAATGGGATTTAAATATTCCATTAAATTAAAATCAACGGTTGAGATGGAAAGGGGAGATGGAATGCTAGGATTCGTTTGACTAGGTCAAACACTAGTTTGACTAGGACTTTGACTAGGTCAAAATCCTAGTCAAATTAGAGTTCTTAGAGTTGGAGTTTAAAGAGGATTAAACTCCTCCTCTATATAAACCTCTAGCCTCCAACAATTGAAGGATGATGATTCTTGAAAACACACACACAACACACACTCTCCCCTCTCCTTACCTCTCGTCCGCCCTTCTCTCTCTAACAAGAAAATATTTTTCTTAGTTCTTTTGTTCTTGGAACATTAGAACTTAGATGAATCAATACCGTTAATTGATAACGTGTTGTTGATAATCAGTTAATACTAGCGATAAATTTCCTGTGGGATTCCCATCAGGCAACCTCCTCTTCTTTGATTCCGTGCACGAGTAACGAAAATCTCCGAGAATCTGCCCCTGCTTCTGTTTTGGATGGGTATTGAGAAGGGGGAGTTGCTCCTGCCAAACAAGAAGGAAAAAGCGACCCTCATAGATCGGCCTTACGGGTCGGCAGGTAGGCATGAGCCAATACTCCTACCTTACCAGCACCTACAATTCTTTGCTATTAGTTTCAATATCTGCTGCTTTTGTGCCAACCCTCTTAGAAGGAAGAACTCTGGGAATTAGGGACGCTTGCTTGTGCTAGCCTTTGCCAGCCTGCGGCATCGTTCTCTCTTTCTTATTCTTCATCCGAATCCTCTTTCTTCCTCCTTGGAGCTCCCGGATCAAAACCTGTCCTTCAAGCTGGGGCCCGTTTCGAGGAATTTCTGATACTAATATTCAATTAGTTCGATTCCTTACTGAACTGCTCACCGGAACTACTTTTCCTTCACTTACAAAGGGGGACTGAAAAGCATTTGGCTCTAAGCTTGATCCCACTCGAAAAAAGCCCCATCCCTCTCTTTCCTTTTTTCGCCCCCATGTCCCCACACGGGGGGACACCGACGACTTGAAAAGGTCTCCATAGACAAAGACGCCTTCTCTTAATAAATTAGAAGTTTGAGGAAGGGGTTTGGTGTCCCTTCCAGTCAAGAATTGGGGCCTCACAATCACTAGCCAATAGGCTTTTCTCTCATGCCTTTCTACAGGGGACAAGGAACGGACTCGAATATCGAATCTTTCTGTTGGCTTTCCCCACCCTACCTACTAATGGACTGCGATGACCTATGTTGTGTTGATGTTGAAGGGATATCTATCTAATCCGATCGATTGCGACTCATATGAGTGGAAGTACTTCCAGAGCTTGACCATCCACTCCAAAAATATACACTTGTTCGTTGCTAGCACGACGTGCAAGATACGTGGGTGGATCGTGTGTCACGATTTGGAGGGTCTCAAGAACGAGATCTCGGTGCAAAACGGGGAACAACGCGTGTAGCCGTTGAAGATGAAAACGACAACGGGTAGTTCTCGTTTTATTTTTTCGTCTATCTTTATTTTTCAACTCTATGGCCTCCATGATTTCTTTACATGCTTTATAATCATGAGATACACCGAACGCCCGGGAACCTCAAGGGTACACCCCTTGAGCGTGTTCTTTCAAATTAAAAGCATGCTTTAATTTTTGTATGTTTATTTTTATCGCGCTTCCGCATTCACGCAATTCCCGGGACGATCCACCGATTTCTTTCATGGACTTCATTTAACGCATAGATGAACAAAGTCTATAAGATAGAAATCAGTAAACAACTTAAAAACACCATCTCAATCACACTAAAATGGGAACCTATAGATAAATAAACTTCAAAACCAAATTACAGACACCTGAACAACATCTAAAGAATTAACTAAAATACAGAATTACTAATAGATCTAAAGCTAATAAACCAAAAAAACTAAAAAATAGAAAAAGAGTATTACCTCGAGCAAAGAGCAACCCAAAACCACTTCGATTTCAATTGAAGGAGCTAGGGCTATGTCCTTCTCCTTCTCTTCCAACCCTTGTTCCGGTGAACTTTTCGATCAAAAAAGAGATTCTTTCAACATACAATGAAAAATATATTTTGCTCAACACATTATGGAGAAGAAAAACATAAATATAGAAAACCCTAAAATATACTATCGGTTAAACTTTTAAACTTAACAAAATTTTTTAAAAACTAAAATTTTGTTACCATAAACATGAGAAACTACTTCAAATCACTAAAAATACCAAACATATCAACTATTATCCATGATCAGACCAAAGAGGGGTTCATGCATACCTTTTTCTTCGATGAAACACGTTGACCTTCGGTTCTTCAGCCGTCAAACACCGTCTCCACTACGACCAACCAAGAAACAGACCAAATAGAGGCAAATGTGAGAGTAGAAGACGTCGTTATGGGGCTGTGCTTTGGGAGGGTTTTTTCGGTGAAAAGGGTTGCAAATGGAAGTTCAGAGGCGGGAGATGGTGAAATATCTTCACCAAACACAGAGGGGCAAATATGTATTTGCCAAAGCTGTGATTTTTTTATAATTTTTCAAACAGATTTAAAAAAAAAAAAAGTCGAGGGTAATGAAGTAATTTCACCATTTTCGGCTAGGGGGTTCACAATTATTTTGCAAATCAGGGGGGTAGTTGTAATTTCTCAAACAAGAGAGGGGTATTTGTAATTTACCCATACCTCAGGGGAGCTAGATGTAATTTACCCCTACTATTATAGTAGAACAACACCTGCTATTAAAATAGAATAACATCTCACACATTAATAAGATTTGAACACATAACCTTAGAGTCAGGAGCCTTATCATATTTATATTTGAATCACAAGCTTTTCAAACATTTAGATTAAAACCACAATGCTAGAAATGTGAGGGTAAAGAAACTTCACTGCATCCAAAGAATTGATTGAAAGTGTGGGAAAAAGCAATCAATGAATTGGGGTTAAATGCAATTTATCCCTATGTGTTTACCAAAAATAGCAATTTACCCTCCTTTAAAAAAAAAAACAGCATTTTACCCCCTTATGTTCTTAAAAATGATGCAAAAATCCCCTGACGCGTGTTGTGTGTTAAATGCACGATTTTCCTTTTTTTTTTTTTTAATTTAAAAGGACATTTATGCACTAATTTAAAAAACCATTGGATTGATTATAATCTAAGGTCCAAATTTATGTAATAGATCAACGATTTAAATTTTACTGAATTTAGAATCAATGGTTTAGATTTAATCAAATATACAATTAAAATTCATTAAATTATAGACAATTAAATTTGAATTTATTTATATATATAGTAAGTTGTATATATTAACATATAGTTATGTATATATACATATATATATATATATATAGCCCGGGGGGGGGGGGGGGGGCAGATCTGGGCTGAAGGAGATGAGGGGGTGGCGATCTGGGTGGAACAGGAAGGGGGTGCGATGGTGGGGAGGCAGAGGAGGGGGGGCGTGACGGGGGAGGGGCAGTAGCGACGGTTTGGTCCGACGGCAGCGGTGGCAGTCGAAAACATAAATAAAAAGGGCAAATATATATATACTATTTCTATAAATAACACACACATATATATATATATATATTAATATATCTAAAACATTAAATATTATTTTATAAATAATATATATCAATATATTATAAAATAATATTTTTATTGCTAAAAAAATATGCCTAGATGCAGTAGACACGTGTGTAGTGCACCGCGGGGCTTGGGAGTGGTATTTTGCTCTATTTCTAATAACACAGGAGGGTAAATTGTTGCTTTACTTTTCACAGGGGGTAGATTGCACATTTTTCTTAACACAGGGGGTGTAAATTGTATTTTTTTCCTAAGGAATTGAATGAAAGAATAATGTATGAAATATGATGATGATGACTGCACAATTGATAACTATCTCAGGCTCAAACCCAAAAAATTTCCTAAAGGACGTTCTCACTTACGAAGGCACCACATCACTCTGAAAGAAGATATAGTTTCTTCAATTGAGATGTAAGCCCTATTGAGTGGCTGTTTCACTTAACGATGAACGAAAGAGGTAAAAGAACTCAGATCACACATGCTTCAAGTCGTGAACTGAGGCAAGATGTTCCTGCAATAGTAATTCAAGGTTTAAAATCTAATCTAAAACGAATTCTTAACATGATGCAAAACGACAGCTCCAGTGGCTGATGTATCCATAAAAAATGCTGGAAACAAAGGTGTCGGGCAGTTCTACACCAAGTGCATGCTAAGATTAAGGGATAATTACACTCCTCTCCCCTAATGTTTGGTGTAATTACAAGTAGATACCTGTGGTTTGGAAAATTACACCTAATGCCCCTAAGGTTTACTTCTATCTAACAAATAGGCCTTCCGTTAGTCAAAGTTTACCGAATTTATTTATCTTAGCAAAAACATTGAATGAAAATTGATATTTACAATCAATTGACTTATTACTGACTGTTGCAAGATTCAAAGGATAATTAGACTGAATTAGTGTGACTTGATAGGCCTAATTAGTGTGAATTTCTCCTAGAATAACTTATGTAGCAACTGTGAATAGCTATCGGTGAAAGATCCCGCCATTTCCAGTTTTCTTCGAACCAATGGGAGACTTGCATCTCCGACGACTCAGATATGGGACTTCCTTCAAAGCTTCTTGGTTGTAGCGAAATAGAGCGGCCTATCTACTTAAGAGGGAACGAAGGCCCCTGGACCATGGGAGACTACCAGTTCTTGATCTGGATGCTTCTCCAATCAAGAATAGAAGGGATCGCTATCGGTCATAGTTTTGATCCTTGCAGATTAGTCATTCCCCCGATTAGCTTGAAACTCATGACCTAGGATTGAGCGCCTGTTATGAAAAAATGAATCATCCTTCTCTGCAGCCTTTCCCTGAGTAGACTAGCTCTACAGAGCCTTACTGCTTGAGAGACTGTCCCATAAATGGGAATAGGTCCACCTTGGTCCATGCCGGAGGGATGAATTGTAACGTCCACAATTTTTTTTTATACATAATTATGAGATTAGTTGGTAATTATTTATGAAATTTAATTAATTAGTAAATAAATTCTAGATTATGTTTCGATCATATTAAGACTTGAATGAAGTGAATTGGAGCTTTATATAATATTTGGGAGCAAATTTTATTAATTAAGAAAATTAAGAGGGACGTAATGGGTATTTTGAAAAAGTTTAATAAAATAAAAAAAATATTAAAAAATAAATAAGAATGAGGATTGAATTGTGGCATGGCCCACATGCCACCATCACTAACCAATTGAATATATATATATATATATATATGAATAAGAGTAATAATACTTTCCCTATTCACTGTTCAAAATGAAATTACGGAATCGAATTATTTTCGTTTGTCGAAAACAGGACACTGGGATAAAGCAGAGGACTGAACAACTCCTTATCTACTAACTAAATTGGTGTAAAATCGAGGTAAGTGAATAACTGGTGTTGCCTATATATGTTCCTTTTTCCTATTAGTGTTGTGTAAGTAAATGATCACTACTATCTATATATGTTTCCTTCCTTTGTGGTATTACTTTTACGTACGCCTATGATTCGTACTGGAACTAATCTATTTTGAAGTGAATGAGTAGTGGATGATTACTTTGAATGATTATGTCATGAAAGTGAAATGAGGATACATATTGAGACATTCCACGGGTTGTATGATATCACTGTTATGTGCTTGTACGTGAAATATGCCGTTATGTGATTTTATGTTACTAGTTGCTTACAAGAACGGTGATATGTGGAAATGAGGGAGTGATGGAAACTAAATATAGTTGTGATATGAATACTCCTTGATGATACTGAATCACCCGTGTGGGAAAATGAAATGAAAAGAGTATGATGCAATATGAAAGAGCTTTGATGCGATGTGAAAAGAGCTATGATGCGAAATGAACAGAGCTTTGATGCGAAATGAACAGAGCTTTGATGCGAAATAAAAGACCTATGATGCGAAATGAGATTGATGAGCCTGTGTGGCATGTCAAGGGGATTCCTGTATATGTGTGTAATGAATAGTGAGGTTGAGTTGGTGGAGAAAAATACTACATCACCTTTTTGGTAAGCCAACTAGGAAAATACAAGTTTGATTGATTGTCTTGTTATGAGATGACTACGTGGAGAAATGCAAAGAAATGTGCTTGATCAAATTGACTATATCTTATATACGTTGCGTGTTTTTGTCTTGTTGATATAATTGAGGTGCGTGTATAGTTGGTGCCGGTTATTTACTTATTGAGTTGCAGGCTCATTTCTCTGCTAACATTTTCAGGTATAAATCTTGTCGAGTCTACTCACCGAGGGCTAGATCAAAATTTTGGCATCCCAGTCAGGTCTGGCCAGTATGCGATGTTTTACTCACAAGTCAATAAGATTATAAGTCATAAATTTTGAGAATGATAATTACATTTTGGATTAAAAGCAAGATGACATTTGGACTAATTATAATAGTTACATTTGGTGGTATTTTGTTGTATGTATAATCTTGTGGATGAGATGGTAAATATGCTTGTTGTAATGATGAGATTACGTGTACATATACTCAGAAGGGACTAAATTATGTGCATAATTACATATATAAATAGGGTTTAGATTAAGTATGATATTTAGGGGAGATATAGTCGTAGTTCCGTTAGTGGGTGCTACATGAACTCCCCGGTCTGGAAGAAGCTATACTGAACTGAATAGATTCCTCCTTAAAGCAAAAAAACTATTGTAATTCACCTTAGGGACAAGAAGACTATGGTTGCTAGGAGAGAGGTGTGAACTAAAAGCTACTACCTCTAGCTTAGCAGGATACTCTTGCTGCTAGCTTCTCCGCAGGGAGCCCCAAGCCGACCGACCGACGATGGCTCCATACCTGAGCCCCACTAGTCCGACTAGCTGGTGAGCGGTTCTTTCGGGCGGGCATCTACTGCAACTTCGGGGCTTGGCTAGACTACTTTCATTTCACAGGCTAAAAGGTATAGGTGAACACCTGGAATCAAGTACGCGTACGCGTTCCAACCTCAGGTGTTAATTAAATAGGATTTAATTCTTGGACTTATTGTAATTGGCCAAGAGAGGTGTTAATTCCACTTTTAGCATTAGAAGAAGTTGGACTTCTTCTAAAAGGGGATGACCGAAAATTACTTTTTTTGAAAGCACTAAAATCGGCCATGAAGGCCTTTGATGACAAGTTGGCTTGTCTCTTTTGGAAAGATACAAATCAATTCCAATCAAGCCTCTTTCACTTGGTATGATTAAATCATACCTTATGAAATGGTACGCTTGATTGATGATTAATGGGGATTGATTGGAATATATCTAGACATCCTTGGATGAACCTAGACACATTCCAATTATCACATTAATAAAGTATATATGTGTATATACTATCATAAAAAAAAGATTTTTATTATTCATCTTTTTCTAGGAAAAAGAAGAACACTCTCTCAAGCCATTTTCGGCCCCCTCTCTCTCTACCCTCTAAATCCTCTTTGTTGTTTCATTGATCTAGGATCAATTGAAGAACAAAGTAAGATAAAAAGGAACACTAATTTGATAGTCTAATCGCTTCTTTGATTTCATCCTCTAGATCCGTAGTTCTCTAGAAAGAAAAATGAGATCTCAGTGTGGTGTGGACGACTTTAGAGGGTCTCTACATTGGGACCTCGCGTGAATGAACGTCGGGAGAAATCAACGCGTGTAGCCCATCGAAATACAAAATCGAGAAAAGGTATTCCTATTTACATTTATGCTCTCGGTTTCTTCTTTATTCTATAGCCACGGACGCTTGTTTATTTTATATGTTTATATTTTGCGTTTATACACCGATAGCCCGGGAACGTTCAAGGGTACACCCCTTGAACGCGATTTAAATTATGTTATTTTGCACGTTTTTATCTCCACCGCGCTTCCGCCGCGTTCCCGGGCCGATCCGCTTTCCTTCAAGTGGTATCAAAGTCCGGATCGGTGTATGTGGCTATGGATTACATGTTTTACGTATGCAAGCATGTTAAACGTGTTTAGATCGGCTTTAAAAGCATGTGTTTATTGCTTTTTAATTTTCATAATTACTTGTTAAAATATGCATGTTTAATTATGTGATTTATCATGCATATCTGGGTGATTTTAGAAAATTGAATTTTTTGAAATCTAGGTATTTGTTTCAGTTTTTTATGTGAAGAATAATTAAAACAAAAATTGGCAACTGTTGCCGGTCGGCAGCAGGCTGCCTGCTGCCGCGCGCAGGCAGAGCGCCCGCTCGTGCGCGCGCTGCTGGCCGTGCACGCTTGGGAATGGCTCAGTTAATTTTATTTGAGAATTATTTATCCTAAATTAAATTGCCTAAGATTTTTTTGGAAATGGTTTCCAAACAAAAAAAAAAAAAAAATTGTACATGGATTGTACGAGGTTTTTAATATCCATTTTTTATTGGATTTTGCTGCATTTAATTATGTTATGAAATGATATTGGATATCATTTATTTAATACATGATTTGTATTATTTGGAACATGATTATATTGGATATGTAATTATATTGTGTTTTATTAATTGGATTAACAAGTGATGATCACGAAGCCCATTGACCTGTGTATGGTTTTAAATTCATTTTGGGTGGGGCTTGCGTGCCTCTTTTTTGGGACTATTATCTCCTACTTTCACCTTATGATGTTAAGGCTTGTCTTTTTTCCTTTTATTTCCCATGTATTCCATTTCTCTTGTAATGAGAGTAGTTAGGAATTTTTGGTGAGGTTTTACATTTTATGTAAAATAAGGCAAGCCCACGGAGAAAAAGGAGGCCTACGTTGGACGGACGCCCAAGGTGAGACATCAAGGTGAAACAAGTAGAGTACAGGACTCATTGGCATGACATTGAGTTAATTTGTTGTAATAGTGTAGGACCACCCTAGACAGATCATAGACTCACTTTGTGCTCAATGGGTTGCATAGGTTTGACTCGTGATCATCCAATAGGGGTATGCTAGGTTTTACTTGCATGCGATGCATTTATTTAAATATTTATAATATTGAATATTTATGCATGCAAAATATTAATGTGATGAGGTCTCAGTCAATAATTTCGAACTCTCACTTGGTAGGACCAAGTTAAATGTTAGGCCCACAATGGACTTTGATCAAAATAATTTTGATCCGTCCAAGCCTTCCATGCACGACATTGTGGTGAGGAAGCTACCGCTACCCAGATGTGGTCTTACGAGTCGTGGCACACTTGGAATAGAGGAAAGCTACACCATTATTGTGAACAAAGAAATACGCTCACTGTTTCCTTGTCTCACGAGTCGTGGGGGGAGACAGTTGAAGTATGATTTGGTTGATAGGTCAGACCTAACATCAAGTTAAAATATTAGGCCCACGATGGACTTGGGTCAAATGGTTTGATCTGTCCAAGCCTTCCATCCATAACAATGTCGTGAGGAAGCTACCGCTATCCAAGTGTGGTCTCACGACGTGGCACATTTGGAATAGAGGAAAGCTGCACCATTGTTATGAACAAAGGAATAAACTCGTTGTTTCCTTGTCTCACGAGTCGTGGGGGGCGACAATTGAGGTATGATTTGGTTGATGGGTCGGGCCTAACATCGAGTAGCATGACTCACTTGGAGTCCTCGGGATAGTGTGAAGAGGTGAGGCAAAATATTTTGGGAATCTCATCGGATGAGAATGGTATTAGATACCTTGTGCATCATAAAAGCGGGGCATGGAGAATTTGCGCTTGTGGATCCCAAGCCCACTAGGAAATAGTTTCCCGAAACCCCATTTGAGAGTGATGGGCTTTCGTAGAAATAGTGGGAGGGGTTAATGACTAAAGGACCAAGTCTTAACTTGAACATAATATTGTTATAACCTACTGAATGTTTTTCTGTTTAACTATTGATGTATAAGAATCCACTAACCCTTATACTTGAGACTAATAAGTCTAATGGAACGTATTACCACGCCTGGCTGTGAAATCTTAAGATGGTCTTAGATTTCAAAGAACCAGACTTATATTATGTATAAGGTTTTTCCTCAAACCTTGCGGGAATGGTCATTGCCCAAAGAACGTTTGACGTTCAAGAAGAGGCTTGATGACAACTGGAAGGTCCACAACATCATACTGACATCCATGGATAATGAGATCCAGACGCATCGATGATGCTTTGATTATAGCAAGTCTATGCGGTCCTAGACCGACATGTTAGATATGCTGCAACGAAGGCATTCTTCGGAGCAAAGAAGATAGAAGGATCGTCAGTATAAAATCATGGAATGATGATGCTATCCCTTATGGAAAAGCTCAAAGACCTCCAAGTTGATCTCGAAAGAGAGATGTACATCGACTTGATCCTTCGGTCTCTTCTCCCCTCACTCGACCCATTTATAGTTAACTACAACATGAATGGCCTTGAGAAAGACCTTCATGAGTTGATAAAATGTTGGTTTAGTTCGAGGCAACGATTGAAAAATCTGCGGCAATGGTACTAGCGAGGAGGCTTCGACCTCTGAAGCGAAGGCAAGGGTGCCGGACACAGGAAGAGGAAGAAGGCTCAAACAACATCAGCCGCTGCCAGCACTTTGAGTGCTCCTATTACGCTGCTGGGCGGGGGTAAAGGAAAGAGGAAAAGAGTTGGGCAGTCAGAGGTTCCAAACGATGTTTGCATTAATTGCGAGAAAAGGGACATTGGAAGGGGGAGTTTTCTAAAGCTCCTCTCCAATGAAGGTGACATTTGAATTGAGTATCAACATGATCACTGTTCTGTTCTTTGGTATTGGATACCAGTCATTCGTAACCTGTGAATGGTTTGCAAGTGATGATGAGAAACATAAAACTAAGACAAATAATCCTAAGGTCTAGCAATGGCAAAGTTGTTGCTGCAAAGACTAGGGACTAGTTAGGCTTAGCAGTGATCATGTCAGGATTGTGTCTGTGAGGATTATGCAACCTAGCATGATCAAATGTGTTCCATTTATTGTTGGACAATTTTGGATAACATAATTTGATCAATAGAATTGCTTTTATTTAACAAAGAATGACGATTCTTGTTTGCTAGGTTTGGTACATAAACACTTGACACTGTCCCATAACTAGACTATGAGTACTCAAAACAAATGACTAAAATGGATAAAATCAAGATGAACTTACGGATTTGGCATCCATGGCTAGGTTAGTTTCCTTTAATTAAGGATGAGGAAGTTGGAAGATCCAAAGAGTCTAGCAATAGATGATTTGGATTTGCTAGCTGGCAAATCTTCTATGAGGAGGAAAAGACTAAAGAGCCATTTTGTTAGACATAGTGGGCTTGCCGATAGTCTGTTGGATGGATCCAAAAAGTCTTCTATGGATTACTGAATACATAGGACCAGAAGAGGGTTCATAAGTCTAAGAACCTTTGGAAGGTTCAGGGAATTAGACTTGGAGTGGTGAACCAAACTGGTCATCTTTTGATTAGATCGAGAGGGTGTGTATTTAGTGGGGTGGCAATAGCCTATTGGATTGGATCCAAAAAGGATATCTGTAAGGTTACTGAATACACAAGACTAAAAGAGGATTCACAAGTCTAAGAACCTTTGGTAAGTTTGGGGTATTAGACTTGGAGTGGTGAATCAAATTGGTTACCTTTTGATTAGATCGAGAGGACGTGTTTTTAGTGGGAGTTCTCGAATATCCGAATGAGAATGAAATTCTCAATCAGTGAAATTCTTCTTGAAGTGGCCATGGTTTAATGCTCTCTGATAAGGGAGCAAACGAACCCTGTTGGACTTGGTTCACTCGGTATTTCACTGAAGTTACCTTAGCCCATCTAGACATGGACTTGAAAGTTGCCAGATTGAGAAACATGCACTTTCTTAAAGTCACGATCTAGTTACCATATTGGATATGTTTTGGAAAGCCTGTATCCTACAAAGTTCATAAGTATGTGGGATGATCCTGCATACGTCAAGGGACTAGTAGGAAGACAGACTAGACTCGGTATCTAGTTTGTGCAGGTCTAGTGCAAAATAATGTAAACATCAGGTTATTTCCCACTGACTATATTCCAGTCCTCCTAGGGACGACCAGAATACCTTAGATACTTGATGGGTACAGGTTTCTGGGTCCGACCGGTCAATTAGAGCCTGATCCAGAGGACATATGAAGAAGCGATGTTGGACATCGGGTGGATCAATGGCTTGGAGCCGGGGGATTTGTCTTGAAATTCAAATTGGGTTTGAGATTTCATGTAATTGGAATATTCATTTTGACGAACCCATACGATGTATGAATCGGTCAATAACGAGCATTAGGGTCAGTGGGAGTGTGCTTGTGTTTCGAGTGTTAAGTGTGTAATATCTTATTCATTTTGAATGAAATTAAGATGTTAGGAAATAGTAGAAACATGAGTATTGTTCACGCAATTATCCATGAAAGGAATCGGATTCCTATTCATAGGGCCAAGTTGTCTAAGACTTAGTCACGATTGACTAATGGGGAAGCTTAGATGTTTAACATCCCCTACGTTTTTGCCGTACGCAACATGGGTATGTTTTTCGGTGCATAAGGGCCCGTGTTGTTTATGCATTGTACATAATAATGGATATCGGGTGTGTACCGATGAGGCAATAGACAATAGTTGAGAGCAGTTTTTAAGACCTGAATAAGCATTAGATAAGTGTTCTCGATGCACGGTTTATGGAGAGTTGATTCTGGAAGGCTATAGTGATACTAGCTTCTAGAATCATGTGAACAATATTTAGTCTCAAAACCTATGTATGTTCGGATTTAATGGTGAATGTGGTAGCTTGGAAAGGTTCCAAGCAGGATACCATGACGTTTCACCATGAAAGTCGGAATATGACGACTTTGGAAGTCGTTTTTGAAAAGTGGTTCAGATAAAAATTGCACCCATTGGATGGATGTAGTGCCTAGCACGGCCGAGCCAGTAGTTGCCTTGGAGGTTGACAACTAGGCTATGGCTAAAGCCTTTTGGGCCCAAGATCCCATCACAAGTTCCATGAAAAATTCTTAGACAGCCACCATCTGCAGGTAGCGATGGTAGGAAGAGGCGAGATATGGTTGGATTGTATTACCTCGGTAAAAAAATAGAGTAGACCCGCGAGACTGAGCCAGTATCGTAGATTACTCATTTTCAGAGGGTTCTGAGTGATATGGGTAATTGGCTTTGAGGTTAAGTGGGAGATTGTTGGAATAGGTGACCAAAAAGCCAATTGGATTGGTGATTTTGAGAACTATTCGTCAATCTTTATTACAATATTATCCTGATGAATAGAGTAAGTTATTTATCACTGGCACTGTGTTTGTTGTGCTTGCTACTAACATTGAATGGTGTTTCAACGTCACAAAAAATGCCCGCAGACCAATTGGATAACCCATGTAGTTGGGCTGGGCATTGGATGACAGCTATGAAACCAACTTCTGAGGGTTGGTCTGAAATATTCCAAGTTGAGGACCTCGATCGAGTGTTCTATTGAGACTTGCACTAAGTATTGCATTCACTGGGTGAGTGCCGAATTTCATCCGCGACAGATGAAGGTCGTCTATGCAATTTTAGTGGGTTAGTTGACAAGGTGGTCGACTGACTGAACTAACTCGCAGGAATCGTCATATGAAAGTCTTGGAGGTTTGGTCGGAATGACTGGAATTCCCGGTTCCAATAGCACGGGATTAGTCCTTGGACTTGAGGAATCATGGCAAACACATGCATATGAAGACTGTATCTTGGATCTGGCGAGAGGTGATCATTCTGTAAGATTGTCATTATAAGCCTTTTCCAGTGCAGTTGGAGTATGTAGCGAGGACGATGGATTCCAAGATAGGATCTGTCCCTGTCAGTATATGACGATGATGTCTCCTATGCGCTCTAAGATGGTTTAGACTCTGAAAGTCTATGGCGATAGCAATTGATTGAGTAGGAAAGGGTTTCCTACGTCGA
The DNA here is from genome assembly GCA_034509735.1 of Sesamum alatum. NCBI lineage: Eukaryota > Viridiplantae > Streptophyta > Magnoliopsida > Lamiales > Pedaliaceae > Sesamum > Sesamum alatum. The sequence continues at coordinate 17,207,909 of JACGWO010000005.1, read as the reverse complement.
TCGATAGAGTAAACGCATCTCGAGTATTAAGCATAAACGCCTAGTCAAGGATGGGAACCGATGCCCAGTTCCATACCCTAGACTAAGGCCGGAAGACGGTCGACAGTAGGACCGTACCCATACGGAATCGGCACCTAAATGTTCACACCAACATTCACCTAGTCTCTGGTGTCATGGACCGTTGCTAGACGGCCACCCATGTTGATGGGCTCCTGTTGGACACGAGCCTAAGTCTAGCTGAGGGTGAACTTAAAGGGTCATACACAAATCACTGAGAAGGTGAAGGAATTGACTTGGAGTCAATTTCAAAGGATGATAAGTAATTGGGTTACTTATGTGATTGTCAATTGGATGGACGGGCCGGTATTGTATTGGGCCCTCATTTTATCAGTAAATGGGATTTATCGATTAAGTAGAGAATCGACGTTTTAGATCTTTTAATGAGATTAAAAGATCAATGGGAATTATTTAATTGGACCAGGAATTAAATAGAATTTAATTCTTGGGCTTATTGTAATTGGATTATAATAAAATTCGGTCCATTAAATCATGGCCCAAGAGAGGTGTTAATTCCACTTTTGGAATTAGAAGAAGTTGGACTTCTTCTAAAAGGGGATGGCCGAAAATTACTTTTTTTGGAAGCACTAAATCGGCCATGAAGGCCTTTGATGACAAGTTGACTTGTCTCTTTTGGAAAGAGACAAATCAATTTCAATCAAGCCTCTTTCACTTGGTATGATTAAATCACTCCTTATGAAATGGTAGGCTTGATTGATGTTTAATGGGGATTGATTGAAATGTATCTTGACATCCTTGGATAAACCTAGACACATTCCAATAATCACATTAATAGAGTATATATATATTTCTGTATATACTATCATAAAACAAAAGAGTTTATTATTCATCTTTTTCTAGGAAAAAGAAGAACACTCTCTCAAGCCATTTGCGGCCCCTCTCTCTCTACTCTCTAGATCCTCTTTGTTACTTCATTGATCTAGGACCAATTGAAGAACAAAGTAAAATGAAGAAGGAACACTAATTTGATAGTCTAATCCCTTCTTCAATTTCATCCTTTAGATCCATTTTTCTCTAGCAAGAAAAAGAAGATCTCTCCCGATGTGGTGTGGATGACTTTAGAGGGTCTCTATGTTGGGACCTCGCGTGGATGAACGTCGGGAGGAATCAACGCATGTAGCCGATCGAAATACAAAACCAAAAAAATGTATTCCGATTTACATTTATGCTCTCGGTTTCTTCTTTATTCTATAGCCACGAACGCTTGTTTATTTTATATGTTTATATTCTGCATTTATACACTGATAGCCCGGGAACGTTCAATGGTACACCCCTTGAATGCGATTTAAATTCTATTATTTTTCACGTTTTTATCTCCACCGCGCTTCCGCCGCGTTCTCGGGCTGATCCGCTTTCCTTTACAAAAATTTGTCAGGTGTAAATGGGTGTTTACAGTGAAGTGCAAGGTAGATGGGCGTATTGAGAGATACAAGGCAAGATTAGTTACCAAAGGTTTTACTCAGACATATGGGATTGATTATTAGGAAACTTTCGCCCCTGTTGAAAAAATCAATTCCATCCAAGTATTGTTGTCTTTAGCTACTAATTATGACTGGCCATTACAACAATTAGATGTCAAGAATGCATTCCTAAATGGGGATTTAGAAGAAGAGGTGTTTATGAGCTTACCTCCAGGATTTGAAATGATGATGGGACAAGGTAAAGTCAGTAGACTTAAAAAATCACGCTATGGCCTTAAATAGTCACCGAGAGCTTGGTTTGAACGGTTTAGAAAAAGCAGTGAACAATTACGATTATCATTAAAGCCAAGCTGATTGCACAATGTTTTATAAGCATTCAAAAATAGGCAAGATCTCTATCTTAATTATCTATGTGGATGATATAATCTTGACAGGTGATGATCCTAAAGAACTAGTAGACTTAAAGAAGAAGTTGGCATGCGATTTCGAGATTAATGATCTTGGATTATTAACATATTTTCTTGGTAACGAGTTTGCTAGATCAAAGAAGGGTATCTTTGTAAACCAAAGAAAATATATACTTGATCTTCTAAATGAAATAGGTCTTCTAGGATGTAAAACTGCAGATACTTCGCTTGAAGCCATATGAAACTTGATCCAGCTAAAGCTGAAGATGTGATTGACAAGGAGAAATTACAAAGGCTTGTAGGAAAGTTAATCTATCTGCCACATACCCTTCCTGACATAACTTTCACTGTGAGTATGGTTAGTCAATATATGCACTCACCTAGACGAGAACATTTGATGCAGCTTATAGAATACTAAGATACTTGAAAGGAACTCTTGGGAAGGGTCTTATGTTTCGAAAGAATAACAATCTGCAAAAAAAATTCTACACTAATGCAGATTGAGCCGGTTATACTACTAAGAGACACTCTAGTTCAGGCTACTGCACATTTGTTTGAGGAAATCTCATTACATGGCTAAGTAAAATGCAGAATGTTGTGGTTCGAAATGTTAGAATAGGGGACCATGAAGCCTATCGGAGTGGGCCTATGTAACCTGTTTATGATAATTGCGGTATAAATAAATAGTGTTCAGAATAAAAGTGATGTTCAGTTTATGGCATATCATACTTTGATTTTGTTAACTTATATATGTTACTGTTCAAATGCACAAGCAAAGCCCACAGGCTGGACACGTTAATCCAAGGGGCTGGACTGCGCATAGGTTGGTAGTCATGAATCCAGCTTCTGTGGATCGATCTGAAACCCTCTAAGTCAAGGACCTCGAGATAGGGTATCGAGGGTCCAAATGAGACTTTCACTAAGGATTGTAGTCGTGTTTCATCGACAAGTGGCGAGGGTTGTCCATGCAATATTATTGGGTCAGTTGGCTCGGTGCCAGCTGACTGAGGTGACTCACGAGAATCGTCATATGGAAAGCCTGGAGTAGGTTGGTCGGTATGACTTGTATTCCCAGATCTGATAGTACGAGATTAGTCCTCGGACTTGGGGGACTACGTTAGTCACATACACACCATGCCTGGATCTTAGGTTTGGCGAAAGGCTTCCGGGTCGAAAGGCTTGGTTGCTATAGGCTCTATATAGTGCAGTCAGAATGTGTAATGTGGAGGGTGAGCCCAAGAAAGAATCTGTCTCCTATCAATGTTTGACAGTAGTGTCTCACTTACACTCTGAGACTCATTCCCTATAAAATCTTTAGCCACAGTGACTGAACAGTGGAATGGAATTCAAGTGACGTTTCAGTAGGTGAATGAGTAAAGGATTAAGTCAAGGATGGGGACTGACGTCCAAATTCCATACCCTAGACTGTAGCTGTGAGATAGTAGATAGAAGGACCATACTCGTATGTATTCATGAGCCTAAATGTTCACGCCATGATTTCACCTAGTCTTTAGTGTCATGGACCGTTGCTAGACGGCCACCTATGGTGACGGGCGAATCTCGATCATGGGATGATTGGGAAATTCGGCCAAGTCTAACTGAAGGAGAACCTAGAGAGTCACACACAATTCACTGGAAGTGAAGGAATTGATTTAGAATTAATCCTAGGAGATAAGAAAATTTAATTAGATTAAATTAGCTCTCTTTTGGAGTGTCGAGCCTTTGAGAATTAATTGAATCAATTAGTCTTGATTCATAAATTAGATTTATGAGATAGAGGATGGGCTTTTCTCTATTAATTAAATTAAAGAGGTGGAAATATTTAGTGGGCTTAAGTATTTTATTAGATTCATACTTGAAGCCCATTAGTACTTTTGGACTATTTAAATTAGATTTAAAAGTCCATTCCATAAAGCCCATCAAGATGGATGGATGAGATTCGATCTAGGGGCTAGATGAGATGAAGGCTAGGATTAAGTTTGACTTAATCAAATGCTTTGGTGACTAGGATTTGAATAGGTCAAAGTCCTAATAGTCATCAAAGTGTATCTCTTTTGATGAGTTTGGGCAGGAGTAGGAATACTACTCTATAAATATACTCAAAACACACACAACACGCACAACTCACAAACTCATCTCACTCACTCTCGCCTCTCTCCCTCTGGGCCATCTCTCCTCTTTTCTCCACCTCCAAAAGATTCTTTGTTTTCTTGTCTTTGATACAAGGAAACGTACGAACAATCAATCACGTTAAACGATAGCGTTGGGTCAATTGTTCTCTCTTTGTTTTTTTATATCTTACTAGCACGAGGGTATCAAGATTCTAGTGAATTGCGTGGAATATTTTGGAGGATCTCTACATTAGGATCTAGGTGGCAAATCCGGGAACAACGCGTGTAGCCGAACGAAGAAAGCTACAAGGGTGAGTACACTTGTTACGATTCATCTTCTTTGTTCCATCCTATGGCCTCCATGAATCTTGCATGCTTTATTTTATTCATGAGATACACCAAACGCCCAGGAGAATCAAAGGAACACCCCTTGATTAGTTTTAAGTTCTGTTTGAATTATGCATGTTTACGTTTTCGCTTTGTCTTAGATGTCTCGGTCTTTCGCACACGCTCTCTCCCGGGCCGGTCCGCTAGTGTTACACGAAGTAAGCTGAAGCTGAGTTTTGATTTGTTGCTCATGGGATTTGCGAGGCAATTTGGTTGAAAAGATTGTTTGAAGACTTGAAGATCCCGTTGTTTCATCCTATCAAAGTATATTGTGACAGCAAGGCAGCTTTCTCAGTTGCTCAGAACCCGATCTTACATGACAGAACAAAACACATTAAGGTTGACAATAATTTCATCAAAGAAAAGATTGAAAGTGGGTTATTTGTCTTTCCTATGTACCAACTACAAATTAGATAGTAGACATACTTACCAAAGGACTTCACAGGGGACAATTTGAACTTCTCATTAGCAAGCTAGCTATGGAGCACATCTTCAAGCCAGCTTGAGGGGGAGTGTTGCAAGATTCGGAGGATAATTGGACTGAGTTAGTATGATTTGATAGGCCTAATTAGTGTTATTTGTTTCCTAGAATACCTTATGTAGCAGCTGCTATAAATTAGAGTTTATTTCGTAGGATGTTTACTAGATTTAGCTTCTTGTAGAACTATATATATCTCAATGTACAAAACAAGGAATACACAACCCTTTCATACAATTTCACATTGACTTAATGTAGGTCAAACAAATCTTTTTATGGTCAAATGACCTTTATACATCTTCCCATGTTAATGCATGTGAGGAGGTATATCTTCACCATTATAAGGGTAGTTTAGCCAAAAAAAATTGTTTGACCTACAACAAGTCAGTAATAAGCCAATCGAGGGGAAATATCGATTTTTATTCAGTTTTTTTTTAATATCAACAAATTCGGTGAATTTTAACTAACAAAGGGACCTATTTGTTAGACAAAAGCAAATCTCAGGGGTATTAGATGTAATTTTTCAAACCACAGGGGATCTACGTGCAATTACACCGAACCTCAAGGGAGCGGAGTATAATTATCCCTAAGATTAACTAAAGTTGAGTGGTTCGCACAGTATTGATGAGCCCTAATGGAATGTAAATAGTCGATGTGCTCTGATGAAATACGAGTTTAATGCAATTCACCCCCTGTGATATTGCAAATGAGAAAATTATCCCATATGAAAAAAAGCAATTTATCTCCTTATATTTTATTAAATGAAGCAATTTACCTCCCTACCTAAGGAGGTAAGTTGCTTCATTTTAAAAAATACAGGGAGGTAAATTGCTTCATCTTAAAGAAGACGGGGAGGTGAATTGCTATTTGTTTTATCATTGGGGGATAATATGCTCATTTGCAATATCATATGGGCATTGCTTGCATTTTTCCCGATGAAAAATAGTGTTACAACACAGACTTATCGAGATAAAATCAAATGCTTTAGTCCCCCCTAGTTTGGAGCCATTCATCATTGAACTAGGAGGTTGGGAAGCTATGCCGGGATTAAAAATATTTGGAAGGGGCAAAGAATTTCCTCCTTTGGAATTGGCAGAGGTATTATAGATTCCTTAGTTGTTGGAAGGTAGTCATTGTAGCGAGGAGCTACTGTTGAGCAAAGAGACTCCCCATGGTAGTATAATTCATCGGCTGAGAAGCAAATCCTGGATTATACATGAAGCCAAACGGAAAATTATACACCATGGCGCTTAAAGGAAACACGAGATTGGCGTTACCTACAACAACTTGAGAAGCAAATTCACTGTTCAGGACATCGCTATCGTTCTCAACATGACTTCTATTTTTCGTTATAAATGGAGCGTCTCTGTTTACAGATAAACCATCCATCAAGTTGGAAATCTCTTTTCTTAGACTCCGGTGTTCTTGGAAGACATTAGAACTAGAACGGTAAAGGTTGAATGGTTCGGATTCAGTTCTACGAGCCCCCACATGGGATTTCATGGCTCCGGACTTATCAACAACTGTCCCATCAATGTGAAACGAAACATCTACAAATAGGTCGTCATCACCACCAAAATTTCTACCGAGTAAGTCATCAATCAGTGGAGTGGTAGAAGCTGCTGCGTTGGATGTTTTTGGCTCACTCTGTGTTGTTTTAGAGTCTTCAGTGCTGGCAAGATCATTTGTACCACTATCATCTACCAAATCTCGCATCACTGCAGGCTAAGACATCTCTATTGATTCTTCTACATGATTACCTTTACCACTTTGTTCATAACCTACAAGACTCAACACCCGATCCACAAATTAATTATTTCCTGACATGAACAATTTAGGGAAAATTGCAAGCAACCCCCCTGTGTTATTGCAAATGAGTAAATTACCCCCTATGAAAAATAAAATAACAATTTACCTCATTGTGTTTTTTAAAATGAATCAATTTACCTCCTCGTGTTTTATTAAAATGGAGCAATTTGCTATATTTTTCATATGGGGTAATTTACTTATTTAAAATATCATAGGGAGGTAAATTGAATTAAACCTAAGATCAAGTAACATGGGCTATGAAAACTATTAACAGAGGAAATCATTGAAAATAGTGGCGAAACAATTTCTCTTTTTGAACATTTGTGTGTAACAAACTGCCTTATTTAGTCTGATTTATGATAATGCTTGCTATTTTGTTTGGAAAGAGGCAATGCAATCTTAGCTTGGAGATATTATTAAATTTTTCGGGTTAAATGCAATTCATCCCCCTGTGTTAAGAAAAATGCGCAATTTACCCCCATGAAAAATAAAGCAGCAATTAACCCCTCCGTGTTTCTAGAGATGGAGCAAATACCCCCCTGACGCACTTCGTGAATGACACACACCTATTTTTTTATTTTAAAATTTAAAATTACATCTATACCTTTGTTTAAAAATTGTGGATCTTGATTTCAATCTACGGTCCAAATTTAACGAATAAACCAACGACGTAGATTTTATCTAATTCGAATAAACAATTTAAATTTAAATAAATAATAATTAAAATTATATATTATATATAATTAAATTATATATAGACTTATTATATATATATATATATATATATATATATATATAGAGAGAGAGAGAGAGAGAGAAGCTTGCAGGGAGGAGGGGAGCGGCTGGATCTGGGCGCGGAGGGGGAGAAGGAAGCGGCCAAAGGAGGGGGATGGGTGGATCTGGGCACGGGAGGGTGAGGGGGAGGGGGAAGCAGGAGACGACCAGAGGAGGTGGAGGAGGTGGTGGCCAGGGAGAAAGATGGGTTGGTGACGGGGTGTGGGAGGGGGAGAGGGAGGAGAAGGCGGCCGGGGGAGGGAGATCTGGTGGCGGCAGAGCTGGGTAGTGGGGTGGATATGGGCGTGGGAGGGGGAGGAGGAGGCGGAGGTAGCGGGAGCAGACAAAGGGAGTGGGAGGAGGAGGCGGCGGAGGGGAGCGGGTGATGGGAGGGGAAGGGGGCGACAGCAACACAAGGGGAGGGAGCTGAGGTCGCAGCGTCGGCGGCTGCGTGCCTATGAAGAAGATTGGATACCAGTGACTTTCTTGGTTTAAGAGATTGTAGACATTTTGAATTTCATGACTCCTTACTTGGGCTTGTTGAAACTAGCCTCTGCAATGCTCCTATTTATTTCAAATTTTTTTCCAAATTTTTACCATCTCCATTAATGATCACCATATTATTGATGTTCTTATATTAAATGTCAAAAATTACAATTACAAAATGAAGTATTCATCTTACATTTATGAAGTATTTTATAGGCTCCATTATAAAATCACAAATACTGCTTTAGACATCTAAGTCATATCACATACCAAGTCCCTAGGCCAAATAGTCTTTTGGGAAATAAATAGAGCCAAATTCAACCTTAAGGTCCCTAAAACGATCGAATGGAAAAATGTCACCCTACCTGAGACATGGGAACTACATCCTGGTTCTATACCCCCATCTCAATCCATAGAAAACTCAGAAATTGATCAAAAAACCCAGTATCCTGACGGATCCGTAGGAGTTAACTTTTATTGACAAAATTCCCTAAAAACCAACAGAACCTTTTACTCTCATCCAGTTACTCCTACTAGGCATTCAGCCTCTGAAACTATTAGACCTACTATCTCGAAATTCTAAGGAATAAGAATAGATCAGAAGCTCGCACAACCTGTTTACCAAGATTATGAAGAATCTGTCCAAATAGAATTTTCAAATTCTGCGCCTTCACAAATTCTTACTATTACTAAAGAATTCTCAATAGATAAAAATTCCCTTAAAAAGTACTTCCTTTTCGATGAAAATACATCCAACAGAAAATGGTTCATGTCTAGTTTTCTAGAATCTCAACGGTCAAGTATTGGATCTGAACCGTATGAATTCATGTCTTACGCTAAACAAAATATTCCCTTTATACTTATTTCAAACATATGGAGAAGATAAATTGATAGTAATCCAAAAAAACTCCCAAAAAAGGGACAAAATTGATGGATCAACAATCTCCAGTGAGCATCCACCATTGGAAGAAGTTGGAATCTCCATAAAAGGTCAAATGATTTAGTGTCTTCCTGTTAGCGAATCAACTACTAAAGAGGTAAGTACTGTTCAAATCAAACAAAATAATTTTTCAAATTTAACTCTTCATTCTATAGGAAAACAATTAGTACGCATTGAAACCAAAATTGAAGAAGTTTCAGGAAAAAGAGATTTGAAACCATCCTCTTCCATGTTACTTCTCAAGATCCAACTTCCATATTACTGTAGAAAACCTTCATTTCCAGATTTTTGATTAGATACCAAATTAAATCCAGAAAAATCCATTCTTTTAGGAATTCAAGAAATACTAAGGAATTTAGGCAAAGAAAAAGTTATTAATACGATTGAACAAAATCTTAAGATTTTTGATAATGAACAAACTCCATATTCAATTTACCTTGTCCAACATTTACAACCTTATCGGAATTACTACAAATCCACTCCTCCTGATCTAAAAATTGAAATCCAGAATTTCAGGTCCTTTAATGGTAGTTCAATTTATGAATAGAATTTAGATATTCTATCTGAATATTGAATCCTTAGCCTTTGACCGATGAGGATGCAACAAAAAAATCTTATTTTGGGATTTAATGGCTAATTAAAAGGATGGTGGATAACAACATAAACCCTGATGCTAAAGCCTAAATCCTCTCAATTATTAAAAGAGACGCATAAGGTAATGTTATTAATAATGAGGAGGGAAGACCTATTTCTGCTGCAGTATCTTCTTTAATACCATTATTATTCACTTTATTGAAAATCCTCAAATATACAAAGAAAGAAATACAAAGTTTTTACAAAATCTAAAATGTAGGAAGCTCCATGATTTTCGTTCTTACAAAGATGTTTTCCTATAAAAAAATCTTTAAAGAAGTGATGCTAATAGATATTTTGCAAAGGAAAATTTATTTCTGATTTACCAAAATCTTTTGCAGAAAAGGTCCCTGAAAAAATTAAAGAAAAGTATGAAAATATTTCTTAGTCTCCTATGGAGAAATCATAAATCATGTCAATCTTGTAGGGTTACAACTGCGTAATGATTTTACCTTAAAATCACGGAATCTTACAATCCGAAAAGAATAACACTACAAAAAAATGCGGGAATTGAAATGGTAACAGGAGCGGGTTTTTTAATTTTTGGAACGGTAAGTAGTTCATTTGAACCTTTTGGACTGAAATTAGGAACGGTTGAGGAACGGGAGGTAATCCGTGGCAATAAGAGGCGATCCTAACAAATAGGAACAGTTACGAAGTGACCGTTCCTATTTGGGAACGGTTTTTGGCATATATTAGGTGTACCGTTCCTAATTCCCTTTGTACGTATAAATTTATAATTTTTGCATTTGGAACACCTTATAAACTTTAGGAACGGTAGCATCAAAGTCAAATCGCGCAATTAGGAACGGTAGTTAGAACACCTTTTGGAATAGTTCCCTTATGTTTTAGATAAAATTTAGCATGGTGTCTGGAATACATGTAAGAACGGTTAGTTGTAGAGATTAAGATCGGCAACTGGAATATATTTTGTCGCGACACGTAGGAACGATTTTAGCACTCTAACTTTGGAATACCATTTTGGACCGATTTTTGGTATTGTCTTTAGAACGAAAGTCTAACCATGAAAGAATTGATTTTGGAATATATGTAGGCACGGTAAGTCCCGTCTTTAGGAACGGTTGACTTGTATAGTTGGATATGTTATTTCATCGGCAATGGGAACGGTAAGTTTTTTAAAAAAGTCAAAAATAGGAACGGTACTTTGCGCTGATTAACCGTCTAAAGTACCGTTCCTAAATAATGAATTATTAATTTTTTTGTATTAATAATTTTATCATTTAAATATAAATTAAATTATTAATAATATTTTGATTATATAATTGATATTTAAATATGAAAAAATGCATAATTTAGAAATAAAAATTATATTAAATACGAATATTATCCGATTTAATTACAAAATATCAAAATAAAAAAAAATACATAATCTACTCCTCGTCCCCATCGGCCTCGTCCATCTCGTCAATGTCTGGAAAGGTGGGGTCTCTAGGAGGCCGTGACGGGCCGGCGCCAGAGCGACTGGTCTGCATGTCCTTTGTCATGCCCATCAGGTCCGCCATCATCTCCTCGAGGCGGCCCAATCGACCCTCCACGTTAGACCAAGGCGCTGGCTCTGGCGCGGGCGGTGGCGATGGCGAGGTAACGGTCTGCCTGAGACCCAGGGCCTCAGAACCAAGACCAAATACTGGGCCCTTGTTCTTGCCCCCGACGCAAGTGAGCCACATCTGTTGCTCGGTCTGCGCCATCGAGCCCTCTGATTCGGAAGCAGGATCCTCAGGATTGCACGGGGCCTGAGACTGATGATCCTCCATCATCTTCTGGAACATCTCCTGCAAAAATAATTACAATAAATTAGAAAATTTTCAAACATTTAAAAAAATAAAGTAAAATGTATTAATTACAACTTACCGCCACTTCCGCTGCCCTCGACCCGCTCTAGCCGCCGTCGGCCTTCTTCTTGTAGCATCTGGAAATAACTTCATCTGCTTCACTGGCCGGCCGAGCTGCTCCTCCTGTAAAAAGAAATGGGAAACAGTTATTACAATTTTTAATTTAATAGTAATAAATAATTGAAATAACATTAGATATCTTGCCAATTTCTGCTTATGCATACCGACGGAGATAGATCCCCCGCGGTACACAGTAGCGGATGAGCCTGGGTTGGCGTCCGGTTCGCCTTGTTCTTCTTGCACTCCTGCTTGAACTTCGGGGAATCCTAGTACAGGAGGAGCTGCCGCCAGACCTCGTTCGCCAGCCATAGAGGCTTCTGCAGAGATTGTCTGGCGAGAACGAACTTCTTCCTCAGGAACTTCCCCACCCAAACGTGGAAGATCTTAAACATCGACTCGTCGTCGGCGTCCCACCAATACGTCATCTGTATTAAAATATATATATATATATATTGACTTAGATTGTTAAAATATTTAAAAACAAAAATTAATTGCCGTTACCTTCAAACTCTCAAACCAGAAATGCTGGTGCTCTGGCGGCACCTTGCGCAAACTGCCCCAAGGATGGGGATAGTGTCCTCGCACGACCGCGTACATGCGCTCGTGAATCTTCCGATCACGACTGAAATTATAAAATAATTAGTATGAAATTAAAATATTAATTTAAATTACAAAAAAAATTTAAAAATATAAATATACCTCGCATCGGCGAGTGTGATGTACTGATGCGCGGATTGTTCTGGGAGTGGTGGGCCGGTGGGGGTGGTGGTGGTGGGGCAACCCATGGACGGGCCGGATCGACCGCCGGTGCAATAGTGGATGGTCCGGGCTGTTGATCCGGCGCAGATGGTGCGGGTGCCTACTCTATCGGTGGTGGTGGTCAGAACATTGCTTCCCCATGTTGGGAAGCAACACCGGCCGGCAGTATAGCCGGTTCGCCGCGACCGGCCACGACTATGACCACGACCACGTCCACCTCCTCGACGTGGAAAATCCCGACCAGACATGATCTACAATTTTTTTAAAAAATATTAGCTGTATGAATTTTTCTAATTTTTTAAATTAATACTAAATCCCAAAATTTGACCCTAAAATTGCACTAAATCCTTCTATTTTTCTATATATTTATACTAAATTTCAAAATTTAACCCTAAAATTGCACTAAATCCTTGATTTTCCTATATATATATACACTAAATACTTATATTTGCCTATATTCTTAAAGAATATAATAGAAAATTACCCAAATTTAATAAAATTTCATAAAATTAAACAATTTTGAACAAATTACAGAAAATTACTAAAATTTTCTTAAATTACAGAAAATTAACAAATTTTTTGACAAATTACATAAAGTTACCCCAATTTTCATAAAATTCATAAAATTACCAAAATTTTAACAAATGACAGAAGAGTACCCAAAATTTTCAAAAATTTCATAAAATTACCCAAGTTTTCATAAATTTCAGAAAATTAACAAATTTTTTTCACAAATTACAGAAAATTACGCAAATTTTCTTAAATTTCAGAAAATTACCAAAAATTTTGACAAATTGTATAAAATTACCCGAAATATTTATAAATCTCATAAAATTACCAATTTTCACAAATTACAGAAAATTACCCAAATTTATGTAAAATACAGAAAATGACCAAAATTTTCATAAATTACAATAAATTACCTAAATTCTATGAAATTGCAGAAAATTGACCAAAAGTATATAAAAATTACAGAAAATTTGAAAAAATTTGTAAATTACAGTTTTATTTTCATAAAAAATTCTAGATTTTTTAGGTTTTTTTTTTTCACAGTTGTATACATGAAATTTATTATGTATTTTCACCAAATTTCATAATTATCCTATATCCAACAATTACAGAAATTCCATATATTACAGAAAATTCCATCTAATTAACAACACTAATTACAGCACAAATGTGAAAAATGGCAGATAATTAAAAATTAAAAATATATCAACATTTACAGAAATTAACATCCGTTTATAGAAATTTTCAATAAATAAAATAACATTAACATTTACAGAAATTAACATACATTTACATAAATAAACAAATATAAATAACATTAACATTTACAACACTAATTACATTTACAGAAATTTCCAAAAAAAAGCAAAAAATTATAGAAATTTACAGAAAATTTAAGAAATATAACAAATTACAGAAAATGAAATAAATTACATAAGATGCAAAACACCAAAAAAAAAAAAAAAAGCATTTTCAGATTATGCATTTTTCAGAAAATGCAAAACAGAAAATAAAAAAAATAGGGTTTATAAAACCCTACTTGGTGGTGGTGCAGACGGTGGCGGGAGGCGGTCGTTTGAAACAGGTGGCGGCGGCGGCTGAGGGCAATCGGCTGAAACATGCGGCAGCGGCGGGAAGCGATAACACGAGCAGGCGGCGGGCGACTGCGGATGGAGGCGACGGACGGGGGATCTCCTCGTACGCGGTGAGGTTGGATGCAGCGGCGGGCGACTGCGGATGGAGATGGCGGACGACGGTATTGAGAGAGAGAGAGAGAGAGAGAGAGAGAGAGAGAGAGAGAGAGAGAGAGAGAGAGAGAGAGAGAGAGTAATTTTGCAAAGTGAGAAAAAATCAGCCAAGGAACCAATTTATATAACTTTTGGGAACGGTTATATTCTAGATGACCGTTCCTATTGCCGGTCCAAATAAAGAAAACGACGCCGTATTGTCTATAAAACGATGTGATTTTGATACCTTGTACTGATGTTGACCTAAATAGGAACGGTCACTTAGTAGTAAGGTCGATCTCAAAACCGTTCCTAAATGCGACCGTTCCTAATTTACAAAGCACCGTTCCAATATCAATTCCAAATACTTAGTACTTGGAATTGTACTAATAGGAACGGTCAGTTAATAGAAAATATGTACCTAATCCCGTTCCTAAAGAAAAAAACGATGTCGTTTTGGGGCACCAACATACCAACCGTTCCTATATGTATTACAATATATATTTTTTTTTATCTTATTACATAATAACTATAAATTAAGAAAAACACGTTGCAGACACTCATATGATTGAACAAAGGTACACAATTGGATATTTACAAAAAATTCAAATTACATAATAATTTCTGCAATATACACACACATTCAGAATATGAAGTATATTATATATTTAGTTTTGTTAGTATTTCACAGATGTAACTAGGATCCTATGTTGTTGTACTGCATGACATAATCAGACCGTCAAAATTCTAATCAAACCGTTACATATGATTTACCATACAAAATAATACATTATATGTAGTTTTGCGGAATTTTGGTGTACAGTTCTCGAGATATCGTATCCGGTTAGTATTCATCGTAAGAAAAACAGATGCATCCTTAAATCCGGGTTGCTGATTGAAAATCAGACCGTTGGACATCAATTCATATCCATAACCTTGTATATGTTAAAAAATAGTGTCGATCGGGCTGAACGATATTCAGATATCGGACAAATTGGTTGGAATTGTAATACTAGGAACGGTCACCTAATAGATAAGGTGTTCCCACTACCTTTCCTAACGGAAAGGTCAATGTCGTTTTAATGCACGCACGTAGTTACCGTTCCTATTAAAATCTAGAACGGTCGTGTATAAAGTTACCGTTCCAATAGTTGAATTTCCCACCAATTTTTCATTGGGTGCCAAAATGAAATATTGGACTACAGTTTGGAATGGTTGTTAGTTTTCACCTACCGTTCCTAATTCAAATTTCTCTCTTTTTTTTTATTGGCGGCCATATTTGAAATATTGTACCTCAAATAGGAACGATTTCGGTAAAATTTGACCGTTCCTAATTCAAATTTCCCTCATTTTTTTTAAATAGCCGCCATATTTGAAAAATTGTACCTCAAATAGGAACGGTCCTGATAAAGTGTGACCGTTCCTAATCCAAATTTCCCTCATTTTTTGGTTGACACCTATACAAATAGTTGTACCTGTATTAGGAACGGTGGTTAGAATAAAATATCCGTTCCTATTTTTAAAATTTATTCTGATTTCTTAGATTAATTATCAAAATACATCTATCGAATACAATTTTTACAATAACTGTAATAAAAAAATTACATAAATTTTTTGGAAAATTCAATAAGTCTCTTCATCGGACTCAACCTCGTCAAAGCTATCTTCATCTTCGTCTTCGGATTCACTGTCTAGCGAGCGCGATGGCCCTGCTCCATGATCAACGACCAATTATATTTTCGTTGGGTCATGCAGTTCAAATGTTTGGTTATCTATTACAACATCTGGATTAGGTACGACTTCATCCATTTGATAGGCGACCTTGGTCTATCGCGAGTCATCGATTATTCTTCGAGCCTTGATTTTGCAAACAACTTTCCAATCGACTTTGTCCTTCTTCATGCTCGGGTAATCCGCGTAGTATACTTGTACTGCTTGTTGTGCCAGTATGAATGGTTCATTCTTTTGGTAGAGCTTTTTGAAGTTGACATCAACGACGTGATAACGAGGGTGTATCTTCATGCCTCTGATCGGATCGACCAATGACAATTTAACAGTACAATGTGCATGTTCGGAATTAGTGGGTAATCTAGCTGAATTATCTCTTCTAAATTCCATAGAAGTAAGAATTCGTGTCTGTATATGATGAGCTTTTAACACAAACACCACAATTCATTGTTGACTTCTTGACATTGTGACGTTCAGTGTGGAAATTGAAGCCATTTACGAAGTAAGATGGGTATGTCGTCACTTCTGCTCTTGGCCCCCAATAATGCAACTTCAACAATTCCTCGTTTGTGTAATTTAATTTGGGTTTCACCTTCAATTAATGATATATATAGCAATTGAACCAATCATTACAAATTAATGAGCATATCGCATTTACAAGAAATCAATGATACTTACACGAGCCTTGAACCAATCCTTGAATTGTGTCACCACTAGTTGATCAATTATCGGGTCCTCCGAAAGTGTGATCGCGGGGCATTACAGTATCAGCCCACTGGCATAACCGATCATATGTATGCTCAGAAAAACCCCATTCGGCCTTGATATTCACCAAAGAGGCAATTGACGCCAACTGAGAGGTGGTGCAGCCATTCCACAAAGGTTGGTCCGCAGCATGAACTACATCAAAAAAATGGCCTGACAAGCCAGGCACATAATCATAGGGCCCCGAATCGTAATATGAACTAGGACCCACATCAGATGGACAATACCGAGTACCATCATCAGTCGGTCCCTCCTGGTTGTACGAAGACCAGAATGACGGCCTGACGACATCGAATACCATCCTCTGCGCCCAATCCATCTGAGCCGCATCACCCCAATGCGAACTACCCTCCTCCTGAACGGGTGGTGTTTGCTGCTGCTGCACAGGGGTCACTGTTAATGCTTCAAAGTATTCCTGCACCCTCTCCTCACCATGCGAAGTCCAATTTTAATACTCTGGCATAAACCCTTTCATACACAAATCAAAATTTACCTCATCTGGTGTTTTGAACCGATTTTTGCACTTCCGGCAGGGACACTTAATCTTGTCCCCATCCATATATGCACGCTGAGACTGGGCTCATTCTAAAAATGTTGTAACACCATCCTCAAACTCCGGCGTCACACCCAGGATGTCTCGATCATACATCCATCTCCTCAACTATCTTAACATGATTGGTCCTACGTATAATTCACAACAGTACGCAATTAAATGACGAGATTAAATTATATATATAAATATATACATGCAAAAATAACAGAATTTTGCGTACTTACCTTAGCAAAACACCTATCAATATTAATGCAAAATTCGCGCTCGGTAATTGATATGTTCG